>CM024243.1:47957522-48642286 GCA_013421045.1 Propylea japonica | reverse complement strand
AATATGGTATTGTTATCTTGACCGTCTACATATGGTGTTAACTATAGATACATTTATTATATAATATTGGGAATATTTTCTTTACATGAATGCAACCAACAATCATGTTAATAATTATACAACATCCCTTTTCTCAATTGTGAACTTTCCTATTAAGTTTACATGACTGTCATCACACTCAAATAACTTTATATTACTTATTTCTAATTTCAGTTTTTTCAATGAATTTATTTACATGTTGAAATATTATATATCATTTACAATTAATTCCTTAAAACCTTATAACTATTTAATTCACTTACTCTACCCCTTTTTTTAAATTTTTTTTTATATATTTTTCATATATATACACATGTTTACAAAATCTATATTAAATTAATATATACAAATTCATTTTTCTGAATCAACTATTCCGAATATTAAATCTATCAGGAGGTTTTCACTGCCCTGCCATATCTAGTTTTATATACACCTTCATTATTTCTTTAGATACTGACTCATTAACTGTTGAATTTCTAGGATGGACATCATATCTGTGACAAGTTCATTTGATCTGAATCTTAAATGTATTCTATTTCTTCGATATTTGACTCCGTTTGTATCTACTATAATATAAATCTCTGACATTTCAGCCTTTCTTTAACTATGGCTGGTCGCCATTCAGATTTGCTATTTTTCTTGAAATAAACATGATCACTGGGCAAAGAAGAGGTAATGGTTTTTTATTTTTATCATAGTAATATTTTTTGACTTTATGCGACTGTTCCATTTTATTTTTATAAGTACTGAAAGAAACTATTTTGGGTTTCAACTTTTTCGTTAAAATTGGTATATTATTTCTTATATTTCGCGACATTAATAATTGAGCTGGTGAAGGTAAATTCGATTTTGGAGTAGATCTGTAGTGCAACAAAGCTAAATAGGATCTGTATTAGATTCCTTCGACTTTTCTGAGTATTTGCTTTATGATTTTAACTGAACTTCAGACTGACCATTTGACTGTGGATGGTACGGACTTGAAAAGATATGTTCAATATCCAATCAAATAAAAATGATTTAAATTCAAGCGAACTAAAAGGAGGACCACCATCCGAAATCAACTGCATTGGAATTCCATGACGTGCAATATTGATTTTAAACTAAGAATTACTTTTTGAGCAGAATAACCACGATCTAGCAAAGCTTTTCAATAAATTTCGTGTAATAATCTGTACTAGAAGATAAATTTTATTATCAAAATCGAGAAATCTAACCCAACGCGTTTCCATGAAAATTAGTAATACTATAGTACTGAAGAGGTTCGCCTTGATTGGCAGACCTAAACTTTGCACAACTGAACATTGATCTATCAATTCTTTAATTGAGAAGACATATTTGGCCAATAAAAAGATTCTCTAGCCAAATTGAGACATTTGTTGTGACCCTGGTGACCTTTCATGAATTTTGAAGATTTCATTTTGCATATTCAATGGGACTATCAATTTGTTACCTTTAAATAGTAAATCATCTCTATTACATGTATTTCATTTTGAAAATTCCAATAAGTTTTTGCAAGAACATGTTTTCGTTTTGTTTTAGAAACAGGCCATCCATCGTAATAATATTTTTTCAAAATTTTTGAAGTTTCATTCATCTTACTGCGTGCTTTGACTTATTTATCATGATAATTTTTCGATATTGCAATATTTGATAAATCGTATTGATATGATACGGTATGTCTGATTCATAATCTGGAATGAAAGTTTCTTTCATAGCGGCTCTTGACAACGTATCGGAAATAAACATTTTCTTTCCTGGCCTAAATAACATCAAGATCATAAGCTTGTAAGGCTAACATCATACGTTGTAACCTAGCAGGTCCATCAAAAGAGCTTTCTTGAAAAGGTATATCAAAGGTTTATGATCTGTATGAACTATGACTTTGTGACCAAAAAATATAGTGATGAAATTTAACACAACCAATTGAATGGCAAATAGTTCCTTCTCAATCTGGCATAATTCTTTTGTGCAGAAGTTAAGTTTTTGAACTGTATGCAATAGGACGATTATTTTGCATTATGACAGCTCCATGGCAGACTGTGAACTATCAACAGATAAAATCAATGGTAATCAGGATTATAGTGAGTTAAAACAGGTGCTGTTGTAATAATTTTTTCAAAGATGTAAATGCCTTTTCACAATTTTCATCCCAGACCCAGACTGTGAGATTTCAATAAATTTCGTAAACTTCTGTTTTTTGTGACAATTCTCAATGAACGGCCCTAAAAAGTTTATCATACCTAAAAATCGTTGGAGGTCTTTTGTGTTAGAGGGAGAAGGTAACTGCCTTATCGCTTCTATTTTCTCGTCATCTACCATTATACCCTCCTTACTAAATATATGACCCAAAAATCGTACTTGAGTTACCGCAATCTTACTTTTTTGTTTATTGATTAAGGTTAACTTCTCTAGCTCTTTGTAAAACTTTTTAAGACGCTCATTATGCATTTCTAGAGTTGAACCGTATACTAAAAATCATCTACAAAAATTTAAAACCCCAATATCACCAAATAAATCGTTCATGACTTGAACAAATTTTTCAGATGATGAGCATATACCGAAAGGTAAACTTTTGAATTTGTATCGACCAAATGGCGTTTGAAATGTGCATAGATCTGCGCTTTCATCATCTAGCCTCAACATCCAAAAACCGAAAAGCGTCTAAGTGGGAGAAATATGCAGCATTGACCAATTTTGATCTGACTTCATCAAATTCTTCAAAGGAATATTCTCTCATTATGTTTTTATTCAAATTTCTTGGATCTAGACATATTCTTAACTGACCTGACTTTTGACTGTAATAATAATTGAATTTACCCAAGACGTATTTTTTGATACCTTAGATATGACTCCAAACTTTCCATTCTGTCTAATTCTTTCCTAAGTTTATCATGTAAAGCAATGGAACTTTACGAGGTGGATCGACATGGGGATAGCATCAGGACGTAACTTGATATGGCAAACAGGCGGCAAACATCCTAGACCTTGAAATACATCCTGAAAATCATCGAGAATTCTATTAGAATCATAACAATTATTCGTGATATTAAAAACTCTTTTAGAATACCAATTTTTTGACATGTGGGCAGACCTAAGACAGTTTGACAAGATATATTGACAATTACAAATGGAATAATTTCATATGTATTATTGAAAAAACATTTAAGATCACACTTTCCAATGACTTGAATTTGATTTCCACCAAGCCATTTAGTGATAATTGACAATTGACGATCAATGATTTTGGCAATTTAATTTACTGAAATTTCATATGACATGACATTACATCTGCCCCAGAATCAAGGATTGATTTAATTTTGAAATTATTGACATAAATATTTAATGACCAGGATTCTTTCCTGTTTGAAATTTTCTTATTTTCTTCATACCGACAAAAGGAAAAACTGACTCAGATATTGAATTATCCTCTGACTTCAATGTTTTGACTGACTTTGTATTCTTAAAACAAATTTAGCGAAATGACCTTGTTTTTTACATGACCTGCATTGAATAGTTGACGCTGGACATCGGTATCTGTGCTGCTGACCATTTTCCACATATATTATCTTGACTTGGGATGATTTTCGATTTTGGTATTCGTTCTGGACCTATTGGATGACTGACTGGAACTTCTTGGTCTTGACTGTCTGAACTTATTGAATTCCGATTTTCTTTTATTGACATATATACTTGATCTGAACTTCCCATATGCTCCTGCTGGATTTTTTCAGAATTTTGTTGAGCCATTACTACAGACTTGGCTAACTCGACGGCTTTTTGGAGAGAAATATCGACTTCTTGTAATAGTCGTTGACGAATATTCATTAGATGAGAATTCATGTTGGCAATGAATATATCTCTGACAAGAGACTCTCGAAGGTCCTTGAATTCACAATTCATGCTCAAGTTTTCGAGGTCTGTTATGAATTTTTCAATACTTTCATCTGCTTTTTGTGTTCGAGTGAAAAAAGTATGACGCAACATGGTGAGATTTTTTTGAGGTTCAAAATATGTGTTTGAATTTAGTTCTTACATATTCCAACGAAGTTTCTGTGATTTTCAAGTTGAAGGAGTTAAATTTGCCTACCTTTTGAACCAATTGAATGTAACAAACACAATTTTTCTACTGTCTGTGGAATCGACTAATCCTGTTGCTAGCAGATAAATTTCAAATTTTCCCACCATTCCTTCCAATTGACGCATTATTTCCACTAGATGAAATAATTAATTCGTTGATTGGTTTCAAATTAGGTATGTGATCGACTTTATTTTCACCATCGTCGGACATCTTGTCAATATGCGTCGTAATTTTTTCAGTTGTTTATACGAATCGACTATCTGTTTATTTCGTTTTAATTCAATTCACTGGAGCACTAGACACACCTGACACCATGTTATAAATATATATTGTAGATTTTATATATTTGACTTTAGGTTTTATTACTATTCGACTTTTATATTAATTGAAATAAGAACAACAACTCGTGTGGACTTCTTTATTCGACTGACTCTGATATGGTATTGTTATCTTGACCGTCTACATATGGTGTTAACTATAGATACACTTATTAATATAATATTGGGAATATTTCTTTTACATGAATGCAACCAACAATACATGTTAATAATTATACAACAGTGGGGAGCCCCGTTGACGGATAAGAGAGGCCAGTTCCTGGAAGAGTGGTTGGCACAGCTGACCTGGGGCTGTGCAAACATTGGCGAACATACTTTTGAGAGGGGCAACTCCAAAAGTCACATCGATGTGACATTAACATCAACAGACATACTGGAAGTTTCTCCGCATGGATAGCCGAGTTCACTAACCCCCACACGCATCACGCTGATATTGTCTTCGAGATTGAACAAACAGAAAAATGATTGACCCACTTCATTAATGTCTGCAGATTTCGAAACTGAGGCAACAACTCGGCCAGAGGGTTTGGAACAGCGACGGCAAAGGTATATATAGGAACTTTCTGGAAGCATTCAATAAATCAATAAGGACCATAAAAGAGAAGTCCGCGAGGCACCCATATTGGTGGAACGAGGAAATTGAGACGTGCAGAAGCGAATACATTAAGCTGAGAAGGGAATGTTCAAGGAAGACAGGACGAGGACATGGAGCAGAGGAACTGCGGTCTAGAGCGGAGGAAATGGGCAAAAGAATGAAAAAGCTCATAAGAAACGCAAAGCCGGCAAATGGAAGGAGTTACTAGCAAAACTGGAGGATGATGTGTGGAGCGAAGGCTATAGAGTCGAAACTAGACATTTTAGAGGTGGATCTTTGAACCACAAAATACCGACCAAAATTAGACGCAAGATACTGCAAGAGCTCTTCCCATCAACCGGCAAAACACGAAAGACAAGTTCACCAATACAAGGGCAAGAAATACCACTTTTCACCGACCTAGAGCTAAGAAACGCAGTGGACAGCATGAAAACTGGTAAAGCCCCGGGACCCGACGGGATAACCGTGGAAGCCATAAAAATCTTCTCTCAGGAATGCCCAGACAGAATACTCCAAATGATGAATTATTTTCTCATGAAACAACAATTCCCCGCAATCTGGAAGACCGCCAGGGCTGTATTGCTACCGAAGAAAGGAAGGGATCTGAGTCAGGCATCCGGTTTTAGACCAATATGTCTAATAAATACGTTTGGAAAGCTATACGAGAGGATGATCCTTAACCGCCTAGAAATAGAGATGAAGGAAAATAAAGCCATTTCACCAAGCCAACATGGTTTTCGTAAAGGAAAATCCACAATGTTAGCGCTGCTAGCCTTGAAGAGCGCAATAAAGGATTCGAACAACAGATGGTGCGTAGCCATAGCAGTAGACATCAAAAATGCTTTTAACACCATCGATAAGGAAAGCATAATTGAGGCTTTACGTGAAGCGAAGATCCCAAAATACCTGGTAAGGTGCGTGGAGGCTTTCCTGTCAGACAGGCGCGTGAGATCAGGCATGATTTCACATGCGTACGATAAAGGCGTTCCGCAGGGGTCAATAAAGGGTCCCACCCTGTGGAACGCAGGATACGACGGGGTGCTACGCTTGCCATACGGACCAAAAGTAATGACGTTAGCGTATGCGGATGACCTCCTTTTTGTCGTGGAGGGAGATGATGCAAATGAAGTCAAGGTTAGAGCAGAGGAGGCTCTGAAGAAGATGACGAACTGGGTGAAACAGAGGGGTCTAGAGGTAGCCCCCCAAAAGACCGAAATTTTGATTGCAAAGGGACCGAGAAACACGGATGCTTTCAGAATAGACTTCCTAGGAGAGCAAATAATCCCGAGGAAAGAGCTGAATTACCTGGGCGTCATCTTCAGGAAGGGGCCAATTTTCAGCGGCCAAGTGGAACACGTAAGGAAGAAAATAACAGAAAAATTGGCAGCCCTTACTCAACTGATGCCAAATATCGGCGGTCCCTCCTATGGGAGGAGAAGACTCTATGCAGGAGTGTGCCACAGCGTGATTTTATACGCTGCCCCAGTATGGCGTGAAGTCCTCAAACAGAAAAAATATAAAGGCATGTTGTTCTCAGCTCAAAGATTGGCACTGCTGAGAGTCATATCAGCCTACAGGACGGTGTCCGCTGAGGCAGCACAGGTAGTAGCCGGTTTTTCTCCTATAGATCTGATGATGGCAGAAAGAAGTTTCCTTTACACAGTGGGAGGAAGACTCCCGGGGAACAGAAGGATGGCACGAAAGAGGACTTTGAGAAGGTGGCAACAGAGATGGCAAACAGAGCGAGACAAGGCAGTCTGGACAAGAAGACTCATTCCGAATATTGAAACCTGGGTGGATTGCGGTCACAGGACAACGGGCTACTATATGACCAAGTTTTTGACAGGCCATGGTTCCTTTGGAAGCTATACAACGAGAATAGGCAAGACACAAGTGGATACGTGCAAACAATGCGGAGTGAGAGATGACCCAGAGCATTTTTATGGCGTTTGTCAGCGATGGGCCGCTCAGAGAAAAGAAGCCATAGACCGCTTGGGAAACATACCAAAGGTAGAAGAACTTATACCGAAGATGCTGAAGAGCAAGGAACTGTGGCAGGTACTATATAGGTTCATAACCGAATCAATGAAAAAAAAAGAGACCGAAGACATAGAAGAGGAGGAAAGAGCACGTAGTGCATAATTTAGAGAAGTTTCCTGCCTAACTTTTGACGCGTGGGCTAGAAGCCCATACCAGGAGCAAAGGCACAAACCGGGTTACGCACCTCTCGGGGTGGCGATGATACCCGGGAAAAGAGAAGGGGGTTTTGGTGGGTAAGAGTCCCACACACAAGTACACAGAAGCATACCAAGATCTTTCAGGCCCGCTGCTGTGGAAAAAGAACATTAGTTTTCCCCCTACCTCAGGGTCGAAAAAAAAAAGGTTGGATTAGGTTAGGTGAGCTTAATTGTTTAATTCCAGTAGATGAGAATAGTAGGGCAACGAGAGATGGATATTGGAGTGCTGAAAGGTTAGGTTGGATTAGGTTAGGTGAGTTTAATTGTTCAATTTCAGTAGATGAGAATAGTAGGGCAGCGAGAGATGGATATTTGAGTGCTGATAGGTTAGGTTGGATTAGGTTAGGTAAGCTTAATTGTTAAATTCCAGTAGATGAGAATAGTAGGGCAGCGAGAGATGGATATTTGACTGCTGATAGATTAGGTTAGGTGAGCTTAATTGTTCAATTCCAGTAGATGAGAATAGTAGGGCAACGAGAGATGGATATTTGAGTGCTGATAGGTTAGGTTGGATTAGGTTAGGTGAGCTTAATTGTTCAATTCCAGTAGATGAGAATAGTAGGTCAACGAGAGATGGATATTTGAGTGCTGATAGGTTAGGTTGGATTAGGTTAGGTGAGCTTAATTGTTCAATTCCAGTAGATGAGAATAGTAGGGCAACGAGAGATGGATATTTGAGTGCTGATAGGTTAGGTTGGATTACGTTAGTTGAGTTTAATTGTTCAATTCCAGTAGATGAGAATAGTAGGGCAACGAGAGATGGATATTTGAGTGCTGATAGGTTAGGTTGGATTAGGTTAGGTAAGCTTAATTGTTAAATTCCAGTAGATGAGAGATAGTAGGGCAGCGAGAGATGGATATTTGACTGCTGATAGGTTAGGTTGGATTAGGTTAGGTGAGCTTAATTGTTCAATTCCAGTAGATGAGAATAGTAGGGCAACGAGAGATGGATATTTGAGTGCTGATAGGTTAGGTTGGATTAGGTTAGGTGGGCTTAATTGTTCAATTCCAGTAGATGAGAATTGTAGGTCAACGAGAGATGGATATTTGAGTGCTGATAGGTTAGGTTTGATTAGGTTAGGTGAGCTTAATTGTTCAATTCCAGTAAATGAGAATAGTAGGCAACGAGAGATGGATATTTGAGTGCTGATAGGTTAGGTTGGATTAGGCCGGATATCAAACACTGCTACTGGCAGAATTACGAGGAAGAGAAGAAAGGAAAAGAGCGGTGAACTCTTTGATGAGGCTAAGGAGCTCAAAGAGACAAGAAAGAAGGATCATGAGGAAATGGAGGTCTTTAAAAGATCGACCAAGATGAACAGAATACCCCCAAAAGAAACAGAAGAAGAAAGGGAACACACAACCCCAACAGTAGAACTTTCAAAGGATGAAGCAACGCAGGAGAGAGCTACCTCAACCCCACTGGTTGACAGCGAAAATGAAGACAATTTCTTCAGTGGGCTCATTGGAGCGAACCTAACAAGAGAAAACGAATTGAATCAGCGGGAGATATAAGCATTGATAGAGGCTGCTACAACAGCCTAATGACAGTCATGGAAAACACAATAGAAAAAATAGAAAAACTACCTAAGGATGACACATTAAGGAGAGAATAAAAGAGGAACTAAATACAATAAAGGAAAATTTAAACGATGAATTGGAAAAAACAAGTAATATGGTAGAGACTAGGGATGTTAACAGGAAGGACCAAGGTATCCAGGTTAACTTGGAACAAATAAATGACGATTTATTAACGCACGAGATAATAGAGAAAATGAAAGATATAAAAAACGAAGAAGAGCTATATATACTAATTAGCAAGGAATGGCCCAGTCCCGTTTATAAAGTAAAAATCGATCAAGGGAGGATTACGGGTCAGGATCTAGAAGGCAGTATTGCCATAATGGCGAGCTCTGGCAAATTGAAGGAAATCAGATACTTGAGGCCACTAGTGGGCAATTCAAGAAATTTACTGAAAATCTAAGAGATGGCAAATTACAAGCAGGCCAGATCCTGACATGTAAAACAGAAGGTCCAGCCATGATAGGAGAGGAAATGTTGAGAAATAACAGAAGAGTTCTATTTGTGGGACTCAAGGAAGAGGAAAACATGATTGAACAGGCGCACGATCTATATAAAATGTGCAAAGAGTTAGAAAAAACTGCAGACCAAAACGAAGACTTACGTGTAGTAATTGAGAGCAGTCTGACCGCCGAAGAAAGGCTCAAAATTCTTGAGTGCGCAATGCATGACTACAAAGGAAAGATCTATATACAAGGTAACAATAGTGAATTGAAGGACTTACATATGAAAGAAAAACGGAAATACACAAATGAGGCTGTGATGATAAACATCAAAGGCGAGCAGACATATGCGCAAATGGTCTCCAATATTAAGGAGGAACTTAAAAAGAACAGGGAATAAAAGAGGAAATAAAAAATATAAGAAGCACAAGAGATGGACACCTTCTTTTGGAGATGAAAGAGGGAGCTAGAGAAACAGATAACTTCATAAGGAAGTTAAAAAAGAATATTGGAGACAGGACTGTCGTCAAACTAACCGGGGGATCCTCCAGGAAGGCAGCAAATGCCTACGGAATTGACATCGACATGACCGCCAAAGAAGTAGAAAACCAGATGAATGAGGTGATTCAAATGCACGCATGCGAGGAGAGAATCGAGGTCAGAGCCTTGAGGCCAATGGTAGGGGACCGACAGGCTGCCACTATCCTTGGCAGCCCAGAAGTGATCTCGAAACTGATATCGCTTGGAAATATAAGGATTGGACTGTCGTTAGTGAACATTCGAGAAAGAAAGGAGGCAGTTAAATGCATGAGATGCTGGGAGGTCGGTCACCTAGCCAAAATGTGCAAGAAGCAGGACAGGTCCAAATTGTGCAGGAACTGCGCCAAAGAGGCCATAAAGTGCACGCCTGCGAGAATCCCCCGTTCTGCATGACATGCGGGAAAGAGGGGCACAGAACAGCTAGTGGCAGATGCCGAAAGGACCAAGAGAACCCGTGAGTCAGCCTTTCCTGTCCTTACCGTGTATATGTTTTGTGCTTCTGTTGTCTTCGTCCACTACGTGTTCATTTATTATACAGAGAATTTATATATACAGTTTTTAACAGAGAGAGAGATATTTATTGGACTTTACACCACATTTTATATATACAACAGATTTTATCTATACAGGCCTCACAGATTTTATTTTTGCACTAATTTATTATTTTATTTATACTCTAATTTACTATTTTAACTATACACTAATTTATTGTTTTATTTATACAACATGTGGTGTATGTGGAATATGCTATGACCCTGTCTGTGTGAGTGTCACGACCAATGGATGCAAAGGAGAGGATGAATTATATTGAAGAGTTACACATAACTCAATTGAATTTGGGTAGAGCGAGAGCTGCCCATGATATGGCATGGGCAGAAGGCATTGAAAGAAAAAACAGATATTATGATAATATCGGAGCCCAACAAGAAAATATGTTCAGGCAGAGGATGCTACAAAGATAAAAAAGGAGATGTTGCCATCATAATAATGAACAGTAATCTGGAAGTGGAAAGAATAAACTGCGAGGAAGGATATGTTCATATCGAACTGTATGGGATTCATATCTACGCAACATACGTGTCCCCAAACATCGCAATCGAAGAGTTCAAGAGAGCCATAGACAAAGTGTTTGAAAAGGCGGAAAACCATTCAAGAAATTCCTTAATAGCAGGAGATATCAACGCGAAATCCCAAACCTGGGGATCCCCAAACACAGATAGACGCGGGGAATATGTAGAGGAGTGGTTATCACAGTTGTCTTGGACCACCACAAATAATGGGCAACACACGTTCGAAAGAGGGCAGTCTAGGAGCCACATAGACGTGACCCTATGTTCTGAGAACATTGCTCGCAATTCCAAAGGATGGAATATTGTATATAGAAATCCATATACTCATCATGGGCAGATCTCATATACAATCAAAACAAATACGAAGATAGCACGAGTAGAGAACAAAAAAGTATACCTGAATGTAGGAGAATTCTCCAGAAAACTGGACGAGATAAATGAAGACAATGTAGGAGACCTATACAGTAAAGTGGTGGAACTGTATAAAAGCTCCACGACAGAGGCAGAAGGTTCAATAACAAGACAACCATACTGGTGGAATGGGGTTATAAAAGAGAACAGAGATCAGTACGTCCGAATTAGGAGACAATACTCCAGAATGAGAAATAGAGAAAGCAGTGAGGCGAAACTCCTCAGAAAAAGATTAAAGGAAGAAAAAAGCAAAATAAAAGGGAGATAAAGAGTGCTAAAAAGAAAGAATGGAAGACCCTGTTAGAAGCCCTGGACAACGATATATGGGGACAGAGATACAGAATAGTAACAAGGAAATTCTCGAAGGGAAACATAGAATACAAAATACCAACAAAAAGGAGAAGAAAGATCATAAGCGAACTCTTTCCAACCGGAGGACAACGTTTCGAGAAAACCATGGAAATGTGCAAAGTCTCGAGAATTTTTACGGAGGAAGAGCTAAGAACTGCAGTGAACTCATTAAAAAGTGGAAAAGCACCAGGACCTGATGGAGTAACAGCTGAGGCCATCAAATTAGTACACCAGAAAAACCACAGATTATGCTAAGTATGTTCAATAACCTATTGAGCAAACAGAAATTCCCGGACAAATGGAAAATCGGGACAGTTATACTTCTCCCCAAAAAAGGGAAAAACCTGGAGGAATCCTCAGGTTTCAGACCTATTTGTTTACTAAACACAATGGGAAAATTATACGAAGGCTACTCTGGAACAGAATCGAAGAAGAACTGGAAGAGAATAAAATTATTTCGCAATGCCAGCATGGTTTTAGGAAGGGGAGGTCCACACTATCAGCAATGCTGGAAGTTAAAGATATGATTAAACAGACAAAAAATAAATGGTGCATGATGTTGACGGTGGATATAAAGAACGCGTTCAATACGGCCAGCTGGAGGCATATTGTGGGCGGCTTACGTGAAGCTGACGTGAGCCCATACCTCGTTAGGTGCGTGGAATCATACCTATCAAACCGGATAGTTAAATCTGGTATGATCAAACACCGGTGCAGCATGGGGTTCCACCGGGGTCGATAAAGGGCCCTGGCCTGTGGAACGTGAAGTACGATGGAGTCCTGAAATTAAACTACGGGATAGGCATACGGGCAGTTGCGTATGCGGATGATCTACTGTACGTGATTGAAGGAAATGAAGAGAGGCAAGTGAAACAAAGAGCAGAGAAAGCAGTGGAGATGGCCATAAAATGGATGAAGGCCAGAAGTTTGGAAGTTGCATTACAGAAAACAGAGATGTTGGTGGTCAAAGGACCAAGAAACGCAGATAACCTGAGCTTAGTGCTGATAGGAGAGCAGATTAGGGCTTCGAAAGAACTAAAATACCTGGGAGTGAAGTTCGAAACAAATTTAAAATTCACTAAACATATAGAATACTGCACGAAGAAGGCAGCAGAAAAGCAGACAGCTGTCTATAAAATCATGCCGAATATAGGAGGACCCAGGTATGAGAAGAGAAGAGTATCATGTGGTGTAACACATGGCATACTGCTATATGCAGTTCCAGTATGGAGGGAGGCTATCAAGATTCAGAGAAACCTCCAAAAAATGATAGCAACACAAAGAAGATGCCTTTTAAGAGCAACGTCGGCATATATAACTGTGTCGGCCGAAGCGGTACAGGTAATAGCGGGATTTCCCCCATAGACTTGATGGCAGCTGAAAGATGCTTCCTGTACAAGATAGGAGGAAGACTGCCGGGTAACAAAAGAATGGCTCAAAGAAGAACAATGAGCAAATGGCAAGACAGATGGGAGGCAGGAGAAGAAAAGGCAACCTGGACGAGAATGCTGATAAGAAATATAGACGACTGGATAAACTGCTCATTAAGAACAACTGACTACTTTTTTACACAGTTCCTTACTATTACTATTATTAAGGCTGTGATACCTACGGCTGATAACTAGTACCAAAGAGAGTCTCTCATCCATTTGTTGTTTCGTGTTTCACACACTTATTTGTTAATTTATTTACTTGTATTTGTCCGTAATAATCTATTTTTGTGGGTGTGCTAAACCATGCTTAACATACTCCAGGTGAACCTTGTCAGAGCAAATGCAGCACATGATATGGTGTGCGAGGTCGTCAAGAGAAAAGCTGTGGACATAGTGGTGGTATCTGAGCCAAACAAAAAGTTATGTTCGAGTAAAAGATGAACATCGGAGAAGAAACAAGATTTGCCATGATAATAGCAAGCACGATGAATTTGTCCACATTAAGACTGGCAGAGTACATATTTATGGCATTTATGTATCTCCGAATATACCAATTGAACAATTCAAGTGTAGGATAGAGGCTGTCTTCACAGAGGCTACGAAACATAGCAGAAATGCAATGATAATTGGGGATATAAATGCAAAGTCCACGATGTGGGGATCACTAACAAGTGATCCGAGAGGCAAATACGTAGAGGAGTGGCTCGCACAGACGGGATGGTACGCAACAAATGACGGAGAACCAACCTTCCAGAGAGGCCTCTCTATATCACATATAGATGTGACGCTGATACAAAAACATGCCAGATACCGGGTGACGGGGTGGAGATCACCTACGAGAATCCGTTCACGCACCATGGGCACATCCACTTTCAGATTAAAAGCTACGGTGCTGATAGGTAAGGTTATTTGTTCAATTCCAGTGTATGAGAATAGTAGGGCAGCGACAGATGGATATGTAAGTGTCGAAAGGTTAGGTTGGGTTAGGTAAGGTAAGGTTAATTGTTCAATTCGAGTGAATGAGAATAGTAGGGCAGAAACAGATGGATATTTGAGTGCTGAAAAATAAGGTTGGGATAGGTAAGGCTAGGTTAGTTGTTCAATTTCAGTGAATGAGAATAGTAGGGCAGCGACAGATGGATATTTGAGTGCTGAAAGGTAAGGTTGGGTTACGTAAGGTTAGGTTTACCTGTTCAATTCCAGTGAATGAGAATAGTAGGGCAGCAAGAGATGGATATTTAAGTCAGGTTAACTGTTCAACTCGAGTGAATGAGAATAGAAGGGCAGCGACAGATGGATATTCGAGTGCTGAAAGGTTAGGTTGGGTTAGGTAAGGTTAGGTTAATTTTCAATTCCAGTGAATGAGAATAGTAGGGAAGAGAGAGATGGATATTTGAGTTCTTAAAGGTTAGGTTAGGTGAAAATAATTGTTCAATTCCAGTGAATGAGAATAGTAGGGCAGCGGCAGATGGATTTATGAATGCTGAAAGATTAGGTTGGTTAGGTAAGGTAGAGTTAGTTTTTCAACTTCAGGGAATGAGAATAGTAGGACAGCGACAGATGGATATTTGACTGCTGAAAGGTAAGGTTGGGTTGCGTAAGGTTAAGTTAACTGTTCAATTCCAGTGAATGAGAATAGTAGGCAGCAAGAAATGGATATTTAAGTTGGGTTAATTGTTCAATTCGGGTGAATGAGAATAGAAGGGCAGCGAGAGATGGGTATTTCACTGCTGAAAGGTAAGCTTGGGTTAGGTAATGTTAGGTTAGTTGTTCAATTCTAGTAAATGAGAATAATAGGGCAGCGAAAAATGGATAATGGAGTGTTGAGGTGTTAGGTTGGGTTAGGTGAGGTTAGGTTTTCTCTTGTTGAGCAGCACCCTGTCGGGGTGTGAGGGCTTAAGTACCTGCGATGACTCTTTGGAGCTATGTCGCGTAGGGTCACTCATGCCGATCAGGTCCTTAGAGGAGCAGCGAAGACTAAGACTGCCCCCTCTCTCCCAATGCTGAAAGCTGGTCCCAGCTTTCACCACTACCCTCAAGAAACCTTTATCCACCTGTGTTCCCCTTCTGACGCTATTAGGTTAACTGAGGGCTAGGGGGTGTCCTATACTTACCTTTGCCTTTTTTCCTTTTCCTTTGCTTGGATATGAAACATGTTGAAGACACGGCTGCCTCAGGATACGAGATGTAAGCATCGCACTGCACCTGCAAATAATGGAATTATGGATCGAATGAGTCTACGGTGCAGAGGGGGGATACTTCAGTACCGGTCGGGGGAGGTGGTAAAGCTGGCCAAGACCGACCGAAATCCGACGACTGCGGGAGGGTACCGGCGGAAAGCCAGGTACTTCCTCTAATGCTACTTGCCCAATGTTAGAAGAGAGTCAGGAAGATTCATCCTGCGTAACAGAGAGCATGAAGGGCGACATCTTCAAATAAAATAAATATAAAAGAGAAAGCAACGTCGTCACCGGAGCTCTCCTGGACTACGGGAGGCTCCTGCATTCTCAAGGAAATCGAAAGCCTTGACAATATCTTGAGGAGCATGTACACTTTTGGGAAGGAGAATAGAAATGTCCACGTAAAAGTTAAACAACTAATAGACGAAGCCATAAAAAGATGAGAGTGCTGAAAAATACCGAAAGCAAGAATAGAGAAAAACGAGAAAATGACTACAAGAAGATGGGAGAAAACATAAACGTCTTCACGCAAAAAGTCAACCAGTTGGAGTAATGATACATAAAGTGAAACAACAAGAAGGAATAATTCAGAAACAGAAAAAAAAATCATCTCACAAGAAAAATACAAAAGCGATTTAGAGAAAGAGATCAAAACTTTAAAATATGGTAACTATGAAGAAGAATTCGAGGAATTGACCGATAGTAGTGAATTCAGTACGATAATAAATTAGAAAACTATAAATGAGTTGATGAAAAAGAAATGGTCGCCAGCAATATACGAGAGAAGCAGTATTGTCATGGTAAATACCCTAAAAGAGTTAAGAGACTCAGACAAGAGATTCCCGGAATTGAAGGAGCTAGATGAAGAAATTTACCTGGGATGTATTGTGCAGCAAACAATAATTAAAAAGAACGGACAAACAATTAGGAAATATATTCCTTTAACAGAAGAATACGTTTAAGGCCTTGAGGCGAATTGCAGAGGACGCCGAAAAAGAGAAAAGAAGGGACATTGAACTCCACGGTACTGGAGTCAACCAGGCCTAAATTAGAAAATTAGTCGAACTCGCATTCCAGGAAACGGAGTGCAGAGTAAGAATAAGTGTAGCACATGAACAGAAAGAGGAGCCACGGCCAAAGGTGAGGAACACTTGCGCACTAGTAGTGGATAGAGGAAAGAAATATAATGAAGTTATTAGGAAAATAAGGGAAAACCTAAAGGATAAAACAATAAGGGAAAGTGTTACAGGAATAAGAACAACCAGAGATGGAAAAGTTCTAATAGAAACAAAAAAGAATGAAAATGCAATCGGTGAAATTAAGAAAACGATAGAAAAGGATAACGATGGCTGGACAGTCAAACAATATGGAGACAGAGTCAATAAAAAGGAAACAGTTTTCATAAGAGAAATGGATCCCATCACTACCCAGGAAGATATCATTGAAGCACTTAAGAATTCCACGAAGACGACGAACTGCAGGTCCATGTTAGTGAGCCCAGACCGGGCATTCGTAACACGATAAGTGCCACAATAAAAATAGACTCTAAATATGCAAGATTGCTAACGGCAGACAAAATCAGGATAGGGATGAAGGACTGCAAAGCGGAGCCTAGGATTAATATAGACAGGTGCCTGGGCCTGGGACATACTGCAGGACACTGCACAGAACCAGACAGATCCAACTGTTGCATTATATGCGGAAAAGACGGGCATAAGGCAAAGGACTGTAAAAACGAAGAGGAATGCCTTGTTTGTGAACAAAAGGGTCATCAACTAGGTTCTGGTAGATGTAGCGAATTTAAGAAGCTTTTGAATTCTGCCAGAAATCTGAAAACACGTAAAAAAAACGAGAATTTTTTTCCTACAGGAGGCTCCCGGAATGCACAAAGCTCGCAAACAATGTAAAAATAAGAAGAACGATATCAACGCAAAATCAAGAAGAAAGAAAGGTAGAGTAGGAACTCTAAGAATTCTGCAAGAGAATCTGAATAGGAACAAAAGGGCAATGGACCTACTGGATCAATGTATTCGTTCAGAAAATATAGCTTTCGCGTTGATATCGGAGCCAAATTTTAATATGATAAGAGAGAGAAAGAACTGGATGCTCAGTTGTGACGAATCAACCGCCATGGGATTTTTCGTTGGGAAAGTGAGAAGAGGCGAGAGTGGAAGGAATGCAGGATGGGTGTGGGCAGATATCAATGGGTCGACAACATACAGGGTTTTCCTTTTAAGTTGGCCTATTAGACGTTTTAGGAGAACTAGTGAATATTTCGTTCTGAAATTTTAGGTGCAGCCCTGAGGGTGAAGGAACTCTTCGCCTAAAATATTTTCAAGTCGACAGTGTTGCCACGTCTATCTCAAATGCATATCTACTTTCTTATTTCCAATGGAACTACCTATATTTTCATTTATGTATCGATTCAATACCAAATGAAAACATTTAACTTAGAAATGTCATAAAAGAGTTCTTTACAAAAATTGAATTAAAAATTTACTGATTTTTGTAGTAAATCCGCAATAGTACAAGAACTAGCATATTGAAGTATAATATTTTTTCAATGAGCTAACACGCAAGGATATGAGCTACAAAACGATACTTACATTATTTCTGTAAGTTACATAATTCGAAAGTAATTGCTGTTCGAACATGACCTTAATGAAAATTGATAAAATAAAATGAAACTCAGTACTGTACTTTCGATAATTTTTAATGATCAAACTAACAAATTAATCATAAAAATTGCTCTAAATGGCCAACTCTGCATTGGATACAGGCAGTGGCCCTCATGACGGCCTGTAGCAACAAAAAAATATTTGGGGCGCTCGCGTAGTGGTCATGTTCGAACAGCAATTACTCTCAAATTATGTAACTTAAAGAAATGATGTAGGTTTTGTTTTGTAGCTAATATCCTTGCGTATTAAATCATCGAGAAAAAATTATACTTCAATGTGCTACTAAGAAAATCAGTAAATATTTTTAAAAATTTTTTTTAAAGTTTTTTTTATCGCATTTTCAAGTTAAATGTTTTCATTATGTTCTACTTCAATGAAAAGTTGTAGTATCGTCTTTCAAAAAACATTTTTTCCACATCTGTATGACATTTATGTCCAAAGATATCGATATTATTTGGAAGGGTCAACGAAAATAAAAAAGTTGATTTAAAATAGGTGCTACTCCAAAATTAAGGGTGTAAACTTCCCAATGTGGGTGTTTTTGTCGATAATATAAGGTTATGAGAGCTACTTTCAAGGTTTTTGAGAACTATCCATATTTCAGGCTCTTATTTACTTTGTAGAGCAAGGGTTTTTGTATTTCATTAATTGTTTGAGATATCATCTACACCACTTGTGTGTTGGTTTTTCAATAATTTTACTATGTTATTCAGCTGTTTGGATGTGAGTGAACTTATTTGGATTGACTTATCAGGACTTTCTTCAAGTTGAATATTTTTATGAATCTTCGGGATATTTTTAGTAAGTTCAGTTGCAGCATTGACAAAATATTCGTTTATTTGGTTTGCTTTTTTAATGGGAGTTTCATCAATAGGAAAATTTTTCTCGTCATTTATCGATTGTATAGTTCTCACTGCAGACCAAATTGCTTTGCTTTCATTATCTGATTTCAAAATTTTCATTTCAAATGTATTTTCTTTCATTTCAATCAGTCTTTGATCATATCGCCTTTTGATTTCTCTGTATTTTTCATACAGATGTGAAAAATTTTTTTTAGAATTAGTAGTGTATCTAATTTGTTTTTGAGTTCTTCAGCAATTTTATCTATTTTATTTCTGTTTTTCCTTTTCTTGTTCACTGCAACTTTCTTTTTCGGACGTGCTTGTTTAAAATGGGCTAGGAATTTTTCCTCAAATGTACTGTGAATTAGATTTACGTCTGATTCACAAATGTCATAGATTCTTGACCAGTCCTATTCCTTCAAGGTGTTCCGTAAATTTGTGATATTTTGGGGAGAAATAATCTTCTTCAGGTGTATTTAGTTCCTTTTCTTGCCTTGGTTACTTGCAGGATTTGCGCTCTATGATCAGAGATATGTGTTTCATAAGTTTGTGATATGTACTTCTCTGTGATGTTAGTATAAATCCCTCTCCATAATCTGTCTTCCTCGTTGCATTAAATATTGTTTGTTGGATGTTGTATGTATGAAGTATGTATGAAGTAGATGTTTGGCAGTTTTTTTAATTTGACATTGGCAGTTGACTGACTTGACCTTGTAGCTGACTTCTTCGATTTGAGTTATTTTCTCTCCATTTATTTACCTTGTTATCCACTATTTTCTGTTCCATCTATAAATGTTCGGTTTTTTTCGCTATTTCTAGCGTCATTATTTTATCTAGCAAAATGAGGTTATAATCATTCAATATATGATTTTTCTCCTTGATCTCCCTGAGTAATTGTTTCAAGTATGCATTTTCGATGTTAAGTATCTTGTTTTGGCTTTCTATATTGTCTTGCATTTCAATTTGGTTTTCTAAAGAATTTTCCATCCTCTTATGTTTGCATGCCGCATTCTTCAGTGTTGCAGCCTGCGATAAATGAAAATCCTCTAAACACTTAGAGCACTTTGCACTCTCCACCACTTTTTTCTCGCAATGGGCACATTTATTTTCGAAATTTTTCCGATTTTTAGCAGACAAATTTTCTGATTTATCTTCATTTGCCGCCATGTTTAAGTATCTGTGTGCGTTAAAATCTGTCAAATGTGATGTGAACATCTAAATGTAGTTAAATGTTTGTGGTGTTTCAGAATGAGATGCGAAAGGCAGAGGATCATTCGAAGCATGGACTAAAAAGTGCCCTCCCATGATCCTTTGCAGAAAGAGTAGGGGGCTTAAGTGGGTGCGAGCTCCACACGAACTGGCAGCATTGCACTGCCTATTGTCGGCATATACGGAATTGACGATTTTATAACAGAAGAGGATGTAAGAAAAGAAATATCTAAGTAAGCTAACTGCGAAGATGAACAGATAACAATAAAGAATATGAGACCCTTTAATTTGAAGGTTCACAGATGGCAACAATAACGTTGGAACAAAGCCTGGCGCAGTATATCGTAGCGTCAAGAGTGCTTCGAATTAAAAAATGCACCCAGAGATACTCCCTCAATTCTTGCCAATGCAAAGCATATTTTTGGTGAAATGAAAAGTGGAAATTGCCACAAGACATTAGGTAAACCACAATTCAAGATCAAATGTATAGTGGATTTTGCGATGAGAGTTTCACTTTGAGTGTACTGTTCAGGACGTTGAATTCTTCAGTGAGTTTAAACGTCACAGAAAACATGACTTCCTGACACCTGAATCCTCGGATAAGGAAGAATTTGCCAAATATCATGCAACATCAACTACTGATCAATGAAGTAAGTTAAAGTGGTTCTGCATGGCAATGAACCTACAATCGAGTATTCTCAAATCCTTCAGAAAGGATTGAATCTGAAAGGCAACACAAGTAACAGTTAATGATCGATTCATAATATCATTATCATTTGGGGAAAAAACTTTGGCGAAGTGTTCAGCAGATACTTGTACTTTTCTTGATTACTTCTGGCCCATTGTCTGTTAGGTGTTCCTTCACTGATTTATCATTCAAACTCGAGCACTTCCTTTTCGACATTTTCGCACAACTTTCAGACTAACGTAATGGTTAGATTGAAACTAAACAGCCAGGGGTGCATTTAAAATTGTTTCAGAAGGATCTCTCTGCCACCCGTAATGATGCCTTGCATACTTGGAAAATCATTCTAATATAATATAGATTTTTGGTATCTCTATAATGCTCAGCAAAGGCATTTGTAATATTTTTATCACGAGTCAGAGTTTTTCTTTGTACCTGGATTGGCTGAGTCAGTTTGTAATGGGTGTATTTTGAGGGTTTTTCATTCATCTCCAAGATGTTCGGCCTTTTCAGTTTCATATTTCTTCGTATGAATCCATGTATTCATGAGATTTGAACTGTAGGACTAGTGTGTGTGTATCTTTATCCAATATTTTAAAAATATCTGAAAAACGAAAGCCCAAAAAAAATTTCTAGTCAAATTTTACACAACTGAATGACAAATAATTTAGGTATCATTCATTTCGATAGAAAAAAATGATTTTTCATTTCCGAGAAATTGTTATTTTCGAAATATCTCAAAAGCGAAAGCTGCAATGAAAAATTTGTATGCACAAATTTTACAAAATTGAGTAAAGAATTATCTGATGTAGCAATAATTTCAATTCACCCAATAAAACGGGAGTAATTTCAGTTGAACAATACAAGTGCTCGGAATGTGAGGTGACGAATAATAATCTGAGGTATCATTCATCTCCAAAATTCTTACTCTGGAAATAATATATCCCAAAAACGTGAGCTTTTTTTACCTAAAATAGTTCACAATTTAGTTACGAATATTAGATGTATCCTATAAATGATGACAGGAATTTGAAAAATGAAAATCTGTGTATTGATGTTCAAACCATTTAAATTTTTGCCGACGTTTCAGACGCTATTGGTTGTTTCTCAAGGGTGCAATTATATAATAATAATAATTAAAATAATGTTTATTAAGAAACAAAGAACAACAATATGCTATATTATCAAATAAACAGATGAATTCACGTATTTAATAAACATTGAATGACCACAAAAGTGTCAGGCACTTGTGTGTGGTAAGTAAAAATTTCTCAAAAATTTAGGGAGTAGGAGCTTGTTCATTGGTGAGCATTGTTACCTCAAAATTTTATATGGTACTTGAGATAATAACCAGATATATAAATGCAAGAATCTCAGTGCAATCAGAATAATATTCTTGAAATAATTCAAAAATAAATATGTAAAAATGAATTGAAAAAAAATTAAATTTTATGGTTCTGATGATGCGATCCTCTTGAAATATTGCATGAACATTCAGTATATATCAGTCTTGATTCGAAAATTGAATTTCACTGGAATCGGATATTCTGTTATGAAAATAAAGAGATTCTCTTATTCAATATTCCAATTAAATTTCCCATGATTCTGTTAACACTATGGCCACAAAATTTTCATGAACTTTCAATATATAAATCGTCATTCATAAAATAAACTTCACTCGAATCGCATATCTTTTTATGGAAATATAAAGTTTCTTCTTTTCAATATTCCAATGGATTTTTCTATGGTTATGTGTACACTATAGCTACAAAATTTTGCATGAGACTAAGAGCAACTTGCATGTGGCCGCAACATTTCTTTTTTATTAGTTCCGTTTTGTCTGAGATATTGAGGAACAAAAATTTTGAATGGCCATATTTTATGAAACACCCTATATTGTGGCTGGTCAACGAACTCACTCTGAAATTTTCAAGTCTCTAGGACAATCCCTGAACTCACTCTGAAATTTTCAAGTTCGGAAGTTATCGTGCTAACGGACGACCGGAAAGCCAGCCCTACAGGCAGAATTGAATTTGAACACGGAATCGTCATCATGAAGTCGAACCCTATCGATTGAGAAAATTTTTGGCTCAAAATTCGAAAATGGCAGACATTGGGGAAAAACAATATAGCACTTGGTTAAGTGGAACGAGCGCTCAAAAATGAATGCAATTAAATAGGCAGGTCTAACACTCACCTCGTTATAATATTCGAAATATATTTTTCTTTGCAATAATGGTGTAATAAATTTTGTTTCGCAGTGTCAGTCGAAAGTAAGGTTATTGTTTATAGAATTGAACATAAACTTAACTTAAACTGCGGGCCGCCAAATTTTCTTTCTGTTAATAAATGGTCTCGGCGGTCATAACTAACATCAAAAAACTGTCAACATTCATATAAGAATCTGTTGAAAGTTTTTTCTTAAAAACAACAAAAGTCACGCATGATAAAAAAATTTCACCCGAAATGGGTGAAATTTTGTACAATTGTACTTCTTTAATTATCAATCACGAATATGAAAACAGAATTGTGAAATATCAAACGGTTTTGTAACTTTAGTCATTCGAATGTTTCGTTCAGACCTCTGAAATAAAAAAAATTGTTTTGAGATCTAGAGTCAAAATGATAAAATTATTGGTATGTCAAAACATTCTAGATGAATTATAAAAAAAATTCAGTGATACTCAGTTGGGACTCGAACCGACGTCGGTATTAAATAGGGAAAGGAGTTTGTTCATAATATTCGTTGCCAGGCAACGGTAGTTCGTAGTTCATAGAGTTTGACTGGTATTTGAATTTCACTGAATATAATTTAGTCACTAGTCAAACTCTCTGAACTACGAACTATCGTTGCCTGGCAACGGGAAAGGAGATTGTTCTAAGGATATTAATATTCGTTGCCAGGCAACGGTAGTTCGTAGTTCATAGAGTTTGACTGGTATTTGAATTTCACTGAATATAATTTAGTCAGTAGTCAAACTCTCTGAACTACGAACTATCGTTGCCTGGCAACGAATATTAATATCCTTAGAACAATCTCCTTTCCCTATTTAATACCGACGTCGGTTCGAGTCCCAACTAAGTTTCACTGAATTTTTTCCTAAAAATTAATCTAGAATGTTAAGACACACCAATAATTTAATCATTTTGACTCTAGAACTCAAAGTAATTTTTTTATTATTATTTCAGAGGACTGATCGAAACATTTGAATGACTATAGTCACGAAACCGTTCGATATTTTACAATTCTGTTTTCATATTCGTGATTGATAATTAAAGGAGTACAATTATTGTAGGAAATTTCACCCATTTCGGGTAAATTTTTTTTATCGCTATGAACATGTAAAAAAAATTGTGTCCGATTCTCGAAAAAAAATTGTCACGGAAATTCATAGAAAATTGTGTACATTCAGAAAATAAAATCCAATTTAACATTCGAAAAAAATAGGAACATTGCAGGTTTTCCGCTATTTTGTAAATTTTTTTTCGGAGTTCGTCAACTTTTCTGAATAAATGACCCAAAAATACTGAGATTTGAACAAAAACCGTTATTTTAAGAGCTATACATAACTGACCACACTCATAAGAATCTTGCTAAAAAATGACGTTTAACACCCTGTATCTCGCTTATGCTTCGAAAACGGGATAATATTGTTTAGAGCATAATGATTTTCCCGGTGTCTTTTACACGAATATATATGTATGTTTGTCCAGTTTATTGTGAAACACCCTGTATATCACACTAAGATGAAAAGTGGCTTCTATGAAATTTACGGTATTATTAGTTCTGATGTGGACCATCTCACTTTTAGTCTTCTGCCGTAGTGTGGCTCAAAATCTAAAATGTTGACATCGTTGAATTTGAACTTATGTGCTTCCGTGTGTGTATGTGCGGTTAGTGCTGTTTTGAGTGTGTTGTTGAATTTTTCGCAATTCTGGCAATCAATCTTGTACACCACTTCTGCCCTTTTTTCAATAAAAGTTATGTCTTTATATTTTGTGAAATATATTCTCTTATTTTCCATTACATTGTAAGAGGCTGCAGTGCAATAAATTATATTCTGGGAACATTCTGTTGAGCTTGTGTGACAATGACGGGTAAAAAGAAAGTTTGAAAAATTTCTTGCGATCCGCTGTTGGCTTGTTTAGATGGGTCAGTGTATCTCTCGACTGATCAGTTGTAGTACTTGCCTGATTTCTGTGGTATATAGGGTGATTGGTGACGTAAGGGACAACTGCTAACTGGAGATAGAGGACTTCGAACTGAATGAGGATTGAGGGTTTAAATTAGTTGAATGTGTTGAAGCAAATTGCTCTCATCTCGAGCATTGGCTTAGTTGATTATTTTATGAATCATATGTGCTACTGTTCTTCTTTTTGTGTTTGTATTGTATTATAAAATTTTCTTATAATATTGATGGATTAATTAATAAAAGAGGATTTCAAGATGTAAAGGAATATTCAAAATGCGTCAGGATTGTTTGAGCATCTCGAATTCAGTGTTTTTTCTGTCAGGAATAGAATATGTTTCTTCAAGCGAATATGAATAAATTGTAATACTGAACTTTCAACATATAATAAAAACTATAAAATATTTGTGCCCTTCAAACAAAAAACAGATTTTTACTCAGTGTTTTTTGCGGATTTCAATTTTCCATTCCATTTTTTCTATCTTATATCCCGAATGATATTTCTCACCTGACACGGAAATTGAAATTTTTGAATACAGACCTGGAGTTTATATGTGTAGTAACAAGCTTGCCAAATATCAGCGAAAAATTTGCCATATTTACGAAGATATGGGAGTTTATATTTTCAGCATTTTTGCAAAAAACACCCTGTGTCTCTGAAACTAATAGCCTTATGGGACATTTGAACCCACAATCCTCATTCAGTTTCAGGTCCTCCATCTCCAGTTAATAGCCGTTGTCCCTAACGTCACCGGTCTATATTGATACATGTTCTGATGTAATGTGCGGTGTAATTGTTTTGTTTGAGGATTCTGATTACTTTTTTGGTGTTTTCTTTTTGAGCACTCGCTCTACTTAAACGAGTGCTATATGGTTTTGCCAAATGTCTTTAACTTTCGAGTGTTGAGCCGAAAATGGTCTCAAACGATAGAGTTCGACTCCCCGATGAAGAATATGTGGTCAAACTCAATTCAGTCCGTAGGACCGGCCGTCCGGCGGTTAGCTTAATAACATATGTCTAAAAGGAAAATTCTAAAGTTCTTTTCTTCCTCTATTGTGAAACTGATTTTCTGGTGAAATAAATTGAAAATATCCAAAGTTTTTTCAATTTCGTCTTCTGGTACAAGGAGCAGAGAGTCGTCAACATATAGTGTTAATTAATAGGTATATCAAAGAGAAAATATTTCACAAAATTGAGAGACATAACTCCTATCAAAAAGAGGCCATGAATTTCACTCGAATCGAATATCTTTTCATGGAAATATGAAGTTTTTCTTTTAAATATTCCACTCGAATTTTCTATGGTTCTGTTCACACTATGGCCACAAAATTTTGCATGATGTTTACCATGAGTATCTTGCATTTGGCCGTAACATTTCGCCTCGAGTGGTTTCATTTTGTCTGAGATATTGAGGAGCAAAAATTTTAATGGTCATATTTTATGGAATGCCCTGTACGATTTGGCTGGTCAAGAAACGCAACCACGGCGTTTGGGACCCGTACTCACCCTGAAAATTACAAGTCTCTAAAACAATCCCTTCGAAAGTTATAGTGCTAACGGCCGGACGTCCGGCCCCACGAACAGATTTGAGTTTGACCACGGATTCTTCATCGGGGAGTCAAACCCCATCGTTTAAGACCATTTTCGGCTCAAAATTCGAAAATTACAGACATTTGGGCAAAAGGATATATCACTCGTTTATGTGGAACGAGCGTTCAAAAACAACCTAGAGGATATCGACTTTCTCGAGATACTAGCATTCTGCGTAGTTCCATCGTCCATCAATTATTCGCACCATAAAAACAATCTTCCTCGATTGCACGCTTTCCGTCTACACCCAAGTACCAACCTTTTCGTCTCGCACCACCTCCACTCCCCTAAGTACCACGACCGATGGGCCCAACCATGCGTGAACGCGACTTCTAATTCCGTCACGCGTTTGCGAATCTCGTCACGATCGTCGCGCTCTGCCCGCGTTTCGCACGCGGGGTCCTGCACGTCTTGGACCTTTTGCCAGCCCACAATAGAGAAAGAGGCCATTCTTTTATGGGCACCTTCCACTGGCTGAATGCCACAACTAAATTATACTCCTGAGCTGGAAATAGGAAGGTTATTATCTTCATAATAATTCTAGTCGAGCGGCGCGGTGCACGCTGAAATAAATTCGCCCCAGTTGAAGTCTGTGAGATACTGTGTCGTAATTCCGTAGTGCCGAAGTTGATGTGAGGTTAGAATGCACCTAACGGCGATCCTGAAGTTTGTCAGTACATAATTACAAACTCGAATAGCTACATAGTAGGTTTTCGAGAGCGTTTCATCTCTGGATTTTCGAATGTAATTCCTTTTTAATTCTGGAACTAAACAATAATTAATGTTTACGGCGCATTTTCGCAGTAGAGACTTATATGATTCCGACGAATTATGACAAACTCCAAATCGGGGGCCTCTAATGCCCAGTATACAGGATGAGTTATAACTCATAATTGATAAAACTAATGTTCCAATAGGAATCAGTTGAGAAAACAAGATGAATTTATAATTCGTCTTTAATCAGAAATATTTTAAAACAACAACTACTGCCAAAATGACACACATACAAACTAGAATAAATTATATAATTTTAACACTGCCCCTCAGTCGGATATGTTGATAATAATTCTAACAATAGATGTAAATATTCGACTACAATGCAAATTCACAAAAAAAATACAATTAAATTAACTTATTAATAACTCATTAACGAAAATTTTATGTTTCGTTTTTCCAAGAGCTTTTGTGAAAAGATCAGCAACTAATTCGTCAGAAGATTTCAATAGCCTCTTGAATAAAATGTTATCGCACATCAATGTGTTTAGTTCTTTTGAAATTTTGATTTTGAATAATTTTATGCGTACTCTGATTGTCATTATAAATTATAATAGGTTTAAGGAAATCTATAATTTTCAATTAAAAGAAAAAATTTCTGATAAATTTTGCTTCTTTGACAGCATTGCCCAAGGCATATTATTCTGCTTCAGTGCTAGAGCATGCAATTGACTGTTGCTTATGTGATTCCCAATTAACAGTCGACGATCCAAATTTGGTCACAAAACCTGAATAAGATCTGCGATCAATATCCTCGGCCCAATCAGCGTCGCATGTAATTGTGATTTTACAGTTTCCCTTTTTGAAAAACAAACCGTGATTTTTCGTTGCTGATAAGTATCTCAGTACCCGTTTTGCCGCTAACCAATGTTGCTTATCGAAACAAGTATTGTATTGACTCAACTTGCTACAAGAATAGGCAATATCTGGACGAGTACAAACCGATAGAAACATTAAACTTCCTATTAGTTCTTGGTAGGGATAATTTTTATCACAAATTGAAGCTTTTTCCAATTTCAAATTAGCTTCCATTGGAGTAGAAATTGGATGGCAATATTCCATGCCAAACTTCTTCAATAATTGATCGATATAATAGCTCTGTGATAATTTCAACGTGCCATCATCTCTATTTCTCTCAATTTTTAGTCCTAAAACTTGCTTTAAATTATATAAGATTAGATTAGATAGTGGTCGATCGGCACGTTGATTACCCTTCTGCACTGCGACCAATAAGGTCTTTTGTGCGTTACCATGCTAAAACTACGTTTTTCCCAGGAATCTAACCTCCTTAGCAAAGCTGGTTACTTCCTTAGGAGACTTCGCTCTTATGTCGGCTGGCGTAAATAACGCACCACCTAGTAGAGTGAGTCTGGTTTGCGCCAGCGCAGTGCATTGGCATAGTATGTGTTCGGTGGTTTCAGTGGCCGATTCACATAACTTACAAATGTCGGAGTTTTCTTTACCGATCTTGTGTAGGTGATATCTCACGGGACAATGCCCTGTGAGAAGGCCGATTAGCAGCCTCAACTCGTTTTTTGACAAAGATAGAGCTTGTTGAGCCTTCTCTTTGGAAGGTTCGATTAGTCTCTTTGCTTGTCTTTGATCGGATGTGTTTATCCAGTAAGAGTGTTTCTCCATTTTTTCCCAAACGCCTACCTCTGCCCTAATCAGTGTAGGTGATACCCAACAGGAGGGCACGGGTCCGGTTAAGGGTGTGTTTGCTCCTCTTTTTGCAAGGGCATCAGCTTTTTCATTTCCCTCAATGTTCTGGTGGGCAGGTACCCAAGTTAAAACTAGCTTGTGTTTTGAGGGACTGTTTGAAGCTCCAAATGGTTCTTGATCTACAATCAACGGCCATAAGCTGCCTCAGTGCCATCTGACTATCGACGAGTTTTTTAAAAAAGAACGAATTGTGAGTTTCCTACATTATTTGAATTCAATGAGAGGTTCCGAATGTCTTCAATAAAATTGCAACGTCTTTTAGACAAAATAGGAGAAAGACTGGAAAGCTATTCAGATAGAAACCAAGCTCTATTTCCAAAATTGAAAATTTGTTGTGCCCTTCATTGGTTAGGAAATGGTGGACAGTACCATGCAATAGGGGACGCGCATGGAATATCAAAGAGTAGCGTTTGTAGAGCTCTTCATTCTTTTGTTGTCGCAGTGAATGAGATTTTGTTTAATGAAATAATTGAATGGCCGGAGGACTTGTACAATGTTGTGAACCGATTTCATGATGTTGCTCACATGCCTTGTGTAATAGGTTGCATTGATGGAACTCTGATATTCAGGCGAATGGAACAAGGTTGAAGACCTCTTCCAAATTCTATTATATTAGGAGACTCGGGCTATCCTCTTCTAGATTCGCTGATCACTCCAACCGGTCGTAATCTTGATGATATTGCGGTAGTAAGGTTCAATAGAGCTCACAAATCTACGCGACGGCTTGTTGAAATTTCCTTGCCTTAAGTTCTTAAGACTAAAACCATTGTTTGCTGCAGAAGTATTCAAATGCTGTGCTGTTATGTGCAATTTTTCTCGTGACGAAGAAAGATTAATTGATTTTCAAGAAGATCCGGAGGTGAATGAAAGTATTGTGGAAAATGGAGAATTATCTTCCCCATCAGCACTCCGTAGAATTGATGAACTTATCAATTATTTAAGATGAAAACAATTAGAAAATTTGTATAGGTATATAATAATATGTAACATAGACATACCATTGAATGTTAATGTAATTTTTCAACTTAAAATAAAATTAATTCAATTTTTCAGAGCTTCCAGTGAATAAGTGGAATAATCCAAACAAAGCTCTTTCTCTCTTATTTTAATATTTTTAGATTTTTCAAATGTTTCTCCCTCTCCATTATTTCTATAGAGAGTTTCATTTTCTTGCACCGCAAAATTTCTTCCTCACTACCACGTCGGTTTTTGAAATTGGCGCAGTTTTTTCTTCCAGCAACGGAAGGTTGCTCCAGGTGCTCATATGCCAACCCTTGTGATTCTGAATGTGATTCAAGAATATCCCACGTCTCTGATACTGGGAGACCTTCTATAATGGGACTATCTTTCCCGATAATCTCAATCACCAAATTATCAATTTCAGTCATTTTGGATTCAGCACCTCCTTCTGAACCAGTCTTACGGCGATTATCAATCTTTTTCTGGAACTGATGAGAAAGTTATTCCTTATCTTGTCGAATGTTCTAAAAATTTTATCATCTTGGATACTCACCATGGTATTTTTCCTAATATTCTGCCAAAAGACATCCCTTGTGTAAGTGAAATCCTTACTCTGAGGAACTAGCCCCAAACTTAATGTCTTTGCATGAATTTTTTTCCACTCATTCACTTTATCTGCTTTTAGTGAGTTCATCTGAGAAAGCTCCCAGCAGTATACTTTTAGAGTCTCTTATCAGTTTCAAAATTTCAATTTTTCCCTCCTTGCTTTTGAACATTTTATTCGAATTTATAGTAATTACCAGTGATGAATTATTTACAATGACAGTTCAAAATATTGAGATTTTGGTAACTAAGGTAACATTGAAATTAATTCGTACAGTTGTAAGAACTCTGAGCCGTATTCGGTGAAACACTTGTACATTTTCTATGTTCCCTACAAGTACTTGTACTTGTAAAATTGTAACTTGTAACTTGTTGTTTTATGAAACAGGCCCCTAACGCCGTTGTAGATTTGGCAATCACTTTGTTAAGGTGAGAGTTCCAATTGAGTTTTTTATCCAAGGTGACCCCCAGATATTTGACCTCATCGGAAAACTCTAGTTTTATTCCCTTCAACACCGGTGCTATACAAGTGTTAGCTTCCTACGACGTGTGAATGGAACAATAACCGTCTTGGTTGGATTGACGTTAAAGCCCTCCTCCTGACACCACCGATTGATGATATCAATGACGTTTTGGGTCAGCTCTGAAGTAGTACCTTCGAACTTTCCCCTAACTATAACAGCCAGGTCATCTGCATAGCCAAAGCAGCTGTAACCTTGCTCGGCTAATCTTCTGAGTAGTTCGTCAACCACGAGACACCACAAAAGAGGCGACAGAACTCCACCCTGTGGACATCCCCTCTCCGTAGTGACCGTGACCGACACCCCTCCAAGATCCGCCGTGGCTCTCCGTCCCACCAGCATGGACTGAATCCATCCGATGGTGGAAGGATTTATACCCTTCCTTTTCGCAACCTTCCCTATGGATGCGTAGGTGGTATTATCGAAAGCACCTTCCACATCCACAAATGTGCCAATTGCGACCTCCCTAGCCTCTAGCGATGATTCCAGCTCCGACACTAACTTGTGCAGAGCATGGACCGTGGATTTGCCAGGTTAGTATGCGAATTGTCGCAATGGGTTCTTTTTCAGAACAACGTTCCTCAGATCTTTTCCATCGTCTTCAAGAGAAACGATGTGAGGCTAATTGGGCGATATGATTTGGCCTCATCAGGAGGTCTACGCCCGGCTTTCGGTATAAAAACAACCCTTGCCTCTTTCCAGCGCTTAGGTGTATAGGCGAGCACAAAGCTAGCCTTAAATATTTCCTGCAACCGTGGGGTTAGATATTCTAGACCCCTCTGCAGCAGGGCTGGGAAGATTCCATCTTTCCCGAGCGATTTGTAAGGCTTGAAGCTCTTAATCGCCCATTTGATTCTTTTTGCGGTGAAAAGCTGGTTTGCAGTTCGCCATCCCTCTCGGGTAGGCTTACGCCAACCATCCCCACCGCAATCGTCATCGACAGTTGTTTCACTTGAACCCGGAAAGTGGGTTTCCAGAAGAACCCCTAGACTTCCCGCAAGGTCTTTTGTGAAACCACCGTCTGCCTTTTTAAAAAGACCAATTCCATTGGAGTGGTCCTTAGCCAAAATCTTCTGAAGTCTCGCTGCTGGAGCTGTCTCAACAATCCCCTCGCAGAAAGACCTCCAGGCTTTCCTTTTGGACCTTCTGAGCTCCTTGTTGTATTCAGTCAGTACTCTGCGATAGGGACCCCAGTCCTCTGTGCGCTTAGCACTGTTGAAGGCCTTCCTGACCTGCGATTTAAGAGCACTGTAACGTGGTTTTCTCGGCGAAACTTACCTCGAGCGCCAGCTATTCTTTTTTCTAATAAGGGAGAATAGCAAACCTACCAGGGCAGCTGCTAGTCAGAGACAGAGTTCGTTGTTATCTAAGATATTAGCGATAACAGAGAAAATCAGAAATAGAGCAAATTTACACAGTTTATTCAAATAGCGAAAAATAGTTATACAAAAAAAAATACAGTGAAATAAGACGCTATATGAAATCAATACAAAACATAAGATTGGTCAGTTTTGTCTGACTGCGAGCACTTTCATAAGAAACAATATTTTCCCGGTACGAGTCAGCCAGAATAGAAAGAAAGTTAAATTTAAACGGTGAAATCAAATATATGATACTATCAGGAAAACAGGAATAAAAGCGGTCAGTATAAGAGTGATACTTGTCCGATATTCTTTCAGTCCTAGAATTCACCACGTTGTCTACCACTTTGCTTGTTTCTCGTATAAACAGGTTGGGGTTTGGCCAGGTGAAATTAGAGGGTTAAACAGGATATGTCGAACTTGCTAGGTCAGCAGTGGTTCGGCTATGCCGTTAGTCTGACCATGGGAATACTCGCCATGAGGGACAGACTAACTACAGGCCCTAAGGATCAGGACAGAGCAGGATTGTTATTCGGTTGAACGTACTATAGCATTGGTTTGCATCAGCCCTCCGGTCTGACCATGGTCTGGACAGACTAACTACAGGCACCGGTTATACGGACAAACGTACTATAGCAGTGGTTCGTTAAGGCCTTTTCGTCTGACCATGGGATGGACAGACTAACTACAGGCACCTGGACAAACTAGGAAAGGTATTGTTAAGGAATCTGACGGAACAGCTATTTAGGTAGACTCAACGAGGAATAAAAAAATAGGACTGCAATAAATCGGTCCGGTACTTACAATTCAATTGCACTTGCACTCACTTTAAAGAAAACGCGAAAATTTAGAAGCTTGGAAAAAATTTGGAAAAGTATACGTCAGCGAAAAATTCGGAACTAATTACCGATGTAGGGAAACCTCGCCTTTTATAATCTTCCGGAGGGGGGTGGAAAAGGTAGGCGCAGAAACGTTAAAATTTGCAGGAGAGTACCTCGGTAAAACATCTGAAAACTGGCTTATCGTACGTATCTGCAAAAAACGGCGTTATCGGCGATCGGCGTTGTTCTTGCGGACGGTTCTACGATGTTTTATGTATGAAAAACAACATCAATCGCTAAATGTTCGGTTTTTTCGATTGTTTTGAATTAATTCTGAACGGAATAAAAATTCACGAATTTAAAATGAAAACTCGGATAAATTAAATGAAGACTACGGTTTTTCCTGATTGTTGTGAATTAATTCTGAACGGAATAAAAATTCCCGAATTTAAAACGAAAACTTGAATAAATTATTTTAAAATGAAGATCAATTACTCATTAACTCAGTTATAAAATTGAACTTCATTACATCCCCCCTGCTACGAAAGAAAATTCAATCAATAAAATTTGAATTTTCGCGTCTCCCAACTATCGCAACAAACAAGTCAACGAACTAATACGCCCCTGTGCTCGAAATCAGACTTACAATAATCATACAGCTAGTAGTTCCTCTGGTAACCAAGCAGGTCCAAGTCCAATTCGTAGTTCCATATTATGTTCTGTGGTTCAAAGTCGTAGTTGGTATTCTGTGCGCAGTTGTCATCGCTCAGCGCAGGTGTCGCCGCCATGTCGTTGTTTACTTCATTCTGTTCTCGTGGTTGTTGGTCGGTGTGAACAGTGAATTAATTTAATGAGTAAATGTGTAAAGTGGACTGGCGATGGATATAAAAGCCGAGGATTGTTCTTACACTTGATGTACAGTAAGTTTGTAATTATAAGTCTTACTCGATGTGGTTCCAAAATAGTGCTTCGCAGATGGTGAAAGCACAATTACGACAGCCCCATCATTCATGTGTGTACAGGGGTGGATGTTCTAATTTCCCATGGTGTAGTCGGCGTCCGGGACTGGTGCAATAGGTGGAGCGTCGGTGTGGACTGTGGAATATCGACGTCGGACCAGACAGATGACTTACAGGTGGGTAGTTCTCTTAAGTCCAACCTGCAACGTCCTCGTTCGTGAGAGTCGGGCAACGTTTCGTTGAAACGGCAAATAGCAGGCAATGGCACCGGGGTCCTTGGGCTATCCCCCCATCGACCCGTCACAGCTGGATATGGAAAGAAATAATACGCCTCGGATGATGAATTATTCTGGCCGGTCCACTGACCGCGCCAATCCAGCTACTGATCTGCAGTTGAGTAGAGGCATAACACCAGCCCAGAATACTTCTGACCTAACAGCTGGTCAAAACATCTCACCTGATGACATTCCAGGTCCATCCAATACCTTCAAATGCAGGGCGCCCAACTGCCAGAGATACTTCTCCACTGCAATTGGTCGTGGGGTCCATGAAAATAGAGCTCATCGGGACTGGTATGATAGAGAACAAGTGCTCAAAATAGGTATGTAAAAGAGCGCTGGACGAGAGAGGAACTGGATTTGATGGCGAGGAAGGAAGCGGAGCTACAGAGGATGGGAGTGAGATTCATGAACCAGGAGCTCTTAAAATATGTGCCTAGAACACTGAAGGCAATTAAAGGACAAAGAAGAAGGGAAGAATATAAGGAGAAAGTCAGAGAGTTCGAGAGATTAGCGGAAGAACTAGAGGAGGAAGAGGTGGTTACAGTTAGTGATGAGGAAGATAGTGATGGAGAACAGGAGGAAAATGACATAGATAGAACACAACAAACTACACAAGATCTTAAAACTTACCTGTTATCGGCCGAACCACTACGTGGTCAGGAATTCAACGCCTCACGTCTGAATGGCATATGTTCCATGATCCGTTCAGCTACTAAGGATCAGGTCCTCCTAGAGATGGCTGCCTATCTGAGGGAAACGTTTCCGTCTGAAAAGGATGTGATGAAGAATAAAATAAAACAAAAAACATCAAAGGAAAAAAGCAGGAAAAAAGAAAGAAGGGAAGAATACGCACGCGTGCAGGATATGTGGAAGAGGAACCCGGGAGAATGTACGAGGAGAATACTGGAGGACAGAATGGATCAGGAGGAGGAACAACCTAAACAAATTATGGAACCCTTCTGGCATACAGTGATGACAAAAAACACCAATGTGTCGCCCAGTCTCCCAAGACCAGATAACGTCCTGGAACATCTTTGGAATCCTGTCTCCGCTTCGGAATTAAAAACTGCCCTCCCCTGCCGGAAAACAGCTCCGGGACCCGACGGAGTGTCCGCAGATACATTGAGGAAAGTGCCTCGGGAGTTGCTAGCCCGGATCTTCACCATATTAATGTGGTTGGAGAGACTGCCTGAGTACCTGTGTCTGTCCCGTACTGTGATCATCCCTAAGAAAAAGGGTGCCAAAAAACCTGGCGACTTCAGACCCATAACGATGTCTTCCGTAATTACACGAGCCTTCCACAAAGTCTTAGCAAATCGTCTGAAGATCATCCAGCTAGACAAAAGACAGAGAGCGTTCCGGAATGCAAATGGCTGCGCGGAAAATATAACCCTGCTCGATATGGCCCTGCGTTTTCATCACAGAAAGAAGAGGAAGATGTTTGTGGCGATCTTAGATATGGCAAAAGCATTCGACTCTGTCTCCTTTCCCGCATTATGGTCCACTTTAAGATCGAAAGGGCTGCCAGACTCCATGAGGAATTATATTAAATCGGTGTATGAGAAGAGCATGACGATTATCCAACATGGCTCATGGATGTCCTCAAAAATCCATCCCACATGTGGAGTGAAGCAAGGCGACCCCCTTTCTCCCATACTGTTTAATCTCCTTCTGGACGGTATGCTGAGGTCTATCTCTATGGCGATTGGGGTGGACATTGAAGGAACTAAATTAAACATACTCGCCTTTGCAGATGACCTGGTTCTGCGTCGTCGAAGGAGGGTCTCCAGAGCTTGATAGACAGAGTTTCTGACTTCCTTGAACTCTGTGGACTGGGGGCCAATGCTAGCAAATGCGCTAAAATATCTGTCGTTACTATCCCGAACCAACAGAAGACGGTTACCGACGCGTCTTGCACGTTTAAGATTAAAGAACTCAGGATACCAACTCTACAAAGGACAGATAAATTTAATTACCTGGGTTCTGTATTTTCGGCTGATGGCGTAGAATCCCCCAACGAGTTGCAATCCTTGCAGCGGAAACTGGACCTGTTGAGCCGAGCTCCTCTCAAGCCCCAGCAAAAACTTTGGGCGCTAAGAACGGTCCTTATACCAGGATTAATATATGGACTGGTCCAGGGTAAGGTCAAGTTCGGATACCTGAGATCGATAGACAAAAAGATTAGGAAAGCACTAAGATCGTGGATACACTTACCCAAAGACTGTCCGAATGCCTATTTCCACTCGAACATCCGGGATGGTGGACTTGGCGTTCCCTCTCTAAGATGGTGGGCTCCCCTTCAGCGCCTGAAAACTTTAGAACATCTCAGAAAGAATCACTTCCTCAATACACAGGGTATTACAACTTACCTGATCTCGGAGATCAACGACGTAGTTAAGCGCCTACAAACCAACACCGGCAGCACAATCCGCAGTGCGAAGCAATTGGACACCTTCTGGTCCGGAATGCTCTACAGCTCAGTGGATGGAGGACCTCTGAGTAAGTCCAGCGATGTGAGAGGTTAGCATGGATGGCTTGGAGATCCAACACGATTCCTGTCAGGAAAAGATTTTGTTAACTGCAGTAAAGCACGAATAAATGCCTTACCAACCATCTCAAGAACTTCTAGAGGCAGGACAAATGACAGAAGCTGCAGAGCGGGCTGTGGAGTACCTGAAACAAATAATCATGTGATACAGAACTGTCCACGAACACATGGGGCCAGAATCAAACGACATAATGCAATCGCGCACTATGTAGCAAGACACCTTCAAAATCAGGACTATATGGTCGAACTAGAACCTACCTTCAAAACAAGGGACGGCTTGAGGAAGCCCGATGTGGTGGCAACGTTGGGTAGTACCTCCGTGATCCTTGACGCGCAAATTTTGGGGGAGCAAGTGGATCTGAAACAGAGGAACGAACAAAAAATTAATTACTATAAAAATAACAGCTCACTAATAGAAGAAATAAAAAAGAAGTATAAAACAACTAATGTACTTACCACTGCGATAACCCTGTCCTGGAGGGGGCTTTGGTCCAAGGAGTCTGCGGAGAGTCTGCTACAGCTGGGGGCAATCAGAAGAAAGGATCTCCGAGTGATATCTACCAGGGTGCTCATTGGATCACTGACGGCCTGGAACATATTTAATAAATCAACAACCTATAGAAGAAGAAGAGCAGGCGGAATTAGATAAATGGGATAAGTAACCAAAATGGAAGTGGAAGCGGGCATGGAACTCGAAAGGGAATGTTATGGAAGCAGAAACTGAAATAGAAGCGGATATGGAGGCGGAAACGGAGATGGGAAGGAAGTTGAAGCGGAAATGGAAGCAGATATGGAAGCAGATGCAGAAACTGACATGGATATGGAGAGGGATGTGGCCGTGGAAACGGAAATGGAGGTGAACACGAGGATGAAGAAGTGGATGAGGAGGAATGGAGCGGAAGATGGTGAATGTGCGATAGATAATGTCGTGTAAGAAAATATGATTATATTTATATGATATACTTAAGAAGTATTGTTAATTTAGATTAAGTACTTACCTGTAGAATAATAAGTTGCTGCTATTGTATATTCATATAATAGTATAATGTCATTTGTTTGTTATGTAACTATGTGGTGAATAAATGATTATTAGTTCTAACCATTTGATTCCAGTGAAATTTCTCCCATATTCTTCTGTTCTCCTGGCGAGTTTTCTTCGAGAAACTGTGTTTCCCATTTCCATAGACGGTTAAATAATGAACGGTAAAACAATAATGTCTGATTCGGAATGAAAACGGTGTAATGGGTTTGTTTCATTCAACGGTAACAGTTCAGACACTATATTTAGTTTCAGTCACGCAGAAAACGAAAACAAATATTCATTAAAAGTTTTAATACAATATTTCAGACAGTTTACCCAATTTGTTGTCGTTTTCAGGTAGAGAAAGAATTAAGATCAGACAAAATTACCAGGTACTGTTATGAAACTGTTATTATCATGTAGTAAGTTATTTTGAACGGTTTTCAGGTAGTAGTTGGACGGAAAATAAAACGGTTGGTTGGAAATGACGGTATAATGGTACATAATATGATGCTAATTTGTACGGTTTTCTTCCCAGGTTGCAGCGCGCCTCGTGCATCTGGGGCAGGCACGGAGGGCCAACTCCCTGCTGGTGGGGAGTCTCACTCGTCTGGAACCTCTGTGAGCCGGTCGTACCCGTCGAATCAGTGAAGCGTCCCCCTTGGTCTGGACTGGGATGGAAGGTCACATTGAACGGCCACCTCCCTCTGGTAGGTGTGACAGGGACAATTCCGGGAGAGGGTGCCCAGCAAACCACAACGGCTACAGAATAGGGACGGTGTTTCCCGTGCAGTTGGTTCTGCTGTGTTCCCCTTGGCCACATTTCCAGCACATGCCAGGACGGAGTTCCAGGTATACCTTGTGGCCCATGGTACCAACAGTACGGACTCTGGAAGGTAAGTTAGTTCGGGGTCTATGGGGATGGAAAGGACGGGATTTTTGATTATGTTCCCTGGGTTCTTCTCAGGTGTCTACTTCCATAGGAACTGCTCCACGGCTGGATTTGGCGGTTTCCCCATCTTTGTTCTTGCCGGACAGGTCCCTACGGTGGTGTTGCCCAGAAGTAGACGGTGAGCTGGTCTTGTTGGCGGTTCCCAATGGCAGCGGAACGGTGTCGGCAGGAGTCGGGTATTCATCGCTGCAGGAATACCGGGGTTCTTGTTCGGACATGGTTTAGTGACCTGTGGATTTAAAAAAACAAAAATATGGGTTAGCATATAAATGGATAGGAAGCCCTGACGGTACCAGCGAATCGGAAGCGGTAAGTTGACAGGGTTATCATCAAACAGTAATTAAACACAATTAAAGGAACGATCATTTTATTGATATTTAAGTTTTAATCATGATATTAAACACAATTACAGGAACGGTTATTATATAAGTACTCAAGTTTTTACTCACAGTATTTAAACACAATTACAGGAACGGTTATTATATAAGTATTCAAGTTTTATTCATGGTATGGTTTAAGATCTTTAATATGTATGTTTGACACTCTCTTACCACTTTCATCTTTCAGGTCGTACACGACGGGGAAACCACCTTTACCACATTATACGGACCGACAAATTTTGGCGCGAGCTTGGCAGCGAAATTGTCGACGGCGGACGATAGAGGACGATCACGGCGCAGAACTCTATCTCCCACATAATAACGGACATCCCTACGGCGAAGATTATAACTATGAGCTTGCTGATCAAAAGCACGGTACAACCTAGTACGGACAAACTCATAGGCCTCCTGGAGATGTTTGATCTGTTCAGTACGGTGAGTCATGTCTTTTATTTTTCCTTCCTGACTGCTGGATTCATTGCCTGTTTCTTCCTTATGGGGGTTTGCTGAATAAATCGCCCTTGGAACTTCTAGTTCCCTTCCATAATTCAAATACGCAGGTGTGAATCCGGTAGACTCTTGTTTGGCAGTGTTAATTGCAAATGTAAGCTCTCCTATCTTTTCATCCCAGTTTCTTTGGTCGGTTTCACAGAATTGAGCTATCATTGTTTTCAGTGTACGGTTGGCCCTTTCCACTGGGTTACATTGCGGTGTGTAAGGAGGAGTAAAACGGTGGGCGATGTTCAGCTCTCGAAGACTGTTCTTGAATAGCCGACTGTCAAATTGTACCCCATTGTCAGATATTACCAGTTTCGGACAACCATACTTCAGGATCACTTGTTCGTAGAGGGCAGAGTAAACTGTTTTGGCGGTGGCTTTCCGCAACGGACGGCATTCTACCCACTTTGTGAACCGGTCTTGCATTACCACGATGTAGGAGTTTCCCTTTTTAGATCGTGGCAGTGGCCCAACAATGTCGATGGATACTTCTTTGAACGGCGCATCCGCCATTCGATGGGGTTGCATCTTCCCAGGAGTTTTCTGTTGCGAAACTTTGTACTTTTGGCACGAAGAGCAGTTTCTTACGTATTTTGAAATGTCTCTAAACATCCCTGGCCAGTAGTAGTTCCGGGCTATCCTGGAAATGGTTTTGGCAATCCCCATGTGACCGGCTAATTCGGAATCGTGATTTTCTTTCAGTACTTCGGCTCGTTGTTCGGTAGGTACACAGAGCTTCCAGGGTTGGCCGGTTCCATCTTCAGTAAAGTCGGATGAGTCCCAGAAATGTCGGAATAATTTTCCCTTTTCTACGGAGTAATCAGGGAAATTTGCTGGGGTTTTTTCCACCTCCTGTAGCTTCTTGTTATACCATTTGCAACGGGGTGTTTCTACCTCGGTTAAACACACAGAATCCAAGGAAGGTAACGGGTTCCGGGACAGACTGTCAGCAACTTTGTTCATGGATCCTTTTCGGTATTGGACTTCGAAGTCGAATTGCTGGAGAAAGACGGCCCATCTAGCGATTCTTCCGGACGGTGATTTGATGGAATTTAACCATTTCAGGCTCATGTGGTCGGAAATAACGGTGAAATGGAATCCCTCCAGGTATGGCCGCAGTTTTTCTATTGAAAACACTATGGCTAGGCATTCCTTTTCTGAGACTGAGTAATTTTTCTCTGCTGGGTTTAGTGTACGGCTTACATAGGCGATTACTCTCTCATCTCCATCTATCACTTGTGTCAGGGCTCCTCCAAGGCCCATGTCACTGGCGTCTGTTTGTAAAACAAACGGCTTGGTGAAATCCGGACAGGCCAGTATTGGTGATTCGGTGAGTTTTTGTTTCAGAAGTTCGAAGGCTTTCTGCTGGTCTTCTCCCCACTGCCAACGGTTTGTTTCTTCTGCAGTAGCCGAGTTAACGGAGAAACCACATCGGAGAAGTTTTCGATGAAACGACGGTACCAGCTGGCAACTCCAAGAAATCGGCGCAGTTCTCGGACGGTTTTCGGTACTGGAAAAGCCACCACGGAAGAAACCTTGTCAGGATCGGTGCAGATGCCATCAGAGGTGACTACATGTCCGAGATACTTCAAAGATTTTCGAACGAATTCACACTTATCTGGGTTCAGACGGAGATTGGCTTCTCTTAGTCGACGGAATACCTCTCTCAGGTTTTCAAGATGTTCTTCAAAAGTTTCACCTAGTATTACGAGGTCATCGAGGTAAGCAAATGCGTCCGGTTCCATCTCTGGGCCAATCACTTTGTCTAAAAATCTTTGGAATGTTGCTGGGCTTGCATGTAGACCAAAAGGCATTACGGTGAACTGAAACAGCCCTCTTCCGGGAACGGTGAATGCAGTAATCGGGCGGCTCTCCTTCGCTAGTGGTATCTGCCAATATCCCTGTTTTAGGTCCAGTGTTGAGATGTATTTGGCTTTGCGAAGTTTATCCAAGATTCCGGAAATATATGGTAACGGGTATGCATCTTTAACGGAGGCCTGATTAACTGCACGGAAATCGATACAAAAACGGTATGTTCCATCTTTCTTTCTGACCAGTACAACAGGTGAACTCCACGGTGATTTGGAGGGTTCTATAATTCCCTCAGCCAACATTCGGTCTACTTCTTGGTTGAAAATGTCCTGCATTTTTGGGTTCTGAGGACGGTATCGTTGTTTGATTGGTTCAGTATCCGGTTTTAGTTTGATTTTGTGTTCGATCAAATCAGTAGTACCCTTTAGTTTCTCAAATTCTTTGAGTTCCCTTGCAAGAAATTCATCTAGTTTCTTTTGTTGTTCACAGGTCAGTTCCAGAAGATGTTCACCGGCGAGATGCACCTCAGGGATTGGTTCGTTGACAGGAGTCGGTTTGGAGATCGGTCGGCCTTCTAGATAGCATTCTGCGGTTTTCAGATCAATGCTAAAGTTGTAGTTCGAGAGTATGTCCATTCCGAGTATGACGTCCACTGGTAGGTCAGGAATTAGTAGGAATTTTAGGTCGGCCAGGGTATAATCGTCTATCCTGGCTAAAGTGGTGTAGCGTTTAGGTGTGACGGTGGTCTTGCCATTGGCTATCACTACAAATTCATTGCCTGTAGGCTCTCCTTTTATTCCTCTCTCTTCCAAGTGTCCTGCCACTTTCTGGCTGCAAAAGCTCTTGGTGGCTCCGGTATCTATTAGTGCTCGGAAAGATTTACTAGCTATATGAATCTCTACTAACGGACGGTTTTCATTACAGATAGAAGGTGACAGCGGAGTCAATGTCCCCGGAGATATGGCCGACCCCCCTTCCATACCTCCATTTAGTTTTCCGAGCACGGACAGTCTCTGGAGAGAATATTCTTCCTCTGGCACCGGGAGCAGAACAGTTTCGGTGGTCTGCGACACTCCCGGCGCATGTGGCCATATCCACCACAGCGGAAACATTGAGTCTGGAAAGAGACTCTCCTTTCGTTCTGTCGTTCGGTTCGGTCCGGAGTTACAGAGGTCTCAACTCGACGGTTGGCGGTCGACGATGGTCGAGCAGTGCTTGTCGACGTTGATCTTGAGGTCACAAGTGGTGGTTCAGTCGCCTGGTTCGGTCGGGGTTGTTCTCCCCTCGGTGTCTGTGTCCGTGCCAATTCTGCAGGTTTCGGGTTCACTGCAGCAGTCGATGCCTGGATTCGGTTGTCGGTGTCCAGCGAGCAATTGGCCTGATAGCGGTTTCGCTGCTGGGGGTTGTAAGTCAGGTGAGGTTCAGCAATGAGGCCCGGTTTGGAGGGTGGCCTGGTGTATTGGTTCATCTGCCATTGAACCAGTTCAAACACTTTTCCCCTCTGTAGGAGCTCATCATAAGTCCTAGTTTCTTGGAAGGCCAGGGCTTGTTGCAGAGATGGCAGTAACCTCTGTCTAATCAGACGAATCTGTTCCTCTTCGGACGGTCGGTTGCAGGATAATTTCTGGAACAGATTCTGCATTCTCGTAACATAGAGCAGAAGTTTTTCATCCGGGCCCTGCATTCGCCTTTTTATTTCCTCCAACAGGTTTTCTTCGTAATTTACTGGTAGGAAAGCTTCTTTCAATTGGAATTTGAAGTCGTCCCAGTTTTGAAACGTTCTTCTACGGGGGATGAACCAGTCCCGGGCGTCTTTCCTCAGAAGTTCGTATACCGAGTCGAACACCTGTCCTAGTGGTACTTTGCGTGACTCGGCCAGTCTTTCCACCTCATCGATGAAATCGGTGACACTTGTAGTGCCATCAAATGAAATGGTCCACTTGTACAGGGGAACAGACGGTGCTGATGTAAATCGGGTTTCGGGTTCAGGTCGGTAATTGCCTTGTGCCAACGCTCTGAGGGGGTTTCTTGACGATGTATTTCCCGGAAAAGATACTCTTCGGGTGGAGTTTGCCCAACGGTCCGGTGTCAATCTCTCAGGTTGTGGTGATGCCTGAGAGGTCGGTATAATCGGTATCTCCTGTAGTATCTCTCTGCATGTCCTCCTGGTGTCATTTATGACTCGATCTAATATAGAATTTCTTTCAGGTGTGTGAGCTCGTGAGACTGCACCAGTGGACGGTGGACGGATGTCTTCCCCGATGTCAACAAGCGATGGTTGGACTCCTGCTGCTCGCTGGGGCTGAATAGGGGACACCCCAGGGGAAGGCGGGACCTCCAGGTCCAAGAGAGATCTCCCCTCTTGCTGCGAAGACGGTTGTTGAAGGCTGCCCTTATGAACTTCCTGCAACGTATCCAAGGCTCTAGCTGTAGCTCCTTTCAGCTGACTGACCAATTGTGATTGTGATTCATCAGTGGTGTCAATAAAGTTCAATCTTCCTTGAACGTGTTTTAGCCTTGTGAAAATGCGCGAATATTCGTTATCTGCATTGTCGTGGTTGAAGTGTTGAATTGATTCCACTAAATCAGTGAGTTTATTCTGGCATATCTCTATATCCAAGGTAGGATCCATCCATGTCACAGATTGTAACGGGGTATTCGATTGAATGACCTGTCGTAGTAAGCATCGCTTAGGCATCACTGTGCCGGCACTGTTTGTCCTCGGAGTTGGAGTTCGTAGGTTAACTCGTCACTCAATAGCCGATTCACATCCATGTTCACTATTGGCGGTTAAGTCTTTCTACGTAAGGTTCGGTTGTGCTCGATCAAAAGTATATTCAGTTCCCGGTTAACACTCACGAACTATCAACTATTTGTTCACTCGCACAGAATTCAAAGCTGTAAAGGAATTATCGATAGCAAGTATACAAGTAAACAGCAATGCCAGTTACAACCAGGCTAAAGTTCACAATTGGTTGTAGAAGTACAATTATACCAGCAATAGTAAAGTTTATAATAGCTTACAGATCAAGATCAATCAGATAAACCGCAAATCAATTAATCAGAATAGTTTAAAGTAAAGGTCAAGTCCATATAAATTTAAAATCCAACAACAACCAAGCAATGTTCAAATAATTTCAGAGTATATTGGTGTCGGTGTCAGGTTAAATAGCAATTTAAAATATAACAGTGTTAAGGTATATCAGAAAATAGTCCACTGCTAAAAAAATGCACCAAAAGTCAAACAAATTAAGAATGTCCGGTTTAAAACGACTCACTTGTGTAATAATCAGGTATCACAAAATGGCAATAGTTCATAAACCGTTGACCGAAAAATTCACTGTCCCAGCAGTTCAATTCAATCGCACAAATAATAATCAAAATATAAATGTCATAACAGTTACCCGATTAACCAGCAGGAATAAAACACCAAGTCCTTTATTTCATTCACCAATAAATGTTCAGGTCACGGGAGATAAAGAAAATGTTCAGTCTCAAGCACAAACTACAAATCCACCTACCTCGGAATAATCCTGTAACTGCACAATTCGGTTGTACCTGTATTGAAATCAAAGAAAGAAAAATCCAACAATATCATAAACAAGTTCAACACTGTTCAGAAATAAAACACTATCAGAAAAAGAATTCAAGACCTCATATCAGTTTCATAAATTGCAATAATTAAAACTCAGAACAATTTATTTATTTCACACAGGTTTCAAGGAGGGAAAGGTCAGAAATAACGGGTTTAAAAGTTTTCAGCGGTCAAGAAAAAAAAAAAAAAACTCAGAATTGTCTTTACTTCACCAATGAATAAATCGGAAATCAAATCAATTTAGTATATCACTTTCGGATGGTATAAACTTTACAGTATTAAATCGGGGCGCAAAATATTTCACTGAAACTCCATTTCTGACGGTCCCTGCTCGGGCGCCATTTTTGTAACGTGGTTTTCTCGGCGAAACTTACCTCGAGCGCCAGCTATTCTTTTTTCTAATAAGGGAGAATAGCAAACCTACCAGGGCAGCTGCTAGTCAGAGACAGAGTTCGTTGTTATCTAAGATATTAGCGATAACAGAGAAAATCAGAAATAGAGCAAATTTACACAGTTTATTCAAATAGCGAAAAATAGTTATACAAAAAAAAATACAGTGAAATAAGACGCTATATGAAATCAATACAAAACATAAGATTGGTCAGTTTTGTCTGACTGCGAGCACTTTCATAAGAAACAAATATTTTCCCGGTACGAGTCAGCCAGAATAGAAAGAAAGTTAAATTTAAACGGTGAAATCAAATATATGATACTATCAGGAAAACAGGAATAAAAGCGGTCAGTATAAGAGTGATACTTGTCCGATATTCTTTCAGTCCTAGAATTCACCACGTTGTCTACCACTTTGCTTGTTTCTCGTATAAACAGGTTGGGGTTTGGCCAGGTGAAATTAGAGGGTTAAACAGGATATGTCGAACTTGCTAGGTCAGCAGTGGTTCGGCTATGCCGTTAGTCTGACCATGGGAATACTCGCCATGAGGGACAGACTAACTACAGGCCCTAAGGATCAGGACAGAGCAGGATTGTTATTCGGTTGAACGTACTATAGCATTGGTTATCATCAGCCCTCCGGTCTGACCATGGTCTGGACAGACTAACTACAGGCACCAGTGGTTCGTTAATGACCAGACTAACTACAGGCACCTGGACAAACTAGGAAAGGTATTGTTAAGGAATCTGACGGAACAGCTATTTAGGTAGACTCAACGAGGAATAAAAAAATAGGACTGCAATAAATCGGTCCGGTACTTACAATTCAATTGCACTTGCACTCACTTTAAAGAAAACGCGAAAATTTAGAAGCTTGGAAAAAATTTGGAAAAGTATACGTCAGCGAAAAATTCGGAACTAATTACCGATGTAGGGAAACCTCGCCTTTTATAATCTTCCGGAGGGGGGTGGAAAAGGTAGGCGCAGAAACGTTAAAATTTGCAGGAGAGTACCTCGGTAAAAACATCTGAAAACTGGCTTATCGTACGTATCTGCAAAAAACGGCGTTATCGGCGATCGGCGTTGTTCTTGCGGACGGTTCTACGATGTTTTATGTATGAAAAACAACATCAATCGCTAAATGTTCGGTTTTTTCGATTGTTTTGAATTAATTCTGAACGGAATAAAAATTCACGAATTTAAAATGAAAACTCGGATAAATTAAATGAAGACTACGGTTTTTCCTGATTGTTGTGAATTAATTCTGAACGGAATGAAAATTCCCGAATTTAAAACGAAAACTTGAATAAATTATTTTAAAATGAAGATCAATTACTCATTAACTCAGTTATAAAATTGAACTTCATTACAGCACTTAGCTCCCTATTCCACCACGGGACATTCCTTGAGGTTTGTCTCCTTTTCAGTGGGCAGTGCGATTCATACGCACTAATTATTTTATTTGTTAAGTGGGCTGTAGCTGCCTCCAGCTCGTCCCTTGTTTTTATTTGGAGTTGCACACCTTCGAATTCGTCTCTGATCGTCTCAGTATAGAGATCCCAGTCCGTTTTTCTAGGTTTTCGGCACTCCAAAGCGTTTTCCGTGTTGCCCTCGATGTCAAACACAATCGTCTGATGGTCCGACATCGAAGCCTCTCCGAGAACACGCCAGTTAGTTATTGAGTTTATTGTGAACATGTCCGTTAGTGTTAAGTCTAATACTTCCCGCCTGTTACATGTTACAAAGGTAGGTTCATTCCCTTCATCAACAATTTCTAAATTGTTACTACATATAAAGTCCAGAAGTTCCTTACCTCTGTTGTTGGTGTCTGTGCTGCCCCAAATGGTATGGTGAGCATTCGCGTCGCAGCCCAGAATAAGGTATTTGTTGCCTCTCTTGCACCATTCCACTAGGCGTCGGACTTCCTCTGTGGGTGGTTGGTTCTCTTCCCCAGGTAAATAGGCAGAGGCCATCACAATTTGCCTTTTGACTTTTTCCGTGGGGATCTCCACTATGGCCGTGGCCAGGTCCTGAGTTATGAATTCTGGAACCGAGACAAAATTTATATTTGCGTTGAGCACCGCAACTGCTCTTGGTCTATCACAGTCAATTTTATAAATCAACTTACATGTGTCGGTAGGTAGGCCTTTTACTTCCCCCCTGTACACCCAGGGTTCCTGTAAGAAGCCCACACCGAATTGTTGAACCTTGAATCTCCTATACAAGGCACTAGAGGCTGCCTTTGAAAGGTGGAGATTCAGTTGAAGGCACTTTAATTTGTCCTTCATTGTTTATTATTGGGCTCTTCTATCCCGCAGGATATTGGAGCCGGAATTGTGACCGGGTGGGCTTCTTCTTTCGAAGTAGTCCCGTTCCCTGTACTTCCTTTTTCTTGGGTCCCCGATGAACCCTCTTCGTTTTTTCCAGCGTCCACTTCCATGGCACTGGGGTCATTAGTTTCTGCGGACGCAGACCCTTGTCCCCTCTTGCCTCTTTTGCGGAACTGAACGAAGCCAAACTTGTAGTTGACCTTCAATTTGTTGGCTTCTAGTTTTTTCATCGTCAGGGTATCAACCGAGACGGTGAGTTCTAAGCTGAAGCCCGAAAGGTTCCTTCTCAGGACCTTCCAGCTCCTTGCTTTGAGGTCATTTTGTGCCTCTACCAATTCCAAGATTGATTCGTTGGAATCACCTTGTCTGGTTGGTAGGTTACCAACCAGGATTTCTGGGTGAGGCATATCCTTATCCTCTACGACCCTTAACTGAGCCCCTTTACAGGGACTCAATCTACTGCCCAGGTTTTTGAGGCAGTCAGCTGTCTGCCTGTCGCAGCAAGTCAGCGCCAACCAACCCGGTCGGTGCTGAGCTTGTTGGAATTTTGGTTGGATGCCGCCTGCATCTTGAGCATGCAGCAGTCCCCTAACTTCCTTCAGGATGGCATCCTGAACGGCACTCATTTGCTCCGTTGTCAGTAGCTCATCCGGATAGTTTTGGGATATTATGCCCATTTTTATTCCGCTGACAGCAGCACTGTAGTTCACCCTTTGTCCAGCGGTCCCTGACGGCGCAGTTGGCCGTCACTTGGCCCTCTGGACGGGTTGACCTCCGGTGTGCTGCCTGCAGAATAAGGTCTTTTGGAGGTGCAGGGATCCTCAGACACCTTCTGAGAGGTGTCTGTTTCAACCCTCTTCTTTGAAGGCATAGGCACTAATGCCTTTTGCCTCGCTTCCTCCTGGGTAAGACCAGATTTTCTGAGGAATTTCATCCTCTTCCTGGCGGCGCAAGATAGACGGATCCTCTTGTCTCCAGTTTTGAGATCATTGAGGTCCCTGACTAAGCTGTCGACGCCCGTTGTCTTAAGGTCTTTTTCAACCTTTGGGTTTGACGGGACGTTTACATCCCCTGAGGTGGTGGTGGGGCTATTTCTAGCCTCTTGGGTTTTGGTTTTTTGGTTACTTGTGTCCATTTGTTCCCACGAAAAGCTAGGGAAATATCCGTCACCTGGAGTAGAGCCCCGCATTGCTCCAGGAAGGCTATTGAAACCTGGGTGTCGCCTGGTACCCAGGAGTCCGCATAATAGTAACCATTCTTCCTCATGGCCATGCACCCTTCAGCTTATGCTGTTTCACCTTGTGTTGGGGTATTTTTTTTTTCAGTGGTTTCCTTTCCACCTCTATTCAGGCAGTAAAGCCAAAATTCTCTAGACTCGGCATCAGCGAGACATGACCACTACGATGTTGAGCCCGATTTATCAGGTTTAGGGATGATGAAACACCCCGCCCACCTGGCATCGTTACCCGTGTGCAGGCCCTGCGCCACGATACTACAGCTGGGCACGGACCTGCTTCGTTAGTTCGCCCAGGTCAGGCATACGCCAGCCCTTTGGGTTAAGCCAGGCGGCACCACGTGGAGGTGAAGCTAGGATTTTGCCACCCTAAAACTTGCTTTACAGAACCAAGAAATTTGATTTTGAAATTTTTATTCAAAATTTCTGAAAGTTGTTCTTTGGCCTTCTTACAATTACTGAATATAAATATATCATCGACATAAATTGCAATTATAATTTTTAAACCATCAAAATCTTTGAAATAAACGCACTTTTCACTTTTTAGTTGGTGAAATTCATGACTTTGCAGTAAACTTCGTAATATTTCATTCCATGCCCTACTGGCTTGTTTCAAGCCATACAGACTCTTCTTCAACAAACAAACTTTATTCTGCCCCTCAATCTGAAAACCAGTTGGTTGTTCCATAAAAATTGTTTCATTGAGATGACCATTCAAGAATGCTGTATTAACATCGATATGTTCTATGTCCATGTCATACTCAACCCCTATAGCAAATAACATACTGTAGTCATTTTATGTAACTCTATGGTCGAGCGTAGATGACAGATGACATTGACAAACATAACCCTGTCAAGTTTTGGCGGGAAAAAGCTTCTGTGGCCGTAGCTAGCGGTGGTAGCGTCATTTATTACGATTATGATTCTTATGTTCGTTGCGTTATGTTAAGTCGACCTTATGTAAATGCAGTATGTGCAAGTGTGAAATAAACTATTTTTATTCACCGAGTTCCGAGTTTATTTTCTGTTCCTGAGGCCATCAACTAAAAACCCAATACTACAATTAGTAATGTAGAGTGTCTCACTACTGGTGCAAAAGTTTCCTCATAATCAACGCCATATCGTTGAGTAAAACCTTTTGCCACTAAACGAGCTTTATATCTCGAAAAATTGCCCCATTTACATTTGATGACATTAGCATTCTTCGGCCTATCAACAAGCTCCCAGACATTATGAGACAAAAGAGTTGTATTCTTCTCTCATGGCTTCCAACCAACAATCCCTATTATCAGAATTGATAGCTTCTTGATAAGTATTTGGCTCATTATGACTTATCAAGACAGAATTCATGAAATAGTTCATCTCATAATCCTTAAACCAAGCAGGAACTCGCCTTAATCGTTTGTTGTTATCTTCTCAATTCCCTTCCACGTGAGAAATCTGATTATTTTCAGAAGAATTTATAATCAATTCTGTTGAAGAATCATAATCATCCGGTGAACAAGCATCGGATAAATTTGGTTCAATGGAAGGATGTCTCTGTGCTCCATTTTCATCTTCATTTCATGAACATTCGGTTTGTGTATTAGAGGAACTGGGAATACTGCATTCATTTAGAACTAAACTTTCAAAATTGACAATATCAACTGAATCAAAACATGTATCATCAATAGTATCATTAATTGAACTACCTTTCACATTTTCTAAAAATGTTACAGTTCTAGAATTAGTTATGAAACCATTGGAATCAGCTAATCTATATCCTTTTGAGTTTTCACAGTATTCTACCATTATTAAAGATTTTGCTTTCGGATCTAGTTTATTTCGTAACTGTTTGGGGGTCAAAGCATAGGCTCTACAACCAAATACACGAAGATGACCTAAATCAACTTTGTGACCTGTCCACATTTCTTCGGGTGTAGCTCCTTTTATAGAATTTGAGGGTAAATGATTTTTCAAATAATTTGCAGTTTTAACTGCTTTCACCCAAAATTTTTTATTCAAACCCGAATCCTGAAGCATACCTACTACGAGCTTTTTCCATAATTGTCCTATTAAATCGTTCCGCCACACCATTTTGTTGTGGCGTATATGGAATCGTGGTTTCTTTAATAATTCCATTATTTTTAATGAATCCGTCTAAAGAATTATTACAATATTCACCACCGTTATCACACCGCAAACGTTTGATTTTACAATTAGTTTGGTTCTCAACTAAATTCTTGAATTCAATAAATACTTTCAATAAAGTGTTCTGATCTTTATTCTTCAAGAAATAAACGAAACTTTTCCGAGTGTAGTCATCCGTAAAAGAAATAAAATAATTCGATTCGCCGAAGCTAGAAGGAGACATTGGTCCACAAAGATCCCTATGTATTAACTCTAAAACTTGAGTAGCTCTACGTGCTTGTCCCTTCGGAAAAGATTTATTTTTGAGTTTACCTTCTATACAGGGTACGCAAGATGAGATTTCATCATTTTTATAGCTAATACCTGTTGCTAGAGAATCACGTAATAGCCCAGTCAAATTAGACGAAAAAGGGGGCCAACCTCGGAATGAAAGATAATAAGCTGAAAATTGGTATGAACCTTTGTTTTGTCATTCTAAATGTTGTCTCAAAAGTCACAAATGCTATCGTGCCGGCGTCTTAAGATATTGAAGGTCAAAGGTCATCAAAATCGGTTTTTTGCGAATATCTGCCTTCCTATTGCTTAAATGAGATTTGCAGTTATTATGAAAGTTGTAGACTATAAAATTGTCTACAACTTTTGTTTGAACTTTTTTTTCATACGACCAACCGTTTTTGGGGTAGAGCGCGAAGAGTGCGCAGCGTATGACCTAATGCAGGGTCAAGCGTGAGTTACGGTTAGCAGTTCGTTGTATAAAGTCAATTATTCACTTAACAATTATAATTATTAAACAATGCCCATTATTTATGTTCTATTCGTTTTTTTTTTTCAATTTAATTTTTTTAAATAGCGCAGAATTCGTGTCACAGCCACTAAATGCGTGTAAAAATAAAATGTGTTTTTTAGTACGAGGATATTGGTTAAAACTTTTAGAAGAGTATATTTGTGTGTTGACATTGCCTTTGCCAACTTTTTTGAGGAAAATTTCCTGTTGATGGGATTGAGTACGTCCAATTAAAATAACGAACAAATCAATATCTTCTCCTATGATGACAGCAGTCTTTTGATGTTCTGTTAAGGCAATAGCTGTGTCAATGATGAGAACATCAGCATCATCTCTGACTTGTTTTGTTGTGACCTAATGCAGGGTCAAGCTTGAGTTACGGTTAGCAGTTCGTTGTATGAAGTCAATTATTCACTTAACAGTTATAATTATTAAACAATGCCCATTATTTATGTACTAATTATTAATTATTTATATTTAATTAAAATAAGTAATTAAATTATTGTATTTGACGGTAAAAATATTAAAGCAAAGGAACAACTAAGAAGAACATATGAAGTTTGATTTGACGAAACAATGATTGTGCCAATCAGTCAAGAAAAATTTTCATCAAATCGGTCTAATTTGAAACTGGTAATATCACAACAAAACAAGTCAGAGATGATGCTGATGTTCTCATCATTGACACAGCTATTGCCTTAACAGAGCATCAAAAGACTGCTGTCATCATAGGAGAAGATATTGATTTGTTCGTTATTTTAATTGGACGTACTCAATCCCATCAACAGGAAATTTTCCTCAAAAAAGTTGACAAAGGCAATGTCAACACACAAATATACTCTTCTAAAAGTTTTAACCAATATCCTCGTACTAAAAAACACATTTTATTTTTACACGCATTTAGTGGCTGTGACACGAATTCTGCGCTATTTAAAAAAATTAAATTGAAAAAAAAATTAACGAATAGAACATAAATAATGGGCATTGTTTAATAATTATAATTGTTAAGTGAATAATTGACTTTATACAACGAACTGCTAACCGTAACTCACGCTTGACCCTGCATTAGGTCATATGACTGTACGCTGCGCACTCTTCGCGCTCTACCCCAAAAACGGTTGGTCGTATGAAAAAAAAGTTCAAACAAAAGTTGTAGACAATTTTATAGTCTACAACTTTTATAATAACTGCAAATCTCATTTAAGCAATAGGAAGGCAGATATTCGCAAAAAACCGATTTTGATGACCTTTGACCTTCAATATCTTAAGACGCCGGCACGATAGCATTTGTGACTTTTGAGACAACATTTAGAATGACAAAACAAAGGTTCATACCAATTTTCAGCTTATTATCTTTCATTCCGAGGTGAAATGCTAATTTGACTGGGCTATAATAGAGACATACCTCGAGCACTGAGATGACCTAAGCAACGATGCCAAAGTGCCATAGAGCTGCTTGCGGTGATCAAAACTGAATCATTATTTTTACTGATTGATTTCTCATGATCAAACATATATAAACCATTCCTGTTTCGCAGTAAATTCACATGTGCCAGTTATTTTTACATTACCATTATAAATACGACAATTTTTATGATCAAAAATTAAAGTATAACCCTTTTGGGCAATCCTACTCACAGAAAGTAAATCGGCAACAACATTCGGTACATATAAAACATCCTCAATACTCTTAGTTGTATTTTGGATTTTTATATCTATATCACCTTTACCTTTACTATGAATAGTACTATTGTTAGCAATAGTGACCTGAGAAGAAATATCATCTTGAAAAGAAGCATACCAGTCCTTGTGATTCGTCATGTGAGTCGTACAACCAGAATCTAGAATCCATTTTTCACTGTTGAAGACACCACCAAATAAAGAAGTTTCTTCCAATGAAACCCAATTCATTTGTGCACTTGTCGATGCATTGCTTCCTGACTGGTCAGATTTATTCTTGCTGTTTTGATTTTTCTTCTTCAGTAGGTGACATTTTGGTTTTGATATGACCTTCCTTCTTACAGTGATGACAAACAGGAACAAATTTAGCTCTATTGATAGCTAAGGCTTTCTCTTTGGTATCATTCATCAAAATTCCGTGTTTTAGTTCACTCTGAATAAGTTGCGCCTTGACAAAATCAGATGATAACTCTCTATTTGTAGCTTCAATTGCCATTATTAATGGATCAAATTCTACTGGCAAACCGATTAGCATTAATTCAGCTAATTCTTCATCATCCACGTTACATCCAATATCTGCTAGTTCTTGAGTTGTATAGATAAAATTTCCCCGAAATAATGATCCATCGAATCAAAGTTTTTATAAAAAATTTGAGAGAGTTTACGTTTCAGTTGTAACCTTCTACTGATTCCAACATTTTCGTAAGCATTTTTTAAATATTCCCAAGTTTCTGCAGCTGTCTTAGCATTGCGAATGTGGGGATAACATATAGGTTTAACAGATGAGCAAATTTTAGCATATGCTTTTTGATCCTTTGTAATATCTTGTTCCTTCGTAGCTCCAGTTACATACTCCCATAAACCACATTCAATCAATAACAATTTCATTTGAAATTTCCAAGTTGAGTAATTCGAAGTCCCTTCAAGTTTCTCAATATTGATATTATTGCCGGAACTAATAACATAACTCACACTTTGTGATGATGTACTCGTACTTGGTGTATTACTACTGGAACGGTTATTTACATTGACTTTTTTTTGGTAAATATCTAGTTTAACGCCCAGTTACCGATTTTTATAATATTTGGGATATTGTTTCCTTATGATGTTGTGATGCCATAGTTTCAATTTGAGCACTGGCAAATCAATATTTCCCGAGAAAATCGAAAATAAATATCTATAAATCGTTCATAATTCAGATGTGAAATTTTTTTTTTTGTGAAAAATGAGTTTTTTTGGGTGATTCACACTCTCAAAAATACTTGGCACTGTTCCTATCTTAGCTAACCTAACCTAACCTTATGTAACCTAGCTTTAGCTAAGATAGGAACAGTGGCTACTACTGATATGTAGGTTTGGTCAGGTTAGGTTAGGTTAGGTTAGCTAAGATAGGAACAGTGCCAAGTATTTTTTAGAGTGTGAATCACCCAAAAAACACTTATTTTCCACTAAAAAAAAATTTCACACTTGAATTATGAACGATTTATAGATATTATTTTTCGATTTTCTCGGGAAATATTGATTTGCCAATGCTCAAATTGAAACTGTGGCATCACAACATCATAAGGAAACGATATGCCAAATATTTTGAAAATCGGTAACTGGGCGTTAAACTAGATATTTACCTTTTTTTTTATTTAAATTGAAATATCAAGCCTCTTCTTTGTTTTTCAGAATAAGTGTAGATCGCCCACTTCTGGGCCCATAACCATTGATAAAACTAATGTTCCAATAGGAATCAATTGAGAAAACAAGATGAATTTATAATTCGTCTTTAATCAGAAATATTTTAAAACAACAACTACTGTCATAATGACACACATACATACTAGAATAAATTATATAATTTTAACAATAATGTGTCGAAAGAATCAGACAAACTCTATAAACTGTGAGGAAGTCATCAAATAAAGAAAAGATTAATATCTCCTAACCCACCAAAACGCAAAGGAAAATCGTGAACGGCATTTCAGTGATGAATGAACAAACGAAAACTAAGCGGTTCTCATTGTTCTCAGTGCTCGGCAACCTGGATGGTGCCATAAAATATTATTTGGCGAATTGTATGAATAAATGTTATAGTTTAGGCAGATGTCAAAGAAATCATCAAATTTTGTATACAGGGTGATTTTGCGAACTGTCCAAATTAATGTGATACAGTTCTGCAACACGAATGATATTTGATAGCAGTTTTCTACAATCTGCATCATTCCAAAATTCGGACAAATCGGTGATTTCGTTCAGGAGATACAGTGGTTTTAATTTCCATTCAAATTTAAAAACATTCTGTATCCCGTATCTCAGAATCTAGTACCTACTCCTAGATACTATACATGCAGGTTTTTCGGAATCTGTTAGGTGATTTCTATATCCCATTAAAATGTTTCCCACCTTATCCGAGACACTCTGTATGTTGGAGATAAATGTATATAATGTATATAAAATAATAATTTTCACGTTACAAGTATCAAAACAAGGTAAGGTATTTTTGAAATTTAGATTCTAATATTCTGAGCAGCAGCTCTGAAATTTGGCGAAATGGAATTCTATCCATATAATCAGTTCAATAAGTCGGTACAAGGCAATACGAATGTCAGATGAAGAAAAATACTTATGAAGTCAAACTATTGGGGTACACTCTGAGTGTGAATATCTCGATTGTTTTCAATAATGTATCGAACGTCTGCATAAAACCGCATTATTCAAATGACGTCCGCAATCATCATCCTATCAGCTTGTTTACGGCATTTTCAAGAATTCGAACAAATATTAGTCAACCGATAATTGAACTTCTGAAATATCTCAGGCTTTCGATGGTGTAGACTGTAGATCAAGGCTGTCCAAAGCACGGCCCAAGTCTATATTTTTGCGGCCCGTGGTAAATTTTTAATATTAGAATGGAAAAACAATTTCATTATTACTATTATTTAAACTTTTGTTGGTAGCAATGATTTTGTGTTATATGGTTTTATCATTAACAAACTTAAATATGGGATCGTATTCTACGTACTTGTATTCTACCTATTTGTGAGTTTCGTCCCGGGGCAGAACAGGGGGGTGATTCTTGAATAATGTCGTATTCGCGATTCGGCAATTGTCGACCAACTTCCCTGCTAAGTTGTTCGACATTTGTCGATTCGCAAACACGACATAATTCAAGAATCGACCTCCTGAGTCTGTAATAGATTTTTTTAAGCTCCTTGGCGATCGCTTCCCCAAATTAACCAATCTCGGCTTAAAAATGGGTTTCTATGATGGGTAGTACCCAGTGAAATTGCGTATTCCACGATGAATTTTATAAAATCTAAATACCTATATAGTCCGTTCACCAAGGTTGAGCCGTCGGTTGGAAATTTTAGGTTATGTTCTTTATTTTCTTGTCAGATTGATACGCAATGTTGTCAATATTGCATAGAGATCTCTGATAACTCGCAAGCTCGTCGGACGAGGCCGAGTACATTCGGCAACGTTGACTTTATTTTACTTTATGGCAGTAAATACTGCCAACTTCAGATAAATAAAGAAACGCCTACTATGTGCTCAACCTTTCGTGAACGGACTATAGATCCTCACTATCAGATAATTCACTCACACACGCACTGCGTCTGGCTACAACTAATATTAATATGAATATCGAAAAGATTGTGAAAGATAAATTAATGAAGCACTAATACCATTGTATAAAGATATACAATGATAATACCTGAAATTTAATGTAACAGTTGAAATAAATAGTAACTTTATTGAACGTTATTAAACCTTTTCAAAAATATGTTTTTTATTTGTGCGGCCCTCCAATCTATTCAGTAATTTTTATTGGCCCGGGATCATATCAGGTCTGGACAGCCCTGGTGTAGATCACCAGCACTCGAAAAGGTTAAATTTGGTGCTGCCTATTTGCGACAACCAACTTTAACTATTGAGTAGTTACCACTAGCCAATAGAACGCAAAAAATTATCGTTAGCACAGATCAGAAAGTTCACACGTCCAAAGAAGTAGGTAATGTAGGTCAAAAGTAGTATTTTAGGACCTCTTGTTTTTCTTTTATATATTATGATACCCATTTAGCTATATCTGCTTCAACCCAAATAATTGTCGATATACTTAATCAGAACGCGCTCCATTTAAGTGTTTATAAAACTCAGTGCGTCATGGTCAAAAGTAATAGATGTGAAGAAAATTTTCCGGAAACAACGATAGAAAAAAACCGGAATAGATGCCCCACTTTTTGAAATCGGAACATATTTTTGAAAATATTGATAATATATGAGCACGATCAGAATAATATTCTGGAAATTATTCAAAAAGTGAAATATGTAAAAACTTGACAATAAAATAAATTAAATTATAAGGTTCTGATGATGCGATCCTCTTGAAATTATGCACGAACATTCAGTATACCACTCTTCATACAAAAAATAAATTTCACTCGAATAGGAAATTTTGTTATGGAAATAGAGAGATTCTTCTTTTCAATTCTTCAATTGAATTTTCTTTGGTTCGGATAATGCAATCTTCTTGAGATTTTGCATGAGCATTAAATGTATCAATCTTCATTCACAAATGAATATCACTCGAGTATCTTGTTATGGCAATATGAAATTTCTTCTTCTCAATACTCTCCAATTGAATATTTTATAATTCTTTCAACACCATGGCCACAAAATGAGACTTACTCTGAGCAAATTTCATTCCGATTGGTTTCGTTTTGTTGGTTAGCGGACTTAACTGAGGCATTTGGGAACTGAACTTACCCTGAAAAATTCAAGTCTCTAGGACAATCCCTCCGAAAGTTATCGTGCTAACACACGGATGGACGGACGGCCCCACGAACATAATTGAATTTGACCTCATCAGGGAGTCGAACCCTATCGTTTGAGACCTTTACGACTTAAAATTTGAAAGTTATAAACATTTGGGAAAACGATAAAGCACTCGTTTAAGTAGAACGAGTGCTCAAAAATGGGTCGAATTACCAGCAATATTTCACATTGTTATAAGTCCTTCAACTGTAAGTGTTATGGGATAATACCAATATAACATAAAAAAGGAATATTGACCTTATTTCAACATATTTATCATCAATAATGAAAAAACAATTTTAATAATAAGCATACTCTTTTACAAATATGAAAATTAGTTATCGTATTTGTTAGTGAATTGAAAGTTTATTGGGATTTCCCGGTCGAAGGATTAGTGATACACTTATATACAGGGTCTTTCACGAGGAACCTCACCCATATTTATACGGGCAACTACTGAACGTATTTTCATGAAATTCAGCACTTGTAAGTATTTCACGATGCTGATGAAATCTAAAATATTTTCAAGGCATGAGCACCTCCGGTTTTTCCGGAAATGACGTCAACTTCCGTTTTTCAAATTAGAACACCATTTTTTTATTGCAGAAATAGATTCCTTAGAAAATTTCAAGTTATTTTGATGTAACATTTTTCAGTTTTGGTTGGAAAATTCTCTCTCAGCGGGAAAGTTCGAAAAAAAAATCGAAAATAGAGCTCCGCTGAAACAAGAATAACTTCGAGGTTTTTGGATGGAAAATTTTCATTTTTGGGATTTTTCAAGATGTAAGATTGATGTATCCACTTTTAAAATCGAAATCGCGATTCATGATACAGGGGGTGAAAAAATCGCTTTCAAAGTTAGGTATGACAAAATCGTGAAAAATCAATTTTTTCAAATTAGAACCCCATTTTTTTATGGCAGATATTGAATCTACGTTAAAAAATAATGTAAGTATCTGCATCACACCCTTGCCCTAAAGTGGATATTTTCTGGGTTATTCGTCTTGAATTTTCAGCTATTTCTTTTTCCTTCACGCCAAAAAGATGAAATTTTCAGGAACTGTTACTTAAACCATGTTTTAGATTTTACTACCCTAATATGCAAGAGAAAAAAGTGACAGGTTGTTCCTAAATAGATGGCGAATTTTGATTCGAATTTGTATCGGAAACCTCTTTATTTCAACTAATCGGCCATCGGTTTTCTCTCCAGTGATAAATAAATAATTCCTTATGAACCATATGCAAAAACTTACCATGTTTTACATTTTTTTTCAATGATAGATATCAATAATTAAATCTGCCAAATTCCTCTTTATTCAGTAGCATTTTGTGTTTACTATTAATTTGGTGATGATTCGTATTAAGTTATAAAATCGATCACTATGCCTAATTTTACCAATGAAGATTATTTAAATCTCATTCTACTTCATGGAGAATGTAATAAAGTTGTAGATAGAACGATTCGACTGTTCATTGAGAGGTATCCTGACCGACCCAGACCAACGAGAGATGCCATTAACAGAACCATTACAAACTTGAGAAATGTCGGATCTTTCGTTAAGAAAACTATACACAGAGAAAAAAGTGTAGTAGAAGATGAGAACAACGAAATTACAGTTCTTGCATATTTTCGTGTGAATCCTCAAAATTCTCTCAAAGATGCCGAGATTGATCTGGGATTATCTCAATCGAGTGTTTGGAGAATGTTAAAAAACATAAAATGCACCCATATAAATTCAATAGGGTACAGCATTTGAAGGAAACTGATTTCGTCAGGAGAACAGAGTTTTGCGAAGCTATGATGATTCGATTTCAAGAGAATGAAAACTTTTTGGACTGTATAATTTGGACAGATGAATCTAAATTCACAAAGAATTGGTCTTTCAATAGGCATAACAGTCATTATTGGGACGAAGAGAACAACTACCACTTCAGACAATGGAACTTTCAAGAGACCTGGAGTTTCAATGTTTTTTGCGCCATCAAAAATAATGCAATTCTCGATGTTCACATTTATGATGGGACTTTAACTGGTAAGATAGAACATTACACATGTTTGCATTATTTAAAGAATGTTCTCCCTTAGGAGATAGATATTCTGACATATTGACTCAAATAATTGAGCCGCTAGTACAGAACCATAATGACTTATGGTATCAACAAGATGGCGCGCCTCCACACAATTCACTCAATGTGTCAAATATCCTCTACAGGCTATTTGAAGATCGATGGTTGGCGAACAATGGTCCACATCTTTAGCCTCCACGTTCTCCCGATTTAAATCCTTTAGACTATTATGTTTGGGGTAGAATAAAAAATATTGTCTACTCAACTCCCCTGACTGATAAAGAGGACTGCATAGAACGAGTCAGAAATGCGTTCAGGTTTGTTTAGATTTTTAGATTCATAGTTTTGAAACTCAATTTGGTTTTCAAACACTTTTGCAGATACCTTCCTTCCGATTAAAAATGAGATCAACGCACGAAGCATTCCTGGGACGTATAAATAAATGTCTAGAAATTAACGGTCAAAACTTTGAGCATCTTTTCTAGTTATAACTGCGAGAGTTTGCCATGGTTCTCCTAATAGTAACTTGAAGACGGTTTCAAGAAGGGGTGAAAAATCTACAGCATGGTTCAAATAACAGTTCCTGAAAATTTCATCTTTTTGGCGTGAAGGGAAAAGAAATAGCTGAAAATTCAAGACGAAAAACAGTTTTTTGTGAATAACTCAGAAAATATCCATTTTAGGGCAAGGGTGTGTTGCATACACTCACATTATTTTTCAACGTAGATCCAATATCTACCATAAAAAATGGGGTTCTAATTTGAAAAAAATGATTTTTCACGATTTTGTCATCCCTTACTTTGAAAGCGATTTTTTCACCCCCTGTATCATGCATAGCAATTTCAAAGTGGATACATCAATCTTACATCTTGAAAAATCCCAAAAATGAAAATTTTCCATCCAAAAACCTCGAAGTTATTCTTGTTTCAGCGGAGCTCTATTTTCGATTTTTTTTTTCGAATTTTCCCGCTCAGAGAGAATTTTCCAACCAAAACTGAAGAATGTTACATCAAAATAACTTGAAATTTTCTAAGGAATCTATTTCTGCGATAAAAAAATGGTGTTCTAATTTGAAAAACGGAAGTTGACGTCATTTCCGGAAAAACCGGAGGTGCTCATGCCTTGAAAATATTTTAGATTTCATCAGCATCGTGAAATACTTATAAGTGCTGAATTTCATGAAAATACGTTCAGTAGTTTCCCGTATAAATATGGGTGAGGTTCCTCGTGAAAGACCCTGTATTATTGCAAGCTTTCGGTAATGTTTATGACCTTTCTCAAGGATCTACAAATAAATATACTGTTATAAAGAACTAAAGAAACAAAATTATTAAACATACATATGGTGTGATTTTTATCCTAGTAGTAGCAAAATTTTTCGTAATTTGACTCTCACTGAGATACAAAATTGCATGTGTATTTTTTGATAGTTCAATTAAGTATGAATATATTATATTATTTAGATTGTTGGTGTCTTGTTTAGTGTTCGTTGTATTTTCAGGAGTTGTTATGGCCAACATTTCTAGAAAGAGACTCTTGGTTTAATGGGGTTCTTTGAAAAGTATTTTGACACCTGGATAGTTTATCACGAGGTCATGATTATTTGCATGTATCGCTAAGGCACAATTCAGAAGATTTCTTCTAATAGCGCTTTTGTGAGCAGAGATTCTTGATTTGGTTCAATGAGAAGTTTGTCCAACGTAAACTCTCTCTTAATTTCCACAGGGTATACTGTAAACAACTCCAGATTCATATTCTTCTTTTTCTTTGTCTTTGAGTCTGTTACACACAAGTTTGTGTAAGGTGTGTTTCATGGTGTTAACTATCTTCATATTTACAAAATCCTTGAAAATTACTGAAATTTTATTAGAAACAGAAGGAATGTATTGTAGTGTAGTGTAGACAGGATAAGTAGGTTGTTCATTTACATCAGTGTTAACAGTGACGACATTAGTAATAGGTGGAGAAGAGGCTACGTTGTACTTTATCTGGTTAAGAAGTCTGTTGGGATATCCACTCAATAGGAATAGTTTTTTAATTTTCTGGATGCATTTTTTTTGATGAATTGGATGTGTTAGTTGTAAAACTCTATTCTTCATAACTTTGATTAAATTCATCTTCATGTTATTTCGGTGTATTTCGTTGATTATTTCGGTTTTTTATTTATCTCATCTGAAGCTGCTTCCAATTGTATTGTTGTTCACCAACATATTCGAGCTTGCCTCTCTTCCTTTTATATTTTCTTGGCATCGTTCTGTGCTTCTGCTACAATTAGTGGAGAGTCCAAGACAGTACACAAAACATAACAGGACATAAAAAATATCTTCAAAAATTAACACTCAGACCATAAATGGGTAGAGAATGTATGCTCTGTTCTCATATTATTGAGCACAAAGTAAGCGTTTGTTTATTTATCTGAAATTGGTAGTAATATTAGTATTTATTGCCATAACGTAAAAAAAATCAACGTTGTCAATTCTCGGGTTCACTCGTTCGACGAACGTATACGTTCTTGATGTTTTGAGCGTAGATTTTTGGAAATAGTAATCATTAAATGCGTTCGAGATGAACGTAATCTTTCGTCGGAACGAGTATCTGACGATATATTCCAGAATTAACTTATTTCGAACTACTCGTTCGATTTTAGTCGATCACGAATGAATACGTTCATCGAACGAGTGATCCCGAGAATTGGCAACTTTCAATAAGGAATCGTGATCTGGGGTAGTGGTTCTGATTGCAGTAAACTGTTTATGCTGCAAAGTCTGCTTTAAGATATTTGATTGGTCTGAAAAATGTCTCCCAATCTGTGGTCCGCAGAAGCCAAATTATGGTCCGCGTCTAATTTCAAATGTAGGGGGACTCAGCTGTTTTTAGACGTCCAGTGAAAATGTGGCGTCGTTTGAGACATTTATATCCATAGCACAATCTGAGAAAAGCTCGTGAAACCACATTCGATCAGAGCAGCCGTGATTCTAGAATAGAAGGACAAGGAAAAAATAAGGGATAAAGCTCATAGTACCTCAAAGCCCGAACTTCTAAGACTCTTTCTAGGCGCATGTTAATGGCCAAAAACGTTGTGAATGTTATTGAAAAGAGCGCTTTGAAACACTCCTTTTTAAAAAATGTGGACGAAAATGGACTTTTATTACCATGAATAACTTTTCTCCCACACAGGAGTTTGATGGCTTTTAAAAGATAATATGTCAGGATATTAGGATGGTACCTGTATGAAAAATAGATAGGGGGAATCCGGGAGACTTGCTCAGGTAGGAGAATTGAACCACCTCGAATTTTTCAATTCAAATTTCGCCCTACCCACAGCGTACACAGCTTGCGGCAGACTCGCATACTGGTGGCGACTCCATGATGGCCGACATTAGTAACGTTTAAGAGTGGGCTGATAGAACGTGATTTCGTTGTTGAGGAGTAAGAAATTGAATGTTTGATACGCAAGTGGTTTTATTCAGTGTTGATTAATTCATTAATTAATACAGTTTAGCTTCCTATGAGTGTTTTGAACCATAGTTCAAAAAGTTTCAAAGAAAATATCTTTTGAATGAACTAAAAAGAGGGCGGGAAACTTGACCAACTCCATGGTAAGGAGAAATGATTAGTAGTTCAACTCCTTCGTACTTGGATAATAGTTTTCGTCACAACAAAACCCCACAGAATAAAAATCGAATCTTGGTCATATCTCTGACGTTTCAGAACCTGCAATTCCACCTCAACAACGTGAATCTGATCCAGCGTCTAATTCATTTGTTATGGCATCACCTGTCACTCATCCAACTACCTCATCTTCATCCACTTCGGAACCAAATGCATTACACTCACCTATTTCTTCGACATCTAAATCAGCTTCACAAAATAATAAATAGATATAATTTATCTTTCAATGCAACTCCAGAGATGATAAGACCGTATCCACATTCTGCACCTAGAAAAGTAACACGTGGTCGTCAACCAGGAAAAAGAAAATTTTCACTCCAGAAAAAGTTGGCGAGAACGAGGCTGTTGGGAAACAAAATAGTAAAAATGTTGAAGCCAAAATGAAAAACCCTAACGGAATAAAGAGGAAGGTTTTGCAAGATGGGAATGATAAAAACCTGAAAACACTCTCAATGATGTGTCCTTCCTGAAATTTCCAAAGATGTACCTGAAAAAAGGAGAATGAAAAATGAGAGTAATCTTTCGAAGAAATGAATTTTTTCATTGATTTCCCTGATGAGCAAGTTTATGGTTTAAGTCTCCCTTGACCAATATTTTATGGAACACCTGTACGATTTGACTGGTTAACAAACTCAACCGCGGCATTCGGGAACCGAACTCACCGTGAAAATGTCAAGTCTCTAGGATAATCACTTCGAAAATTATATTGCTCACGGCCGGCCATACAGCCGAAAATAACAGACATTTAGGCTTTTATTCCACACGAACGAGCGCTTCAAAATCTTGTTTCGAAATAATCTGACCTGCACTAAAGTTTTGCTGATTTATCTAATTTGATATTCATTTCACTTCATTTCATTCAACAAGTGTGTATAATTCGAAAGATTATTCTCATTTTCAATCTGCACGATTGTTATGGTTTATTTTTCCTATTGTTTAAAAAAACCCGTTTTTTGGTTTATTCCACGAGATGTTAATTTCAGGTTCAATTTTGCATCCTTGTCATAACATAGTTAATTCCATTTCATATTTTTATTGCACTGTTCATTTTCAAATTTAAATTCTAAAATTGTTATTGTTTGATTGTAATTTTAATTGTTTAAGGGTTTCATCTCATTGTCATTTAATAATTATTATAGATGTCATTTTCAATTTTCACATTAGGTTTTCTAGATTGGTAAGTTGGTCAATGCATGGGTAGATGTCACTGTTGGTCAACCGTTTCGTTTTCCTTTGAATTAATTCTGCGTATTATTGTGTATTTTTTGTGGGTTCACTATCAGTTTTTTTACTCGTTTTTATAACTTTTGAAATCTGGCTGATAAATTCAAATTTTAAAATCATATGATTATTAGAGATTTTCGTGAGTTCAGACATAGTCATAAATAGTAAATTGCAGCAGAGTTGTAGAAGTCAATTTGATATAGAATATTAGTTTAATTGGTAAATTCAGCTGTAAAGGCATTATTTAAAATCGATTAAATTCGGATAGCCTAAAATTACTTTTATTCTGGACATACCTAATTTGGATAATAACTTCGACTTTAATTTATTTGGACCAAAGTTGAATGGTGACATCGACCAGCCGATTGACTTCCCAAGGGGAAAATCCATTAAATTTTCGTGGTAGAAAAAATCCTGGAAGAGCAGTCGAGGCCTACCTATTGTCGTACCAGAAATAGGTTCACCGACCAGATCAAGAGGAGACATGCGCTCTAAGTTAAGTCCCTCCGTATGGTTTTTTTTTGTTATTACATAATTAAAATTGTTATTGTGTAATTTCATAAACTGCACTATCCTTTTCAATATTTTAGATTATAAAGTTCATGGAATTCTGGCATTGATGAGAAGTCTTCTTGCATGAATCATTGTCTGATATTTTTTTGACTGATTATGATATTTGATTGGGTACCTTAGACAATTGTACAAGTTATTTGCTGATTTTTGATAGATTGTTATTCCACACTGATTTAGGTATCTTGAATTCAATTGTAATAAACCAATTAACGAAGCATTTCTTTTTTTTGCCACATAGTGATTTCGAGGGTACCCTGACCTGACCCGGTCTGAGCCAGAATTTGGGTAACTCTTTTCATTATTTAATTGTTTATCTTTATCTTACTAATTCTAATTTTAATTAGGTAATTCACATAATTAAGAACGTGGCACGATTTTATCACGATATAAACAACTCTTTTTGGTATGTTGTGATCATTTATCTACATTCTATCACACAGTTTGACCACTATTTGAAGAGATGTAGATAAATGATCACTAATCCTTGTGATTAATCTTGCATCCCACAGGGATCATTCATGCATAACACTGCGACGAAGTGAAGCCATAGAAGAGTCCAGGCGGACATTCTCCTTCGAAAAAAAGGATCATATTTTCGACGACGCCGCTGTTTTCCTTTTCAGGCTACCGTTCTATCTTCGTCGGAACCAAGTGGATAATCGATGGAATTCGTCTGCCTGACATCGATGCAATTACTCCCCTCCATTTCTCCTTCCTAAACCGACGTCGCGACGCATTACTCCCCTCTCCCCGACGCCTATGCGCGCTGCGTCCTTCGCCCTCCAAAAGGTCCTGCAGAATGCAGCCCCTTCCCCCAATTTCAGCCCCCTTCTTCCCCCGCCATTCCAGACAACGTCGCATATCCTTGTTTTAAGTGGGTCGGCTCCTGGCCCACTTTCGCGATCCCCTCTATTTATTTTTAACTCGTTATAGTCGACACCAGCGTGTCTTTTTCGTCGTTTTCGGTATTTTCCATCCACTCTTCATGTTTGCGTTCTCGAATTTATGACACTTTCGAATTTGGATTAGGGGGTGGGTGGGTGTTTTGATGAAGGATCATACCAATTCATGGGAAAGGATAGGTCCGATAAAAGGCAAATGTTTTTCTGGAGAGCTTGGCAGAAGACGATTCAGAGGAGATAATGGGTGGATGATATTGAGTTAAAGTGCTTACGATGATTAAGCTCGAGGAGAATAGCGGAGCTTTTTCATGAAAATTTCGTACGTAAATTGAAGCACTTTTTGCTTCGAATTCATGATGGCCTGTCTGGAACATAATTGGAAGACAACGAAACGATGTGCGTCTGATAGCGACGACACTGTTTCCCAATGAGTACATATACCAGTGAAAACATTTCGGATATTCAATGAATTTATTTTTTCAATAGAATTCAACACTTTTTTCGAATACTCATTTTGTAAATATTTAGCTCCGGGGAAAAATCAATTGATCGAAATATTGAAGTTGTTGGGGTGAATTCACTTGTGTTTATTATACGTATGATCCGTACTTGGACCAATTCAGGTTCTACCTTGACAATTGTTATCAAAATATTAGGGTTATCAGCGGAAATTTAACCTGGTCAAAACAAGTCGATGAATTGTGCCAAAAACTTTCAGCGGTATTATTCGCAATCAGGCGAATAAGAATGCTGTTAACATAAAAGGAAGCGCTACTTGCTTATTATGCACAATATAATAGTAGAATGACCTACGGCATTATTCTATGGAGCGCTTCTCCGGAGGCAGAAAGAGTTTTCATGAAACAAAAGAGAGCTTTAAGGTTGATAGCGGGGTTAAACCATGTTACTAGCTGTAGACCACTTTTCGAGGAATATGGTGTACTTACCCTTGCATGTTGCTATATACTGGAATGACTCGTATACATAGGTACACACTAAAAAAAAACTTTTTCTAAACATTTCGAAGAACACACCTACGAGACCAGATCCGCAAACAAGTTATTAGACTAGACTAGACATAGATCAAAAAGAACTCGAAGTATGGATACTTTCAACGGTGTCAAATTTCATAACAGACTTCCGCAGATCATGACTTCACTTCACTGTACGGCTTTCAAACGAAAAATCAAGGCGATACTGGTTGGCGCAGTAGTTTATTCCATGGATGAAACTATGATGCACCATTTTTAGTCTATAATTTTTTTTATTGTTGTTATCTGTGACAGTTGATATGTTCTTACTCTTGTTCTCATTTAGAATTGTACAATTACTGTATTTATTCAAATTTTTGGTATAATATGTATACTTGACAAACCCTGGATAATTCGAGGGTAATAAATGAACTATGAACTTCATTAAAATTTTTTCTTGTCATATGTGTTTTTGAGTGCCTCAGTCAATTTTCTATGTTGTTTGTCAAAGTTTTAATCAAATTTTGGCTTTTCTTCCTCTGTTCCATTCGTCCTCATACCTCATCAGTAGGTCCACTTCCGACTATTAATCCCTACCGACCTTTGTGCAAAAAGTATTTACACTACGAGAAAACTTGTTCACATTTTCTGAGAAAATTTCAGTGACCGTATTTATTTGGTCAAAATATTGAAGAAATGAGGCTTGTTAATATAGGAATAATGATAATAATTGGAACTTCGAAATACCTACTGAAAACAACTGATCTTAGTGTTTTCAGTATTTAGATTTTCAATCAGATCTCAAACCAACCCTGTGTCTAAAATTGGTGCTTTGCCAATGACCTCCCTGGTACAGCATTTGTTCGATGTCAAAATCATAGAACTCCAAGACAAATCTTCACTTGACTTCCAATATTTGACAGATCATGACTTGACTTCAGACCGGTATGTCATAACCGATGTCTTTTTTTCGTTCTGTTGTAATTTGAGTAATCTCGTACCTATAATTATGCATAATTCAAGTCATCGTTGAAGTCTGCTGTAGTGTGTGGTAAATTGTGATCAGACGAAAGAATTTGAACATCTGGTCCTTCGGGCCGGATAGTTGATATGTTTTTGGTTTATTGCCCTGCAACCAAAAACCTGGTAAGCCTACAGCTCCTTCAACTTCTTAGGGAAACGCCCCAATGATGAAAATGGAATGCCGGACTGTCCGGAAAGATCTGGCTTAAGTTCATCGGATGAGCCATGTGATGATGATTCATCGACCAAGTCCGAACGCCCAGCGGATCTGAACGACCTGCCAAAGAATTTTTACGTGGCAGGAGGTATCCTCTTGAAAATGTAGCAGTCCAACAGTCCTCTTCAACCCATCCAATTTATTTTTATGACCGTCCTACTTCAACGGCAACATCAAGACTACTTTAGTATCCACCTGAAGATTATTCAAGATGATCAAAATTAGTAAGACCAGTACCTTTGTAACGAAACCAATTATTTTGTTTTATACTGACCAGATTTTTGATCCACTAGGCCTTGATTGTACAATTTAATTGTCCCAAGGCTTCCTGCAAGGTTAGACTATCATCAGAGAAGAATTGGAATCACTTGCCAGCATTTGGTACCACGTTGGCTCAGATCGTGTAAGAATTCGAAGAAAGATCTTTATGGATTTTCTGATGATTCCCAGTTTGCAACGACTACTTTGTTTGAATGGTTCTGTGTTCACCGTCCACTGGATCCAAAGTTACATTCCTGTTTTCCCAAGATGGGAATTGACTGCTGCCCTGTTATTGACCAGATGAGATGTGCACTAAAAACCTAGGTATAAATGTTAACCCAGCAACTTTGTAGACGGATTTTTCAGTAACTTTACCATGGATCAAAATCACCCATCAAGCTGGACAGATTTTGTCAAAAACTAACTCACTAATTCAAGACCTACCTTCAAGGGCCATTGGAAATATATTGCCGACAAAGAAAACTCAGCAGACAGCGATTCAAGAGGTATCCAGACAGCGAACTATGCTGGACAGGGCCATCATAGATAGTATAATCAGCAGATTTATGGTCCAAGTAACAGCCGGCTGTATCCAATGACCACGAATTTGAAGAACAACCCAAAACGACTCGACTTGTCGCGACAAGGGACTTCTCTTGGGATCACATACTCTTCTCCCAAATTAATTGTTTTGCCTAATTTCTATTGTTCACAGACCTGTGGCAATATTTTGATTGGAGACGAGAAGACTCATCAATGTTGCAGGGGCAAGCCCACATCCACTGGATCAAGGCCACTCAAGAATACTATACTCCCATCAAGAACTGCGAGCCATTTCACCAAAGTCAATTCAACCATCATCTATTCCATTCAATTTCCTGACCTATGATGAATCGATTTCAATGCTTCAACCCAAGAGAACTGAAGATCAGACCACTGGAACCAATCGACGAGTTCCAGCCACCACGACCATGGTTGATCATCAACTTGACAGTGCTACCTGCCATGACTTCCAATGGCGAATCGTTGAAGAAGAAGGAAAATTAATGACCAATGTTGTTGGTGATGGCAGGCGAAATGTTTAAAATTGGCTCTTAGCCAATGACCCCTTCCTGTTACAGAATTTGTTCGAAAATCATAGAACTCCAAGACAACTTCACTTGACTTCCAATACTTGACAGATCACAAAACGACTTCAGACCGATATGTAATAACCAATGTCCCTTTTCCATTTTGTTGTAATTTGAGTAATCTCGTATAAAAATGCATAATTTAGGTCATCGTTGAGGTCTGCGGTAGAGTGTGGTGAATTGTAATCAGACGAAAGGTAATCTGAATATGTATTTTCATATCCTTTCAGTACTTTGTTAATTAACCTCTCCACGTTCAGCGTGGCAACTTTGTCCGATCGATATTATCGATTTGAAATGACCATCGGTATCTTAATTATGTTCAGAGGTATTGTTCAGACCTCTGTTAATGTACTGAGACATAGATTTATGAACACATGTAAAGGAAAAATTACCTTTTTTCATTAAAATCACATTACTTGTTGTACGTTACTGTGTTAATCGTTTTTGTTTGTCAATCTCATATTTCAATAATATTTATTTAATCAACTTAGCTTATTAAAGACAGCAATAATGGTCAAGATATTTTAAAACGTGAGCGAAGCGAACGCTTCAATAGTTCGAGACCATTAGTCGCTAGATTAATAACCGAGTTGATTACAAGATTTTTCCGCTGATCTCAAAATGAATTGTGTATAAATACTTAATTGAAATACATTCATATTTTGCACAAGACATACATTTGACAAATCTAAATTTTTATGTTTCTATGTTCCAGTAGAGATTTGACATTTATGGTAGTGCTTCTGAATACTCTGTGTACGAGTTGCCATGAGGATTGCACATTAAAATAGCAAAAAATTGAGCATAAAAATAGGTCATGTTCAATTTCGTACAAATAAAAATCACCTTTTATTTCGAGGTCGGCGGAAATTGTAATTGATAGCTTAAAATGTCGTTTCTCTATTTCAGGTGAGGTTTCACCTATGTTTGTATATTTCAATATCAAATAGAAACTCTCTTTCAGAGAAACTCAATTTAGTAATTAATTTACAATAAGAATAAAGGCTATCAATTCATTATATACATATATGATTGTTGAACGAACGGTGTTCGACTTCGTACACTGTTCAGGTGGTGTTGTCTGCATTGAAACTTTTGGTCTGGTCGCAGTTACTCACTTTCATTTAGTTTTTATATACAGGTTGGCCGGACGATTGACGTCCAAAACAAAAAAACAGATCCCTCGTCTCATGGGGAATTCGAATCACCCCCATGTATGTTATGCGATTTTTCACGGTTTCCGAGTTATGAATTTTTTAAGAACTTTTGAGAATTTTCAACTTAGCATTAAAAAAGGTAATTAAAAAAAAATACAAGAGTTTTCTGATATATTTTTTTGTAAATAAATCGCCATGAAATGTACTTTTATACGTAAAATAACCAGCATCGTAAATTCGATAAAAATTATAGAAATGTTGGTCTCAAGTGAAAAAGTTACGTAATTTGGATCATGATCTAAATTTTCAAATTTAAATTAAAAATGTAAACAGGCTACTTCATGGTTTCTCAGTAGGCTTAAAAACTGCGATCAACACTCAGCTTTCAGAATCATTAATAAAAAATGGTACTCAACAGTCTACTTTTGCTAGAATTAGCCTTCAAAGTCAGCGAGGTGGAAAAAATCAAAGAACTAGACGAATTATTTTTTGCCATTTTAAGATTTGTCTGATCAAGTTATGATAGGAAATGTAGTCGATTTATATGGTCTGAAGCCACTCTAGCCTTCTGATAGTTTAGATTTGCTTTTACCTTAGACTTCTTAAAGATCGGAGAATGTATATTTCCTTCGTGTTCATTCAATGCAAGCAGATGTTTCCGTCAAAACTAAACTACCTACTAAGTACTGTCGATGTATTCAGACTTCATGAAGAAAATTCGAATTATGTACTTAATAACGTCAAAGCAATGAGTTATTTGAATTAAAATGTTTTAATCGATCGCATGAGCTGATCATCATTTTTTTTAGATGTAAGATGTAAGTGGCTTCGTTATTTTGAACTTAGGAAGTTACACGTCGAGATTCTAAATGAGTACAACTAAAAAAATTAACCGATTCACTAGTTACTCAGTGCTAGCATTTGTTGCGGGTACAAAAACTCAAATCATTTTCCATATCATTTTTTTCGTGTTGTTCACGAGGTTGAAAATCAGCTCCAGCCACTATTGGTGTCACAGGTCAACCCTGCGATAGTGTAGTGGGGTATCGAGCAGATAATGGTGCTGTCAGGTTGATACGACTCGTAGTGACTTACAGGGTGTTTCAAAAAAAGGCCTTTCCCTCTTTAGGATAGATAGAAAACCGGAAAATGATTGGGGTTTGTTAGGTGAAGAACTTTCGTAGCGCTATCCGTATTCATGATAGAGGTCATTGAAGAAAAAAAATTCTACACATCTGTTAAGATTTTGCCGAAACTACTGACAACATTGCAATAAAATTTTATACAAATATGTTTCGGAAGATGAATTTGTTTTTATGCCTCACTGATAGAGAGCGGTAGTTACACGGTTCGTACCAATCTTTATTGAACATAATTTTTTTATATTAGATTTATTGAGCAAAATTTCAAGTAAACTTAAACATCATTTTATTTCACACTAAAAAGGTACTCTTGAATAATCCCGATAATGTGTACCGTTTTCGAAATATTTTGATTTAAAATTTTCAAGTATTACCCGATGCCTGGTATAAAGTGACTAAACGTGATTGAACTAAAGCAGTGGCTAAGAGAAGAAATGAAGTTTTTTCAGAATTGAGAACTCCAGCTTCTGCAAAGTTCACAACAGATTGCGGTTCTGAACTAGTTGTGTTAGCGTTTTTCGTAACTGAATTTCCATTTTTATCTACTTTGAAATGTAGAGAGGTATGATGTTTCAATGAACATTGACGGCAGGTAGACTTAGAAGCACAAGAACGGATATCATGAATATTTGATAAGCAATTGAAACATAAATGAAGTTTTTTAGCCAAATTTTAGCCTTCAAACGGTTTCATTTCAAGAAAAGTTTTACATTTGAATATGGAGAAGTCATTTCTGCAGACGCATTTCGAGGAACTAAAACTTCATTTTATCTTTAGTATAAGTTTTTCTACCAACTGAATTTATACCACTAGTAGAAGTTTGATCATTATTAATCATTTCGGACGAAATACATTCACGTTCCAGAAACGTCGTGAGATCTTTATATTCGAGAATCTCAGATGAACCTAAGCATGTTCAAATCGGTAGATTACATCATCATCTAACCGATCATACAATATCATTAATAAAATGAAAAGCCATTCATCAGTGGGAAATTGTAAATTCCTCAAGGCAGATATTTTTTTTTGAAAAGTATCTAATAAATTTCTAAGTGCATTTGGTACCATTGATTGAATTTAAACTGTACCTTCAATACGACGCCAATGACATTTAGCGAGCCAACGCTTATTGTTATAACGCTGATATAAAGTATCATAAGCCGTTTGATAATTTCTACCACATAATAGGGATGTTGACTATTTTTTGGAATTCATTTTATTATATAGATAAACCCTATACAAACACGAAAATATTACTTTTTTCTTAAAAATATAGTATTTGCCAATAAAAAATACGTTGAAGAAAAGAGAATTAATTTTCCCGCGGAAACGGCACGTTATGATGATTACGTCAGTATACGATAGACATCATAGACTAACTAAATTTTTAGTTTGTCTATGGCAAACATACTTTGACTTCTGTCAAAGCGAACTGATTGTGCCTGATTCATTGTGAAAAAGTTCAATTTACACCTTCAAAATGAAAAGCTCGGTCTATAACTGCTGTGCAGTTCCAATGTGCAAAAGTACGCCACCTGAACGTATCCCACAGCATCATCGCCATAATTATTAAATATATATACCACTAAAATATTATATATAACCCAACATTTCATAGATAGAGGATGAGTTGTTCTAGATATTAAAGAATAATAATTAAATCGAGTTAGGTGTTTCTACTATTTGTAATAATGAATTTGAGTTAAAAGTTTGATACTTACAAAGACATTTTGACGTTTCTGAGCTCCGCTGCACAAAAATCCTTGTTTTCAGCAAAGAAACTTGCGACCATCAGGGAATCAATCTTCGGTAGGTTACTACTATTACCCTTGATGTATCCTGTCTCCATTATAGAGGAAATTGTAGATTATCGTTCTTGTAACGAATAATCGAACTATTCTGTTCTCTTTCAGCTTTCAACTTCGTAAGTTCGAATCATAGATATGATATATTATATATTTACTATGGTTCAAGTCACAGAACCGTGGTTTTCACAAAGCTTGAATGGCAATCAAATCGTTCATATTGAAGTAAGTCGATGGTTTATGTCAAAAATGAACTGAAAATTGCAGAGAAATGATGACATTTCAATAATCAAGGTGATTGGAGTTTTGTGGAACCCGGCCTATGAATGTATTTTGTTGATCTGAGCACCGAACATTCGAATTTGCAATGACAATACGGATAGTTTGACGTCACTATACGGAATACCTCTGATTGGCGTTCGCAGTCACGTGATAGTTGATAATAAATAACATAATTTAAATCAGCTTTATTTAATTCAACGAGGATAATAAGATCACTAAAATGGTTTTTTAGGATTGCAAAAACTCCCTTCTATGAGGAAAACCTCAATTTATATGAATTCGTAACATGAGTCAACATCCCTATTCATAATGTTGAGTTAGTTTTAAAGGCTTTCCATCGAGGGTTGAAACATAGATCATGACTCTAAATACTGAAGAATTTCAGTAGTTTTCTGTTTTCATCTCATACGAAAACTATCCTAAATAAATCATTAGTGTAAAAGAAGACTGCCATTCATTTTTAATTTCGAGTCAAATGCTGTAAAATAAATATGGGGTTGCTATTCGAAAACTTCGAAATATTTAAATTTTAAGTTTCATATTTTCGGATCAAAATTTCGAAGAGCTATTATGTATCAAAATACTAAATGTACTACATGCATGGCATCACTACTATGAGACTGCGGAGTTTGATTCCGGTCGCATAAAAAATAGAGATATTGCATTTTGAAACTTGCAATGCAGATGTCAGAAATTTCAAGAATTTGTGCATAACTTGGCAACAGTGCATGTCAAAAAAATTGTTCAGTAGATTATACTGCGATATCGGTATTGAATCGATACATTAATGGATATATGTGTACTTCCATTTGAAATAAGAAAGTAGAAATGCGTTTGAGATAGACGTGGCAATATTGTCGACTTAAAAATATTTTAGGCGATGTGTTCCTTCATCCCCAGGGATTCACCTAAAATTTCAGAACGAAATATTCACTAGTTCTCCAGAAACGTCTAATGGGCCAACTTAAAAGGAAAACCCTGTATGTAGTTTATTTTTGAACAATATCTTATTTACTGATGAGTCATCGTTTTCAGGGACGGGTCCATGGGGGGGATGGGGAGGGGACGTTTCGCCCCCAATGCTGAACAGAGTTGTCAAATTTTCAAAGCAGTTGGTAAATTTTTGAAGCATTCGAAAGAATTCAAATCAGTTGAAAAATTTCGGAGCAGTCGGTAAAATTTTCGAAGCAGTTGAAAAAAATTTCGAATTAGTTGGTAAATTTCGGAGCAGGTGCAAAAATGAGTGAATTTCAAACCAGTTGTAGAATTTTCGAAGCAGTTGGAAAAATCTTGGAGCAGTCGAACAAATTTCTTAACAATTAAAAAAATTTCGGAGCAGTTGGCTAAATTTTTTAAGCATTTGGCGGGTCAGTTAGGAAAATTTCGAACTAGTTGGTAAAATTTCAAAACAGTTGAAAAATTCTCGAAGCAGTTGGTAAAATTTTGAAGTAGTCCAAGAAATTTCTAAGCAGTTAGAAAACATTTCGGAGCAGTTTCCAAAATTTTCGAAGCAGTTGGTAAATTTCGGAGCAGTTGAAAAAATATCGAAGCGGTTGGTAAAATTTCAAAACAGTTGGAAAATTTTCGAAGCAGTTGGTAAAATTACAACGTAGTTGGAATATATATTTCCAAAAAAGTTTTCAGTAGATTATTTAAACCGGTAGAACTAAGCCCAAGGTTCGCACGGTCCCGACAAAAGCATGCCAAGAATAGCGGCAAAGCGACAATAATTGTACAAACATTGTTTAACAACAATGGTACAAAAATAATAAAATTCGCGTTGTGTCGGAGTACATTCAGGGTAACTGGCAATAAATGGTATTCATCCCGATGTTGTGTGACGACCTTTTTTCGCTGTTGGTGTATTACGGTTTCGGTTTCCTTTCGCTCGGGAGCCAGTTTTCAGTTGTGATAATTTTCTCAAGGTCACAACTCCTTGATGATGTCGTACACTTACCTAAACCTGGGCAGCCTTTAGACAGTTGGAGAACGGCTCTGTTCAATCTAAGTTCTTAGCGATTGAGTAGAGTCTATCAAATAACCAACAATTATCAAGTTTGCTCACCTTCACGGTTAGGAAACACACAGAAAATATATACAAATTTATTTGCAATATTTACAGTTGCAATCGAAATAATCAAATAAATATAAAATGAATAAATATTCCAAAATACAGAAAATAAAAATAAATTCAAAGCAAAATATGTGCCACTGTTGATTATGACCTGAAATTCAAAATAACAAGCGGTATATAGCGGTGAGCCAACTGTGCAGGTGATACACTGGATAAATAAACGGTGAGAGCAGGTGAAAATAAGCGGTGAGAGCAGGTAAAGTAAGCAATGAGAGCAATGTAAAGTAAATAAGCAGTATATAGCGGGTTAAATAATTAACAAGTACACAGAAACATATATATTTCTATAGCAAAAAACATTCACCTAAACAGGTAAACGGTAAACGGAAATATCGGTTGGTTGTCTCGAAAAACAACGGGCACCTTACTGTGTACACGACAGAAACTTTTCCTTGTGCCCACAGGTCAAAATGAATTGTTCGGAACAGGAAAAACAATTCAAAATAAATTTAAAAAAATAAATGAAAAATTAAAACAGGTCGAGTCACAGCCTTGCACCAGTTTAGGAAGGTTGCCAGTCGTGCTAAAGCCGCAATACACACCTCACCTAGTGCCCTGGGGACGGACGGAAAAAAACTATTACAAAAAAAATTTAAAAAAATCACTGGAGATCCTCGGTATGAATGGAATAATTAACAGAATTCTGTCGTGTAAGATTTCACAGGAACGGAGTCGGAAGAATGGAACACAGTAAAGTAAAGAAACAGCCAAATTAAATACTTCAAAGTCCCAAAGGGACCTTTATATCACTGGCACACTGATTTTAATCAGAAATAATGTTCACATTTGCCAACGATTTCAGAAATTGACCTACTTATTTGCTTGCAATATGAAAATTTCAAAAGAAACGAAAATCCTGATCGGTCCCAACGAAAACTCGGAGCTGAATTATAATTTTTCGTGCGAATTGTGGTTTTAACGGCATGTCTCCCCCGACCAAGTCATGCGTCAAAAAAATTCGGCGGCGGGGTTAAAACGGTGCTCTCGGATTGGCCAGTTTCCCAAAACTTCATTTTCGGTTTCGAGAAAATTTGGAATATTCGGTCACAATCGAAATTAAAACGGCGCCGGCGGACAATATCCTTATCAAATTCCCAACCTCCGAAAAACGCGAGCAGCATGTGTCGGAAAAAACGGTTAATAACAAACTGCATCTCGGAATGGTGTTTTTCTACATAGGTTGGAAATCGAAATTGAAATAATTTATTTCGTGTTATAATATTCCGAATTTCCCAATTTTTCAAGTTCATTTATTCGACGAAATTAACGGAATGAAATTGAACGGAATGAAAATTTTCTGGTAATAATCGTTATCATTTTGCATGTTTCAGTCAGGAAAATAAATAAACGGCCGCTTAAAATAGTATTGTGAATTATTATAATTCACAATATTTTTAACTGAGCGTCTAATCATCTGAACAGAACATCTTAAGAAAGTGATTAGACGCGGTCAATGTCAATCGAAACATCGTAAAACGGTATACAGGATGGTCCGAATTGAGAATGACACAACAGTATAATTTCTTAGAGAAATTATTCTTATTTCGGTTTATTTTCCTCGACATTGACATGAATGATATATACGGCGATCGGAAATTATTACATTTATTACCAGGACGGAATAATATCCTACTCTTTTACCAGTAGTCAATAATTGTGGTAATATTCAGAGCATTAAGTGATGAGGGAAAAAAACACTTCATTACAGTTGCTACCAAGTCGTTGAAAGATAACAAATTTTTCGGTTTTGTTTTGGGTTTTGCCGCATGGACTGTGCCATAAAAAACCATCTGGTACCATTTACTAGATACAGAGTGAAATGTGTGGTATGTGGTGCCATATTCAATAATGACTATAAAAATGCAGGAACAAAAAATACAGAAAGGGAAACAAGTGTGTGTGAAAACTGTGGGTGTTTATAGTGCTGACAATCCATTCACTTTGGCCAAAGGACGTAAATTTTGACAGATAACTGGTTTAATAAAGTATCGAACTCACCTCAATAAATATTGAATGATTTCACTGGCAAGTGTTTTTAGTTTGCTACCACATAGTTATTGTGATACATTGTACATAAATATAGATATTCCGTAATTACCTTAATTCTTTGTAAAAATACTATGCATAGATATATACTACACTGCTCAACAATTGATAGGGATCACTTACTTGTTCTAAATTTATTTCTGAAATATTCGCTCCAAGATTATAAATTTAGTCAGGTATCAGAGTATTTTCAGTTGATAATATGGTTCACTTGAGAAAAGAATAAAAAAATGGAAAGCTGGAGAAAAAAAAGACTTTATTAGGAACACTCAAAATTCTGTGTTTGAATAACATAAAAATCTTATGATGAAACCACAAGAAGGCTGAAGTTTCGGTTAAGCTAGTACCTAGTTGGTCCCCCACGAGCTCGTCTCAAGCATTCTACCCTACGAGGCATACTTTCGATCAAACTATTTATAAAATTTTAGGGCAAATTCGTCCAAATATCCCGTAAAGCGTTAGAAAGGTCCTCCAGGTTATTGATCGCCTGTTCTAAGGTTGACAATTGTCTAGACATCTCAGACCAGACATGTTCGATGCAATTCATGTCTGGAGAGCGAGCTGGCCAGTCCATCCTATCAATAGCATGAGTTTCTAGCGCTTCATTGACCAGACGACTATGGTGTGGACGGGCATTATCGTCAATTAAAATGAAATTCTCGCCCACGGCAGCCGCAAACGGAACAATTATGGTTCAATAATCATATCGTGATATCTATGGCTGGTCATGGTGGTGTTCTGCAGAACAACCAACTCTGTGCATTGGTTCAAACAAATGCCTCCCCATACACATATACATAGAACCTCCGCCAAAAGCTGTTGTGGGTACCATAAACTGTTCTGCATACCTTCGACCTCTTTCCCTCCAAGCAAGAATACGTCCATCGGAGTTGACCAAACGAAATCTAGACTCATCCGTAAATGAACATCGGCTCCAATCTTCAAGTGTCCAATTGCGGTGCTCCTCAGCCCATTGCCGTCGATGAACCCGGTGTTCCCTATTCAAACGGGGATGTTGTACCCTCCTACGTGCTCTCAAACCACGAACATGTAGTCGTCGTCTTACAATCTGGTTCGAAATTAGAACTCCTGTTGCAACTCTCAGTGATCTATTGAGCCGCGACGCCGGGTAAGTAGGATTTCTCCTGGCATTGAGGATCATGCTATTGATAGGATGGACTGGCCAGCTCGCTCTCCAGACATGAATTGCATCGAACATGTCTGGTCTTAGATGTCTAGACAATTGTCAACCTTAGAACAACCGATCAATAACCTGGAGGACCTTTCTAACGCTTTACGGGATATTTGGACGAATTTGCCCCAAAATTTTATAAATCGTTTGATCGAAAGTATGCCTCGTATGGTAGAATGCTTGAGACGAGCTGATGGGGGACCAACTAGGTACTAGCTTAACCGAAACTTCAGCCTTCTTGTGGTTTCATCATAAAATTTTTATGTTATTCAAATACAGAATTTTGAGTGTTCCTAATAAAGTCTTTTTTCTCTCCAACTTTCCATTTTTTCATTCTTTTCTCAAGTGAACCATATTATCAACTGAAAATACTCTGATATCTGACTAAATTTATAATCTTGGAGCGAATATTTCAGAAATAAATTTAGAACAAGTAAGTGATCCCTATCAATTGTTGAGCAGTGTATTCACTTAAGTTTCTTATTTTTTTGTATAGTAGAAATTGGATCAATGTGTATTGTTGTTGAAGACCTATAAATTATTTTTAACTATACCTGATTAATTATCAGTTCTCACCAACCTTTGAAGTTGTGCTCACTTGGACGAGACGAAGAGAAGTTTTCCGCAGGCATGATTTGCACTGAGTCAAATGGGTAGATGCTCGCTTAGGAGGCGCGAAGCGAAGAGCCGAATCGTTCGGCGCGAGGCATATTAGACGCGCACTTGGACGAAGCGAAGCGGTCGGAAGGAACGCGTCGTTTTTCGCTGGGATCTTTAGCATCGAAAAAAATGGGTAGACACTCATCTAGGAGGCGCGAAGCGAAGAGCAGCGAGGAGGCAAGTCGTTGGTCGCCAGGATGATCTTTGGGGCATGTGAGCGAAATTTCTCGAGGCGGCAAGTAGGTATTGTATTCTCAATTCTATACTCGAATTTTGTCATTGGGGAAATACACAATTATTTTTGAATCTATGTGAAATGAGTTTGTTTTCAATGGCTCATGAGAGTGTTGATTATAAAATTCTCTATTGAGGTCTGGAAAAACGAATTTTATATACAAAACGAACAACATTTTTGTATTTTGTGAATGTGAATTCAAATCGTCGGAAATATAGGTATTTTATTATGTGAATACAACAAAATATTGAAGAATCCTTCTTCCAAAGAAATTAAAATATCTGATAAAATTGGAAAATTGTGGAATAATTCCTTCGAAGGATATATGATCTGCAAACATTGAACTCTCCATTACTACTTGCTTTGTTTTTTTAATCGGTTAAAGAGTAAATAAGCATTTCGTAACAATTATTTGTATTTTATTGAATTTGTATTTTTTGTATTCCTGGATGAAGGTAGCACTACGAGGATTTCATTGGAAAATTCCCTATTAAAACATGATCATGACCAAAACACGATTCTAACAAATGTTTCATGGCTGACCATACCCAAAAATAACCAGGGACAGCGCCAGAGATTTTACCGCCCCGTCAGAAGTAATTTCAGAAAAAATTGAATATAAATTAGTCTGATTTGTAGCTTACATAGGTAAGCGGTATGCAGCAAGGTAATAAAAAATGCAACTTCCCAGAACTTATTACTGGAAATGTTTCGATATTGTCGTAGAAAAAATATTTTTTTCTGAAATCACCAGAATGAAGGAATTAGATTACTACTTAATTTTTTCAATCGGTTAAAGAGAAAATGAACATTTCGTATCAATGATTTTATATTTAATTATAAAAAAATAACCCTCGGAATTTGTCACTCTCCTTTTCGCGACGGAAGATATAATAACATAACCTCGATCTAAAATCTAATACTTATTTCCCTTGTATAATACACTATTTTTTTCTGTGACAAAAAAAACGACGATTTAATAGGGAAAGAAATATAACTTTTCACGAAATTAATCCGGCAAGAAAGTGAGTACTTTTTCCGGATATAATACATACACCCACTTTTTTCCTGGGAGAAAAAAGTAATTTCGAGAAAGATTCGATTCGAGAATATTTTGTTACTTGTCAACAGAGATAAAATGTCAAATTTTATTCCCGTCACAGAAATTTTTTTTATTGCTGTATGAGGGTGGGACGACGAAGCTATTAAAACAAGAGTATGACCGAAAACACGATTCGAACAATAGCTCTACCCTTGTTCATTCAGGTATTCGGCATGCAGCAAGGGTAATAAACATTTATTGCGGCTCAAAAATAGGGGGAATTTCTTCCGATGCCTGCTCGCCGCATCGCTTCGTCCAAGTGCGCGGTCCCAGGCGAAATTACACTTCGTCTCGTCTCGTCCATGGGCCGGAATCTCCCTTGCTAAATTCGTTACATTCTGTTGCGAGTGGTGGGGGGCAGTTAGTTCGGTCGCCACTCGTGTGAGGTCTCGGGCGTCACAATTTCGAAGATTGTTGTTTACAAACATCGTAACGTCATATTGATTCCAGCGTTCAACGTGTTCATCGTTTTTTGTTTTTTTTTAATTTGCAATATTAACTTATAATTAGACATCCTGAAAAAAAAGGAAATATGCAATATTCATTTTGGGCCAGAATGTATTTTCCCATTTAAAAGGAACCATTCTTTTTTGAGGGAAGGTTCAATACCAACATTGTTTCTACCCAATAATGCATCTGAGACTTCAGGTGAGTAATTTACATGTTTACACCTTAATTCAATTCTTGAGCTTTTCACATATCAACATAAAAAATGAATGGAGTAGGATCACGTCAAAGTACTCAGCATATACAAATAATATTCACATATCTGAATGTATTCAGGTCAAGACATTAACAACGATGAAGAAGAACTTGGTTCTGAAGTCCATTCCTCGGCTCAAGAGGATCGAATAATAATAGGCAACGCTGAAGAAGAACCTGGGTTTGAAGTTTTTGGGGATCACACTATAGAGATGGATGATGAAGAAATGGGCAGATTTTTACCAGGTAGGATACCACATTATGAAAGTATTTGTTTTGAAGAGTTTCGTGCTCCTCAGCTGTTCCAGTGCTTGTGCGCAACTAGTGACAACCCGTATTTTGAGTCACTCAGAAACACGAAACTCTTCAAAACAAATAGCCTGTATGCAATATTGAGAGCTACTTTTATATTTGGAAGCAAAATTCTTCTTGGATGTTTAATGTTTTTTTTTCTAGTGGCCTTCGAAGTGGAAATTGAGGATGAAGACCAAGGTCTATTAGAGGAACCTGAATATCTAGAGGACAATTCTGAAAATGTCGATTTTTAAAATTTGTTTGTACACAAAAATGAAACACAGGTGAAGTATCAGGTTCGTACCGATATACAAGAACCTCATATGGTTTGTTTTCTACAGGTGGTCGAAGAAAGCGATTCAGCTTGTTATTCAATGTTTCTTAGACTAGGAAAGTTGCAGAACTTTCAGAAGATGTAAGACATATTTATAAAGTAGCTTCCGATCTCTGAAGAAAAGTGAAAAGATTAAAAAATGAAATAGTATCATTGAAACAATTTATCAGGGAAGTAGAAAGAGACTTTCTTAACATTGATTTACTTAGAGGCAAGTTGAACACACCAACACATACTTTTCTTCTGTCACCAATTAGGTGTCAAAAACTAGCATTGAAAGGGAGAAGATATACTCTTGATGAGGAAACATTATTCTTGTCCCTTTTAAAACAAAGTCCCAAGGGTTACAAATTCTTGAAAGGCATTTTTGCGGTTCCATCCAGAAGGACACATGATATTATTGAACAAAGTTAAATTTGAGACAGGTTTGAATAGTCACATAATTAATTCACTTAAAAGAAAAGTAGAGAAAATGGATGAGAAGCAAAAATGTTGTTCCATTCTCTTTCATGAAATGGCAATTGGCCCTAGTCTGCAATATAATTCTAGTAAGGAATTTAAGGATTTGATCGAAGGCTTCCAGAACAATGGAAGTCTTGTAAATGTATTTATTACTCTCACATATTTTATTTAGGATTAAATTTGTGTCAATATTCTTCAATGTTGCATATACTCCTGTTATTCTTGGAAAATGAAGCTGTCGGTAAGTATCATTGTGAATATTATTGTTAATTTTCTCAATCGAGACATTTTGTACATATTATGTAACGTTTTTGAAACAATTTATAGCCATAATTTAAAAATTGTATAGATTTTTTGTGTATTGTGAATATTTCTGATGTTGATTCAATAATATCTCATTTTTTCATTGTTAGATCTGAGTAAATTTTATAATTGGTATTTTAGTAATTTAATTCATCTATTGATATTTTTGTATATGATGTTTTTTCCATACTGCTCATTATTTTTAAATGATAAGTTTTTGTGTTACCTGATATACATATATTCAATAAAATTGTTTTGATTGTGAATTTTCTTATAATTTCTTTCCAAAAACCATTTTCCTAATGCCATAATTCTTGATTTCTCATACTTCTTGTGAAATCAAGAATTATAACATCAAGTTTTCAATTCAGTAAAAATATTTTCAGTACAGGGGCTAGGCGGGTACGTACTACATAAATTTAAATTTACCGCCAAATACGCACAGGGTCCAAAGTCCATAGTGACCACTTGTATATATATATGTATAAGAAAGAACAAGAATTTAGCACTGAGATTCCCATCTATAGTATATCTTATCTATGGTCTCGTCCAAGTGAGCGTCAACCTTAAATCGTAACATACACAGATTCTGTGATCTGTAGACTAGTCTTATTACGTTAAAAGTTATATATTTATCTTGTTCTGTCACATCTTATATGACTGATTACATGTTTTATTTTCAACTATGTATTTTTTTAGTAAACTTGAAGTTTTCTCAAAGTGTCTTTTTTTCTTGAAAAGCAAAATAAATATTATACCTGATGAAGCATGAACATTATTGAATAAATCATTTATTTTACTCGTAATTAAGCTAAAAAATCGAAACATACAAATTATAACAGATGTCCTGTAATCCTGCAGAGTTCTAATCTGGAAACTAATGCGGAATAAAAAAAGTATCACAACAAAATTTTTCAATTATGTATGTATTTTTTCAAAACTCTCTCGAAAAACATCGACTTGCAATCCAAAACTCCCTTCTCCTTAAATAATCATTTTTTTAAATCTTCAATGAATTCACAGTTGGCAAATTTTCGAAGCTTTCTTCCCCCAAAAATTCTGCATCGGTCCCTCCCTGATCGTTTTCCTGGAAAAGAAAACATAACCCATCAGTATTTAAGATACAAGATACTGGTATAGAAATAATAAACACCATTTGGCCATGTTTCATCGACGGTAACCTACTTGAACGCTGCAAAATATTTGGAGCTTTTAGAGAATAGACTATTCCGACATTTCAACAACTACCGATGGATTTCGATCCCAGCGAAAAATGACCTTATCTTTTTCACTGAGGAAATTATCTGTTACATTTGTTTTGGGAAATGAAATCCTCGCATACAAAAGAACATAAGAATAATAATAATAATAATCTTTATTTTGACCCTTAAACAGCAATACATACTGGCACCAGGGCCTACTAGTACTAATTATATTATTTGATTAGAAACCAGAAAATACAACAAAAATAATATCTTTAACTTAACAAAATTACAAAAAGAAAGTCTATTCTAGTCTCATAAAGTATTTTAAGGCATGGCAAAACTTTTTCCAATCTCTGATATTAGTTAAATCTGAAGGGGCGGAGTTAAATATATTTATGCTTCTGTAGATCGGGGAATTCTGGGTTTTATTAGTCCTTCTAAGTTCGTTTCTGAGTGTCTCTCTTTGTCTTGTTAAGTGGCTATGATATTGCAGTGTCTTATTTAATTTTACTTGAGTTTTTAATTCATTATTCATTATGCCGTGTATTAATTTTATCTGTTCTAATTTTCTCAGTTTCTTAATGTCAAGAATTTTTGTTTTTTCATATACATGTTTTGTTGGAGTAGTATGCTCTATATTGAATATATTTTTAACTGCTTTATTCTGGGTTCTCTGTAGCTTATCAAGTACAAAATTGGGTGCATTTCCCCAGCAGGGTATTAAATATCTTATATAAGGTTCTATGAAACTATTATACAATAAATATTTACTTTGAATATCAAGTAAGTGAGAACAGAACACCTCTTTAAAGCACCTACTAAGGGAGAGATCTTTGATATCACAGTGGTTACATGACTATTTCACGTTAATTTATTATCCAGTACTAATCCTAGGTATTGATATTCTTTAACTTCTTTCAATTTTATGTTATTTATTGTTATATCTAGATCACAGCACTTCTTGTTTTTTTGTTTCATTAACATGTAGACAGTCTTATCAGTATTAATACTTAGTCTATTTTGACACAGCCATTCATAGTATCTTTGCATATCACAGTTAATATATCGTTTTAAATTTTCAAAATCGGCTTCTGATAGGAGCAACACGGTATCATCAGCATACATAAGGTATTTAGAATACAGGTTTAGGAATCTTAAGCTGTGAACATAGAGAAGATACATGATTGGTCCCAATACAGATCCCTGAGCCACTCCCACCTTCAACTGTCTCTTGAGACTTCCACAGCCATCCAGTACAGTGAACTGGGTTCTACCCATTGAGTATGTCTTCAGCAGGCTCTGGCACACTCCCCGGAAGCCCATTTTGTCAAGCTTTTCCAACAACAGTTGTATGTCAACACGTCAACAGTGTCAAACGCTTTTTTAAGGTCTACAAACACAACAGCAACATATTTGTTCTGATTCATTTCCTTTAGTATGTGTTCAATCAGGTCTACAGTAGCTGTTAAAGTACTGCTTTTTTTCTGGAAGCCATACTGATTCTCATCAATTTTGAAAGTTTCTTGAATAAAGTCCATCATTCTTGTTTTGATTAACTTTTCAATTATTTTAGAGAAATTAGAAAGTATCGAGATAGGCCTATAGTTATTTAAATCACATCTTTTTCCTTTTTTCAATACTGGCACCACCTTGGCAATTTTCAGTTCTTCAGGAAATATACCATTTGTTAAGATTCTGTTGATCAACGCCAGCATTTTATCGCCTATTGTATCAAGAAGCTCAACTATGTCTTTTTTTGTGATGTTGTCATATCCAGGTGTAGAATCTCTCAGTCCAACCACTGTATTATAAAGTTCCGTCATTTCTACTGGTTTCAAGAATATACTTTTAGGATTATATTCTTCCTTTGATTCACTTTTACTAGAGATAGGTATCTTCGATGCTAATTTGGGACCTACTTCAGTGAAATGTTTATTGAACTTCTCAACTATATCTGCATTATCAGTTAATATTTTGCCATCAAGGCTTTCAACCTTATCAGTCGCATAGTGTCTAGTCCGCTGTCTACCACAAGTTTCATTCAACATTTTCCACATCTTCTTGCTATTTCCATTTGCATTGTTTAGTTTTCTCCCTATATACACCTGGTTTGCAGTTCTTTTCGCAGTTTATTCACTCGATTTTTCAGCTTAGTGAACACTTCCTTTGTATATTCATTGTTTACCTTTTTCCATCTAACGTAGCTTTTATCCCGTTCTTTTACCATTTCAATATATTCCCTGTTTATCCAGTCATTTCCAACTTTTATTTTAATATAATATTCCCTCTCTACCAAGGTCCTTGTTTCATTCATTTCTTCAATTAATTCCTTAAAGGATTCTATAGGTTTTTCCATTAATCTAGACTCCAGTTCTAATTTCCATCTTCGATAATCTATTTTTTTTCTGGTTACTTTCGTCTTCTCTGGTTTAATTTTAATTTTTTTTAAGCTTATATGCATTAGTTTATGATCAGATATCATATGATCTTGAAGTACAATATTACATTTAATTTCTTTATTTGTGATGACATGATCCAAGATAGTAGAAGTGTTTTCTGTGGTTCTGGTGGCAAATTGTTTTGAAATGGTGTTCTGGAATTCAAATGCATTTGATTCAATTATACCTTTATATTCTCTTATAACCTGGGTTTCACTCAGCAAGTTGAGATTTATGTCTCCCATTAATATGCAATCATTTGTTTGAGCTTCTAGCAGGCTATCAATTTTGTCCAGAAATATTTTAGCATCACTGTTTGGAGGTCTGTATACACTAATTATTTTTGTTTTTTGGTCCTTAAGATAAACAGACAGAACATTACAACCCTCAATATCTTCCACAGAATTGTCCTGCAATACGTTTATGTCGTCTTTCACGTATATGCTTGTGCCCCCTCCTCTAGTATCTCTGCAGTTATGAATAGCAAAATAGTTTTTAATATCAAAAAATTGAGTTTCATTTTGCCTAATCCATGTTTCGGTTAACACTATCACCTGTATAGAAGACCCGTAACTTTCAATAATATCTTTGAGATGGTCCAATTTATTTCTGAGACTTCTTATGTTTAAATAAAGTATATTAAAATTCCCTGACATGTACAAAGTTTATGCTAATAATTTTCTCATTTTGTTTATTTATCCGTTGATTTATCTTACACAAGGTTTTCAGCAGAAACTATTCTGACCGGTGCATCAACTTCATTTCTTCTCAGATAAATTCTGCCATGTAAACAATAAACGCTTTCATTACCTTTTTCCTTTTTCAATGCTCTCGCCTTTTTAAGCAGTGCTTGGTTTTCACTTGTCAAGTCGTCATTGAAGTAGATATTTTTGTTTTCGCCTATGAGTCCACACTCTTTAACCTTGATACCTTTGAGCACTTTAATTTTCTTCAATATTTTCACCTTGATTTCATGGTTTTTGAGTTTCACCATTATTGGCGAAGTAGCATGTTTTCCCATCCTGTATACTTCCTTTATATCTTCTTCCTGATGTTCGACCTTCATTACCTTAATAATCTTAGACACCATCTCTCGAGCATTTTCATCATCTTGTCTCGGAACGCCCGCTAATACAAGGTTATTATTTTTTTCAATCTGCTCCCTATCATTCAGTTTAATCTCCATTTCCAACATTTTCTTCTTTAACGTCAGATTTTCTTGCTTTACAGCTTCAAATTCCTCCATTACTTGGTCAATTTTGGTTTTGTTTTCATCATAGCAATCCGACATGAACTGTACAGAATTTTTCAATTCTGTTATTTCCTCAATCAAGGATTTTTTTAGCGGATCTATAAATTCACTCAAGAGGTCTTGCATAATCTTCTTAATTTTATTTTCATCCATTTCCGGATTTTGTTCAGATATGACCTCACTTTTTCCAAAAGGTTTGCAACAATTTACTTTATTTTCTTTTCCCAAAACTTTTGATTGAGAAGCACAGCTTGGATGATAACTCCTTCCACAGTAGATACAGTCCAGTGATGTAACAACTTTTTTCTTGCAATATTTACACAATTTTTCGCTATTATTCAGAGAGACGCCCGTTCTGCATGCCATAACCATAGAATATATATATTATAACATAATTATAATAAAAAAATTCAAATTGGATCGATACGATTTCATTTTTAGAAGTTTTTCTTCTGAAAATAATAATTGATGAACGGATAATCTAATTACTTTTCAAAGCGATAATATGCTTTCACACTCCCAACATTTAGATTTTAGAATGTTAAAATTACTTGAATTGCGCATCGAGGACCGCCAGTATGAAGCATCCCCACTACGATTCTAGCATTCGTTCTGCATGTCCTTTTGTGTTTTCCATAAGGCATCGCACGATTTTTCCACTGTTCCATTGAAACCAGAGCTACTTGGAAATTTGTACATTAAATCCTATGTTACCTTCTGAATATTTCAAACTGTATAATAATCAATTTAATAATTTCGTTGAGATCGTTAATAATACTAATGAAATCAATAGCATTAAGCATGTGGTTCGACTCATATGATAATATTCACAATAGGAATCGGTTTGAATATTGTGTTTTAACATTATAGAGCATTGTCACATGACACAGAGGTAATATAAGTGAACTAAATAATTAAATTAGTTCGATTTGTGATTTCATTTTGAGTATAACAAATGAGTCTGTGGAAAGAATGATATTTGAGTATTCCATTGTTTTTCTATCCTTTTGTATTGTTATTTATCGATTGATACTTAAGAATAAAGAAGGTCAGGAATAATTATGTATTTCTTCGGCCCAATGTTCCATTTACGAATGGTTATTTTTCCTTTCATTTTCAAACAAGCTGATGTTGAATTTTTTTTATACCAGGTTTATAAAGAGAAATCATTTTTTTAATATACCTACTACGGTGGTTTTTTCAAAATGGCGAAGCAACTCCAATTAATTATTTCTCTTGAAATTCTGCAGTTGAATTTGAACTAGAAGTATACAAACGTCTTTATATTTGATTTATTTCATCGTAGAATACTTGTTCTATCAATGAATTATATTTTCATCCAGATAAAAAATTAATCCTCCTCAATATAAAACTACATTCAACCTGAATGGGATGAAAATATTTATAATTTAATAGAATACAAAGAGACATAATTGAGAAATATACAGGGTTTTCCTTTTAAGTTGGCCTATTAGACGTTTTATGAGAACTAGTGAATATTTCGTTCTGAAATTTTTGGTGCAGCCCTGAGGGTGAGGGAACTCTTCGCCTAAAATATTTTCAAGTCGACAGTGTTGCCACGTCTATCTCAAACGCATATCTACTTTCTTATTTCAAATTGAACTACATCTATTGTCATTCATGTATCGATTCAATACCAAATTTGCAGTATAACCCACTAAAAAAAATTTCTCTGCTATGCACTGTTGCCAAGTTATTCACAAATTCCTGAAACTTTCGACATTTGCATTGCCAGTTTGGAAATGCAATATCTCGATTATTTTTATGCGAACCGAACCAAAATCAGCAGTCTCATAGTAAAGACTCCATGCATTCATGTGAAATATTCAGTATTTTGATACATCGTAAGGTTTTTCGAAGATATTGCTGCGAAAGTGTGAAATTCAAAATTGAAATATTTCCAGATTTTTAAATGGCAACCCCATATTCATTTTACAGCATTCGATTCGAAATGAAAAATGAAAGGCAGTCTCTTTTTACACTAATTATTTATTTTGGATAGTTTTCGAATGAGCTGAAAAATACTGAAATTTTTCAGTCTTTATAGTTCATGATCTATGGTCCTGTTTACGATGAAACGGTTCTATGATTATGGCGTGAATTGTTGAAGTAGATTTTATGGTTTAAATCATAAAAAGTATTCGATGATCATGGATGTCATAGAAAAAAGTTTACCCATATTATTCAAAAACGATTCGGGTTGATTCACAATTCACGGGAAATGCCAAAGAATTATTGAAAAGACCTGGAGGACCTTTATCAATCGTTATTCACATTTAGCAAGAATGACTTGAAAGAAATTCCGAAAATTGTTTAGGCTTTCTGTGATCCTGGCCTGTTTCAAAATAATTCTTCAGAAATAAATATTTCAATTTAGTACGATTATTTTAAATAGAGTGAATGTAAAATTTAACCAGAGTTATTTATTTTCCACACTAAACAAAAATACCCCTGAAATAATTTTACTGGTTTTATTTCACCAAAACATTTTTCCAGTGACACCCATGTTGAAGAAACTTCACAATATGATAACAAAATAATAATCTTGGGAGCCTTCAACTTAAAAAATCATGGATAACTCTGGGAGGATTAAAAATAGTTATGAATAATCTTATTTAAATACAATGACTCTAGTCATAGCACAATATAACACATTCTCATATCGATCAATATAAAAGTACATAGTTGTTTCTTGTTAAAAAAAGACTTTTCATAAGTAACTTCAATCATTCAAACTCATATTCTTACCATTATTCCCAGAAAATTTCATTTGCGGTCAAGATATTGTATCATTGCAGTATAGAAGAATACCCTCTGAAGAAAATGCTAACAATTTATGAATAGTTTTCCTGGTCATCTGTTCATTAAAATGAAAGGAGTAAAAAAAACACCACAATACAGTAGGATCGTTTTCTTATCATACCCAAAGCTTAACAGCCCGAACAATCAATAAAAACTTGGTGACGAACTCCCAAAAAAAATTTACAGAACGTCGGACAACCTGCAATGTTTCTGATTTTTTCATTCGGTTGTCAAATTCAATTTTTTTCTCTGAATGAACACAATTTCCTAAGAATTTCCGTGAAAAAATTGTTTAAAGAATCGAACACAATTTTTTTCACAGCGAAACTTAGTTGGGACACGAACTTCAAGTTTTATATATTACTGACCACACTCATTAGAATCTTGCTCAAAAATGACGTTTCAACACCCTGTGTCTCGCTTATGCTTCGAAAACGGAATATATTCTATAAGGCAAAAATCATTATCCCGGTGAGAATTCTAGCCGAGTCATATTGAACCCTTTCTGGAGTTTCTGGCCCAAAAATCGAAACCTACGGATATTTGGGCACAACTCTTTCTCAACCGTGTGTATCGTTATTTCTGTTATTATTCTTATTATCTAGAATACAAGCTGTTTCAGTATAAGGTGTCCAAGTTTCGAGATCTTCATCCTTGGATGATTTTATGACATAGGTACCTAAAGTTTTTATGAACTATGGGTCTCTGGAGCATTATTTCTGAAATACAGTGTAACAAAATTCGAAAAAAAAATGGTTTTTCGAATATGATTTCTATACAACACACGATTTTTGTTTGCTTTTTGGTAGGCGCATCGAAACACATTTTTATCAATTCAAACTTATTTTTAATTTGAACAATTGGCATCCGTACAGACTTCTGCCCGAATAAATTTTGTGGAAAAGTGGTACGTCAATGCTCTCCTTCTGATTCAAAATCATTATCGTGATCCCCACACAATTAACCGTGAGAATCGTATTAATTTTTTATCTGCAACGAACACTTACTGAGATAAAAAATAAAATGCAATTTCAACTAAAACTATCACGAAATTCTTTGATGACTGCCAAAATCGTCTAGGCTTCTCAGTATCTTCATTAAAAAAAACGTCGTGCATAAACCACATCATGTTTCTTTGCATAATGGGGTTTTCGTCCAACCAAATATTTCAGAAAATTGGTCCTGGTAATCAGTTTCTCCAATCTTATGTGGATTGGAAAAGGAAAAATAAAGAACTGAGCTGCCTTTATCTGTGTCTAGACGGTTTTCGAAGTAATCTAAGAATTTTGTGAGTCTTTTAGATGAAATAGTATTTTATTTTTTTTCTCAGAAGAAATTTGTCGCGGGAAAAAAACTTAGGAAACCAATATCACTGTGAATTATGTGGTGATTACGAAAATAACTTTAAATCTAACCTAACCTACCAAAGAGCAAACAAAAGTCTCGTGAAGTGACGAAAATATTTGAGAAAAACAATTCATTTTAAATTTCAATATCCTGTGTCTCAGAAACAATTTGTCAGATAGCCAAAGTTCATAGGAACTTTACGTCATTAAATCATCTATGGATAAAAATCCCGAATTTTAGGTACCTTTTTCTGAAATACCCTGTATAAAAGCCACAAGTAAGTTGAAGAATTTTTCTAGCCTCTTTCTGCATCGAAGTCTGTGAAAGACAAAAATATAACAAGTAAATACAGATCCACGGTGCACATACTCGTATATCAACCTCGTAGGATTTTTTGTTAGTACTAATCCTCCTGCAGACCGTGATTAGAAAAGTAATAGTCATTCATCACTATTATCCAGACTGATCCCCGGAACCCATAAACCAGACAGGAGACGCATCCTAGGACTGCCGTTCTAGGCTGCATGGATAGCACGACGATCCGCAAAGTGGGGGTTAACGTCCCTTGAAGGCTCGACCAAGCCGCCGTCTACCGGGTTAGGGGTTTAAGGACCCGCCACCGTCGAGACGCATTAGTGAGTGCAGCGTTGGGGGTTGGAGGGTAATGGGGGGAGAGTTGGTGCGTCTTACATCGGCCGCCGCCGCCGTCGAGGTCAACGCAGGTCACTGGTAGGCTGGTCGGGAGAATATTCGGGGGTGATATGGATTTTGGGGGCGAAATAAGGTGCGGAGGAGAAAAATTGGGAGTTGATTGCAGCATGGCGGAATCAGGGACCTGATGTTTTTGTCGGGGGACTGAATATCGAATGAATTCCACAGTAAAAATGATACTGTGTATTAGATGTTCTACGTTTGCAAAAGCAAGAATTGTATGGTTGTGAAGGTCATCGTCTAATACATCAGCGAAGTTAACTGTAATTTCATACATCACTAGTTTTGAACAGGACATTTTCACATACTGATAATATAAAGACAACATCTTCTGTAATTTGATTTTTTTCAAATCAAATTTCGATTTATTGCATTCAAAATTATTGTATAAACATTCGAAACTATGAAAATCTCTATTGAGATTTTCATAACTATTCAATATTTTGAATAGTTGTGCAATTGAAAACTTGACGAAAGAACGAAATGAAACTTTATAACTCTTTCCGGAACGTACACAATATGAGTATTATAATTTTTCATACTACCCAAAAATTCTCAATTCATGATAGTAGTATGGATATTTCGGTAAATTTAGGGAATTATTAACGAAGTTAATTCGAGGAATGATTAATCTGTTCATTCCATATGCATTCCGCAAAAAGCAACTGTTGCAGCTCACCAACTGATGATAGGAAAGATATTTCAAAGTTATACTCGTATTTGAAGGGTGAAATGAGATGCACAAAAATATGCGTTAGCTTTTTCAGTTATTTGATCTTGGTTTAGTGTTTGACTAGCTATTTTGGGTGTTAGTCACCAAAAACAAAAACCGTAATCAATATTTTCAGTAGCTTAACTAAAACTGATGTCAGCAAGCACCAGGAAATTTTCATTTTCGTTTACTTGAATTGCTGTATGCTCTTGTTCTCATGATTCAGAAGCAAGAACTCGGTTCATTGTTTCTGGATGACTTACTTTCATGAGTAATTGATTTTTGACTCATGAAATCGGACAGAAGTTCTGTTACAGGTATCTATATGTTGTGCGCATGTGAGTAAATTGAATTATTAGAATGAATTCTATTAAAAACTTCAAATTTGAAAACGAAAATAATACTAATACAACAACAGTACTGTCCAGTGTAGGTATCATCTATCGAGTTATCACTTGAAAAGAGTTTATTGAATAAGTATAGTGGAAGTATTGAAGGAAAGAATGGTTATTTATTATACAAGGGTAAAAAGTATAAGATTTTAGCTCGAAATTATGTTGACAAAAAACCGAGAGCTAAAATCTAATATTTTTTCCGTGTATAATACACTATTCTTTTCTTCTTTTTTTTAAAGTGAAGAAAATATAACTTTTCACGAAATTACCTTTTTCCCCGGGAAAAAGTGTGTACTTTTTTTCCGGATACATAGACACTCACTTTTTTGACAGGGAAAAAAGTTATTTCGTGAAAAGTCATATTTTGTGACCTGTCAAGAGATATGAAATGTCGAATTTTTTTTCTCGTCACAGAAAAAATTTGGTTTTCCTATTTTTGATACTCTATAATCCTTAAATTATTATCGTGGGAAAATAAATTGTTTGATTAAACGTTTATCATTTCACTCATCACTCTTCTACTGTAGTGCGGTTCGATTACCAAAATGCTGACACTGTAAAAGTTTGATTTTAAACCTGTCGTGCCTGCGCGACTTTTGTTTTTGAGGTCGTTATGATTAGTAGTGTCCTTCTTGTATTGTCGTACTTTTTTTACAATTGATTTTTTATCGTTAGCGGTGTAATCCATCCAACAATGTGAAATATCTTCTTCATTACAGATTTTCTACTAATTTATCGGACGAAATGAAAGTTCCAAAACTTTTATTTCTCATGGGGGAATTTTATTTTCTGATTCGGTATGTTCTTCAATGTTTTTTTTGGTTGCTTGTTCTCAGGAAAACAGAACAATTCTGAATAAATGACTGAAACAGTCGAATGGCCTCATAAGACTCGGTTTGACTCACTTATAAAGAATACAAATTCAAAAATTATTCAATTCGGTCAACCAGCCTGCCGCGCACAATTACTTTTGAAGGAAAGGACATAGGGACTTGAAATTTTTCAAATTTGGTGCATGGTCAGAATGGCCGATCGAGTTGGTGGATTCTATCGAATATTTTGGATTTCTTTGAGTGATATTTCTCAAGAATCAGTAAATACTATTTCTCATTAATATATGATGGTAACTCAAAAGAGATGTATATTTTTCCAATGACTGAATAATTTCTTAGAAACCTTTATTCGTATGAAACATACCATATTTCTCAGTCGAGAATATCATTTCATTGAAACAAATGACATCTTTCAACAGAATCAAAAATAAATTGCGGTGAATAAATCATCACTTACTGCATACTTTATACATTGTTGATGTTTAACGATATTGCTTCGAGAGAATATATCAGATAAGTTTCTCTCGAAGAAATTAAAAAAGGGACTTTGAGGATATTATGCCATTCCCAATATATAAAATCTTTCTATATACTCTATCTAGGATCTAATAATGTGCCTAGATGAACATATTCTCTTTCTCCCTAAATGAGTATGAGTCCTGACAACTTTTCATTTCTTTGAATCATTACTTCATGTACCTGCATTAGAGACTTATGCTTGTCTCTTATTATCATCACTCTAAGTTTGATCGTAATGATCGTATTAATTCGTATTGAATGTTGCGTAATGCCTGGGCCACACGGGTGAAATGTAACGCGTAATGTAACACGTTATGTAATATAAGGCAAATTCTCCGTGCGGACGGTACTACGAGCATTACGAGCAAGGCTCGTCTCAACGTTCGACTTGATCCATCGAGGTATCGGTTTTTCTGGCGAACTCAAAGGGGCTCATAATTATCGTTTGGACGGCTATTGAGTGGAACAGCTGACGAACGAGGATTCGCCGTGAATTCGTGAGCCGGCCACACGTTCCGCGTAATATTACATTACACGTTACACCTGTGTGGACCTGGCATAAGATTTTTTTTTTTCTTCAAGAAAAATTGGAAAATTCGCATGAAATTAGTGAAAATGCGAATATGTTGATGCAGTGGGGATTGACCGAGTTAACTGAGGTGTTTGAAGTTAAGTGCCTACCGATAAAATAAAACCTTCTAGTTTTCCACTTTTTCTAGGGATTTGACTGTTAGTCTGATATTTTGTGTGGAAATTGAAAATGGTTTTTTATCCGTTGATGATAACGTCAATATCCCAATAAAGTATTAATAACCACCTATAACACTCTTAACAATATCTACTAATTTAATTTCCTCTAAAATGTAGCTGAAATCTGGATCCATTTCTCTTGATTTCCTGAACTACGGACTCCTCTTGCTTCCTCTTCTTAATTTTTATTTTAATATTGGTCATTAAAAATATTTGATATTATTATATTACCCACAGTAGAAAGTTTATACCCACAGAGTAACATGATTGAACTGAACCTATTTCAACTTCAGCACAAATCAGTAATTCACTACACGCGAAGAAAAATAAGTCAACTAAATACACACTTTCCATCAATAATAGTTATTTAATAAATTAGTTTATTAAAGACAGCCATTAATGGTCAAGATATTGTAACGATAGATTAATAAACGAGTTTATTACAAGATTTTCCCGTCGACCGATCATGAATTGAGTATAAATTCTTGATTGGAAAATCTTTTTATTTGTCGTAACATGAGTAGTAATATTTGACAAAGGTATTACAATTTTTTATGTTCACTTTGTATTATAAATTTTCACGGTGACCAAACAATGTTTTAAAATTCATTGAAGGAATCTTCGACATATTACATTCGGAATAATTCATAATTACTTCTTTTTTCATAATTTCCGATAATGAATGTGCGGAATTGTTAAAATCTGGTGTGTTGATAACTTTAGATCGATTGTCAATGCAAACAATTTTTTCTGTAGTTTCAACTTCATTTTGAATCAATTTATCGATATACCCTTCTGCCACAGAAGTGGATTTCCATCCACCAAGTCGTTTGATCGCTGAAAAATCTGCTCTACTGTCAGATAGAATTGATGCAAAAGAACGTCTAAAACAGTGTCCTGTATACAGATTTGATTGCTCCAACTTAAGGAATCTTGCAATAGTTGATGGTAGTTTGTAGAATGTTTAATTCCTACTGGATGTACAGAGCATTTATGGTTCTTATAATAAATGAAAAACTTTTCGTGTGGAGTGTGAGCTGGTCTCACGGATATATTTTTTGATTAAATTCAAAATTGTGTGCTCATCATTATCGACCACAGTGAAAATTCTATTTGAGTGGGTTTTGGATGAATTCACTGTAACCAAAAATTTTTTCTTTTCTTTGTAGGAGAAAGGAGGTTAAGATGACGAATATGTTAAGATGACGAATTCTCGATATTTCCTAAATATATAAGTCTTTCAGTATCAGCTTCTGCCAGACGTGAAAAAATCCTATTCTTTATGCCTTTTATCGGCAGTAAAATACGACGAGAGTTCGTGTTCGAGTAAGATACAGGGTTGCGTTCAGAATCAACGCCCGACGTCATCTGGTGTGCACCCGGGTCGTTCGTAATCAACGACGGGTAAATTTTATCCGCGTTCTGAATCACTTCGGGCGTTTGTCGGGATGTACAACTTCGCAACCAAGAAAATAGGTGGGTAACAATTACTCGTCATGCGCAGTCAGACTCTGTCTCTGGGCGCAATGTTTTGTTTTTACAGTTTATTCGAACATGTGTTTCTGAATGTTGAATGCGTCCGCGTCCTTGTTCGTCGTTACTTCGTTTTGTGTTTTGTTATACTTATTCATTATGAGTTTTATTACGAATTATACTCATCAAATTAGGAAAGATGATTTGGGAAGAATCATTATTTTTGAAGGCAATAAATTATGCCTTCGAAACAGTCAATGTAAGGAAACCAATATCAGCTGATTTTTATTACCTATTCATTGTTATTTAAATGAAAGATTATAATTATGTATAAATTGATTCGATTCTTAGATGGAACCACAGTGATAGCAGACTACGAGACAGTGAGGGAAATTTGAATTTGAACTTATTTACTTCTATACCTGATCGTACCATTATATTTAGTTTCAAATTATAGATATTATTCATTGTCCCTACAGTATGAAATTGTAATAGAATAAAACCAATAAAACCTAAAATTATCAATAAAATGAACTCTATATCCGCGTAACATCTATTGAAAGTTTATCCGTAGAACTTAGATACTTCGATCTATTTCTACATTTTCAACCTCTTTACGATTTTCATCATCCATTCCTCATTCAACATGCAAAAAATTATGTACAAGAATAAGCCATTACTGAATTATTTCACATGTTGCATGTTGACAAACTGCTGAATGTCGGAAATGTTTTGATTTTGTTAACCTCTAAAGAGGAACGGATGACAGTTCTCCCTAAACGCTCACGTCGACCACCGTCCTGATATAATTTTCAAGATTTCATATATGAATTTTTTATATAAATTTAAAGCCACTAAAGGAATAGTTTCGATTCATATTGCATATATTTGATTGTCTGTTTATGATTCAACATGTATTCAACTTTGATTTAACCTCAAATGTAAGTTAGAAAGAGAGGAAAGATTTTATCCGACGTCGTTCTGAAACATTCGACGAAATCTCAAACAACCCGTGCGCTCTACGTCCGACGCACTTCCTTCACCGGGCGTTGATTCTGAACGTAGCCCAGGAGTTGATACATGTCGGGTGTTGGTTGAGACAATATATGTGATTCCGAGTATTACTGTTCTTAGTGTTTTCTTCATTTCGTTTTCTGTAAGTCTAATTTTGTTTCGAAACTATCATGTTTCAGGAATAATTTGAGTATTGAAAACATTTGTTGGGAGTGATGAATTTCATTTTATGATGTTTACAAACAAAAATACCAAATGCGGGTAAGATGACGAGTTGTTCGTCATCTTACCCTACATAATTAAAAATATTTATAAGGTCATGTTTTTAACTTCAGGTTTGAATAAATATGGGTAAAATATATCAAAGAAAAACTGACAGGCAATCATGGTCGAAAGATAATATGAAAAGAGCACTCACTAAAATAAAAAATAAAGAGTTCAGTGTGACTGCAGCTTCAAAAGCATATCAAATTCCAGAAGCTACTCTCAGAAGATATGTTAAGAAATATCCTGATGAGGTAAAATAAACTCGTTTGATCATACTCATACTCAGAGAAGAAGAAAATTACGAGATCAGAAAAAAAATGAGAGATTAGAAAAAAGTAGAGAAGCACAGAAAGTAAAACAAAAACCAGTAAGAAGAAAAATAATATTCAACGATTCTTCTGACTCCTCAATAGATCTACAATATGCTGACTCTGAAAATGACGCAGATGATGAAAGAGGTTGCATTATCTGCAGTGAACGTGGAAAAGATGAAATATGGTTTTTCTGTAGCAAATGTAAGGAGTGCACAGGAATGGACACTAAAGAGGCGAAAATGAAAAAAATCCTAGAATAAATTTATTTTATCTTGATTTGTAATTTTTTTTATATAGCTACCTATATATTTTTTAGAATACGTATCTCCTGATGTTACTCTCCACAATTCGTCATCTTACCCTCCACGTCGGGTAAGATGACGAATATGACGTAAGCAGATAAACTTTAAATTTTTCACTCCAAATAGTAACTCGCAAGTGATACAAATTTTTTATTGAAAACTCAATAATAGTAAATGGCAGAATAGTTTTTTTTCACACCGTAAAATGAGCAAATAATCGTTTTATGAGTTTTTTGGCTTACTGTCGTCATCTTGCCCCTCTTTCCCCTAACTTATTCAATTAATCTTTTCTCGATGCACCCGCTTCTCCAAATATTAAAGTGACCTACAAAAAAATGTTATAGTTTTTTACGTTATAATGAAGATGGTTGGAATATTAGTTCCATTGAATATTATATTCACCTTGGACATCAAGAATATTCCATCAGGAGCGTTCGCTATGAAATATTTACGTTGTTTCCCCAGTACTTTCGATTTTTTCGGCATATATCCCACTTTTGTTTTTAAATAAACATTACAAGTTTGTGGTATTCGCTGATGTCAATATTATTTTCAACATTAAGTGTTGCTTTCACCATTGAATACTTCAGACATAAACTCGCTAAAAGCCCCTTTTCTGCAATATTCTTGAAGTGTGCCAACAAAACCGATTCTGAATATTTTATGACATTCTTTTTATCGCACTAAGAAATAAATTAGCCACAAAATTCTGCATGGTGCTTTTTATGAGCATCTTGCCTCACGAAAGATTTTTTTTTGTCTGAGATATTGAGGAACTAAATTTTTTACGGCTATATTTTTATGGAACACCCTGTACGATTTGGCTGGTTAACGAACTCAACCGAGCAATTTGGAAACCGAACTCTGAAAATTCAAGTCTCGAGGACAATTTCTTCGAGAGTTATTGTGCAAACGGACGGCCGGACTGAAGCCCCACGGACAGAATTGAATTTGACCAAGGATTCGCTATCAGGAAGCCGAACCTTAACGTTTGAGACCATTTTCGGCTCAAAATTCGAAAATTGCAGACATTTGGGCAAAACGATATAGCACTCGTTTGAGTAGAACGAGCGCTTAAAAATCGACTATCCTGGCGGCTGTTTTCTTTTCGAATTTTAAACCTACTTCGAAAATTTCAGCTTTTGAAATTGTTTCTGCCGGATGATATCTTGTTTATGACAATAACTTCTTATGTGTTCGAACTTGATTTCTTGGGTTTTGTATGAACAAGCTCGCATGAGCTCCCGACTTCACGTCAGGAATCATAAATTTTTTTAACGACCCGAAGACCTCCCAATTCTATTCAACGAATTCTTACGGATCTGCCTCAGACAAATATCGGTTCAGCATTAACAGATATTTGGCCAAATGATAGTACGCGGTTCCTCCAAGAACATAAACTGTCAGCATTTCTCCTATCAGTTCACCTTCATAATCCCTGTAAAGAGCAGAATCGTTATGTGTTTACAGTGATTATCAAATGAATATGGTCCTATATGAGTTGCTGTATTTTCGTTCGAAAATCTCACTGAAGATATTTTTGCGTCAATTTCCTGAACAAATGAATTCAGACGCATCCAAATGTGATGTAGTCAGTAACAACTCATCGGAGACTTTTTACGATCCTGCCATTTTATGTTGTAAAAATGAAAATGCATTTCAGCAATAAAAGTTTGATTGCATGCCGATTTTTGCGTCTTTTATTCAGTCTATGGACTGTGGTACGGGAATACTAGCGTGAGACATTCGCAACAGAACAAAGCATTTTATTCTCATTTTATTTTTGTTCGGAAATTTTATAACCTTTTTTCGTATTCTTGAATAAACAAATGGCTCCTTCAGCAATAAAACCAAGTTCATCTCAGATTGGTCGGATAAAATTTCCGACTTCAAGGCTAAAGACCCCTAGATCGTGATTGCAAAGGCATTTACATTTTCATTAGAACATTACGTTGCAAGAAGACAAAGAAAAATCCCAGCATGAAATATTTATTAACTATTACGTTTTCTTATGCGATCTAGATTTCGATTAGGTATGCCTGCAGATCCGAACGAACGTTCACCCTGCTTCTCATAGTGCACCGTAACGATTACGAAATGTGTTCCCAGCAATTCATCTTTCGCAGGATTCGAGAATGTGACAGCAAGTTAATAGTGAAGAAGGTTGCGACCTTTCAATTTGACTGCGCTCGTGATTTGCCCCAGCGTTCCTTAGATAAAATCGAAGAAATGTCAACATACGCAACAATTTATTGAGTATTCCTTCTCAGTATAAGATAATCTTTGCGTTATGTTTCTCCTCAAATAACTTTCGTGGAATTACTTCAATGAAAATGATCTATATGGCTCCAGATCACGTTTGTTGAAAAAAACATTCGTATGCAATTCGTATCATTTTTGGTATGTCATTGTTAAGAATCAGTCAGTTCAAGTTTCGCAGTGACTCCTTATACTGAAAAACTTTGTGTATAATTAAATACAATAATCAAATTCTTGTAGAGATGAAGTGGTTGTTGACATAAAATTTTTATGTTGAAAATACTTAGAGAAAATAATTTTGTCAAGTTCAGAATAATATAAATACTAATAGTCTTCTAAACAGTAAAAAATATATGTCTCTTGAAAAAACCAATGACTCTTCGGAGGAACCAATATTAAGTTATGGATCCTAGACAGTTACTCGTGGAGAATTTGGTAACATATGTATATTTCCGAGAATCATCATAAGTTGGTTTTCTTTTGCTTTGACCATAACACTCGTCTGATATGGTGAAAGGCTATGTAATGATTAAAAGAAAAACTAAGATCTTCGTCTTTATACAGACTACCACATTTTTATGATCATATCCATATCTGAGGACAACTAACACATACGATCAAGAAAACACAATATGTCTGGATTGAAAAAATCTATGATAAATTTCATAGAATAAAACCATAATAATAAATGGAATAATTTTAACATCTAATAAATATAGGTATCTCAGAGAAAAAATAATAGTATATATCGTTAAAATATTTCTAGAAAGTACACATTTCTTTGACTGTGAGTTCATGATACACTTGTCGAAACTTTTATTTATTTTATTTTATTTATATCATACATAATTATTGTTGAAAAAAATTTGTGAATTGTAACTACATACTGTATCATCGTTTATATTGATTGTTGTCATCTATGTCTTATTTCAGCTGACCTGAAGATGGCCTAGTACCGAAATCAATATTCTAAGTATATGATTAATATGATAAGTTTGTCTTAATTTCCTAATCAATACGTAAATTTTTGTTCCCAATTTTTTAGGTTTATTTTTTATACACCGTTTCTAATTTATATTGGCCTTGAAAAGTACTATCTGTTCGTCAACGCAAAGATTCTTTTCAAGTTCCAATTGAATTCTGAGTGAATCGTACAAAGACCGGACTTTCCATGAACGATCATTATTATTTTCTGGTCTACTAGTTACATCCTCTAAATGGTTCGTTTGCCTAAGTTTGAAAAATCTACGAACGCTCATAGCTTCATGAAGAATTGGAACTCTAGTTGTGGAATTCCAATACATATTTACTCGTGGAAATTTCAAATTTCCCATTATGATATGAATAGCGATACATTTTTTCATTTCTTGTGTTGTGCATGAAAATCGTATAATACTTTGTTGTACAGCATACAAATTGGTCATATCGCTCATCTGTATAAAAATATCCTGGGAAATATATGCATAGAAAAAATCTATTGGCGACGGTAAGTCAACTATTGAAGTTTGTTGAGGACTATGCCATCCAACGTTTCTTGTTTCGTATTGAACATCGTTCATCCATTTTGTATATTTTTTTTCGGTCAGATTGAATTTTCTGTAGAATTACCCCATCAATGATTTGATGGAGGAAGTTTTATTTTTATTGTGATTATATTCTGCTTCCGGGTTAGTCGATACTGTTTGGTCATTTTTATCCATCACATTTCCTTCATCCTCAATGATTTCATCTTCTATTGCATCTATATCTTCTAATGAATAATCGATATTTTCAGCTGGTAAAGCATAATCATCGATCCAACCATAGTCCTCTTCATCAGATAAATCAGGAATATCTGAATCCAAGTCATTTTCCAAATAATATAACATTTCCGCCTCAGTCAGGGTTTTTATCCGCGATAAGACATGATCTACATCAAAAAAATCGTATATTTCCAACAAAACCCCGGTTACTGCAATGATCCAAAAATAGTATTTCCAGTGTAATTGGCCCTACACAGGGACATATTTTTTGGGCCACTGGAATTATAATTGAGATGCAATCCAATGATAAAATACAATTCTAAGATACTTCAACTTACCAAAAAATAACACAGTACACTTGTTCCTAAACAGAAAGAGAAGATTTGAATTGGAAAACGAAGGCGTTACCAACACGCGTACTCAACAATCGTTGTTGTTTACAATAAATTGATAACTGTATTTTGCGGGATAAGGACAAACTCTCAACAGATCTTAAAGTATATTCAGCAACGTTGATGCCGTCGTTTTTTAAAGTTTTTACATCTGAATGTCTTATTTATAGTACAGAGGTATTTATTTATATTTTACTGTAAGTGTTTTGTATGACATTTTTATAATATTTTTAGGCCTGACGAAGCAAACGAGAGTTTGCGAAACGTTGCTGAATATACTTTAAGATCTGTTGAGAGTTTGTCCTTATCCCGCAAAATACAGTTATCAATTTATTAATTATTGTGGTGGACACTAATATTTGCATTCTATACATACAGTTGTTGTTTACGTTTTCAGTTAGAGATTATCTCAACAGATGGTAATGCTTCTCATTATGTATAATTAGATGTCCTCTCGAGGCACGAAAACACTGTAGTCGAAATAACATATATGCGAAATATATGATTGTATGAATATCGATGTCCCTGTGGAGGAACTGAAAGTGTTTTAAGCTCTGTTATAAATTGATTTTCAATTTTGTGAATTGGTGTCGTTCAAATGCACTCAGAAAATTTCTGAGAGAGTAATGATTTTAAATCTGGGAATGTGATCGATTCGAATTTTTTATTAAGCCGCTCAATAACGGTTCGAAGACTTGGAAATCCTCTGAATAGTTAATCAGAAAAACTCCATAACTCAGAAACTTCCAATATATTATACCGTACAAAATTGGACTGTACTAAATAGTATCAATGAAAGAGACCTACACAACCCTTCAGCCTTTTAAAAAAAAATCAAAAGTTTTCATACGCATTCAAATCATATTTGTACATTATGAATAGCAAGAATAAATTATTATAAAACATATTCTTTCTGTACTACTCCATCCTAATTGAAATATTTTCTGGCGATCATGTTAGCTTTCACATACTTGCTCATATTATGCAGAGGTAAAATTGAATGTCTAATATTATTATGCATCTCAATAACGTCAAGAGATGAGATTTTTGGGAAAAACCTCATACCAGGAAAGATCTATACTGCTCAGTTTACCGTTCTGAAATTTTAATTCAATAGATAAAACTATATCGATTGAAATATATTCTGGGAGGATTCTGCATTTCTTAGAAACTTTATAGATAAAACTATGTCGATGAAATAATTTGTAATCTGTCACAAAGAGAAGAGGTACATTCTGCCGAATATTGCGTAAGTATTGTTCTGACAGTTCTTGATTTATTTTATGCGTAGCAGAATTTATCAAAAGGAATGAAAACAAAAAGGAATCAAAACTCCCACTGGCGCAGCCAGGGGGGGGTCTTTGGGACTGCAGCCCCCCCCAAAGATTGATTTCTTCGTTATTTCTCTCTTCTTTATTTTTTTTGCAACTTTCTATATTTCCTGTATCATCAAAAACTTTTCAGTTCAGCCCCCCCCAAATAAAATCCTGGCTGCGCCGCTGAAAACTCCCTTACAGAAAATCTACGCAAACAGAATTTCACCGACACAGAAGTAAATCAACAGTTTTTGACTCTTTTGAATATCCGTGAATATTATTTTCAGTTGTAATTTAACTAGTGCAATGAAAATTATCGAAAATTTTTGGGAAATATGCTCGAATGCAAGTTAAGTTGAAAAAGAGCACGAGTGCGCGGAGCGCTGGAGTGCCTTTTACAGTTTAATTTGCATGAGAGCAGATTTGTCAAAAATTATCGATACATTTTCATTGCAAGAGTTAAATTTAATAAGAAAATTTTGTGAATCCATCAAATCGTATTGTGTCGCTGTAAGTTGTTCAACAGTTTTTATGTTACTCTAATAAGTAATAAACTTTCATAATTACGTCTGCATTTATTTTAAAGGACCTGATAATTTTGCACAAGTGCGAATTATCGATAATTTGCACTAATGCAAAATTATCGCCTAATTGTATGCTCATTGGCTAAAACAACAATAAAAAATCAGTCGGAACATTGTTGTCTGTCGAATTTGACAGATGAATAAAATTTTCAGAATAATTTATCTCAATTATGTGATCTGATAATATTCGTCAGAGATATTCCTGCTTGAGCGGAAATCTTTCTTCTTCCGCAGCAATAAAATATTTGCCTTTGAATAATAAACTTATCAGATCTACACCCATCCCAGCCATGGTTCGATCTGACCAGCGGAAAAGTAAATATCTATCCAGCATAATTGAGACATAAAGAAGAGATGAAGGATAAGTGAGACCCCGCTGAGTCATATCTCAAGCGCAGTTTCAAGACATTTTTCACACGTCTCAGAGCTGAAGCATGCAAGGGATGAAAAAAGCCTGTTCTTTCTGGCCATCAAGCCCTTCTTTACGAGTTTCCATCAACGGCTCGAAAGAGGAGAAGACGGAACCAGGAAGAAGGAGGAAGATGGAGATGGTGTTCAGCATCAGCCAACGCAGAAAACAGAGAGCAGGGCAGCGTCATTTATAATAGGATATCAGGGGGACGCGTGGGAGAAGTAGACTGCAGCGAGACGTCGTCGTCTGGCTCAGACTCCGCCAGGTCAGGACTAGTGCTTTTTGTTTCCTTTTTCTGCATTATTATATATTATCATTCTATTAGGATATTCATTTGATATTTGGGAACGTGATTGATAATGTAATTTCAAGAACCTAAGAATTGAAGTAAAATTCGAGAAAGCCCTGAAGTGCTTTTGAGCTCTCGTTCATTGGTGTACTCGTTGGTGGAGCAATAAAGCTATTACCTCAAAATTTTGTATAGGAGTTGAGATTAATGCTCAGTATATGAATGCAAAATCCCAGCATGATCGAAATTATATTCTGGAAATTATACAAAATATGATAATATGATATGTAAAAAATCAATACAGTCGAAACCAGTTAAAACGACATTGAAGGGACTCTATATCCGATAGTCGTTATGAGCAGTGGATTGAAACGTGCGTTCAAAAAATTCGTCGTAAAGTAGATTATGGAATTTTTAACGTCGATATTATGAAGTAATACAAATATTGTATATTATAACCTATAGTCCGTTCACGAAAGGTTGAGCCGTCGGTTGGCCATGATAATTTGACATATTCCACTGTGTATATTAAAATTTTAGGTTATTATGATGTTTATTTTCTTTTCAGATTGATACGCAATGTTGTCAATATTGCATAGAATTGTCTGATAACTCTCAAGCTCGTCGGACGAGGCCGGGTACATTCGGCAACGTTGTCTTTATTTTACGTTATGACTGCAAATACTGCCAACTTCAGATAAATAAAGGAACGCCTACTATGTGCTCAACCTTTCGTGAATAGAGTATATTTGAGGACGAATTGTTTGAACGCTTGTTAATCAATTTATTTATTGAATCTTGATGAACATCTGTTTGTAACCGAGATTAAAACCAGAATTTTTTGTATGGGCTGTTTACAAATAAAAGTACAGAATTGTTTCTCCAATATTCAAAGTTTTTCTCTTTTTTGCGACATCTTTTGATTTGAAAACCTGAGGTCAAAATCATAATTAAACGAAATGTATAGGCTCTCGTAATGCGCACTAAACCAGTCCGATATTGTTTGTCTTACAACATCCTCTGATTTGCAGTCAAAAAGCATAGAGCACTTGCTCTATGAGCAATTAATCAGTCAGTTCATCATTCATGATGTGGAGCTGCAGTGGTAGCAAACATCTACCTATTATTCATTAGAATGAGGTTCAAAATGATTTTGTTTTAGTAGGAAAGTATGACGGTTTGTCGTTTTAGCCGATGAATTCCGATGAATTTTAGTCGCTTCATCCGATGTCATTATAAAAGCATTGTATGATAATCCTTATACAATGATAAAAATTATTTTCCATATGTATTAACTTGGGTATTTGTTCAGAGACCCTCACAAATGGACGTTTATAACCGATGCGTTTTTGTAAATGGTGCCGTTAAAAACGGTTTTGTCTATATTGAAAAAATTATTTTATGGTTTGAATTATGCGATCTTCTTTAAATTACATTCAATATATCAATTTTCATTCGCAAAATAAATTTCACTCGAATCGGATATCTTGTTATGAAAATATTCATGGGCCTATTCTGTAAGGCGATGTAGGGGATGTAGCGCTGTAACCTTGAAATTTTACACCGATCGCGATGTAGTGAAATTGCCATTCTGTAAGTGCAACATCGATGTAAGTTCGGCTACATCGGATGTAAATTTTACAGCGCCAAATTTGAGGGTGTAACGGCTTACATCGCTGTTAATTCGTGTGTTTGGAGGTTATGTGGACAATGTTTTCGGCCTTTTGACATATGCGATTGCTGTAGAAGGAGTATGTGGGGAAAATTTGTAATATTGATGAACGGGCAATTCCAGCCAACGATATCCAGTTAAGGTTGACGCTCACTTGGACGAGACGAAGGGAAGAGTTGTTTTCCGCAGGCACGATTTGCACTGAATTAAATGGGTAGACGCTCACATAGGAGGCGCGAAGCGAATATCAGAATCGTTAGGCGCGAGGCAGATTAGACGCGCACTTGGACGAAGCGAAGCGGTCGGAAGGAACGCGTCGTTTTCCGCTGGGATCTTTTGCATTGAAATAAATGGGTAGACACGCACCTAGGAGACGCGAAGCGAGGAGACGAGTCGTTGGTCGCCAGGATGATCCTTGGGGCATGTGAGCGAAATTTCTCGAGGCGGCAAGTAGATAGCCGGCGGCCGGAATCGGAAAGTTCGGCGCGCTGTATTCCCAATTTTATACTCGAATTTTGTCAATAGGGAAATACACAGTTATTTTTGAATTTGTGTGAAATGAGTTTGTATTTTTGTATTTTGTACAACTGTGAATGTGAATTCAAATCGTCTGAAATATAGGTATTATATTAAGTGAATATAACAAAATACTGAAAAATCCTTCTTCCAAAGAAATTAGTCTTGATAAAATTGGAAAATTGTGGAATTGTGGAATAATTCTTTCGAGGGATATATGATCAGCAAACATCAAACATGTTCGGTATTGAATGTTGGAATAGTTGTTCAAACTATACCATCAATTATCATTTCAATAAATGTGATTTCTCATAATGAATAATGAATTAATTGATAATTTATTGTGTTGAAAATAATTCCTTCATGAAGTATTTCGTGTCAATTTACTGAATCATTTTCTAACAGTAAAAAAGAAGCAGACATTTTTCGATGTTGTAGAAAAAGGTATTTTTCCTTGAATCACCAGAATGAATGAATTCGATTACTACTTGCTTTGTTTTTTTATCGCTTGAAAAGACAATAAGCATTTCGTATAAATGATTTAATACATTTTTTTGTATTCCTGGGTGAAGGACGACGAGGACTTCATTGAAAAATTCCCAATTAAAACAAGATTATGACCAAAACACGATTCGAACAAATATTTCATGGCTGACCATAACCATAACCTCAGACAAACGGCCAATCTCTCCTCAATAGGCACAGTCTTCCGAAATTTAGTGTTCTTATGTTCTATTTCATTTTTTAGTGAAGCAAGAAGCTTTAACTTCTCTCTTATCTTCTCTTCTGACATTCGGAAGTATTTGAAAAATTTCTTTCTATCTCGTCTGAGGTCGGAAAAGAGGTGATGAAATTCACCGAACCTTTTCCTCCTTAGATTTATATCACTGACCCAGCTTTTTTTTGGTTTGTTTCTCTTCATTTTCCATGCATGCCAATAAGCCCAAAAAAACGAGATCTTCTTCTGAGAAAGAACTGCCCATCTTGACCGCACACTATGAATTATTGAAATACTACTGCGGACTACAGAGATTATGATGATCAAATAACAATAGACCCTTGTTCATACGGGTGGGCGACATGCAGCAAGGGTAATAAAAATTTATTGCGGCCTAAAAATAGGGGGAATTCCTTCCGATGGCTGATCGTCGCATCGTTTCGTCCAAGTGAGCGGACCCAGGCGAAATTACGCTTCGCTTCGACTCGTCTCGTCTCGTCCAAGTGAGCGTCCACCTTTAGTAGGGGAATATGTAGATCTAGGACTTACAGCAAGAAATCATTATCTTACTAAACAATATTTGATTTCAAAAGTTTTAAAGTTTTGGGAGCTGCATATAAATGAAAAACACCAATATCGATGTAGTTTGTACTGGTTTAAATAAATAAATAAATATAAAACTGGATAAGCGGTTTTCCATTCAACTTAATACGATATTCTATCAATTTATTTTCTGATGTCTTATCAACTGAACCATCAGTAATTGTTTTTCAGAAGGTTCGGTGGAAAAAGTCAGAGCTGATATCAGACATTTCTTTTTCCTGTAACATCGTTCATATCTCCAAAAGGACTTAATTGCATTTATCTATTTATTGAAATTTTCACTTATTTTTAGATCTAGAATAAGTTCCCAGAATATTGAAATGTTGTTTTTCTACAACAAGATATCATTAATGAAAAAAATAAATGTGTGAATGCCTTATAAGCCCAAAAAAATTATATAAAACGCATTTCCGAATAATGATAAAAAAATCTTCAATGTCATTCCGATTTTCAAATTCATATTTCGCTCCTCTGAATGAAGGATGAAAAGTTTCGTTAGGTTATAAAACATAACACAGAATAGCTAAAATTCTTGCTAGAATCTCGATTTCTGTGTTCGCCGTGCTACGCGATGTAACATTCACGGTATCTTTTACAGTATCGCTTACAGAATACCAATTTCAACACAGATGTAACTTGCCTACTTACATCGCGATGTATCCTTACATCGATGTAAAGTTACATCGGTGTATGCTATGTATTTATGGAAAAGGACCGTTAGATTCTTTGTTCCAATATTCCAATCGAATTTTCTATGGTTGTGTTGACAAACAATATGGCCCAAAATTTTGCATAAGGCTCATTATGAGCATCTTGCATGCAGTCGCAAAATTTCATTTGGATTGATTCCGTTTTGATTGAGTTACTGAAAAACAAAAATTTTTCATGACTATATTTTATGGAACACCCTGTAAGATTCGAGTGGTTAACGAACCGAACAGCTGCATTTGGACCGAACTCAAGCTGACTCAAGTTGAAATTGTTTAAGGAATTCTCCTTAAACAGTACTATAGGACAATCCCTTAGAAAGTTATCTTGCTTACGGCCACGGATTCTTTATCACCCTATCCTTGGAGACAATTGTTGGTTCAAAATTGGAAAATTACAGACATTCGAGCAAAACGATATGAAGGTTTTTCCAATAAGAGGTGTTATTTTCATATTCGAAGAAAAATACCATTTTTCAATATAAATAATCGGATGTTTATTTCATTATAAGGAAAAAAGCTATGCCGTTATAAGTGAAAAATAACATCATGCAAATGACCACCACGACCACGCTTACAGGGCTCTTATTATGAAATTTTCCATAACCAAATCGCAAAGTGGCTGTCATGTCCTCGATAGCCTCACGAATTTTATCTTTGAGGTCTTGAATCGACGCTGAGCTATTGGCGTGGACCTTCTTTTTCACGAGGCCCCAAAGGAAGAAGTCGCAAGGTGTTTAATCACAAGATCTCGGTGGCCAATTGTGATCACCTCTTCGAGAGATAACACGATCCAGAACTAATCAATCAATGTTGCAATGTGGGGCTTCCATTTTCCAAGGTTTGTTCATCGTCTGTGGTTGGTGGGAAGTCTAGGTTTAGTTTGTTCTTATGTATTTCTATTCGTTTATAAAATGGGAGAGATATTTTTTTTCGTTCATTGAACAAGTTAATTGAAGCATTTCAAATTACACTCTCGTCATCTTTTCTTATCTACCCTTATATATATATTATCAAAAAACCCAATTACCACATAATGGTGTAGGGTGTTACATTTCAACTTAATTGATTCTCAATATACAATTTCAAAGTATTTCATTTCCATGTACAAACTTGGTCCACAGTTTCTTGTCCACCGCCATATTCTTTGCTCTATTCCATGTTTGTCCTCTCTTATTAATTATTTCAGTGATTGTTTGGTTCCACGTCAGCTCTGGTCTTCCTCTCTTTTTCCTCTTTTGAATTTTAGCTTCCCATACCTGTTTAACTGGTCTCTCCATGTTTGCTCTGTTCAGATGTCCCCACCAGCTGAGTTGTCTTCTTTCTACGAAATCATGTATTGGTTCAATCTTCAGGTCTTCGCGTATTCTTTCGTTCCTTATCTTGTTCATTCTAGTTACACCTTTTACTCTTCTTAGATATTTCATTTCTACCGCTTGGATTTTACTTTTTTGTTTGTTATTCAAGGCCCATGATTCGCACGAAAACGTCAAGGTAGGTCTGTATATTGCTCTATACACGTTCATCTTTGTCCTCTGGGAAATTTCCTTCTTACCTATGAAACTCCTATTCATCGTATGGTACAATTTAACTGTGTTCTCTATTCTTTTATTAATTTCCACGTCTTGTTTTCCTTCTTCATCTAATTCAACTCCTAAGTATCTGACATTTTTTACCTGTTCTATTGTTGTTCCGTCTAGCTCTATGTTGAGTTGTTCTTAATGTCCTATCACCATAACTTTTGTCTTGACTTTATTTATTTCCATTCCATATTTTCTGATAACTTCATTCCAGATCTTCACATTTTCCTGCAAATCGTCCCTTCTTCCAGTTATCACGGTAATGTCATCTACAAAAGCACATTCTGATACTTCCACCCGCTGCATGTTTTTGTGTCCTACATGAAATTTCTTTGTTCTTCTTGTGCATTCCTTTAAAATCTCGTCCATAAAGATTATGAACAGTACCGGGCTCAAACTTCCTCCTTGCCTTAGTCCTGTTTTTGTGTGAAATGTTTTTGATGTTCTGTTGTGGCTTACAATCCGGTTTTTATTCAATCTATATATATTCTTTATTATGCAGATTAATTTTCTATCTATTCCTCGTTTCTTCAGTATTGTCCACAGTTTTTCCCTGTCCACTTTGTCAAAAGCTTTCACCAGATCAATGAAGCCTAAGTACAATTTTCTATTTTCTTGTTTTGCTTTCTCGCACAATATCTTCATGGTGAATATGTGATCTTGTATACTCCTTCCTTTCCTGAATCCACTCTGTGTTTCCTCCATTGTTACCTCTATTTTCTGTCTTATCTTTTTGTCCAATATTTTCTCGTATATTTTCATAGCTGTACTCAATAGGGTTATACCTCTGTAGTTATTACAATTATGTTTGTCTCCTTTCTTATATATTGGAACTATTAAGGCTGTTTGCCAATCCTCTGGTATCATTTCATCTTTCCAGGCTCTTTCAAATATCTCCAGCAATGTGTTTAATCCAATTTGTCCCAAGTTCTTAATCATCTCTGATGTTATTTTGTCACTTCCTGGAGCTTTTCCATTCTTCAATGATGCTATCGCTTGTTTCAGCTCATCCAGAGTTATTCCCCCACATTCATTCTCTTCTATACTTTCTTGCTGTTCGTATGTATCTTCTACCTCGCTCTGTCCCCCATCCAGTAGTTCTCGAAAATGCTCTCTCCACCTATCCATTATTTCATCGTCACCCCTCAATAGAGTTCCTTCTTTATTCTTGATATTTACACTTTCATTCTTTTGTCCATTTCTTTGCTCTTTCAGGACTCCATAAAACAGTTTTTGATTAGTTTTGAAATCGTTTTCCATTTTTTCACCGAATTCTTCCCATTTTTTCTTTTTACGTGACGATATAAGTTCTTTGACTTTCTTTCTCTGGTTTTTATACTGTTGGTAGTTGTCTGTAGTTCTTTCATTCAAATATTTTTTCCATTTTTCTTTCTTCATCTTCACTTCAACTTTCAGTTCTTTCGTCCACCATGCTGTTTGTTTTTTCTTATTTGTTTTTTTGTAACTTCCACAAACTTTTCTTGCTGATTCTATAACTATATTTTTAATTTAGTCCACATGTTTTGAAGTGTAGAACCTTCTTGTTGACATCTTTCTTGCTCGAATCTCCTTTCTGTTTCTATTTGGTATTGTTCAGCAATGTCTCTGTTTACCAATTTGTAGGTTCTCAAGCATTCATGCTCCATCTTTTTTCCCTGGTTATTCCGGTTGTTCGTTGTACTAATTCCATCCATTCTGACTTTAGCTATCACTACGTAGTGGTCACTGCCTATTTCTGGTCCTCTTCTTACTCTTGAATCTAAAACAGTTGATCTAATTTCTTTTTGAACTAATATGTAATCTATTATCGATTTCTCTCCCCGGCTACTAACCTCTCTTGTGTATCTATGGATATTTTTATGTTCAAAAAGTGTGTTAGTTATTAACATATTATTGAGTATACAAAAGTTAAGTAGTCGCTCACCGTTATTATTTCTTATTTCTTCTCCGAAGGGTCCCATTACTTCTTCATACATTTTGTCTCTTCTTCCTACTCTACCATTGAAGTCTCCCAATATAACAATTTTTCCCTTCGCTTCTTCAGTGATCTCTGTTAAGTTCTCCCAAAATGTCTCTTTAGTTTCTGAGCTGTCATCTTCATTAGGTCCATACACCACTATTATTGTTGTTGTCTCGTTATTTCCATCTTTAATTTCCACTGACAATATCCGCTCGGACCAATTTGTCCAACTATTTATACTCCCTGATATTCTATTATTTATTAAACATCCTACTCCTGCTTTTGCCCTAGTATTTCGGTCCACTCCGCTGTATATTAACAAATGGCCGTTTCTTGTTTTCATTGATCCTTCTCCCTTTTTCTTTGTTTCCGTTATTGCCAAAATTTCAAGTTCCATTTGCTCAAATTCAGCCTCGAGTTCATCTTCCTTTCCATTCAAACCTCTCACATTCCATGTTGCTATCCTCCACACATCTTTTACATTCGTTCTACCGTCTCGTTGTCCTTTATTCTGCTCAGTCGTCGTTTTGGATTCTGTTCCTACCTTCATCTTCTTCAATAGTTTTTTGGCATTGATTTCTCAATTTTTCCTATATCATAATTCCATTTGAAGTGTACATTGTCTATGATCAGCTTTTGAAAACCCTCCTTAACATTTCTACCTCTTCCTCTCTCTTCCTTGGCCGTAGATCTTAGCTTTTCCTGTATCTCCCTTTGTATCTTGGTCATATCGTCGTTTATATAAACTACTTCATCTGTATAGTTCTTTAGTTTATTCTTATTTCGCATCAACTTCATTTTCTCCGAAGTATTCTCCAATTCGATAAGGTAAGTTTTTACTCCTATTTTCCTGGCAGTTTTCAAAACGGGCTCTATCTCCATATTTTTCTTGAAAGATTGACTCATTTCATCTTTTATTAAGTCTAGTTGAGTATTACTCATAGTTAGACCACTGACCACTACATTATTTCTCCTTTTATCCCTATCAATAATCTCTAGTTTAGAATTAATTAACTTAATCTCACTTTTGAGATTTTCATTTTCTTTCTTCATACGTTCATTCTCTTCTCTCAACTTCTTCATTTCTGTCTGGTAACTCCGCTGATCAGATCTTATTTCCTTCATTTCCCGCATCATACTCTCCATCATTTCCATCATTCTATCTATTTTATCATCCTGAGTATTTGGTTTTTGTTTTTGTGGTGTTCGAAAAATTCTTCTGCTTTTTGTAAATATTTCCTCTTCGCCATCTTCTTCCTTTCTTCTCTTACCTTCATCACTTGTATATTCCTCGTCGTTTCTCATTTTAATATTTCTATTTCGCGACTTCTAATAATTAAACCTGAGTCCGCTTATCTACCCTTACTGAATCATATATTTTGATTTGAACTATATCGTTCTCTTTCAGAAATGTTTTCGATATGACTACAATATCTGGGTCCGACTCAGCTTATACAGGGTTTTCATTGGGAAACGGAAATACTTCACAGGTGCATATATAGGTGCCACCAAGGTGGTTCTGGAGATACCCCATTTATTAGGCCTTACTGTCTTCGTAGCCTAGATGTTTTATGAATTTTGCCCGTTTCTTCCTGAGGCCGTGTGAAACGAACCACCCGGTATATTTTCTTCATATTTGGCAAATATGTTCCTAATTGAGAGCACAAACGTATCATGCAATAACCGCCTCGAAAATCCAGGTCCGGGTTAACAAAAAAATTGAATCGTTTGAATCTTCGAAACAACACTCTGTACATCGGAAATTTGAAAATCAGTTTTAATTTTCGAAAACATCACTAAAAACTCAACTGAGACGTATACTTCAAATTCTCGCGCAGTTAGTTTTACTGCGCAAATTTTCAACGTGAACGTGAAGTTTCAAAAAATTTGGTTTGCTGGAAGTGATATAAAGTAATTTTTAGTGATAAATCTATGAGTTATAGTTATTGAGAGTATAGTATTTTTTTTGTGAAAAGCCCACACGTTTCATGCAATAACCGCCTCGAAAATCCAGGTCCGGGTTAACAAAAATTATGAATCGTTTGAATAATCGAAAGAACACCCTGCACATCGGAATTTTGAAAATCTGTTTTAAAATTAGAAAATCCACTTAAAACTTAACTGAGACGTATACTTCAAATTTTCGCGCAGGCAAATTTACTGCACAAATTTTCAACGTAAAAGTGAAGTTTTCAAGAACTTGGATACCTGAAAGTGGTTTTCTGGTGACTTTCAACAATAAATTATCGAAATATTGAAATCCATAATCATTTCAACATTACTTTGTTATTCATTTTCACATTAGTTTTTATTTATTGAGAATTGAGTTGCATCAGGTTGATATCGTATATTTCGAAACAATTATGAACAAAAAAACATAATAATGAAATTATTAGAAAAAAAATTCAATTTTGATCTGATTATTTTCGTTTAAGAATCTCCCAAACTGCTTTCCGAATCACATTTGGATTGTTCATTCTCTGGCTAGCCTCTTCTATTTTTCTGGCAAGCTGAATGATTGATTTCAGAGGAATAAACTAACGATTTTATGTGACCCCAGACATAATAATAGACGGGATTCAAATAAGAGGATCTTGAAGGCCAATTATGGGGGTCTCTCTTACCGAATTGTTATTAAAAAAATCTTGAACGATTAGCCTGCATTGTGGCGATGCACCATCGTGCTGAAAGAACATGCCAGCAGTGTTCACACTCTCATCGTAGATCAAAGGTGGTAACACATTCTCCAGAAATTCCAGGTATACTTCGCCAGTAAAACGTGCAGGTAGAAAATAGGGTCCTGGTATTTTATAGTCATAAAGACAACACCTTACTATGATTCAAACGATTCATAATTTTTCGTTAACCCGGACCTGGATGGTTATTGCATGATAGGTTTGAGCATTACACGCAAAAAATGACTATGCTCTCAATAAATAACTCATAGATTCATCACTTAAAGTGATTTTAAAACACTTCCAGCAAACCAAATTCTTAAAAACTCCACGTTTACGTTCAAAACTTGTGCAGTAATGAGAAACGATGAGAAAGTAACTCAAATATAAAAACTGAAATAGTAAACAGCTATAAAAAGGAAAACCAATGTGAAAATGAATCACAAAGTAATGTTGAAATAATTTTGGATTCAATATTGTTGATTATATAATGTGTTTGAAAACCAATCAAATCCACGAATTTTACGTAGTTACTGCGTATTGATAAGTGCATATACCCCTTGACGACGTGATATAATCGTTTTGGTGTTTCACCTCCTGCCATATTGTAATCATTTCCATAGTAACGGGCAAGTTCAATGAAATGTCAGTTAATTCTTCAAAATGCAGCGCTTTGGTTTCGTTTCATGTGGTGAAATTGATCAAGAAATTGAAAATGCAACACCAGAAAATACCACAAAAACACATAATTATGTTTGGAAGCAGTTTACGGTGTTTTGTGAACATCGAAATTACAAACTTTCTGCTGATATTTCTAATGAAAAAGTAGCAGATATTCTGAAGGATTGGGCATTCAATATGAAACGTGCAGACGGAAAGGAATATAAAGAGAGTACAGTGAAAACCATTTGGAATATTTCTGCTAAACTTTTACAGAAAAAGTTTCATGAAGAGTTCGAAAGAGAAATAAATCCATTTAAAGATGTTATTTTCGAGAACGCAAGAAAGGCTCGTGCAGCAAAGAGAAAGAAATTACAAGCAATTCCCGACAGAAAAAAAGAGAGCTCAGCCGCTCTTAACGAGAAAGAAATAACCAGAATTATATTAAGTTTTGATGAAAATACACCAGATGGTTTGCAGAAAAAATTTTATCAAATTTGTGCTGTGGAATTGGCATGGCGTGGTAATGAAGCAGCCTTTTGCTTAACCGACTATTTCAAAAAGGAATTTGACAATTATGGTCAATCTACGGGACGTATCGAATACAATCCAATATTCTCTAAAACATCACAAGGTGGAGAACAACGCACAACTGATTCAAAATGGTTGGCTCCGAATAAAGAGTTTCCTAATAAGTGCCCAGTACGTCTCTTGGAAAAACTGTTGAGCAAAAGAACGCCAAATATCACAACCAATCGCCTTTTTTTAACACCTAATATCGATTGGCAGAAAACAGGGAAATGGTTCAAAAATTGCCCTATTGGTTTGAATACATTGAGTAAATGGACACGTACAGCAGCTGAAAGTATCGGAATAGATACGAAAAAAAGGAAAATTACGAATCATTCAAATCGTTCCTCTGCTGTGAGTATCTTGTCGCACTCTGGAGCAAACTTGCAAGAAATTACCAAAATAACAGGCCACTCATCATCTGAATCTCTGAAACCATATTTGAAACTTACTGCAGAACACCATAGAAAAATTATTGAAAAAATGAGAAACATTCCTAATCCATCCACCTCAAGCGTCACCAACAGTACCAACACCAACACTACAAATAATGCTGAAAACAACAATACATCAAATATGTATTATAATAATTGTACTTTCAATATTAATATTAATCAATAAAAACAATAATTAGAATATTATTCGTTATATAATCTTAACGAATACCACTCGAGCATAAACAATATTTTACGATTATTCACCTCTTCACTCGACGTATTTCGAATATTGTCTATGCTCTTGTGATATTATAAGTGATAATTCATTATTAAAAGTCACTTCAAACTACTTTCGGGTATCCAAGTTCTTGAAAACTTCACTTTTACATTGAAAATTTGTGCAGTAAAACTGCCTGCGCGAAAATTTGAAGTATACGCCTCAGTATAGTTTTTAGTGGTGTTTTCGAATATCAATACAGATTCTAAAAATTCCGATGTACAGGGTGTTGTTTCGAGGATTCAACGATTCATTCTTATCCTCCTCCAATTAATTTGAATTGGATTTTCATCATCAAAGGTAGGTACCTTAATGAGTGTTTGTAATTATTGGTCCTTGTAACCATGAGAAATTATGATAACACTGTTACCTTTACTGAGTGTAACTTGATTGTATTTTGTCATCTTGGAAAAATAGTAATATTTTGGCAAGTTCATAATATTTTCACAAAACTTTTGAGGATTGAAATTGTTTTTGGGAGAGATGTTTTGGTTGTGATTGCACTTTCATAAAAATGTTGATTTCATAATATTGCTGCAATCTTGTGGAAGAAACCATATATAATTCTTGAAATTTATGTAATTCTGTTTTTTTCTCAATATGCGCATACTTAAGAGGTCCTTTCAACTTTTTCATATCTCTTGTATTAAATAAATTACTCACTTCTCGATGTCAGTGGGCATTGTTGAGAAATATCTTTCCAGTCTGAATGTCACTGCTGCCCCTGGTAGTGATGGAATTACATGTCTCCTCCTTTCGCGATATTCTAATGCCTTTGCCGAGCCTCTTTTCCATCTATTTCAAAGGTCAATGGTCACTTCATCACTCCCCTCACAATGGCGTTCAGCATCTGTGACACCTGTGTTCAAGAATGGGGATAAAACTTCTCCTTCCAACTACCGCCCTATAAGTCTTGTGTCTACAATTTCCAAAGTAGTCGAAAGAATAATTACTGACCATATTCTCGATTTTGCTAAGTCCAATGATTTGATGTTCAAAACGGTTTTCTTCCGGGTCGCTCAACTATGACCAACCTTCTCATGGCAGTGAATGACTGGTCTAGGTGTTTGGACGATGGTATTCCGATGGATGTTATCTATTTGGATTTCGCCAAGGCATTTGACAGAGTTCCCCACCCTCGTTTATTTCATAAGTTGGAGCATTTGGGAATTCGAGGATGATTGCTCTCATGGATAAAGTCCTTTCTCAGTGACAGAACGTTCAGGGTGAGGGTTGGAGGTGCTTTTTCCTCATGTGATATGAAAGTTACCAGTGGTGTGCCTCAAGGTTCTGTTCTTGGTCCTATACTTTTTCTACTATATACAGCGGATCTCCCACAGTCCATAGTTTCAAAGTGTCTCCTGTTCGCCGACGATGCAAAATTACACAGTGTTCCTTCCATTTCTTCTAATCAACTGCAGTCGGACCTGAATAATGTTGTTCTCTGGGTGGAAAAATGGTTGCTGCCTTTCAATATGAACAAGTGCTGTGTTCTCATTCAACGTACTTTCGCAGGTTGTAGTGTGCAGACTGCAAAATTGCTGTACACAACATACGTGGGGCTAATCCTGGAGTACGCTGGACCTGTTTGGTGAGTGGCTCTCAAACATGATTCGCAGCTTCTGGAGTCTGTTCAGAGATGGTGCACAAGAATCCCATTTTCTAGTTTCTCTCGGCCAAGTTACGAAGCAAGAATGAGGTTATTTGAGCTGACTATCTTCGAGGACCGGCGTGCCAGGGGTGATTTCATAGTGGCTTTCGGTCGATGCGTGGATTTTTCGGCGTGGACTTTGAACATCTAATCCGTTTGAATACAAACCATCTTCGTGGTTATAAGTTCAAGCTGGCAAAGGAATCTTTCAAGACTACCAGCCGGATGAACTTTTTTACCAACAGAATTTTCGACACGTGGAACCGTCTCCCTAACGAAGTAGTCAACGCAGCAAGTGTGAACCAATTCAAAAACATGTACGACTGACAGAGGAGAAATACTTAGTAATTTTATATCTGTCACTAGCATACTTTTCATATATTATTGTATTGAGTACATAGGTTTAACCTCCACTCTTATGATTTATTAATTATAATAATAATAGAAAAATGAATTAGGTACTCTTAACATTGATTTATCAATTATAATAATAATAAAAAAATGAATTAGGTACTCTTAACATTTTTAAAATGAAGGTATCTTTATTTCAGACAACGAATATCCAACGAGTATTCATGGGGGGCATACTCATTCCAGGACTAATACTACATATTTGGGACGTCTTCGATCTCGTATGTTTCGACTTCAACCTAAGGTACCCAAAAAGTTTTCACAGAACTCCATCTTGAGGAAAAAGCGCGTAGTGCCACGTAAAGAAGCTGACAAAAATGTGATGAATGCATCGAATAATAATGTTTGTATCAATAATAAACTTCTGCATAATGAACTGGTTTCATTATTTGTTCAGCCAAGATCAAGTAGGAATATGAGTTTATTAATCTCATTTAGTCATAGATCAAGAAAAGGAAATGAACGTATATTTTTTTATGAGTCATCATTCCATCTGAAAAATGTCTCATATCTAGTTGTTATAATATGGTTGTAACTTCAAATGATATCTGGTGAAAATTTCACAAATACAAACTGTAGGTTTACGAATGATCACAAAAACATTGCGTAAAAATCTGAAAAAACACCAACTCAATAGTTGTGTATCTGTATTATCTACAGGTGAATTTTGAGTAAAAATACAAATCTTTATGGAAATTCACAAGAATCATATTGTGGAATTCCAATTGCTGTTATTTATGAATGTACGGAATTTGATGTAATATCACATAACCATTGCCACATATGTTATGTTTTGAATAACTTGATAATAAATCAAAGACCTGTTCAGGGTGCTGGTGTATTCTAGAACTGAATACATCTTCATATAAATCAGACTACATACATATGTACAAAAGAGACATGCGTTATAATGATAAGATTGAGATCCTAACATCTCCTTTCTTTCATCATAAAAATAAAACTTTCAATTTCGATCATTCAAAAATCAAATTGTAATAACAACTCTAATCCTAATCTTTTCACAATTCCATACTAATCTCAAACCAATCATATACAATAATACATTATGAAATTCAGTCATAAGATTTAGAAGTAAAATCTTTAATATTCAAGAAATTTGGATACTTTTTTGTTCTACCACTAGATCTAGTACCTGCATTGACATAATTCTCTGAATTAATTGTATTACCCCTATTACTCTCATCTCTACAATTTTCTATATCATTTCCATTTTTCATATTTATAATATTCTGTTCATAATCATATCGAATTGGACGTAGGAATTTTCTATTCCATCTCAAAACATTGCCATTTCTCTCTAACTTAACTAGAAATGATCTACCATGATATAATTCTTCTTTCCATTTGTTATTCAGAATATTCCTTACTAATAATTTTTGATTGATTTCTAATTTAAGCAGTGATTTTACATTTCGGTTATAATATTTTCTCATTGAGAAACATTTCTTATAATTTTTTTTTATTTTATTTCTATCATAAATTTCCGGAGATGGTGATTTTTCAAGAATAGGTAAAATACCTCTCAGTCGCCTGCTGTTGTGAAGTTGTGGGCCTGAATCCGAACAAACTTCTTTAGGTATTCCTTGTCTAGAGAAAATACTTCTCAAATTAGTCACGATATTATTTGTTGTTGTATTAACATTCAAATTACATATCTCTCTAAATTTAGAATAATAATCTAACAATATTGGAAAGTTTTTATAGTTGAAGTAAAATAAATCAATTCCAACTTTGATTCACGGCTCACTAGGAATATCATGATTGATTAGAGGTTCTTTCACATTATGTTTTCTATATAGATTACACGTTTTACAAGAATAATCACTCAAATTATCTATTTGTAATGATAAACCTGGCCAAAATATCAATTCTCTAGCTCTGTTTTTCGTTTTTTCTTTACCCATATGACCTATATGTAATTGTTTTAATGTATCTTGTCTTAATTCTTACGGTATTGAAATTTTGTCTCCTTTAAATAATAAAATAAAGTTCTCTTTGTTTGGATGATATATTACTGGACGGTGGTGTTTTGTACTCGAGTATAGATATGTTATCATTAGAGTTTCAAACACGTTCTTATGATATTCTCACTGACACGAATTCATTATATTTATTTGATCTCTCGTAATAGGTTGTTGTAAATTAAACTTAAACTTATTACCTATTACGAGAGATCAAATAAATATAATGAATTCGTGTCAGTGAGAATATCATAAGAACGTGTTTGAAACTCTAATGATAACATATTTATACTCGAGTACAAAACACCACCGTCCAGTAATATATCATCCAAACAAAGAGAACTACCTCATACGTTTCGTGACAAAATACAACAATCAAAGATAATACTATTGGCGAAATCGAATATCTCAGCATAGGTCTAATGGAATTCAGCAACTTCAACAACCACATTGTAATACATAAGACTAGAGTGGTGAGTGTTTATGTTGATTGGTACCCTGGGAGGAAAAAAAATATATATTTATATAATTCAGTTCATAAATGAAATAGGAATGGGGAAAAATTAAATAAGATAACAATAATGCTATAAAATCAAATAACGAAGAAAATAACAAAATTCCACCTGAATTCTAGTCATTTCTGTGTTTTTTTATTTGCTGTTGTTGATGATTTTATATACAAGTAGAGTATAAGTGTATAAGACCGTGTTTTAATGATTCTGTGTATTGTTTTTTGTGTTAATTTAACCAGATTGTCCATTTGTCTAAAAGATTCTCAATAAATATTTTTCAGTCCTGAAGAAGATCCCAAATAGGATCGAAACGTTGACAGTTTAAAAGGAGTGTATTATTCACCCTAGAAGCAGTCCTGAAGCCAAGATTCCTATTTCCTGAGTTGAATGCAAGGACGAGATTTTTTGGATATGGATTTTTGGTCAATATTTTGAATTTAATAATTTCTTGTAAACCTAATATTGCACATTTACCAGTATTCATTACATGAAAGTCTACATTTTCAATAATGTTTTTATATTTTGCTTCTAATGTACAAATTCCCGAAATTTTCAGAGTTTCATTTCCATAAGTATTGATATTTCCGTTAAATTTTTCTAATTTGACATTTTTCAGTTTTTTAAATTCACAATATGGCAAAATATTAGAACCTTTTGCTTCTGTATCTAATTTTAATTTAACATTCAAATAATTATTTAATTTTAAATTTTCATACCACTCTGATTCATCTGAAATGTGAGATATTTCTGAAGAACCTAGAAAAAATTCATCTGCAGGAGTATTGTTCTCTAAAAGACTGATATTTTTAGATTTACCCTCAGCTTTATATGCTGGACATTTCCCACTTTGATGCTGTTGACCACATCGTTGACATTGGCGATGAAATTGTAGTTGGTTCCTGTTGAAATATAGTTTCTTCTGACCTGTATGATTTTGTTGAGACGATTGAATTGGATGCTCTTGATGTTGTTGGCCTGTTATGGTTTCCAGTTTGTTGATATTTATTCATTTTAAATTTTCTTCTGGACATTTCATTCAGTTCCTGGGATGAACATATTTTTTCCAATTGATTTTGTGATTGCTCTGCTGCTTTGCACGTATTTATTGCTGTTTGAAGGTCTAGATTTGGTGTCTTTCAAATTTCTGTCTGTGATTCCCATTACATTACGATCTCGAATTAAACTATCGGTTAAATTATCAAATTCACATGTAGTACTCAGTCCTCTCAGTGCATTCACATATTCGTCGATTGTTTCTTCCACTTTTTTATCTCTTAGAAAAAACATGTGTCGTTCGTAGGTAACGTTGATATGTGGCAAGAAATATTTGTCGAATTTATTGATGAGATCTTCGTAATTTTCTTCATTGTGTCGTTTTGATGGAAAATTATTATAAATAGCCAGTGCGTTATCACCAATCACATTCAGGAATAATGCTGCTTTATTACTTCGAGTCCAAATTAGTTTGTCTTGATGCATTCAAATAAATTTCAAATTTTTGTTTGAAGAATCGATTTCCGTTGAAATTCATTTCTGATGGAATATTCACATTGGTGTTCATTCTTGAATGTTGAACTCATCATCCGAAGATGAAGATGATTCTGATTTGGGATTCTTCGAATTTCCTGTCATTTGACCACAATTTTCACTTCTTAAATTTTCAATTTTGTAGTACATTTAAATTAGAAGTCGAATCAATTCGAAACAAATCCTTATACCGACTGCGCCATGTTATGTTTTGAATAAACTTGATAATTAGTCAAAGACCTGTTCAGGGTGCTGGTTTATTCTAGAACTGAATACATCTTCATATAAATCAGACTACATACATATGTACAAAAGAGACATGCATTATGATGATAAGATTGTCCTAACAACATAAATAGAAACATTTGTGGGTAAACGGATTTCTGTTTTGTATGTTTACAGATTCGAGTGTGCTTGTAAATTCACTATGATTCCTACTGGCCTAAAATAACCAATGATGCTTACTGTGAATAATTTTTACAGTGTAGGAAATAGAATCTTGTTAACGTCATAAGAGTAGCTTTTTTAATAAATTCTGAATACAATCATTTATTGAACTAGGAATTCTGACGAAAGTTTCAGGGATTCAGTAGGTAAAGTAATGAATGGGACTATTCAAGGATGCAGATAATAGATTTGTTCCAACAGCTGACTTTTGTACGGTAATTTGACGGTCACGAAACTGTTAGTAATCGATCTTATACGCATGTCTAAACTTTGACCGTACAAGAACCGTCCAAACAGTACTTGCTCCAGACCAGGGATCGAAATGACGATCACAAAACCGTTCCACTCACGGTCCCGAAGCAGGATGGAACAAAAACGAAACCGTTCTCAACCGATACATTTTCAGTTGGAACACATTTTCATCTATTGCGCAGAATCCTGACGATCATTGTACGGTCAATTCTTGAGTTGGAACAAACCTAATATTGTCTGTATATTGCATCTTTCCATCTGCAAGGAAATTTCTTGCTCCAAATTCAAATGTAAGTATATTCGTCAAGAAAAATTCATTCAGTGTTGTATTTTGTTAGGTTTTATTTATGGTCGTGGTATCAACTCTATGGTCTCAGTTGGCGCCGAAATGAAAAGTGGTGCGCAATCACAACAAAGATTTTATATAGGGAACGTTTAAAGTTCCAGAAGCATCATGCAACATCAATCTTTAGTAGATTATGGTGAGTCATACGAATGTATATTATGAACATTTTTGTCCTTATGATTTTGAGAAAAGTTTATAAAGTGGCTAACGATTAAGTTGTTTGTTATCGCCCTCAACCGAAACCAACTCCCTATATCGGATAATGCATGTTTTTTTACCTACTCGAAATAACTGCGGCCAATAGCGTACATTATTTTGAAATAATTCATTTCAATTTATTGAAATTAAGAAAAATAAGAGAAGAGAAAGAGGAAAATAATGAATAAAAAAAGAAACAGATGTTTTTCTTGACAATTCTTCAGCTCTTCACTTCCGCATTCATTGCGAAACGTCGTTTCATGCTTCGATACACTGCTTAATGATCCTTTTTTACCTAACTCACTTCAAAACCACTGACTCATGTGTAACGCCTCTGATGCGTCAATGGATGCCTTTGAACGGAGGAGTGACGATGCAGAATGCGATTTCACACTGCATTTCACAAACGATTACTATTATCGATGCAGTACTGGCCACTCCTCCATAAAAAGAGCTTTCAGATTCGTAGCTTTTAACACATAATTATAAAAATTACTAATAATCCGGAAAAACAATGCAACAATTTGACAGAGAACGAACCCGGCAAAAGTGACTGAATATAGAATTAAAATAGGAAAAAGCTCTGGACTGAATCTGAAAGCATTTTTTACTCTTGTTTATACTTGGGAAACGATATTTCGAATTTCAGGAAATCAAAGTAGAAATCATGAATGAATTAGTATCATAGAATATTGTCACAGAGAATATAATTGTCTAAATATACATTTTGGTGGATTCGTAATTCAATTCCAGTCGCAACAACTACGAAAGTAAGGATCTACCTATCTGATTGATTAGTAGTTTGGGATCTGAACCCACCCTGAAAATCTCAAGTCTCGAGAAATATCCATTCTAAAGTTATCGTGCTAAGGGCCGGATGGCCCCACGGACAGAATTTAATTTGACCACGGAGTCTTCATTAGGAAGTCGAGCCCTATCGTTTTAGATCATTTTCGGCTCAAAATTCTAAAATTACAGACCATTTAATGTGTTTCTCATAACAAATATAGTGCTGAGGATTCTCTATATCACAAGGATATTGGAAATATTTTCAGTACTTATAATGGACTGTATAAATTTAAATTATTATCTCCTGCGCTGGTTCATTTTACAATTTTACCGACAAAACACAAATATATAGGTATTTTATATTTTGAAATGTGTATTATATTTTTATTTTGATTCTCCCCAAAGGACTTAATTCAATTCAAATATCTTAGATCGGAAGATGTTAATAAATCGGAACCTGCGTTACCATCAATCATTCTCGTCTTATAAACGAACTTATTCATATTTTCACAGATGTAAAAAATCCAAAAATTGCAAAATAGAGTGTGGTCACTAATAGGTCTCTATTCACAAATCCGAAAGATAAAATTCCAATAATTTCTGAATCAGATGTATAATGTATACGTAGGTCAAACTTCTCAAGCTCTGAAGAGAAGAATCAGCCTACATAAAAGTGATATCTGCCTTCATCCAGACATATGTGCCTTGGCTTCACACGCAATGAATAAGTGTCAAAATTTTGATTTCAAAAACACTGAAATTTTATCCATAGAAACAAATTATAACAAAACACTTTTTTGGAGATGTGCTATATTGATGAAAGAAAAAAAAATACAGTTAACAAAAAAGCGAATTTTAAAGGATTGAGCAATATTTATAGTTACCTTCTACCTATAAATATCAACATATCAAACAAACAATGATTAATTAAAGTACTAATTGAATTAATCAAGCCTTCCATATTCCTCTTATTAGGTACATATCAATTTTTGAAATTGTCAATTTTATAATCTGCGATTAACGCGATAATTTTCATTTTGTCAATTTTATGTTTAGTGTCAAGACGGATTTAATGATAAGAGTTCCTGTTTTTTGTTGCCATTTGTAACAACTTTTCTGATGTAAGTTTTATACACCGTTATACCTTTGCCCTTTTAAGATTTTTAAATTATAGCATCCTAATGAAGGTCCCAATACTAGGACCGAAATATAGATGTTGAGGAACAATAGTTATTTGAATTGAACCAAGCCCTTTGTCGAGAAACCAAATAAAAATATAATACTTGTTTGATAATCACGGCAAATCTCCTTCAATAAATAATATATATATTTTACATCCATTACGAACATTTGGGCAAAAGTATATAGCACACATAGTTTAAGCAGAACAAGCGCTCAAAAATAACAAGCATTTCCTATCCCAAGCTTCATATTTCAGTTTCTGCGGTTTTGTATTCCAGTTCGTGAAACAAAATATTTTTCATCAATTTTCAATTGATCGATACTAACTAAATAACCGTTTTTCAAGTACCAATCTCGAATGAATTAATCGAATTCGCAGTAAATTTTGATTAATCTCATCTCGAAACACAAAAATCAACCCAGGAATAATATTCTCGAGTATTTTCGATAAATTCTAAATTATAACAACATTTCTTAATCCACTACTGCTAAACTCCCTGGTCCGGGCCTCTTCAAGAACCAGGCAGCTTTCCGGGTATGCGTAGATCCTTATCCGCGTGTTCCGACAGTGGGGCAGAGTGAGGCAGGTCCAGGAACCACGGTCGATATTCTTGTCTGCCCTTGCAATGAACTTTTTTCTCTTTGGAAGTAGCGTTTCTCATTTTTTGGCGTTCTGTGATACTCCCATGAAAATAAAATTTCGGTTTTGATAGTAGCTTAGCGCATAAGATCTTACTGAAAATGGTATCAACAAACAGTGTTTCCCTTTTAGTTGGCCTATTAGAATTAGACGGATTTGAGGACCAGTGAATATTTCAGATGGATCCTAAAGGTTGTAAAAACTGTTAGCCTGAAATATTTTCAAGTCGACGGTGTTGCCACATCTATATTAAACGCATTGTAACGTTAACTTTTGCCTGAGGGGTATTACAGCATGAGATTCTTATACTAATTTCTCAGGGTAGGCTTGATTACCCCAGCAACAAAATTCCTAGTTAGGATTTTAACAACATATTATGAACGAAAAACAAGATGTAGAAATTTGAATTTACAGTTCCAATCACAATGTCTCAAATCATACAAACTTATAACTACTTATCTTAAATGAAAGATTCAGATAGTGATTCCACTTACAATGCACTAGTTGCGTTTTATGGTGCCGAATGTTCTCGTCAACGGGATATGCCCTCAAGTAGGGTTCGATAGACTTCAGTTATGCTTCCAACTCTGTACCATAAGTAAACCTCCAAGAAAATGTGGGTACAGGCAAATGCTACTGCCAAAAAATTACTTCAGCCTAAGCCAATGATTGCATTTCAGTCCAAAGTTAAGCTTCAGCCAATGAATGTATTTCAGTTATATGGCCCAAGCCAACGAATGTGGTACAAACAGCAATGAGGTCCCAACCAAGGAGCGAGAATAAATATTATTTATCTCGCAAACTGAATCTCAGACAAAATTTCTGATGAATTCAGATGAAAAATTTTCGAGATAACACGATATATACGATAGATGCTTTCACCTTCAGAGGAAATCCGGAAAAGGAAGCCACATAAATTTCCCCAGATCATGCAAACACGAAATCATAGAAGGTAAATAAGCTGACATAAGTTGACAGTCCGTCAATGTGCATTGTATGATTACCAGTAGCGTCTCAAAGAAAATAAACAGCATATATCTACTTTCTTATTCAAAATGGGACTACATATATTTTTATTTATGTATCGATTCTGTAGTTTTTCATAATTTATAGTCATGTTGAAATATTGGATGATCCTAGTACTTCAGTATCTACTGTGATTATCTTTTTGGGTTTTTTGGGTTTAGAAACATGATCTTCGGTCATAATACTCTGTGATTATAAGGTTCATTATCGGAATGAATTCTATGGTTGAGGTCATAAACATTGAGACAGGAGTTTTCTGAATTTCTTCTCATTCGTTTTTTTTAACTCTGGGTAACGAATGTTGAAGGTTCTACAGGTCCTTTCAATGATATTTTGGCAATCGTGTGTGAAAAACATAAGTAATATTTTTCTATAACATCCATGATCTCAATCATACTTCAGTAATTTACCCTATAGTCTTAGAGCACTTTCATCATGAACAAGACCATAGATCATGACTATAAATAGTGAAGTTATTTCAGTTTTTTCCATCTAATCCGGAAACTATCCGAAATGAATAATTTATGTATCAAAGGAGACATTCATTCAAATTTCGAATCGAATAAATATGAGTTTGCCATTTGAGAATTTCGAAATATTGCAATTTACAGTTTCACATTTTTGGAGCCTGATTTTTGGAAAACCTTACGATGTATTATTATACCGAATGTATCAAATCCATACTATCACTCTCTTTCATGGGAGTGTTGAGTTTGGTTTTGTTAGGATAAAAAATAATCGAGAATTTGCATGTCCAAAAGGGGTATGCAAGTGTCATAAATTTCAAGAATTTGTGCATAACTTGGCAACAGAGAATGGCAAAATATTTTTTTTCAGTAGATTGAATCACGAATTCAGTAATGAATCAATACATAAATAAAAATATGGGCAGTTCCATTCGAAATGAGGAAGTGGATATGCGTTAAAAATAGATGTGGCAGTATCGATATATTACGCGAAGAATTCCTTCATTTCCAAGGCTTCACCTGAAATTTCAAAATGGAATATTCACTAGTAATCCAAATACTTCTAATATGCCAACTTAAAAGGAAAACTTTGTATATTTTGCGAAATATTTCTGATCAGTCAGATAGCGGAAAAGATCATTCTTTCTCCAGAATTGTGAGCAAGAAAGATCCCGAATATTTCGATTGGACTCACTGATGATCCGAGGTCGAAATCTATTTCGTCTGGTGATCCGTCCAGCCGTAAACACTCTATAGTAGGAGAGCTGGCACGAATTTTTGGGCAGGTATTTGAGGCAAGCTGAAAACTTGTCAGATGCCTCTCCTATTATATCCCAACTCGGGATTGCAGATCTGGCTGGTGAGTAGCGGCGCTAAATCAACCCCTACATTTTTAATGGCCTGGCAGGTAGAAAGCCCAACCGAAATGATCTGTCTTTTTGGGAATCTTATTTTTTAGTTATAAGTAACACTCCATTAAAATTTCAAGCTGCCTCAAAAACATTTTCTATAATTTTTTGCAAAATATTTTTGGACGCGTCTGGCAATGTTAAAACCCCGATTAAATTATTTGGCAGCTTGAAATTTTAATGGAGTGTTACTTATAACTAAAAAATAAGATTCCCAAAAAGGCAGATCATTTCGGTAGGGCTTTCTACCTGCCAGGCCATTAAAAATGTAGGGGTTGATTTAGCCCCGCTACTCACCAGCCAGATCTGCAATCCCGAGTTGGGATATAATAGGAGAGGCATCTGACAAGTTTTCAGCTTGCCTCAAATACCTGCCCAAAAATTCGTGCCAGCTCTCGGACTACTAGATTTCGGACAGAAGGAGCCAGAAACTTGACAATTCGAGTAGTGTAGGTGCAGTTAGATGTGTGTTATGATGATTTCTATTAGGTTTCTATGTTTTCAGGAATGAGAATCCAGAAGGGTTCATATTTATTCATTTCGTATTTAGGTACTAAATAATGACATGAAGACTTATGCAAAATCTTGAGGGGATCTCTCACACATACTTGAGTTGGGAAAAGAAGAAATGTATGCCTTTGTCGCAATTTCACATCTGAGTGATTACGTTCCTGTTCCTAGGCGTAGGATGTTTTCAGAGGCAAGAGAAGATACACATAATGACCTCGTATCAAATTCAATGCGACGTAATAGATTTGAAGAGATCTTCAAATTTTTTTATGCTGCTGACAACAATTACTGAATAAACTGAACGACATTTTCATGAGATATGCTCTCATGAATTCCAATGTATCCATCGATGCAACTATGATACCCTACTTTGGCATGATTTGCTTTAAACAATTCATTCGGGGGAAACCCATACGCTTTGGATACAAGGCTTGCGTATTAGCTTTCCTTCAGGTTATTGTATAAATTTTGATGTTTATCAAGTTCGAAATAACGATCCCAACCATTGTTTTGAATTTCAAGGTGATTTCACAAAAAAAATTTCCTGGCATCCATTCTCTCTACTGTTTGGTAATTTTTCACGAGTGTCTCGCGCATAACCACATTGGGTGAACGTGGATTCGGTGGTACCGGTGCAGTTCGCAAAAACCTTACTGAAAATTGTACAGCTATCGCAACTAGAGCAGCTATGAAGAAAGAAGAAAGAGGATTCAACGACAATGCGTTAGACAAAAATAAAAACATTGTTTGCTTGAAATGGAAATACAAAAGTACAGTGACATTATTGTCAAATGAATATGGAGTATCGCCTGTCTGTAAGGTGACTCGATGTTCAGCAAAGGCTAAAAAAAAGTTGAGATACCTCAGCCAAAAATCATAAACGAATATAATTCATTCATGGGAGGAGTGTATCAAATGTACGTTGCGAACTAAAGAATCAGATTTCGTAGAAAGAAATGGTACATCCCTATTCTCTTTTGGACATTCGATTTATGTATAAACAATGCATGGGTACTGAGTAGACAACTGAGCAAAACAATTTACAACCTGGAATTCAGAAGACAAGTAATCACGACTTTACTTCAAAAATACGGAAAAATGCCTAAAGCCACTGGACCAAAATCGGTATTTGTTTCTGTTGTATCATTGAGTCATGGGCAACATCTGATCATCGCTCAACACTACAGAAGAAGATGTGTCACAGTCATGTGCAAAATGTGCAAAAATAGAACTACGAAAGCATGCGAGAGATGCAACGTGGCTTCACATGATAAATGTTTCGAGAACTATCATGAAGATTGAAATGGCTTGGATACGAAAATTACCGCATCGATTCACATACTGATACTGGTCTTGATTGCCCAACAGGTCATTATCGACCTCTTTCATATTTGGAAAAATAAGATAAGAAAATTTTTTTCAATAATTTTTTGTTGATCTGTAGAATATTTCAACCCAACTGTATGAGTTTCAGGGAATTCAAGAATGAAAAATAGTTCTGGGCATAGATAGGTTGAGAACAAGCACACAAAATAGTCAACAAAATTCATTAATTGATGTGTAAGGAATTTTCCTACTGCAGGTGTAAAAAAAATCATTCATTATTGCTAGCAATTTACTATCAACTTCAAAAATAAAGAATAATTTCAATCGATTTATATCAACCAATATCAATTTTCCCTACTACAGCTCTAACCGAAAAGCGAAATACAGGGTGGTCCAAATCGTAACCAAGAAATTTTAACCCCGTATTCCACATTAAAAATAAGGCTAAGCTTGTCATATAAACATATGTCGAGAACTGTTCCCTCTCCGAGTTGAAATTATAGAAAAAAAATATTTTTTATTGATAACTAACACACTGTTTGAAATATTTTTATGAACTTTGAGACATCCTGAGCGTCAAGGATAACTTTTTATGTAATATAATTTCTTTTCTATTCTACCAGTGACGTCCGTACTGCAGTGAGACGGAATATTTTCAGATAAAAAAATGATATGCCACTGGTTTTTCTGACAATAAAAATTAAAATTTGAATTTTCATTCGATTTGGAGCAAATTCGGTCTCTAGAATTTTTGCAGTACGAGCCACCGTTTCCGGTCAAAAAAATGAAACACATTATCATGCATGAATAAATCGCCAAAATTAGTTACACGTTTCGTTCACAAAATAAGTTTTATTATTATTATTTACCTACCTTATTACATATTGACAATTCTTTAATGCATGAGAAGGCGTTTCATTTTTTTAAACGGAAACGGTGCTTCGTACAGCAAAAAAAATCAAAAAACCAAATTCGCTCCAAATTAAATCAACATTTAAATAGTAATTTTTATTGTCGGACAACCAGCGGCGTATCATTTTTTATCTGATAATATCAGTATCGCTGCAGTACGGGTGCCACTGGTAAAATAGGAGAGAAATGATATTAAGCAAAAAGTGCTCCTTGACGCTCAAAACCTATGTTTCAAATTTCATAAAAATATTTCAAGCAGTGTAAAGTTATTGATAAATAAAAATTTTGTTTCTATAATTTTAACACCCCGTATCTCTAAGAGGAAACATTTTTCGACATTTGTGTATATAACAAACTAGGGCTAATTTTTGATGTAGAATAGGTGGTTAAAATTTCTTCGCTACGATCTGGACCACCCTGTATAACAACATTTCAAAAATATTATCTCTTCTTCTTCTTGGGGCTCAAATATTGATCGTTCGTGAAGATATAAATAACTTTCGAATATAATTGCATGAACATCTTCGGGAGTTTGAACGTAAACGATATAATAAATCGACAATTTCGATATGACCTTATGCCAATTTATACTTATTCGTAACCGATATTGAGGAAGTGCAATGGATGTCAGATTGTTATGATGATTACAGGGCATAATTCTGCAGCAATGTCCAATGTTCCCAAGAAATCAGTGGTTTAGTCGTCAGATAGTACGAGGAGGTCTAACTCTATATATAGTCATGTTGGCTCGACACAGTACCGGAACGAACAAAGCCATCATACTTAATTCGAAAATCTTCAAAGATTTAATCTGTTCTACATAAGAATTATTCAGCTGCTAATATCGGTCACTTGATACTTAAATACTGGTAGCTTTTTATCTGTCATTCTTTATGCGTTGAAAGAATCTAGTACGCCTGTCCATATTGAAGAAATATTAAAATTGTCGTGTTCACGGTCGAAGTGAATAACTTAATTACTTGAAATTTTCAAGGTTCTTTCAATATAAAGACTTCACCGAATTAGTGCGCTTCATTTCGGATATATTTAATAAATGTAAGAACTAAATTCTGAAATCACAAAATAATCACAAATTTGATTGATCGTGAAGTTGAGTTTGGAACCACCGAAAATGAAATGATGTCGGCGCATACTAGAGAATGAATATGGGAAAATTCAAGATTACCTTCTAGGTGGGTGCGTTTTCTCTATTTTGTGGTGATGTAACAATTTGAAGATAATTTCGTATCAAAATTTAAGCAGAATTTTCGTAAACCTCGTATAATCCTCATCAGTGAGTCCAACAGGGTCGTTTGAAATCACTTTATTTCGACTCGAAAACCATAGTCAGATGAGCAAAACTTGTTTCCCTATGCACAAGCACATAAAAAGTAATGAGCAGTTCCTAAATGACAATAAACTCCCTTAGCTCAAGTGTGAGTATTATATAATAAAAATAATAATTTATTCCTTCTTCAAAATATTAGAAAGTATGTGCAGGAAAAAAAAACAAATGAAAAGCTTACTAATCTAAACCTTCAGTCAAATACTAGCCTACTAGGTGCAATCTTTGGAATTGTGGACTCTTTGAAGTGGACTGCCTTTTCAGTAGAACTCGAAATTGAAAAATTGAACATCGTTTATTCAACATTAATAAATGTAGCATTCAGTTGGCACCAATCGAACGAAGCTCGGAGTTAATATTTCACACAGTCTTAACACTTCATCGCTATCAGACAACAAAATCATAAAGAAGTTTGGAAATAATCTAGGTAGATACCCTAAAGACCTGTTTTAAGTTTCAAAATAATAATAATAACAGTTATTTATTGATCGAGTCAAATCCTCCAGGTTTGAAATATTAGCCTAAAGGTCGTAAATGCAAATCAAGAACAGCAGTGTACCTCGTACTGATCCCTGGGGCACTCCTAGAGACTGCTCAAGTTCTTCCGATGAAGAATCATCAAACCTGTCAGATGCAGATCTCCCATCTGCCTGGACTGACTGCAGAGCTATCTGGCTCTACAGTTAGTCTAGGTAAACATCTTTGAGTTCCAGACAATAGCACTTATCAATGAATAAATCTGTGGTTGAGACTATCAAATGCACGGAAAAAGTGAAAAGATAATCCTGTGACGAAAAGGCCGTTATCGAGACTTGTATAGACAAAATCTGCAAACTGCCAGGTATGGAACCATGCTAGGCACCATCAAGCAACTGAACATTACTGAACATTAGATATTTCAGGATGCTGTTGTGAGTGACTTTCTCTGACACCCAAAATATAATATATGGGCCTGTAATTTGTAATTTTGAGCACACCTTTTGGGCACTCATTCTTCTCAAACAAGGGCTATATCGTTTTGCCCAAATGTCTGCAATTTCAGAATTGTATGCCGAAAATGGTTCGAAAATAGAAGGTTCGACTTCCTGGATGACGAACACTTGGTCAAATTCAATTCTGTCCGTGCTGCCGTAATAGAGACTTAAAAAAAGCGTTTTTTCGTCTTAACAGGATGTTCTCTCATTTATGAGACAACTCACTTACCGTACAAAGTTGATACTAATAACTAATATAACAAAGCTAACTCAGTAAAAACAAAACTAAAAAGCTAACCATGTATCAGCCTGACTTGCAGCAGGTCTCGTAATTTCAGTTTAAAAGCATGTACACAATCATTGAAGACATCAACATTAACACATCCGGGGAATAACTGTAGATACTCTTACCAGAGATAGAGTTGCAGTAGCTGACTACTGATTGACTATAAAAAATTGATTTCTGGATTTCCCTAGAAAACTACATGGTGTTTTTCCAACTTCATGGAAATACTTAGACCATCATAATATCCAAACATATTGACGGATATTATTGAAACTTGAGGGGTTATTGTCACATGCTAAGGTCGAGTCAGAAATACATCAATTATTTCATTATTTCCGGGCCGGACTCATTAATCTTCATTTAAAGTGTTCAGGTTGAAAAAAACACTTTGTATTTTGGATTACGCATAATTGATTCGCTTTTTAGGAAGAAGTTAAATGATGCTTTAATTTGTGGTATCGCTTAAAGTTGTCACATTTTTTTTAATGAATTTTTGAATTTGGAAAAAGTTCGAAAATTTGAATTTATTTACCTGAATAGGACTAAGTCACCTTGTGGAGGTCGAAAATAAATAATAATTTTTTTTAAAAAAGTCACTGAAGGTGAGGAAGACTATAACAGTTTGTTGATATTATACTGAGTGGCCACCCTAGACGCGGATCTCATTGCGATGAAGTGAATGAAGGCATATTGCGAAAAAAAAATATGGCGAGATGTATGAGATATACATACAACACAATACGAGCATATTTCAAAATTATTCGTATGTATAACGGGTATTCTACAACAAGGATATAGACCAAAGTGACACTTCTTCCAATGAACACCCGGTATACATACGAATAATTTTGAATTATGCTTGTGTATATCCTATACATGTCGCCAATAATTTTGTTTTCGCAATATACCTTCATTCACTTCATCGCAATGACTTCCGCGTCTAGGGTGGCCACCCTGTATATCAACAAATTACTATAGTCTTCCTCAACTTCAGTGACTTTTTAAAGAAAATTTATTATTTATTTTCGACCTCCACTAGGTGACTTAGTCCTGTTTAGGTAAATAAATTCAATTTTTCGAACTTATTCCAAATTCAAAAATTCATAAAAAAATATTGTTGATGTGACAACTTTAAGCGATACCACAAATTGAAGCATAATTTAGCTTCTTTCTAAAAAGTTAATCAATTATGCGTAATTCAAAATACAAAGTGTTTTTTTCAACCTGAACACTTTAAATGGAGATTAATGAGTCCGACCCTGGAATAATGAAATAATTGATGTATTTCTAACTCGACCTTAGCATGTGCCAATAACCCCCCAAGTTTCAATGATATCCGTCAATAAGTTTGGATTTTAAGATGGTCTAAGTTTTTCCATGAAGTTGAAAAAACACCCTGTAGTTTTCTAGGGAAATCCAGAAATTAATTTTTTATAGTCAATCAGTAGTCAGCTAGTGCAACTTTATCTCTGGTAAGAGTATGTACAGTTATTCCCCGGACACCCTGTATACCATTTTATATGTTTCTCATTTGTAAACGTCAGATTCCAAAAACACAATATTAATCAAGGAAGTTTATTTTTTCGAGTCACTAACTTGTGAAATTGACAGTTAACTTGTAAAATTTTTACAAGTTAGTAGTATTATTTACATTGAAAGTTGTCAAGTACTTGCTTCTAATTTAATTTATTCTTCTAATCTCAGAGTTCCTGGAACAAATGAATTTCTCAATAAACGTTCTCAAACTATTCAAAAACGATATTCGTACCTTGTTAATTTCGAATCTATTCGCTTTCCTTTTCACGTACTTGCTTTTAATTTCATTCATCCTTCTAATTTCATCGTTCCTGGAACAAATCTTTTAGTAATAAATGTTATAAAAGTATTAAAAAACGATATGCATACCTTGTTTCATTTGGATCTGGCCTTTTTCGTCAGAAATTAGCAAATATTCTCGAAGGACTTCCTCTCGTAAAGCCACTGACAGTTGTCATAATTTTCCGATGTCATAAATAATCATAAATAGCTTACGACATTTGCGACAAATCATTGAGATTTTTTTGGAATTTATCCCACCTTTTTACAAACAAGAAACAAATAAAATATAAAACAATAAACGCAAGGTAACGGGTTTTACTGGCTCAAGGAGGTAACTGACTCGCCTGCGGCTCGTCAATTATATCCTCCATTCGCCAGTAAAAACCCTCTTACCTTGCTAGTAATGTTATATACTATAACTGTCGACACTTAGCATACAGTGGTGATTTAATATTAATTAATTAATATTAATTAATAATGATAATAACCCTCAGGGGCTCTGGAATGGTAAGTTCTAGAGTACGGGCTTAGCAAACCCGAGGTACCCGAGCTAAACCTGGCAGTAGGTATAAATTGCAACCATAATGATGGTTCAATTAAGGAGTAGAATATTGAGTCGCTGCCTGAGGATCGTCAGGGCATGTCTGGAGCTGGCGCTGGACATGACAGCATGCGGGACGTCAGTGGCAGGGCGCTGAGGAGGCGGGCCCCTGTCATACAAAACACTACAGCTCAACAGGAAGAACCAAGGAGGCAAACAACAGCAGTGCCACCCCCTACAAATAGTGCTACGCAGGATCTTCAACCAGCGTTCACTCAAGCAGGGTTACCCAGAAGACGCATGAAATGGACAAGTTGTATCAATGAAACGATCATGCGCATCTACTATAAAATAACAAACCTGGGTCAAGAACTAACTGGATACAGACAACGGTTATTCAATGAATTCAAGCGATGTTTTCCAGATCTACAAGTAACTGAACAGAGGATAATAATAATAATAATAATAATAATAGAATTTATTTTCAGAATTATCTCAGTTGACAAAGTGAAAACAAGTCAAATAAAAAATCAACATTCATCTATAGGAAAAGGATTACAAACATATGACTGACAGAAATCTTTAAATTCGTTACATGTATATGGCTCACAGTTTAACAGCATTGAAAAATTGTCTTACGGAATACATTATACTCAGAATATTTCTTATTGCCTTAGGAAGAAAATTATACAATCTAATACACATATATAAAGTACTTCTTTCTGTATTTGAGTATTTATGAATAGGGTAGAAATATTCATGGACTCTCCTCGTAAATTGAATTTTTGTATGTTTTAAAATAATAATTATGTTTACGCAAAAACAATAATATTCTGTAGATGTATAGCGCTGGTAGTGTTAGGTTAGGATATTGTTGATTTAAATATATTTCTACAAGATGACCTGAATTTTACATTAAACATTGTTCTAATTGCCTGCTTCTGAATTATAAATATGTGTTCAGCTTGAGAACTGGAACCCCAAAAAACTATACCATAAGACAGGAGAGCTTGGAAGTTGGAAAAATAAATGGTCTTCAGTATATTTAAATCTACTTGATTCTTGAGAGCCCTCAGTGTATAGATCACAGTGTTCAGCTTTCGTACCAAATTATCACAGTGTTGGTTCCAATTTAGGTTTTTATCTATGGTAAGTCCTAGAAGTCTTGTGTTAGAGCTGATCGGTATGTCAGTATTATTCAGTCAGTCTGATGGATTCGGGATAATTTAGGTTGGATCTTATGTTGGAGAAAAATATTACATTTGTTTTTCCTGAGTTGAGAGACAATGAGTTTCGACAACACCAGTCACTGATGTTCGTGAGAGTAATGTTTATACCATTGATCACTGTATCCAGGTCGTGGGATGACATATAGCATTGGTGTCATCGGCATATAAGTATTCGTCTATTTCCAAATTTTCCCCTATTGGTTCCAGATTTTCCGGTAGATCATCATCGTAGACGATGAAGAGAATGGGTCAAAAATAGTGCCCTGAGGTATGCCAGTAACTACTAATTTTTTCTGTGAAAAGATTTTTTCTTCGTTTATCTGCAGAGTAACCATTTGTTTCCTGTTTTTAAGGTAGCTCTCAATTAACTTGAGTGTTGTACCTCTATTCCTCTATCTTGTAATTTCAGTAATAGGATTCTATGGTCAACACAGTCAAATGCTTGGACAGGTCGACAAACAATCCTGCTGTTATACTATCATCTTCTAGTGATGAAAAAACTCTTTGAATGAACTCGAACAGTGCTGTTTCGGTACTTTTTCCTTTTGTGAATCCGTGCTGACTATGAGATAGAATGTCAAATTTTTGGAAGAACTTGAGCATTCGGTTCACCAGTATTTTTTCGAAGATTTTTGCAAAAGATGTTATTAGGCTGATAGGTCTGTAATTGTTGAAATCATCTGTGTTTCCTTTCTTAAAACAGGGTTTTATAAGTGTTATTTTAAGCGCATCGGGAAATATTCCAGATTTAAAGGCAGCATTCATTATGAAGCAAAGCGGTTGTATTATATTCAATATATGTCGTTTTAATACTTTTAATGGAATTTCATCATATCCTGAAGTTACTTTATTCTGCATTCTTTTTACTGTTGATATGATCTCATTATCATCCACATCGAACAAGTAAAAAGACCTTGATGTGTTCTTCTTATTTTTATATTGTGGTTGAGTTTTAGGGCGTAGAGTTGATCCAATTTCAGAGAAGTGTTTATTGAAGTCATTTGCTAGCTGTGATATGTTATTATTATCATTCTTATTTTTATTTATATCAGGGAGTATTGTGATGGGCTTTGAACTTCGATTTGTGACTTCCCTTATAACATTCCATACCGCTCTGTTTTTATTGTCCGCCTTGTCTATAATTGAGTTATATAAGTTTCGTTTAGTTGAGCTCAATAATTCATCATATGCCCTTTTTGCTTGTTTATAGTTACATAGAAATTCTGATTTATATCTGGATAGTAAGAACAAAATATCTAGCTCTTCTTTCAATTTTTGTAATTCGTTTGTTTGCTTTAATCTTCTATTTTTTTTAATGTTGATTGTTCTGAGAGGAAAAGCTATTTCAAAGCACTCTTTGAAGTTATTAAAAAATATACTCCACATTTCATTTACATTATTTACATTTAAGTCATATATATTGGACCAGTTAATGTTCTCTAGGAGAAAATTGAAGATATGATGGTTTTCTTCTGTGTACTGTCTGACTAGTTTTTTATTACATTTTAATTTCTGTGAATGTGAACGACTACTAAAAATGAATTTCTGACCTGCGTGATCGGATAGGTGTTCCTCGATGACTGTGGTTATCCCATCTATATTGGTGATTACATTGTCAAGACATGATGCTGTGGTGGTTGTCGTTCTAGTGGGTTCCTTTACAGTAATTTTCAAATTATATGATTCCAAAATTCCTAAAAACATTTTAGACTCATTCGATGAGGATAATATATCTATGTTGAAGTCTCCTGTAATTATTATATGGGTATTTTCTGCGAGACATTTATCAAGTAATGAATTCAACTTTTCAAAAAATAAATCAACATTAGGTACAGTGTTTGGTCGGTAAATACATACTACAAGATACCTACTTTTATCAATATTTACTTGTACAGAACAGCACTCAAAGCAACCTGGTACACTTTGTGATTTGATATCATGTCTATCTGAATATTCGATACCTTCTTCAATGTATATTGCGCATCCACCATGATGACCTTTTTCCCTACAGTAAGATGACGCCAACACAAATCCTACTGGAACATAGTGTTCAAGTTCTTCTACAGATTTCCAATGTTCGGTTATACAGGCAATGTTTACTTGATGATTTAGCAGTGCCCGTTCTAGTTTCAGGAATGATGTTCCGATTGCTTGTACATTCTGGTGTAAGATGCATATTTTTCTATCTATGGTCTCTGCTGTTCCTGTGGTTTTCGGAAAAAATTTTTGAAGTTGAAATCTCTCAAAATGACACCGGAGGGCCAGAAATTGGGATCATACAATTTATCCTGGAGTTCATCTGGAATACCAATACTGAATGCTGAATTTTCTCCCTTTGTATTGAGTTTTTTGACTTCTATTGTTTCTTTTACCTGTTGATCTGCCATATATTCTTTTATATCACTTTCTGAAACATTTGTACCTGCAATTCGCCCTAAATAAATCCATTTTTTCCCTATTGCTCCTTTGATCTTAGTATCATCTTTGGAAGTTCCAGTGCAAGTTACAAATTTCGTTGGTTTTGTTCTTGTATTTGCGGACGTGTTTTGTCTATCTACTAATTGGTTTAATCGTGTTCTTTCTTTATTTCTACCCCTCACAACAGTTGTCCAGGTTTGATTATTTTCGTTTTTCTTATCCCCATTGTTTATGTTTTCATCCTTAGACGACAACGATAAGTCAGGTGACATTGACGCAGCAGAAACCGAAATTGATGGGGTTATGACAGTTGGTGATTCTCTGTGTCGGTTTTCTGTACGTGGGCACAGAATAATTCTGTGGTGCTGGTTTAGTCGGAAGTTGTTTACCTTTTTTTTGTACGTTGTTGTTTTCCAGGTATCTTATCTTATCATAAAGAAGTTCGTTATTTTTTATCAATATCGAATTTTTGCTTTTTACTTCCTCTAATAAATCACTTAACAGTTTTACCTGCATCTTCAAATATTCATTCTCGAAATTTTTTTCCATAGTTGGGGTTGCTACAGATTTCGCTGATTCTTCAATCTCTGAACTTAAAGTGTGGGCACAAACTACTGTGGATGATTTTTTAGCTTTGTTCCAGCACGATTTGTGCAACATTGAACCGCATTTTACACAAGTCATTGCATCCACCACTTTTTTATTGCAGTGGTTGCACAAATGGGACTTAATCTCTTCATTATTCAACATATTCGCGGAGCGATCAACTTCATCATCATCACTCGTCGACATCTTGCGCACGAATGCCCAAATATGACCAATATCGCGTAATCCTCAGAAACAAACTTATATCAGAAGACAGATTGCAGGAAATTAAAAATGAAGTTGTCAATGAATTAAACAACGAAAGAAAACCATAATAGGGAAGAACACACAACTTCTGGAAACAGAGAGCACAACATGGAGCAACACATGAAGAAAGAACAACTGAACTCCAATTACCGCTCCAAGAAAGATTTCAAACGGACGACGAAACACAGAATGAACATTCATCACCTCAGGTTCATACCTCGGTAGAGAACTGCCCATGAAATTTCGAACGAAGAACGACAAGCTCTAGTGGAACGTCTTGAATCAGCAATGCACAGATTATTCACCGAATACAACGGCACTGATCCACTCTCCAGACCAACACTACCTAGGATCAGATCATCCAAAAAGCTTGCAGTCATCCTCAAGATAATGAACACTGATGTCATACCAAAATTCCTTTCAATGGCAACACAACTGGAAACGATCCATCTCATCCTTTATTGTGCCGCAACAACTGTAGTGGAAGTGCTGGGCATGAAGACCAAACCAAGACAGCACTCAAATCAACCCTGTCCACAACCTCGCCTACCTCACTGGCAAAGGAGGCTGGAGGAAAAAGTTCAACGCTCTCGGCAGGACATAGGAAGGCTGACACATATGAAAATGGCATCAGAACAATCAAGCTGAAATCGTTGGTGGAATCGATAATCTATCGAAATCGCAAGCACTCAAGCTATGAAGAAGAAAACACAACAGTAAAGCAGTGCATCGACACACTGAAACAAAAACTCAGTGTCTACTCCGAGAGATTGCGAAGATATAAAGAGAGCAACAGGAGGAAGCAAGATAACATCTCCTTTGAAAACTCGGAGAAAAATTTCTACAGACATCTGGATGGAAAACAACAGAACTCCCCAAACATCTATCCGAATAAGGATGACATGGAAAAATTCTGGACCGAACAACTGTCGAAACCTACTACTTACAACAAAAATGCCGAGTGGATAAAAAACGAAGAGAAAACTCAAACCAACACCGCACAAATGTCCCTTACGGTCATCATCACAGAACAAGAGCTTTCGGATATTCTCAAAGAAATGCACAACTGGAAATCACCTGGACCAGACGGCTCCACAGTTTTTGGCTGAAAAAATTCAACTGTTTGCATAGTAATTTAACTAACGCAGTTAATGAAATTCTACGAGATCCAGAGAGTATGCCCTCCTTCCTGACAGAGGGTATAACTTATCTTCTGCCAAAAAATCACCAAAGTACAGACGATCCAGCAACGTACAGGCCAGTGACATGCCTGCCAACTATGTACAAGCTCATAACATCTTGCATTACACGTCGACTATACTCCCATTGCGCGAACGAAATAATATAATTGCATCAGAACAGAAAGGATGCTCCAGAGGTGCAATGGGATCCAAAGAACAACTGATAATCGACTCTATAATCTGCAACCAAGCCCATAAGAAGAGGAGAAATTTGTTCACGGCTTATCTTGACTACAAGAAAGCTTTCGACTCCATGCCGCATGAATGGCTCATAAAAGTTTTAGAGATCTATAAAGTAGATCCAAGAATAGTGAGCTTTCTCAAAACAGTTATGTCAACTTGGCGAACTAACATCGAAATCAGCGGAACAGGCATAAGAACTGGCACAGTATCCATCAGGAGAGGAATTTTTCAAGGAGACTCTTTGAGTTCATTGTGGTTCTGCATGGCAATGAACCCGTTATCAACTATTTTAAAATCCTCCAGAAAGGGATTCAACCTGAAAGGCAACACTAGCAATATGTTGATTAACCATCTTTTATACGTCGATGACTTAAAACTGATTGCAGCAAACAGAGACCAACTAGAGTGCCTACTACGACTAGTGGAGATGTTTTCCAAAGACGTCAGCATGAACTTTGGACTGGACAAATGTCGTTCCCTAAATATAGCAGGAGGGAAAATCCAACAGACACCTCTCACCTTATCTAACGGAGAAGAAATAAAGGCAATGCTGGCAGGTGATCTATACAAATACCTAGGTATGAAGCAATGTCAAAGGATAGACCAACGAGTGATGAAGGACGAACTAACAGCAGAGTTCACCAGAAGAATGAGGAGCGTTCTGAAAACGAAACTGAACAGCAGAAATCTCACAAAAGCTGTTAACACCTACGCTTGCTCAGTTCTCACCTACTCTTTCGGAATAGTAAAGTGGAGTAATACAGATCTCGATCGTCTCCAACGGAAAATGAGAACACTATGTACAAAGGCCAACAAGCATCATCCTAAATGCTGTGTTGAAAGAACAACAATTCCAAGAACTGAAGCGGACAAGGCTTTGTGGACATAAAGAAAATGGCAGCTGAACAAATAACAACTTGAGAAATTATTTTACAGATAAAGCAAACACATCGGACTTACATAAGATACTGATTGAAGCAGATTGTTCAACACCTCTATTACTAAGCGAGCACCCTCATGAAAACACCACACAGACGGATAGTGATAAAATTCAAAGATGGAGAGAAAAGCCCCTACATGGAAGACACCTGAACGAGGTCCCAGGAACATGTCGACATTCCTGCGTCGAACTACTGGCTGACTTCTGGAAGATTGTTTCCTGAGACAGAAGGTTTCCTCCTTGCCATTCAAGATCAAGTAGTGCAAACTAAAAACTATCAGAAATATATCATGAAGGATAGGAGCCTCACCGACGATAGATGCCGCTACGGATGCCAAACATCAGAAACAATCCAACATATCACAGGAGGCTGCCAAATGTTTGCTGGAAATGAATATAAGAGTCGACATGATGCAGTTTGTAAAATACTTCATCAGGAACTCGCCACCCAACTGAAGATTCTGCAGTCCGAAACAATTCCATATTATAAGTATCAGCCTGAAGTAATACTGGAGAACAACCTTTACAGGTTATACTGGGACCGCACAGTACTTACAAATTTAACAGTTGCTAATAACAGGCCAGATATAATCCTAGTGAAGAAAAAGAGAAGAGAGCAATACTTATAGACGTAGCCATCCCGAACAACAACAATCTACGTCAAAAATATGCTGAAAAAATATCGAAATATCGAGAGCTTGAACTTCAGATTAAAAGGCAGTGGGGAATGTCTAGTACCAGAACCATTCCCATTCTCATATCAACCACAGGAATTATTCCTAAGAGCCTCAAGTCCAACCTCAAGGAGCTAGATTTGGATGAAAACCTGTTTAAAGTAATGCAAAAAGCAGTACTTCTTGGTACTGCTAGAACGGTAAGGAAGTTTGTAGGTCACGATGGACACCAGGAACAACCATGGAGGGAAAACAAACAACTACCACGACATCAACCGAGAGATCCAGGACCAAGCAACGAAGGACGAACAACCCAGGACCCAGGAGAAGAAGAACACCGAAGACCTCAGAGCTCAATCCCCCTGATACTTGCTATCCGGGATGAGTGAATGTTCCCCTTAGTAGGGAGTGTGATAGCCGATCGCTAGGGGTGTGAAAAATCACACCCTTTCTACGCTAATAGGCTCAAGTCGATAATAATATTAATTAATAATATATTAGTCCTAGGTTTAGGCCGGTATAGCAACTGTTCAAGTATACTTCCATTGCGCGGAATACGGAAATTTAGCTTGACCAGCAAATCAGGGCAGTCCATATAGAAAATAAGCAACTTGAAAAGTACTAGGCACAGGCAATAGACTCTTCTGTTCTCTAAAGATATGTAAGTATGATAACCTATTCAGAAGTGGGTTATGGTCAGAACCCCCAGGCAGGTAAACTCCATTCAACCTGAATGCCAAGAACTTCAAGAACTGCCTCGGAACAGACTCCAGCTGATTGATGTGTACACTGTATATTGGACCCCAGACAATACAGCCATACTCGAGCTTGGAGCGTACAAATGAATTGAAGAGGGTAGTACAACAGTTGGAATCCTCAAAATTTCGACATGCACTGAAGATAAAACCAAGCATTCTCTTTGCAGCTGTTGTGATACGGTCATAATGACCGTACTTTTAGCCTTTGAACAAATTCAATCCAAATATCCTTAACCTGCTGAACTCTTTTCAACACTCACTGGCTTATTGTGTAGTCATGCTCAATTATTGTGTTCCTCAGACTTTAGGTTATGGTTTTACACTTATTAATATTAAGTGGCAGTTTATTCATAGTACATCATTCGTTAAGCATATCCAGATCTTGTTGGATTAACCTAAAGTCATTCGAAGTTGATATAGCCCTGCATAGCTTGAAGTCATCGGCGAACAACAAAAATTAGCAGCGCAGTTTTCACCAAAATCATTAATGAAAATGAATAAAAAGAGTGGTGCCAAATTACTGCCCTGAGAAACGCCGCTGAGCGCAGTGAAGGAGCAAGGTTTATGACCTCTGAATTCAACATATGAAATACGGTCACTGAGGTAAGAAAGGAACAGCACTAATAACCGACGATCAAAGCCGAAGTTCTCCAGTTTCCGCAATAGAATCACCCTGTCGAAGGCCTTTGAAAAGTCTGTGTACACAGCATCTACTTGCAATTGGTTGTCCACAGCCTCACAAACTCATGGCGCCAAAATTGTGCAAATATTGTTAAACTAGTAGACCTAGATCTTTTATTCATGAAACCACGTTGTCTATCTGATATGAGGTTTCCGACAAGGGGAAAGATTATGTTATTCAAACACATCGCAAATTTGGACAAGGTTGGATTAAAGAGGCCTGTAATTCGAGATGTCATTTACTTTAAAACTGGACATATCACCGAAGTCTTCCAAATGTCTGGAAAGCAACTACTCTTCAAAGCCAAATTATAGATTGTTTACAGAGGTTTGGACAACACATGGGCACAGTCCTTTACTGCCCTCGGACATTCGTCAAAAATCTCAGTGAAATAATTCGACTGTTATCTGAAGTAGGATATGAATGCTGAAAGGGAACACCAACTGATCGATTAGTATGTGCCCTACAGAAAAATCTGCAAAAGCATTGACTATCTCGGAAGGACTGTTGTATTCAAATCGTCCAAATTTAATACTCCCGGAATTCTTAAGGTTTTCTTTTTATTGTGATATAATAACTCCAAAAGGCAGATGGATCACTGTATGGAATTTTCGGGCTTACACTTGTAATCCTCCAAAGCAGCCGTACTCTGCTCTTTAGCAAACTTCTGAGTGATCTAAAGCTGGGTTTCAACGAATCACTGTTATAGGTTTTCAATCTTTTGAATACTCTACTTCTCTTTTAAATAATATTAATTTTCGCTCTAGTGTACCACGCAGGATATTTGCCATTAAAATTTTGTTTGGGAGGAACACACTCGTTGAAAATATTGAAAAAATATTATATATATATTATATTATAAAATGATTTAACAGCTGAGTTCATGTCATTGTGGTTATCTGAGAATGTCCAGTTTGTGCCTAAAATCATAAAGTAGAAAAATGGAAAATTGGACCTGGCAGAATCAAATTTTATAACTGATTCATCGAATGTGATATCAGCAGTTTGCTTTGGATAAGACAATGAAATGTCCAGAGCAGGATGATTACTATCTTCTGGAACAATTGGAAATTCACTTTGCCCAAGTAGTTCAAGATGGAATTGTACTGATCCAAGTTGAAAACGCGCAGCAAATTGATCAAGTCTGAACGAAGTATCATTATGTCTCTGGTTGATTGAAATCCCCCAGAACTAGAACTCTGTTACCATATAGGCATTCAAGCATATCAAACAGGTTCAAAATGTGCAATATATTTGCCCTCGGAGATATATTTTTTTTTTTTTTAGCGTATGGCATACATGGACTTAGTTATAATTAGTTAAAATTGTACACATTCACATTACGCCATAAAACATACAAGTGTATATCCAAAAATGAAAAAGTAGAAATAAAGTATAAACACAAATATAAATACAAATATAAACACAAATATAGCACGATTTGAAGTTAAATTTTAAAATCGAGACCATTAATCCAGTCCAGCACAGAGTCAGTGGCCTCATAGAAGTCGCTAATTTCTCCTCCGTATGCAGTAGGGGGCACTCCATTGCAATATGGTGGACAGTCTGACGAGGCTCTCCGCAGTCACAGGTTGGTGTTTCGGTGTGAGTCCCCACTTATAGAATGAGTCACGGCAGATACCGTGAGACGTTCTTATCCTGTTGAGTGTTTTCCATTCGTGGCGAGGCAGCCCCATACCCGGCAAGGACACTGTAGGATCAGTTATATGTGCCTGGACTGGTTTCGAGGCTTCCCAGCATTCTTTCCATTTGTTGGTCAAACTGAAGTTATCTCCCACAAGTTTTCCGCTAGCAGCATTGGGGAGATCTAGACTTCAATCTCTGCAGGCCGGCATCAGGAAGGTCACTATGTATTGGAAGTAGGGGATTTGTAATCATTTTATTGTATTCCCTAACTAGGCTCTCTTGTCTGCGGATGGAGGGAGGTGCAATATTGCTCAGAACAGGGAGCCAGGGCAGAGGTGTGCTTTTTAGACAGCCACTAATTAGCCTCATTGTCTCGTTGAGTTTGGTGTCGATGTTCTTTACGTGGCAGCTGTTTATCCAGACTGGGGCGCAGTACTCAGCAACTGAGTAGACGAGGCTGAGCGCTGAGGTTTTAAGAGTGGATGCGTTCGCGCCCCAAGTAGTGCCGCAGAGTTTGCGGATTATGTTGTTTCTGGTGTTTATTTTAGCTGCGGTGTTCTTTAAATGTGTTTTGTATGAGAGTGTTCGGTCCATTGTTACCCCTAGATATTTTGGGCAAGGATTATAGCGTAATAGTTTATTATTGAAATACACTTGGGGCTCCACTCGTGCTTGTTTATTGTTTAGGTGAAAGCACATCGCTTCAGTCTTATTCATATTTGGAATTAGCCTCCAGTCGGCGAAGTATTTTCCCAGCATGTCCAGGTCTTCTGACAGTACGTTACTAGCTTCTTCGATGGTTTTACTTTGGGATGCAAGGGCCAGGTCATCGGCATATCCGATCCATCTAACGACTGTATCCAACCGGGCAGCAAATTCACCCCATTGGGCCTTTCCAAAATTCCATCTGGGCCGGGGTGTAGAGTGGATTATCGGGATTTTAATTCCAATTTCGAGGACTATAGGACGATGCTGGCTGTGCGGAAAGTCGTCCAGGACTTTTCTTGAAATTGGGACCGGGCGTTTTAGAGCGTTCTCTGAGGCAAAGCAAATGTCTGGGTTGGTTTCAGTGTTCCACGCAGCTGATTTGAAAGTATTTCGTTCTTTAGCGTCAAAGATTAGGTGGAGATCATGTGAGTCTGCCCAGTTGGCAAGGCGCTCGCCGTTCTCATCTGTGGTTCGGTATTTCCATTCAGTGTGGTGACTGTTAAAATCGCCTGCGTATATTGCAGGGTGTGGGTAAATGTCTAGAACGTTATCAGGCCAGGGTGCTTGTGGTGGTTTGTAGATGTTTGCAACCGTAATGTCCGCTATTTTTGTTATTACTTGGTGAACGTTTGAATTTATGCTGGAATTTAGTAGTATAGCGTTTTCGATGTCTTTTCGGACATATGTCGCATTGCCATAGGACCGATGATAGGTGGCTCCCAGTAGGTCGAATCCCAGAATTTTGCCTCTTTGGCGCTGTTGGTCTGCATTCTCGATGTGGGTTTCTTGGATAATGGCCATGTCAATGTTTTGGTCTAGCAAGAGCTTTGAAATGTACTCACTCTTGGCTCTGCTAAGTCCTTCGGCGTTTATTTGGCAAATTCGGATCATTTCTCCGAGATTTTTTGTCGTTTGGCCCTGAGGAGGGCCATGGTTGTGAGATTTTGAACTATTTGAATCCATGTATAGTAGCCAGGAGATCCGGAGATATTGTCTGGCTGCCGAAGATATATAAATTACAAATATGTAACAAAACTTCTATATGTGAAATAACTTGTAGCCAACGTCTACAGAACAGAAATCGTCACGAAAACCCTCCAAGTCAATTTCGGCCGCATCACAGTCACCTCCTTCCGTCACTACTAGACACTGAATTGGACTCCATGCACCTCTAAATACCGAATAATTTCTGGAAAATAGTTCGGAGCTATACACGTTTGGTTGGATCTACGTCCCAGCCGCTGCTATAATGATATATTCACCTACTGAGGTCGATTGAAGGAAGTTGTTAGTTTTTGAGCGCTCGTTCTACTTAGACGAGTGCTATATCGTTTTGCCCAAATGTCTGTAATTTTCGAATTTTGAGCCGAAAATGGTCTCAAACGATAGGGTTCGACTCCCTGATGGAAAATATGAGGTCAAATCAAATTCTGTAGGGCCGGCCGTCCGTCCGGCCGTCCGTGAGCACAATAACTCTCGAACGGATTGTCCTAGAGACTTGAAATTTTCAGGGTGTGTTCAGCTCCCAAATAGCTCGGTTAAGTTCGTTAACCAGAAAAATCGTACAGGGTGTTCCATAAAAAGTGGCCATTCAAAATTTTGTTCCTCAATATTTCACACAAAACGAGGGCAAACGGAATGAAATTTTGCAGCAACTTGCCAGATGCTCATAGTGAGCCTCTCGCAAAATTTTGTGGCCATAGTTTTAACAGAACCATAGAAAATTCAATTGGAATATTCAAAAGAAGAATTTTTTTATTTCCATAACCAACTTTCCGATTCAAATGAAATTCATTTTGTAAGTTGAGACTGATATACTGAATGTTCATGCAAAATTTCAAGAGGATAGCATCATCAGAATCATAGAAATTCCAATTGGAATATTAAAGGAAAGACTCTTTATATTTCCATAACAAGATATCCGAATCAAATGAAATTTATTTTTGGAATTGAGATTTATATATTGAATGTTTGTGCAAAATTTGAAGATCATCGCATCATCCGAACTATAGAAAATTCAATTTGAATATTGAAAAAAAAATTATATTTTCATAACAAGATATCTGAATTGAGTGAAATTTATTCCTGGTATAAAGATTGATATACTGAATGTTCATGCCAAATTTCAAGAGGATCGCATCATCAGAACCATAAAATTTAATTATTTTAATTTTCAAGTGTGGCCATAGAATTGAACTTTTTTAATTGTTTATATATAAAGTATCAATTTCAAGTCATATACAGAATTTTGAGATGATAGTCTTATTGCTCCACCAGAGAACGAGCGCTCCGAAGCTCCTGCTCAGGGTTTGCTTCCATTTTTCTATTCAGTCCTCGAACATTTTGATAGTAGCAACGGAGACTGGGCGCTGTTTAGACGCCTCAAATAGTTTTTCTGGACGAATTTGGGCTCACCAAGTTGATATTCAATCTTGAGGTTGACTGCGCCCTTAGCAATACAATCTGTGAGTTCAGCCTTAATTTGGCGGTATTGTTCCATCTGATGTAATGAATGAATTCTTGAATTTATCAATTTCTCTCATATCTTCAGACCAATAAATCATCTCAACAGCGAAAACCTTGGATTGAAAAATTATCCTTAAATCGGCCTACAGACGATCAACCTAGTTGAAGACTAAGTTGTGAACACCGCGTGTTGACGACCAACTTGAACGTCTGTAGGCAATATATTCATTGAAAAGATCTCGACATTACGACCATTATGTGCTCGGCAGTCATTCAGTTGAAACTAGACAATAAGTCTATCAAGCTGCTTTGAATCAATCTGATGAATTCTTCAGCATTAAAGTGATACCTTGTTGAGTATTATTTGTCCGAAAAGTTCGTCCTTCATGACTGCCAAACTCACGTTGAGACTTAACTAATGTTGGAAAAGTGAAACAATAGCCTCATGCCAGTTTTATCACTGCCATACGTGGTTATTTCGTAAATTAATCAACCTGATTTTGTGAAAGTGGTCTTAAATCCGTAATATCATATGGCTCTCACTCTCCTAAGTTATTCTGGTACCACCTACAAAATGTAAGTCTGATCACAGCATCTACAAGTAACAGACGGATTGATGATTTCCATAAAATTACATTGATTCAATCACGAAGAGCTTCAAAAGAGCAAATTTGGGTTCGAAATTTTTAGACTTTTTCGTTGTTATCATGTTAGTCATGATATTATGGCGGAGGATGAACAGCTATCACAAAAGATGTCATTCGAAAGCAAGATAAATGAGGTATTTTTCACTGAAAAGAGAACGTGTGCATAATTATTAATATTCCAGCGAAAAAATCGTTGGAAGATAAGGGCTAATTGTTTCAACTTCACAATAATGATATTCATCTCCTTACCACGCCCTCAATAAGAGTTTTTTGTACACAGTGTAACGGGTTTTCCTCGCAATATAGTTTCACTAACAATTAACACCTCGGGCGCCAGCTATTCTTTCAAGGGAAAAATAGCACAACCTACCCAGATAGCTACTCTAGTCGAAGACAAGGTTCTATGTTGTCTAGGGTAGTAGCGACAACGCAGACCTATGAAAATAGAGTGTAATAATAAATGTTTATTCAAGTTTGGCAATTAAGAATGAACACAGTTTAAAGAGAACATTCACTTATGAAACAATTCAAATAAATTGCCGCTTGAGTTCGAGCACGTTCACGATTTCCGTACATGGATTCACGAGTCAGTACCAGGACCGAAAATAAAACTCGCAAAAATTATTCGCAATAATAAAATAACGGACACATAAAATACTCGAAATCAGAAATATTCAAAAAATTACTATCGGTAACACCTATCTAGACTTCTGGTTGTTCTGTATATTATTTTAATTTCGATTATCTCGGTTCGAACGGAATCGGGGATGTTCGGTCGAAGTTTATAGCGAGAAAATTAAATCGTCAGCCGCTAGAGTTTGCACGCCTGTCCGGCAGACGATTCAACGAGAAATCCAGTCACCTACCCAAAGGTTCGCACGCCATGAATGATAAGCCACTGGACTCCTCGAATTCTCTATACAAGGAGGGTTTACACGTACGGATGTGATACGAAAATAACTGACAATATACGACCACTGGCCTATAGAGAGTGTTTAAATCGCCAGCCGCTATAGTTTGCTTGCCTGTCCGTCAGACGATTCAACGAAACCTCCAGTCGCCTACCCAAGGGTTTGCACGCCATGAATGATAGGTTACTGGACTTTCCGAACTCTCTGTACCAGGGTGTATATGAACAGAAATGGGACGGATAATAAACGGGATATCGAATTGACCACCTCTCACGACGGACAATTCGAAATCAGAACTCGCGAAAATTTATGCCCGATATATAAAAAAAAACCGATTCACGCGGTTCGCACGCAACCAGAAATCAGACAAAAATGGTGTTTGTATTTTACCTAGAACCTGATTCACTTCACTCACTGACTTTAAAACTGGATAGATCAACGTAAATATAACTAAAAACTGATAACTGAAAATAACACGGACTAATCGGCGATAAAAGAAAAGAAATATAAATTTAAATTCGTAATAATAAAACTCAAAGCAAACTCAAATGGAAATAAGCAGCAGTTATATCTAGTATCCGGAGGTGTCTCGAAAAATTCTGAACACTGTTCAACTTAACCGAAAACCAGAGCACTAATTAAATTTACAAACGGGAAACCAGAGCACTAATTATTTACGATCGGAAAACCAGAGCACTAACTAACTAATGACCGGGGGTACTCTTTTACTTATAATCATGGGGGGGAACAGAAAAATAATTTTCTGCGCCGACCCGAACTCCAAAATTCGCATTGCTGGCGGAGGAATTGGACAAAAACATGTCCTTATCTGTACTGCATATGCTTTTAATGCGGTTGCAGCGATGAGAAACGCGATTAAATCTCCGCCTGGCGTTTTATCATTGTTTTGATCTTTTACGGATTTCTATATTCGGTAAATTAAATGAACGGAAAATGTGAAAACTAACGGAAAATACGTATTTTAATAAGCCGGAATTATCGATTAAATTGACTAAACTACAGAATTCAGAAAATTTTCAGTATTAGACGATTTTTGCATCAGAGATATACGAAAACCAATACAAAAATTACCAATTCCAATAATTCCAAATTATTAACTGAACGAAATATAGAAAATACTAAAAATGGAGTACGATTATTATCCCGAAAAATCGAACTTCATTACACCCCCCTCACGTGAGAAGAATTCGACTTCGGACTAAGTCGAATTCCCCAACAAAAAAAAATAAATGAACGATGTCCCCTATTCGCGTCGCGGTGCTCGAAGTCAAGTTAACAAAATTAACGCGAAAATACTTATAAGTCTCCTCCTGGTTTTCTTGCACGCCGCTGGTCATCTGGTTCCATAGTTCCGGGTCCTCGTAGAGTGGGTCCATGTGAAGTCGTAGCTTACGTGGACATCGCCTGCGTTCCGAGGTGGATTGACGTAGATTGGCGGGGTATTTCAGTAGGAAGCTCCCCACTTGGATTTGGAAGTTCACGTCGATACAGTTGGTCGTCCTTGCCTCAAACCATGTACCAGATTGAATAGATCTTATGGCGTCGAGGTATGGACGGGTAGAAAATAATTGGTATAAGACGATGGATATGTATATTTTCGTACTAAGGTACAGACATGAGAAAATGTATTCGAACGGTACGGACGGTTTCCTATGTCACAGGTTCGGTGGTTTATGATCTGTGGGATTCTGTGTTTTCGGAATTTTGACGGCATTTCGGGCGAGCTCGCAGAGCCAATTCTGTGCTGGATAATCTACTTGGGGTGATACTGGTTACATACGCCAAAGAAATGGATGTTGTTGAACAATTTGACGGCTACTTATTGATTTATTGTAACGGTAACGGAAGAAATAATAAATACAGAAAATATTGTATCGGTGACGTTACGAGTGGAACGGTTTCAGATCTTTGACGTGTATATTACGGATTTGTTTACCTTCTTCGTCTCGGAGATCATAAACAACAGGTGAAATTACTTTCACAACGGTATACGGTCCAGCGAATTTTGGGGCCAACTTGGCCGCAAAACTGTCAATGGCAGACGATAAGGGGTTTGTACGGCGTAATACCCGGTCACCAACCCGGTACGGACTTCTCTTCGACGAAGATTATAACTGTGAGCTTGTTGATTGAATGACGGTACAAGTTTGTACGGACGAACTGGTAAGCTTCCTGTAGGTGACGTATTTGTTCGGTTAGGTATGCCAACTTTGCCTTTTCCTCTCCTGGGTCACTATTCGTCCTCCTCCATTTCTTCACTTTGGGGTTTGGTGCACATGCAGCCCTGGGGACGTTCAATTCCCTTCCATAGTTCATAATGCTGGGGTGAAACCAGTAGATTCTTGTTTGGAGGTGTTGATGGCGAACGTCAGTTCTCCTATTTTCTCGTCCCAATTTCGCTGATCGGTTTCGCAGAATTGGGCGATCATCGTCTTCAAAGTCCGGTGTGCCCTTTCCACGGGGTTACACTGCGGGGTATACGGAAGGGTAAATCGGTGGACGATGTTCAACTCACGGAGACTTTCTCTGAACAGCTCACTATCATATTGTACACCGTTGTCAGAAATAACCAACTTCGGACATCCATATCTCAAAATTACCTGTTCATATAGGGCAGAATAAACAGTTTTAGCGGTGGCTTTCCGTAACGGACGGCATTCTACCCATTTTGTGAATCTATCTTGCATTACTACTAGATAGGAATGCCTTTTTCTGGATCGTGGTAATGGCCCTAGCACGTCTGTGGACTCTTCCTGGAACGGCGCATTCGCCATTCTATGCGGTTGCATTTTTCCGGGGGTCTTCTGTTGCGAAACTTTGAAACGTTGGCACGAAATGCAATTTCTTACATATTTCGCAACATCCCGGAACATTCCTGGTCAAAAGTATTTTCGGGCCGTTCGAGCAATCGTCTTGGCAATTCCCATGTGGCCTGCCAGTTCCGAATCATGGTTCTCCTGTAGGATCGCTGACCTCTGTTCGGTGGGTACGCAAAGTTTCCAAAGTTGGCCAGTTTTCATTTCAGTGAAATCGGTAGAGTCCCAGAAATGTCGATATAATTTTCCATTTATTATGGAGAAATCGGGAAACTTCTCAGGACATTTCTGTACATCCTGTAATTTCTGGTTGTACCATCGACAGTGTGTACTTTCCTCGGTCATGTACACTATCTACGGCCGGCAAGGGATTCCTTGAAAGGCTGTCTGCTAATTTATTCAGGGCTCCTTTTCGGTACTGCACTTCGAAGTCAAACTGTTGGAGAAAAACGGCCCATCTGGCGATCCTTCCGGACGGCGATTTGATCGAATTCACCATTTCAGACTCATGTGGTCGGAAATAACAGTGAAATGGAATCCTTTTAGGTACGGTCGCAATTTTTCTATTGCGAACACTATCGCTAGGCATTCTTTTTCCGACACAGAATAATTCTTCTCAGCAGCATTCAGCGTACGGCTCACATAGGCTATTACCCTTTCTTCGCCATCTATCTCTTGAGTCAGGGCCCCTCCTAGACCTTGTAATGAATCGTTTTTTTCGCTCATTACTAAAACCGCTAAATATACCACAATAATTGACTACTGGTAAAACAGTACGATATTATTCCGTCCTAGTAATAATTTCCGACCGCCGTATATATCATTCATGTCGATGTCGAGGAAAATAACCGAAAAAAAGATAATTTCGTTCCGAAATTGTTCTGTTGGGTCGCTCTCAATTCGGACATCCCCCGTATACCGTTTTACGATGTTTCTGTTGAGAGTGACCGCGTTTATTACTTTCTCAAGATGTCCTGCTCAGAGAATTAATAATTAATTAATCCGTTAATAATGTTGTGAATTATAATAATTCTCATTATTATTTCAATCGTCCTTTGTTTTGTTTTCCCGACGATGAAACATGAAAATGATACCGAATTATTACCAGAAAAATTCCATTCCGTTCAATTTCATTCCGTTAAATTTATCCAATAAATAAATGAAATTGAAAAATTGAGAAATTCGGAATATTAATAATAAAATAAATTATTTCAATTTCGATTTCCAACCTATGTAGAAAAACACCAGTCCGAGATGCAGTTTGTTATTTACCGTTTTTTCTACATATGCTGCTCGTGTTTTTCAGAGGTTGGGAATTTGATAGAGAAATTGTCCGCCGTTTTAATTCCGATTTTAACCGAATGTTCCGAATTTTCTCGAAGTCGAAAATGGAGTTTTGGGAGAAGTGGCCAATCCGATTGCACCGTTTTAACCCCGCCGTCGAATTTTCTGGAATTTTGACGCATGTCTTGGTCGGTGGGGACATGCCGTTATAACCAAAATTCGCCCGAAAATCATTCATTCAGCTCCGAGTTTTCGTATTGCTTATTAATTGACGTTAATTTTCTCCAAAGTTAAATTCTTTATTGCAAATTATTTTAAGATTAATTTTTGAAAGTAAATAAATTACTTTTTGGAATTCGCTTTCGATTTCAAAGGAAGAATTCGAGTCAGTGTACCAGTGATACAGAGGTAGGCCTTTTTGGGCTTTGAAATACTTAATTTGGCTATTTTACTTTACTGTGTTCCCTTTTTCCGACCCCGCTCCTGTAAAGTTTTACACGACAGAATTCCGTTAAATTGTTTCATTCATACAGAGTGTCTTTTTAGTAGATTTTTTTTATTATTTTTTATTTCCGTTCCCGTCTGTCCCCAGGGCACTAGGTGAGGTGTGGTTGGCTATTGCGGCTTAAGCACGACTGGCAACCCATCTAAACTGGTGCAAGGGTGTGACCCGACTTGTAGATATTTTTATTTTTCATTTTTTTTATTTCCGTTCCCGTCTGTCCCCAGGGCACTAGGTGAGGTGTGGTTGGCTATTGCGGCTTAAGCACGACTGGCAACCTGCCTAAACTGGTGCAAGGGTGTGACCCGACCTGTAGATATTATTATTTTTTCATTTTTTTATTTTCCGTTTCCGTCCGTCCCCAGGGCACTAGGTGAGGTGTGGTTGGCTATTGCGGCTTAAGCACGACTGGCAACCCATCTAAACTGTGCAAGGGTGTGACCCGACCTATAGATATTATTATTTTATTATTTCTTTTTATTTTCCATTTCCGTCCGTCCCCAGGGCACTAGGTGAGGTGTGGTTGGCTATTGCGGCTTAAGCACGACTGGCAACCCACCTAAACTGGTGCAAGGTTTGATACCGACCTGTTGATCTTATTTTTTTTATTATTTCTTTTTATTTTCCGTTTCCGTCCGTCCCCAGGGCACTAGGTGAGGTGTGGTTGGCTATTGCGGCTTAAGCACGACTGGCAACCCACCTAAACTGGTGTAAGGGTGTGACCTGACCTGTTATATATTTTCTTTTATTTTATTTTGAATCAGTTTTCCCGTTTCGAAACATTTTTTTTTATCTGTGGACACAGTTAGAATTTCTCTGTCGTGTACGTAGTTGAACACAGTAAGGTACCTGTAGTTTCCAGACAGCCAACCGTTAATTCAGATTACTGATTTCTTGTTTAAGTGTATGCTCTCTTGCTGAAGAAATATATCTGTTTCTGTGTTTTATTTCATTACCTGCTTTTACTGTGTATTTTACATTGCTCTTACCGTTTATTTTTACCTGCTCTCACCGCCTGTTTATTTTTACCTGCTCTCACCGCCTATTTATTTTTACATCGCTCTCACCGTTTATTTCACCTGCTTCACCGCTTGTATCACCTGCTCAGTTTGCTCACCGCTAAAGAACGCTTATTATTTTGAATTTCAGGTTGGAAGAACAACAGTGATACGTGTTTTCTTTTCTTTGAATTATATTTTATTTTATTTTTGTATTCTGGAATATTTCTTTTATTTATTGTAAATATAAATTGTTTATATTGTAAATAAATTTGTATATATATTTTTGTGTGTTTTCTTCACCCTGAAGGTGAGCAGACTTGATACTCGTTGGTTATTTGATAGACTCTACTCAATCGCTAAGAACTCAGATTGAACCGAGCCCTTCTCCAACTGTGTAAAAGCTACCCAGGCTTAGGTAAGTGAACGACGTCATCAAGGAGTTGTGACCTTGAGGAAATTATCACAACTGGCGCCCGAGGAAAGGAAACCGAAACCGTAAATCAGGGAAAAAGGTCGTCACAAATGGCGCCCGAGCAGGGACCAATTGCTATCAGATATCTAACCGTGGAGAAGAGGACATTACCGTTGGAGAGCCCGATAATGAGATGGAGGTGAACCGATTGAGAGCAGAGGAGATGGTATGGGAGCTCGAGGCACGTGGATGCAAAGCCGGCAGGACCGTTCAGGAGAACCGAGCAGCTTTACGCAGGGTGCTGGCTCAGAGGATTCCATTCCTACTAGTGTCAAGGAACGTAGATAGGGAGTTGGACACCGCCAACAGGATCCTGAATTCCATACTAGAGGATGTCCGGGAATTCGATGAGGAAAACCCAGTTAACGAAGAAATTCGACTGAGAAGCCGGCTGATCCACGTCCGTAACCGTTTGAGCCGATTGATACCGACCAACTTGCAGGAAAAGGTCAGGATAAACGACCTGGAGGAAGTCCTTACTCGGACTCAGGAAATGCTAAGGGATGCAAAAACCTTAGCTGAGACAAGGCACATGTTACATGCATCCTTGGGGGAATGTATCGATGTAACAGGAGTCTCGAGGAATCAAGGAACCGAAGAAGTGCCCGAAGCTAACCAGGATGCTGACCTGATCTCTTTTCAGGACATCCCAGACAACCAATCCCGTGATATTGGAACGGACAGCCCGCCGAACAGGACATGCCAGGGCAACTCAAGCCCCACAGGACAAGCGGAAAGTACGAGAAACCGACCAGTTAACAATGCAGCTTCAGTTTCTCTGCTGATTGGAGTACTGCTGGACTTCCTTCAGCGTACGCTGGATCGAGCTTCAGAGGCTGTCCGACGCCGACTGAACTTCACGAGTTCACTAGGACATGATGAAGAATTGCTGGACAGAGAAACTCAGGGAAGCAGACCCGTTTTGGCTGAGTCAACCAGGAGGGTTTCGTTTCCCTTCCTGAATTTGGAGGACCAAGACGAACTTGGAAATTCTCAACCAGCACCGAACCAGCAAATTCCTGGATTTCTAAGAGGATCCGTGGCCGTTCCGACCGAATCCTGTCAAATTGTACCGGAAGTTGTGGAGTTGAATGGACATGACAACAATAGGACAACCGATGGGAAGCCCGAACCGCAATCGTCCCAGAAGTCCGAGGGAAATTGACAGGGTAACACTAATTCCAAATAGTTCCGTGACATCACCAGTCTATCCGTCCGTCCCTGTGTATAAGTGGAACATTTACTTCGATGGTTCCACTAGTGTGACTTCCTTCCTGGAGGAAGTCGAACAACTAGCCGAAACCCGAAAGGTCAGCCACCAGCAGCTGTTCGAAAGTATTTTCGAGTTACTGAGGAGTGATGCCAAGAATGGTACATTCCTAGGAGAGGTACATTCGCTGATTGGGAGGACTTTAAAGATCAGCTGCTCGATGCTTTCTTGCCACCGGAATACGAGGAAAGCTTATTAGATGAGATCAGGCGGAGGACACAAGGAAAACAGGAGAAGATACTTTTCTTCGTGACTAAGATGCAAAATTTGTTCCTTAAGTTGACAACCAGGAGACCGTCTGAAGAAGAGCAGGTTAACCTTATTGGAAAACGCCTGTTACCTCATCTGCAGAAAGCATTGGCCTTTCAGGAAACCCGGACTTATAAGCAGTTGTAGACAAAGGGAGAATAATTGAGTTGGTCCAGTGGCAGGCCGACAGTTACACTCCACACAGAAGGGACTATTGGATGAACCGAACCTGGTATGCGTGCATCAACGTCCGAAAGATGCAGTGCCAGGACCGAATGAACCGACACTTCCGCCAGTTAAGCCGCAAATACCGCCGAAAATCCGGCGGGAGGAACCAGAAGGAAAGCTCCTACTAAATTTGGGAGGTGAAACCAAATAGGGTGAGCTTTAAGGACCCAGAAGTTCAATGTTGGCGATGTGGAAAGATGGGACACACGCGAAGGGAATGCCGATCTACTCCGAGGATATTTTGTTCTCGGTGTGGCAAACAGGGGATTTTGTCCAGGGACTGCCAGTGTTCGGAAAACTAGAGCGGAGCTGCCTAGTGGGGAGAAGGCAGATTCCGACAAAAGCATCCCCTATGGTTCAAAAACCTTCACCGAAAGAAAACCGACCGATCATCACCGTGTACATAGCAAATGAATCTTTCAAAGCCTTATTGGACACCGGAGCTTCGAGGTCCTTCCTGAGTCAAAAGACTGCCGATAGATGTAGGAGACTGGGAATAATACCGATTGGGGTCACCGACATGAGGACTACTGTGTCTGATGGAAATTCAGTTGCAGTTAAGGAAGTCTTCGAACCGACACTAAAAATTGGGAACGAGTTTATCGACTCGCACCTATTTTTAGTTCCGAATTTGCCCATGGACATCATTTTGGGAATGGATCTCTTGACATGTCATAACTTCCGAATAGATCTTAAAACCTCACGATGCTTCCTTGGAGATGTACCACTGTGGAATTCGACCGTACCTCCGAAAACACCTCAAAACTCTCAAACTCGATGATGGATCCGTTAACATCACAAGAACAGCGAATTCTGGACAAATTCTTGAAGGATGAACTCAAGAAGTTCGAGAATGTGAGTGGTATAACTGACATGATCAAGCACGAGATCAAAATCAAACCTGGCACCGAACCCATCAAGCAAAGGTATCGTCCCTACAATCCCAAAATGCAGGAAATCATAATGAAGAAGTCGACAGAATGCTGGCCGAAGGAATCATCGAACCATCAATTCACCGTGGAGTTCGAGTGTGGTTATCGTCAAGAAGGCAAACGGTAAACCCCGATTCTGCATCGACTTCAGGGCAGTTAATGAAGTATCGGTCAAGGACGCCTACCCCCTACCATACATAGCAGGAATTTTGGACAAGTTGCGAAAAGCCAAGTTTATTTCTACTTTGGACTTAAAACAGGGGTATTGGCAAGTACCTCTTACTAAGGAGAGCAAGCCTATCACCGCATTTACCGTTCCAGGGAGAGGCCTGTACCAATTCAAGGTGATGCCATTTGGCTTACATTCAGCCGGAGCAACTTTCCAAAGATTCTTGGACCGAGTGGTGGGACCCGAATTGGACCCCTTTGCTTTCGCATATCTTGACGATATTGTGGTGTTAGGTGAAACATTGGAGGAACACCTAGAAAATTTAAGAACCGTTTTCCGCCGACTTCGCTCAGCGAATCTGAAAATCAATCCGGAAAAGTGTGAGTTTGTGAGGAAGTCACTTAAATACTTGGGTCATGTGGTGACTGAAAATGGGATTGCGACAGATCCAGAGAAGATTGCCGCCATAATTCCATGACACCACCGAAGACTGTCCGAGAACTCCGACGATTTCTGGGAGTAGCCAGCTGGTACCGAAGATTCGTTGAGGAATTCACGAAAATTGTGACACCACTCACCCTTTTGCTGAAGAAGAAGCAAAGGTGGAAGTGGGGAACCGACCAGCAGCAGGCTTTCGACCAGTTGAAAACAGAAATTAACTGAGTCACCAGTATTGGCCTGTCCGGATTTTTCCCAACCATTTACGCTGCAAACCGATGCATCGGAAACTGGATTGGGAGCCGCTCTGACGCAGGTCCTGGAGGGTCATGAAAGAGTGATTGCTTATGCAAGCCGCTCGTTGAATGACGCCGAAAGGAATTATTCCGTTACCGAAAAGGAGTGTCTTGCAATAGTATGGGCTATAGACAAAATGCGACCGTACCTAGAAGGCTACCGTTTTACCGTTATTACCGATCATATGAGCCTCCGCTGGTTACAGTCCATTAAGTCACCTTCCGGACGAATTGCAAGATGGAGCGTATTTCTTCAGCAATACGACTTTGAGATTAAGTATAGGAAAGGAGCTTTGAACCGAGTGGCAGATGCCCTGTCTAGGGACCCGTTACCGTATCAATCTTGCCTGACCGAAAAAGCGATCCTTTGCCCATGGTACGTGAAGAAATACCAAGAAGTCTCCAAGGAACCATCCGAATATCCTGATTACCGTATTCAGGAAGGAAAGTTATACCGACATTTCTGGAGTTCTAACGACTTTACCGAACCAGAAATGGGAACTCCTTGGAAACTCTGCGTCCCGACCGAAGATAGGTTGACCGTGATACAGGAAAACATGATGAGCCAGCAGCAGGCCATTTGGGAGTCGCGAAGACCATAACTCGAGTGGCCCAGAATTATTACTGGCCTGGAATGTTCCGAGAGGTGGCCAAGTACGTACGACACTGTGGACAGTGTCAGAGGTACAAAGTTAGCCAGCAGAAGCCTTCAGGAAAAATGCAACCGTATCACATAAGTGAGCCATGGAATACCGTCAGCACCGACCTGATAGGCCCACTGCCTCGCTCGAAAAGGGAAACACTTTCTTGGTGATGTTCCAAGACCGTTGGATTGAGTGCAAACCGCTCAGAGCAGCAACCGGAAAAGGAGTGTTTCAGGCTTTCTACGATCAAGTAGTCTTGAAGTTTGGTTGTCCCCGGACCGTCATCAGTGACAATGGATCCCAGTACGATGGACGACTATTCAAGGGAAACATCCGACAGATGGGAATAAACCATAGGTTTGCACCAGTCTACTCTCCGCAGTGTAACCCGGTCGAGAGGGCTAACCGCACCATCAAAACCATGATCGCCCAGTTTTGCGAAGGTGATCATCGTAAATGGGACGAGCACATAGGCGAATTGGCTTTTGCCTTAAACTCGGCCAAACATGAGTCCACTGGATTCACACCGGCATTTCTGAATTTCGGCCGAGAATTCAGATCGCCGGAAACAACCGTCGTATCCCAGAGGAGATACAACCGGTTTGGCCGAAGAACCGACCGTCCAGGGTTTGACCCAATATGCCGACCGCATCAAACGACTCCAGGAGACGCATGAATTTGTAAAATTCACCTAGCCAGAGCGTTCTCCCAACAGAGTCACCACTATAACCTCCGTAGAAGAGAGTGGACCTGTAAAATAGGTGATAAGGTTTGGCGTCGAGAGCACCCCTTATCATCTGCCGTAGGAGGTTTGCCTCCAAACTGGCTGCTAAGTACGCCGGTCCGTATACCGTTACCCGAATAGTGTCCCCAGTCGTTTATGATTTGAGGATGCTTCCGGCAAATTCCTCCGTAGTATTCATGTCAAAGACTTGAAACCGTTCCGTGGAAATGAGTAGGGGGTGAATCAACCCAGAGCAATGTAAAGTAGTAAAATTCTCAAGTAAGAGCAAAGAGAGCATGCGCGTGCCGAAATATCCGTATACCGTTACCCGAATAGTGTCCCCAGTCGTTTGTGACTTGGGGGATACTTCCTGCAATATTCATGTCATAGACTTGAAACCGTTCCGTGGAGATGAGTCAGGTGAAGAACCGACTCAGACCCACGTGAGTCCGTAATATGTTATACAGTACTAGTATATCATATCCGTCATATCCCGAAACCGCACCCAGACAATCCGTCTCTGAAAAAATAGAAGCCTACGGCTTCATTTTTTTGTGGAGGAAAAGGGGGTGTGTAATGAAGCGTTTTTTTCGCTCATTACTAAAACCGCTAAATATATCACAATAATTGACTACTGGTAAAACAGTACGATATTATTCCGTCCTAGTAATAATTTCCGACCGCCGTATATATCATTCATGTCGATGTCGAGGAAAATAAACCGAAAAAAAGAATAATTTCGTTCCGAAATTGTTCTTGTGGGTCGCTCTCAATTCGGACATCCCCCGTATACCGTTTTACGATGTTTCTGTTGAGAGTGACCGCGTTTATTACTTTCTCAAGATGTCCTGCTCAGAGAATTAATAATTAATTAATCCGTTATAATGTTGTGAATTATAATAATTCTCATTATTATTTCAATCGTCCGTTTGTTTATTTTCCCGACGATGAAACATGAAAATGATACCGAATTATTACCAGAAAAATTCCATTCCGTTCAATTTCATTCCGTTAAATTTATCCAATAAATAAATGAAATTGAAAAATTAAGAAATTCGGAATATTATAATACGAAATAAATTATTTCAATTTCGATTTCCAACCTATGTAGAAAAACACCAGTCCGAGATGCAGTTTGTTATTTACCGTTTTTTCTACATATGCTGCTCGTGTTTTTCAGAGGTTGGGAATTTGATAGAGAAATTGTCCGCCGTTTTAATTCCGATTTTAACCGAATGTTCCGAATTTTCTCGAAGTCGAAAATGGAGTTTTGGGAGAAGTGGCCAATCCGATTGCACCGTTTTAACCCCGCCGTCGAATTTTCTGGAATTTTGACGCATGTCTTGGTCGGTGGGGACATGCCGTTATAACCAAAATTCGCCCGAAAATCATTCATTCAGCTCCGAGTTTTCGTATTGCTTATTAATTGACGTTAATTTTCTCCAAAGTTAAATTCTTTATTGCAAATTATTTTAAGATTATTTTTGAAAGTAATAAATTACTTTTTGGAATTCGCTTTCGATTTCAAAGAAGAATTCGAGTCAGTGTACCAGTGATACAGAGGTAAGGCCTTTTTGGGCTTTGAAATACTTAATTTGGCTATTTTACTCTACTGTGTTCCCTTTTTCCGACCCCGCTCCTGTAAGTTTTACACGACAGAATTCCGTTAAATTGTTTCATTCATACAGAGTGTCTTTAGTAGATTTTTTTTATTTTTTTTATTTCCGTTCCCGTCTGTCCCCAGGGCACTAGGTGAGGTGTGGTTGGCTATTGCGGCTTAAGCACGACTGGCAACCCATCTAAACTGGTGCAAGGGTGTGACCCGACTTGTAGATATTTTTATTTTTCATTTTTTTTATTCCGTTCCCGTCCGTCCCCAGGGCACTAGGTGAGGTGTGGTTGGCTATTGCGGCTTAAGCACGACTGGCAACCCACCTAAACTGGTGCAAGGGTGTGACCCGACCTGTAGATATTATTATTTTTTTTATTTTTTTTTTTTTTTTTTCCGTTTCCGTCCGTCCCCAGGGCACTAGGTGAGGTGTGGTTGGCTATTGCGGCTTAAGCACTACTGGCAACCCATCTAAACTGGTGCAAGGGTGTGACCCGACTTGTAGATATTTTTATTTTTCATTTTTTTATTTCCGTTCCCGTCTGTCCCCAGGGCATTAGGTGAGGTGTGGTTGGCTATTGCGGCTTAAGCACGACTGGCAACCGCCTAAACTGGTGCAAGGGTGTGACCCGACCTGTAGATATTATTATTTTTTTTCATTTTTTTTATTTTCCGTTTCCGTCCGTCCCCAGGGCACTAGGTGAGGTGTGGTTGGCTATTGCGGCTTAAGCACGACTGGCAACCCATCTAAACTGGTGCAAGGGTGTGACCCGACCTATAGATATTATTATTTTATTATTTCTTTTTATTTTCCGTTTCCGTCCGTCCCCAGGGCACTAGGTGAGGTGTGATTGGCTATTGCGGCTTAAGCACGACTGGCAACCCACCTAAACTGGTGCAAGGGTTTGATACCGACCTGTTGATCTTATTTTTTTTATTATTTTTTTTATTTTCCGTTTCCGTCCGTCCCCAGGGCACTAGGTGAGGTGTGGTTGGCTATTGCGGCTTAAGCACGACTGGCAACCCACCTAAACTGGTGTAAGGGTGTGACCTGACCTGTTATATATTTTCTTTTATTTTATTTTGAATCAGTTTTCCTGTTCCGAAACATTTTTTTTATCTGTGGACACAGTAGAAATTTCTGTCGTGTACGTAGTTGAACACAGTAAGGTACCTGTAGTTTCCAGACAGCCAACCGTTATTCAGATTACTGATTTCTGTTTAAGTGTATGCTCTCTTGCTGAAGAAATATATCTGTTTCTGTGTTTTATTTTATTACCTGCTTTTACTGTGTATTTTACATTGCTCTTACCGTTATTTTTACCTGCTCTCACCGCCTGTTTATTTTTACCTGCTCTCACCGCCTATTTATTTTTACATCGCTCTCACCGTTTATTTCACCTGCTCTCACCGCTTGTATCACCTGCTCAGTTTGCTCACCGCTAAAGAACGCTTATTATTTTGAATTTCAGGTTGGAAGAACAACAGTAATACGTGTTTTCTTTTTGTTTGAATTATATTTTATTTTATTTTTGTATTCTGGAATATTTATTCTATTATTGTAAATATAAATTGTTTATATTGTAAATAAATTTGTATATATATTTTTGTGTGTTTTCTTCACCCTGAAGGTGAGCAGACTTGATACTCGTTGGTTATTTGATAGACTCTACTCAATCGCTAAGAACTCAGATTGAACCGAGCCCTTCTCCAACTGTGTAAAAGCTACCCAGGCTTAGGTAAGTGAACGACGTCATCAAGGAGTTGTGACCTTGAAGAAAATTATCACAACTGGCGCCCGAGGAAAGGAAACCGAAACCGTAAATCACCAGCAGGGAAAAAAGGTCGTCACAACCTACGTCGCTGGCATCTGTCTGTAAAACGAAGGGTTTGGAGAAGTCTGGACAGGCCAAGATCGGTGACTCGGTCAGTTCTTTTTGGGGGCGTCGAAAGAGTTCTGTTGATTCGGTCCATTTCCATCGTTGTTTCTTTTTCAGAAACAGGGTTAGCGGCGAACGAAACGACGTCTGAAAAATTATCGATGAAACGGCGGTACCAGCTGACAAATCCTAATAATCGGCGAAGTTCGCTAGCGGTTTTTGGCACAGGAAAAGCTACTATAGATGATACTCTGTCCGGGTCTCGGGGGTATGAACTTCTATGGTTTCTTCTGTGGTAGTTGACGACTTGGGAATTAGTCGGCCCTCGAAAAAACTTTCGGCTGTTTTCAGATTGATGGTGAAATTATAGGCAGACAGCACGTCCATTCCTAATATGATGTCCACAGGTAAATCAGAAACAAGTAGGAATTTCACGTCGTTTAAGGTATAGTTGCCTATCCTGATGTGAACAGTGTAACGTTTCGGTGTAGCAGTAGTTTCACCATTGGCGGTTACTGCAAAACAGTTTTGGATGTATTCTTCATTGACCTTATGTTTCATGAGGTGTTTGGCGGTTTCCTGACTGCAGAAGGTCTTGGTAGCTCCGGTATCCATTAGTGCTCTGAACGGCTTTCCGGCTATGTAGACTTCTATCAACGGGCGGTTATTGTGACAGGTACTGGGCGTCGATGGAGTCAGGTTTCGACAGATGTGGCTGACTCCACTTCCCTACCATCCTCTAGTCTCCTTAATCCTCGTCTGTCTATCTTCGGCGGCGTCCACCGTTCCTGGACGGTAACTCGGTCAAATGGGTGGACTTAACTGGACATGAAATGATCGAATCGGTAGAATGCGTTGGTGGTGTTTGTAACTGGTATTATTCAAACTGCATGGAGACTGACAATAATATTGGTCGGGTGGGTTGTATGACAGTCCAGGTTCTTCCAAAAGTCCAGGGCTACAAGGTGGACTAGTATATTGATTCGTCTGCCACCGAACCAATTGGAACACTTTTCCTTTCTGCAATAATGCGTCGTAGGTGTTCGTCTTTCTTTCTGATAAACGGCTCGTCTCCATTTTCGGCAGTGTGTGTCCATGAACTCGTGAAATTCAACCGTCGACGGACGGCCTCACAAGCTCTGTTGTGCAATCGCTGGAGGAACTCAGGTCAATCCCGTACTATTGGGGTTGCTGTGGCTGTCCCTCGGTATTGTTTACTCTCGCTTGGTTCCTCAGGTTGTTCGGTTCTTTGGTGACGTTCGTTGCTCTAAGTGGAACCGTATGTGTGTCTCCAGCGGCTTGTATTCCATAATCTGTGACATCATCGACAGAAATGAGCTCCACTTCCCTTCTGGCTGAAGATTATGACTAGTATCAACCGGCATGCTACCTAATGGTTCCTGCAGTGTACGTCTTGATTCAGCCAACAATTTGGCATCCCTCAACATGTCGGAAGCCTGCTCCTCACTTCTCTCATTGATCCAAACGACTTTGTTCTTCCAGTGATGATGGTTTAAGTTGGCCCAGGCGGTTTCCCAGATGTAGTAGCCGGCTTCTTATTCGGGGTTCATCGTTAGAAGCATTATTGTCGTTGAATTCCTGGATCTGTTCCACCAGGTCCTCAGAAGTCGTTTGCATCTTCTTCTTCAATATTTTTCGGCATGTCACGGAACTGAATGTTTCTTGCCAATGCTTTTCTTAATTCCATGCGGTTCTCTTGCACTGTTCTGGCTACTTGACAACCACGGGCTTGAAGTTCCCAAATCAATTCTTCGGCTCTAAGTCGATTCACCTCCATTCCTAATACACTATGACCTGAAAACTGGAACCTGATTCACTTCGTCGAAGTGTCAGTATACAAACAAACAAAAATTGTAAAATATTCAGAAATAAGTTCCAAACAACACTCGATCAGTTCAGAAAGACACCAGTTCAAAGCAAAAACAAAAACAAAAAAAAATTCACCGGAAATTCAGAGTCTTTTATTCAGTTCGCAAACACACAGTTAAATCAGTTCATAAATGTCGGATATATAAACACTCCAATTACCAAACCTTGAATTCTGTCAGCCCGATGTTAACTGGTATTACCTTATTATAACCCAATATGAAATTCATTGCAAAAAAAAACAATTTAAAAAAAATGTCAATATATCACAGCAGTAAATTTCGGAAATTCAGAAAACAAAAACAAAAAAAAAAATTCAGGTTGCTTCGTTAATTTACAAAAAAAAAAAATATCAGTGTATCAAAAATAATTCAAAAACACAAGAAATACCAGAAATTCAAAAAAAAACAAACAACAATTTTGTTCCACAACGGCGATCCAAAGAAATCAGTAAATACCAACAATTCAGCAAATGCACACAAAAAAAATATATCACTCAGTATATCAAATCAGGATTCAGAAAATGTCAAAAAAAACCAACAGATCAGTGGAAATAAAATAACAAAACAAAAAAAAACAATATCATTTTTATCTGTCAGTGTGCCACAAAAAAAATTCACCCCTCAGGAAATAAAACACAGTTAAATTTATTTCAAATACAGTAAATTCGGATTTCCCAAGTGGTAAAGATAAAACAGGCGGCAACACTGATCAAATAAATAAAATAAAATCAGATCAAAAATATTCAAGTGGATATAATCGGTACCAGTAAAAATGAGAAATACACTAGGCTGAAAAAAAATTAACACTTTTCAAAAGGAAAAAATGTCAGGAAAAATCAATAAAGAGGAAAATCAAATAAATTCACTCAAAATTTCAGGTCCTGCTCGGGCGCCAATTTTGTAACGGGTTTTCCTCGCAATATAGTTTCACTAACAATTAACACCTCGGGCGCCAGCTATTCTTTCAAGGGAAAATAGCACAACTACCCAGATAGCTACTCTAGTCACAGACAAGGTTCTATGTTGTCTAGGGTAGTAGCGACAACGCAGACGTATGAAAATAGAGTGTAATAATAAATGTTTATTCAAGTTTGGCAATAAGAATGAACACAGTTTAAAGAAAACATTCAGTTATGAAACAATTCAAATAAATTGCCGCTTGAGTTCGAGCACGTTCACGATTTCCGTACACGGATTCACGAGTCAGTACCAGGACCGAAAATAAAACTCGCAAAAATTATTCGCAATAATAAAATAACGGACACATAAAATACTCGAAATCAGAAATATCCAAAATCAAAAATTACTATCGGTAACACCTATCTAGACTTTGGTTGTTCTGTATATTATTTTAATTTCGTTTATCTCGGTTCGAACGGAATCGGGGATGTTCGGTCGAAGTTTTATAGCGAGAAAATTAAATCGTCAGCAGCTAGAGTTTGCACGCCTGTCCGGCAGACGATTCAACGAGAAATCCAGTCACCTACCCAAGGGTTTGCACGCCATGAATGATAGGTTACTGGACTTTCCGAACTCTCTGTACCAGGATGTATATAATAATAATAATAATAATAATCAGAGCCCCTCAGGGGCTCTGGAATGGTAAGTTCTAGAGTACGGGCTTAGCAAACCGAGGTACCCGAGCTAAACCTGGCAGTAGGTATAAAATGCAACCCATAATGATGGTGCAATTAAGGAGTAGAAATATTGAGTCGCTGCCTGAGGATCGTCAGGGCATGTCTGGAGCTGGCGCTGGACATGACAGCATGCGGGACGTCAGTGGCAGGGCGCTGAGGAGGCGGGCCCCTGTCATACAAAACACTACAGCTCAACAGGAAGAACCAAGGAGGCAAACAACAGCAGTGCCACCCCCTACAATAGTGCTACGCAGGATCTTCAACCAGCGTTCACTCAAGCAGGGTTACCAGAAGACGCATGAAATGGACAAGTTGTATCAATGAAACGATCATGCGCATCTACTATAAAATAACAAACCTGGGTCAAGAACTAACTGGATACAGACAACGGTTATTCAATGAATTCAAGCGATGTTTTCCAGATCTACAAGTAACTGAACAGAGGATAGCTGACCATATCGCGTAATCCTCAGAAACAAACTTATATCAGAAGACAGATTGCAGGAAATTAAAAATGAAGTTGTCAATGAATTAAACAACGAAGAAAACCATAATAGGGAAGAACACACAACTTCTGGAAACAGAGAGCACAACCATGGAGCAACACATGAAGAAAGAACAACTGAACTCCAATTACCGCTCCAAGAAGATATTCAAACGGACGACGAAACACAGAATGAACATTCATCACCTCAGGTTCATACCTCGGTAGAAACTGCCCATAAAATTTCGAACGAAGAACGACAAGCTCTAGTGGAACGTCTTGAATCAGCAATGCACAGATTATTCACGAATACAACGGCACTGATCCACTCTCCAGACCAACACTACCTAGGATCAGATCATCCAAAAAGCTTGCAGTCATCCTCAAGATAATGAACACTGATGTCATACCAAAATTCCTTTCAATGGCAACACAACTGGAAACGATCCATCTCATCCTTATTGTGCCGCAACAACTGTAGTGGAAGTGCTGGGCATGAAGACCAAACCAAGACAGCACTCAAATCAACCCTGTCCACAACCTCGCCTACCTCACTGGCAAAGGAGGCTGGAGGAAAAAGTTCAACGCTCTCGGCAGGACATAGGAAGGCTGACACAATATGAAAATGGCATCAGAACAATCAAGCTGAACTGAAATCGTTGGTGGAATCGATAATCTATCGAAATCGCAAGCACTCAAGCTATGAAGAAGAAAACACAACAGTAAAGCAGTGCATCGACACACTGAAACAAAAACTCAGTGTCTACTCCGAGAGATTGCGAAGATATAAAGAGAGCAACAGGAGGAAGCAAGATAACATCTCCTTTGAAAACTCGGAGAAAAATTTCTACAGACATCTGGATGGAAAACAACAGAACTCCCCAACATCTATCCGAATAAGGATGACATGGGAAAAATTCTGGACCGAACAACTGTCAACACCTACTACTTACAACAAAAATGCCGAGTGGATAAAAAACGAAGAGAAAACTCAAACCAACACCGCACAAATGTCCCTTACGGTCATCACAGAACAAGAGCTTTCGGATATTCTCAAAGAAATGCACAACTGGAAATCACCTGGACCAGACGGGCTCCACAGTTTTGGCTGAAAAAATTCAACTGTTTGCATAGTAATTTAACTAACGCAGTTAATGAAATTCTACGAGATCCAGAGAGTATGCCCTCCTTCCTGACAGAGGGTATAACTTATCTTCTGCCAAAAAATCACCAAAGTACAGACGATCCAGCAACGTACAGGCCAGTGACATGCCTGCCAACTATGTACAAGCTCATAACATCTTGCATTACACGTCGACTATACTCCCATTGCGAACGAAATAATATAATTGCATCAGAACAGAAAGGATGCTCCAGAGGTGCAATGGGATCCAAAGAACAACTGATAATCGACTCTATAATCTGCAACCAAGCCCATAAGAAGAGGAGAAATTTGTTCACGGCTTATCTTGACTACAAGAAAGCTTTCGACTCCATGCCGCATGAATGGCTCATAAAAGTTTTAGAGATCTATAAAGTAGATCCAAGAATAGTGAGCTTTCTCAAAACAGTTATGTCAACTTGGCGAACTAACATCGAAATCAGCGGAACAGGCATAAGAACTGGCACAGTATCCATCAGGAGAGGAATTTTTCAAGGAGACTCTTTGAGTTCATGGTTGTGGGCATGCAATGAACCCGTTATCAACTATTTTAAAATCCTCCAGAAAGGGATTCAACCTGAAAGGCAACACTAGCAATATGTTGATTAACCATCTTTTATACGTCGATGACTTAAAACTGATTGCAGCAAACAGAGACCAACTAGAGTGCCTACTACGACTAGTGGAGATGTTTTCCAAAGACGTCAGCATGAACTTTGGACTGGACAAATGTCGTTCCCTAAATATAGCAGGAGGGAAAATCCAACAGACACCTCTCACCTTATCTAACGGAGAAGAAATAAAGGCAATGCTGGCAGGTGATCTATACAATACCTAGGTATGAAGCAATGTCAAAGGATAGACCAACGAGTGATGAAGGACGAACTAACAGCAGTTCACCAGAAGAATGAGGAGCGTTCTGAAAACGAAACTGAACAGCAGAAATCTCACAAAAGCTGTTAACACCTACGCTTGCTCAGTTCTCACCTACTCTTTCGGAATAGTAAAGTGGAGTAATACAGATCTCGATCGTCTCCAACGGAAAATGAGAACACTATGTACAAAGGCCAACAAGCATCATCCTAAATGCTGTGTTGAAAGAACAACAATTCCAAGAACTCAAGGCGGACAAGGCTTGTGGACATAAAGAAAATGGCAGCTGAACAAATAAACAACTTGAGAAATTATTTTACAGATAAAGCAAACACATCGGACTTACATAAGATACTGATTGAAGCAGATTGTTCAACACCTCTATTACTAAGCGAGCACCCTCATGAAAACACCACACAGACAGGCGGATAGTGATAAAATTCAAAGATGGAGAGAAAAGCCCCTACATGGAAGACACCTGAACGAGGTCACCCAGGAACATGTCGACATTCCTGCGTCGAACTACTGGCTGACTTCTGGAAGATTGTTTCCTGAGACAGAAGGTTTCCTCCTTGCCATTCAAGATCAAGTAGTGCAAACTAAAAACTATCAGAAATATATCATGAAGGATAGGAGCCTCACCGACGATAGATGCCGCTACGGATGCCAAACATCAGAAACAATCCAACATATCACAGGAGGCTGCCAAATGTTTGCTGGAAATGAATATAAGAGTCGACATGATGCAGTTTGTAAATACTTCATCAGGAACTCGCCATCCAACTGAAGATTCTGCAGTCCGAAACAATTCCATATTATAAGTATCAGCCTGAGAAGTAATACTGGAGAACAACCTTTACAGGTTATACTGGGACCGCACAGTACTTACAAATTTAACAGTTGCTAATAACAGGCCAGATATAATCCTAGTGAAGAAAAAGAGAAGAGAGCAATACTTATAGACGTAGCCATCCGAACAACAACAATCTACGTCAAAAATATGCTGAAAAAATATCGAAATATCGAGAGCTTGAACTTCAGATAAAAGGCAGTGGGGAATGTCTAGTACCAGAACCATTCCCATTCTCATATCAACCACAGGAATTATTCCTAAGAGCCTCAAGTCCAACCTCAAGGAGCTAGATTTGGATGAAAACCTGTTTAAAGTAATGCAAAAAGCAGTACTTCTTGGTACTGCTAGAACGGTAAGGAAGTTTGTAGGTCACGATGGACACCAGGAACAACCATGGAGGGAAACATTGCAAAACCAACTACCACGACATCAACCGAGAGATCCAGGACCAAGCAACGAAGGACGAACAACCCAGGACCCAGGAGAAGAAGAACACCGAAGACCTCAGAGCTCAATCCCCCTGATACTTGCTATCCGGGATGAGTGAATGTTCCCCTTAGTAGGGAGTGTGATAGCCGATCGCTAGGGGGTGTGAAAAATCACACCCTTTTACGCTAATAGGCTCAAGTCGATAATCAAGTATCATGTAATCAGTGTATGAAACAATGTCAAAGGATAGAACAACGGTGATGAAGGACGAATAACAGCGGAGTTCCCAGAAGAATGAGGAGCGTTCTGAAAACGAAACTGAACAGCAGAAATCTCACAAAAGCTGTTAACACCTACGCTTGCTCAGTTCTCACTACTCTTTCGGAATCGAAAGTGGAGTAATACAGATCTCGATAATTCCAACGGAACATGAGAACACTGTGTACGAAGGCCTACAAACATCATCCTAAATGCTGTGTTGAAAGAACAACGATTCCAAGAACTCAAGGCGGGCAAGGCTTCGTGGACATAAAGAAAATGGCGGCTGAACAGATGAGCAACTTAAGAAAACTTTGTATACAAGTCGAACACATCGGACTTACATAAGATACTATATATATATTCTTTTGAAATCAAGAGCTAACATAATACAATACATAAAACAAAAATAAAATACCTAACTGAGGTGTGGTGCAAAACGGGGAACCATACTATTTTTTCGTATGATACCAGAGCTCAGGGAAAAACCCCAGTAAAAAAAACCCTGTCTCGCCGTTTTAACAAAAATAACACTTAAAAACTATTAGAATATGAAAGTTTTCTTCTTTATTTAGTCCAAATGAACGATAACCCTCTCCAGGATGCCTTCGGAATTCTGAATCTGAAACGAAAAAATCAAAGCAGAAAAAAGAAACAGAAAAATTAAATGATTAAGATACTGATCGAAGCAGATGGTTCAACACCTCTATTATTAAGCGAACACCCTCACGAAAACACCACACAGACGGATAGTGATAAAATTCAAGATGGAAAGAAAAACCCCTACATGGAAGACACCTGAACGAGGTCATCCAGGAACATGTCGACATTCCTGCGTCGAACTTCTGGCTGACTTCTGGAAGATTGTTTCCTGAAACAGAAGGTTTTCTCCTTGCCATTCAAGACCAAGTAGTGCAAACCAAAAACTATCAGAAATTTATCATGAAGGATAGAAGCCTCACAGTCGATAAATGCCGCTACGGATGCCAAACATCAGAAACAATCCAACATTTTACAGGAGGCTGCCAAATGTTTGCTGGAAATGAATATAAGAGTCGACATGATGCAGTTTGTAAGATACTCCATCAGGAACTCGCCATCCAACTGAAGATGCTGCAATCCGAACCAATTCCATATTATAAGTATCAGCCTGAAGTTATACTGGAGAACCACCATTACAGGCTATACTGGGATCGCACAGTACTTACCAATTAACAGTTGCTAATAACAGGCCAGACATAATTCTAGTGAAGAAAAAAGAGAAGAAAGCAATACTCATAGACGTAGCCATCCCAAATAACAACAATCTACGTCAAAAATATGCTGAAAAAATATCGAAATATCGAGAGCTTGAGCTTCAGATCAAAAGGCAGTGGGGAATGTCCATCACCAGAACCATTCCGATTCTATATCAACCACAGGAATCCTAAGAGCCTCAAGTCCAACCTCAAGGAGCTAGATTTGGATGAAAAACTTTTTAAAGTAATGCAAAAAGCAGTACTTCTTGCTACTGCTAGAACGGTACGGAAGTTGTAGGTCACGATGGACACCAGGAACAACCATGGAGGGAAACATTGCAAAACCAACAACTACGACGTCAACCGAGAGATCCAGGACCAAGCAACGAAGGACGAACACCAGGACCCAGGAGAAGAAGAACACCGAAGACCTCAGAGCTTAATCCCCCTGATACTTGCTATCCGGGATGAGTGAATGTTCTCTTAGTAGGGAGTGTGATAGCCGATCGCTAGGGGGTGTGAAAAATCACACCTTTTCTACGCTAATAGGCTCAAGTCGATCAAGTTTATTCGCTCAAATATAAATACATTACAGCAACTTCAAATAAAAAGAATAAACAATTAGATCTCGATAAGTGTAGAAACACTTGTTTCGAGATATATAAAGAAAGAACAACAGATAAATCAAGCAAACATTAAAAAAACAATAATGAACGATAGGATTCACAACCATCACAGCAATTCACAGTCCACCAAAACCAGCACAATAGGGAATGACCAAATTTACCATCACACACCCATCACACATCAGCTCCGCATCTCAACCATATCAGCAACCACTCCACGACGTTCATGATGAAACACCTCAACTGCCTCTTGAACCGTGGCAACCCAGTTACAAGCTGAATCTCTGGAGGGAAGGAATTGTACAGCCTCGGGGCAATGTAAGGGAATGAGCGCTGTCCAACACACATTTGTACTTTTGGCAGGGTGAACAGTTTCCTTCGGGTCCCATAAGAGTGGGAAGGCCAAGAGAGGATTTTTCGCCACAGTGATACTTCACGGTAATATTGAAGTAGTAAAGCTGCCGAATATCGAAAACATTCGCCTCCAAGTAAAGATCATCAGACGGGTACAGCAAATCCCGGGAAAGCATAATCCTTAAAAATCTCCTCTGTAAAACTTCAAGTGGACGAATATGTGTCTTCAAAGCACCACCCCAGACAGAAACAGCATATATAAAATGGCTTTCAACCAGGGTATGGTACAAGATTTTCGCCTGACGAAATGAAAGTATGCTCTTCATATATTTGAACACATAAAGAATTTTCCTCAATTTTTTACAAACAAATCTTATATGTTCATTCCATTTCAGATTACAGTCTATCATTACACCCAAATATTTTATTTTTTTCTCGGGGAGTATGGTGTGCCGTTCCCCCATCGTATGCACCTCAATGGAGTCGAATTTAGTAAATTTTGATTATAACAATAGAATGGCAGGTAGGATGTTTTTCCCCAGTTTACGCTTAATAGGCGATGTTCAAGCCAATTTTCAGCAGTGGCATATCCACTCCACAGCAGTCCTGAGCTCTTCCCAAGTGTTTGCCTCATAAAAAACTGCAGTATCATCAGCAAATCCCAAAATTTCACCTCCACAACGCACCGCAAACATTCCGTTGATATATATGCCGAATAGTATTTGGCCCAGGACCGTTCCTTGGGGAATCCCGAACTCGACTGTCGTCCCAGCACTCATCTCGCCACCCACTCTCACAGACTGGGTTCTACCAGCCAGGTAGCTTCTAAACAACTCCAAGGGACTGCCCCTAACACCGATATCCTCTAACGTCTGCAACAGCAATTCATGTTTAACGGTATCGAATGCTTTGGACAGATCAATGAACATGCACAGACTGGGCTTGCCTTATTCAAGCCGTGGACACCATCGAAGTTAGAGCCAGAAGAGCATCCACCGTGGACACCCCCTCTCTGAAACCAAACTGTTTGTCTGGCAAAATTTTGTAGTGATCTATAAGTGTTATATAGCTAATAATCTTTTTTGTAGAACCTTCTCCATTATTTTCGCTAGATGTGTTATCAAAGTGATAGGTCTATAGTTCGTCACCAATTTATCATTACCGCTCTTGAATTTAGGCACAACGATAGCCTCCTTGAGTGCTTCAGGCCATATACCTTTTTCCAAACACAAATTAATTACATGAGTGAAAGGTTTCCGAATAAATGGTGACAGAATCTTTAGAGTGTCCACTTGGATTCCATCCACACCTGATGGGGCTTTACCAGATGTCAGTCCTCTAATCAGACCACAACTTCATTTTCATCAGTTGGGAGCAAAACAAACGAGCCATGTATTTGGCCTTTGTGGTGCATAATTTGGGTCCCTCTTTATTGCGTCAGCCATCGTTTTGCCCATCTGCGAGTACATCGAGTTAAACTCATCAGCTATCTGCCTCTTATCGGTCAGGTCTTCACCACTCTCACTGGCCACCACAGTTATGTCACGTCTTTTTTTTTGTTTTAGTGACTTCTTGCACTATCTTCCATAACTCCTTTGTATTCGATGAATTGTCATTAATTCGATTTTGATAGTACTCATATTTAGTCTTATTTATTAAGTTTGTCAGTTTATTTCTGTAACTCTTATACTTTGATTTCAACTCAGGATTAGCAGGTTGACTTTTTAATTTCCTGAACAGGCAGTTTTTAGTATGTATGGATTTCACCAGACCTCGAGTCATCCACGGTGCTATCTTGGTTTCCTCCCTCTTAACCCGGAGAGTGACGGAACTGTTCTTCACAGCGCACGTGAGAATATTAACGAATTCATTAGTTGCATAATCCGGATTGGACAGCGAAGTAACTGCGTTCCATGAAATATTTTTTATTTCATTTATCAATTAATCATGGTCGAGGTGCATCCTTGCTCGATTCCTGTGTGACCTAATCTCTTCTTTATCGAAAACAATCTAAAGCGGTATAGTATAGTTGTCAGTATTATTAGTTTGAACTATTAGTGGCGTTATACGGTACATGATGTCACACCTCGATCTGACAAAAATATGGTCCAGACATGTTCCTACATTCCCTCGTGCTCTAGTGACTCGGTTTATCACGGACATATAACCAAACTCATTTAGGATGTTTAAATATTCACTGCTGCAATCAGAAGCGCCTAATATATCTATGTTAAGGTCCCCAACGAGAATCGAGTAGTCATCACCATTACAAATCTTCTGTAAAAACACCTGTAGTCCCTTGTTGAACTCATGCACATCCGTTGAAGGAGGTCTATACACTCCAGTCAACTGCATGTTATTACCCACATTCAGTTCTATTGTGAGTTGGATAGTCCTTAAGCTTTCGATGGGTATTATTTGGTAGGTATAATTGTACTGAGACTTAATGTAAACAAAACACCATCGTTCTGATTGATATTACCATCATTGTAAATTAAATCATAGCCAGCAATGTTAAAGAGTTCGGGGTTATCTACTATCCATGCCTCCGTCAGCACCACGCAATCAACGTCAACCTCAATACTGTCCAAAAACATCCTAAATTCATCAAAGTTCTTCTTAATACTCCGTATGTTATTATGGAGTATTTTAAAAATATTGAATCCATTATTCACCTTCAAGATCTTACTTAATTCCTCATGATCGTGTAATATGCATGTGTCCACAGCATCAACTGTGAAATCTCGGATGTACTGGTCCACGGTGAAACTGGACAGAAATAAATATAAAAGTCAAAGACACGAACATAAAGCGCATCCACCATATCATTCGACAATCAACCAGTAGTTACTGTCTAAAGGATCGCGTCACCGGCTTGTTCCTTGATGTATCCTGCACTCGCCTACCAATCTGATTAGCCTTCTTTATTAATGGAAGCCTCGGAGTGCCCACAGGAGTTATCTCTGCAACAGGAAGCACCTCTGCAACAGAGGACACCTCTACAACGGAGGACAGCTCCGCGACGGAAGCACTCACGGGAGTATCTGGTGCTGAATTGACGAATAACCGTCAACATTTCAACCATATGTTGTATAACCCTTCAGGTTTGTCCACTTTGAAAGTAGACACCCTGTAAAATAATATATATATGCCGGTTCAGAACGTCTTCCGACGTTGTCCGACGCCCTGCTCCATCTTCTTCTATCTTCCCAGTCCAGTTCTTGCAAGTTTCTTGTGCTCATAGCTTTAACGACGCCCTGTTTCCAACTGGTCTTTGGTCTTCCTCTCTTCCTACGTTCTGCGGGCTGCCAGTTCATACTTGCTTTGGGAGTCTCGTTTCTGACATACGTTGTATGTGGCCGTACCATATCAGCTGTCTTTTTTTGATGTCATCCATTACGGTTCCTTCAATACCCATCATTTCTTTAACGGTCTCATTTCTGATTCTTTCCCTCCTTGATATCCTGAGCGATCTTCTCATTGCATCCATTTCAACTGCTTCCAATTTTCTCTCATATTTTTCAGTTAGTCTCTAATTCTCTGACCCATACAATAGACTGCTTTTCACTAAGGTTTCATAGATGTTGAACTTTCTTCTTTTAGTTATATTTTTATTCCATAATATGCCGTTGAGACAGGATATTGCCTTTTTTGCTGTGGTTATTCTTCTCTCTATTTCATGATTGTCCGTTCCGGTCGAATCAAAAATAACTCCCAGATAGTTGTAGTTCTGGCAGTGTGTTATTATTTTTCCATCATTCGTCGTGAGATCACTTGCTTCTCCGCCGACACACAGATACTTGGTTTTTTGAATGTTGACCTTCAAACCCCAAATCTCGTACTCTTCAATTAGTTTGCGTACCATATATTCCATATCTTCCTTATCATTCGATATTATTGCCTGATCATCGGCAAACTGCAGGGTATAGAGGGTTGTGTTGTTAAGTTCTATTCCCATGCCATGAACTTTTCTTTTCCATTGTTTCAAGGCCGCTGCCACATATACTTTGAACAATGTCTGTGATATACAACAACCCTGCCTCAAACCTTTAGTGACAGTGAATTCATCAGTAACATATTTTCCTATTTTTATGCACGATTTTATACCATTGTATAGATTCTGTAGAGCTGTAATCAGAGTGTGGTTGATGTTTGTGCTTTTCAGTACTTCCCAAAGTTTTTCTGTTGGAATTGTATCGTAGGCTTGGTGTAAATCTACGAATGTAATGTGTACTTCTCTGTTAGTTCCTGTTTTCTTCTCAATAATCTGCTTGAGGCAGAATATATTATCATTACATGTTCTTCCTGCACGAAATCCACTTTGCTCTTCTTCCTCCTCATCCTTAAATTCCTCCTCTATTAGATCTCGTAATACTTTTCCATACAGTCTACTGAATGTGCTAGTTACTGATAGTCCTCTGTAGTTTTCGCATCGTTTTCTATCACCTTTCTTATATATGGATGTTATATAGGCCGATTTCCATTGCTCAGGTACAGGATGTCCATTAATGCATAAGTTGAATATATATGTTATCATGCTGAATAACTTCTCTGTTCCATTCTTAAGGAGTTCAGTGTATATGCCTTCAGGTCCACAAGCTCTCCCATTTTTCAAACCTTTGATGGCCTTTTTGACCATATCCTCCGTGATTTCAATCGTTTCACCCTGTATGGATATTTCTTCAGGGGTTGATCTGCTCAAATATTCCTGTCTGTCCTCGGTCAGCAACCTTTATAGTGATTTACCCAAGCTTCAGTCTTTATTACCTGCAGAGGGGCTTTTTCTTTATGTGATGTTCGAACCGACTTTAAAAATCTCCAAGCTTCCGTATTTTTCCGTCCTCCAATGTAGCACTGTAAAATAATATAATATGTATATGACAGCAATAGTCTTTCTTTATATTTTCGTGACAATATCCGATTCTAGTGTATTTTTTTGTGAATGAAGACCGATGTACTGAATTTTTATGCAAGGTTTCAAGAGGATTGCATCATCAGAACCATAGAATAAAAATTTTTCAATTATTTATTTTTCATATGATGTCCTTAATATTATTCCGATTGTGCTGAAACTCTGCATTTATATATTTGATAATTTCGAAGTTATGGTCTTATTGCTCCACCAAAGAACGAGCGCTCAAAAGCTCCAGCTTAGGGCTTTTCTCCAATTTTTTTTCTGTCTTGTAGCCACAGATTTATTTTGCGGGTTAGATTCATTCACGTTGAATCTTTCGAAAAAATTCGTCATGCAGGTATAACGCTGAGATGAATATTGTGTGGGTGTGTGTGTGTGTGGAGTTAATTATCTTCGTAACATTGGACATTTTTCGGTTTTTCGGAATTTTTCATTCCGGGTGAACTCCAAGTCCCCTACTGATTTCCTCTATATTACTTAAATATAATTTTCATCTCAAGGTTACTCATAGATTCTTCTATCTTGTGATCTCAGGTTCATTTTGCGACTTGTGAGTTGGACTCTTTCACGGTGAATCGGTTTGATTCAGGTATTTACTTGTTTGGAAGTTTTGTTTTCCAAACCACTACCGGGGTTATTTTTGGTTCTTCGAAATTCGTCCTTCCGACTGCATCGTCAAAATGAGTCTTAATTTCCTTGATATCCTTACTGACCAATAAGTTATAAGTTTTTTTTTATTGTTACTAATTTCAGTTGATCAAAGTACAATCCTTATTCTTCGATTTAGATTTAAAAATCCTCATCGCCCTTCTTGAGCGATGGGATATCATAAAAATTCTTCATCTTCATCATGTTACTGTGATTCAATACACCTTAATATAACTACTTAGATTTTGTTTCACCTAATTTCTGTCAAGAACAATCGTATTGTTCTGTTAATCGAAACTTTAAAGTCTTCAACCTGCGTAGTGAGAGCAGAATTTTAGATCGTAAGCTGAAATACATTCACCAATCCCAAACTCATTCTTTTGATTGGCAGTATAGAATATCACTTCTGTTATACTTTCGAATATCTAAATTTAATAGTACTCTAACATATTTCCTTTTCTGTTGGATAGCAGAAAAAGTAACCGAAAGCAGCGCGGAAACATTGGGTTTTTATATTCAAATATTGGTATCCTGTAAGTGTCATAGAACCTCCATTGGGGGAACTAAACGTCTTTTGAATGTTCTAATCATATGATATGTAGAATTTAATCATCAGGGAAATGATAATATGTCAAAAATTGTCCATTTTCCTCTGCTTGACGACCATTGGATTATACGGGGTGAAGCTTCCATAACATCGAAGGAAGAAAAACTGCGAAGTTAAAAATTGAATTGAATCAGCTTTCATTTCAATAACCGAATACCATACCAATCACCCATCTGTTGATCTGAAAGCATTTGGGCTCCAGTAATAAGATCCAGCTGAAAAAATATCCAATGATTTTTTCGACAACTGAATGAATCCAAAAATAGGTCAAAGTTATCGATCATTATTTTCTGAAGGCTGTCAAAAATGAAAAAAAAAATCAGAGAACGACGAAAGCTGCTTATCTGAAAGTTACTAGACTTAAGTCTTTTTCCGGGGGATGACTGGCGACTATTGACCGAAACGTTGAAAAGAAATGGCAAAAGCGATGAAAAAAGTATTATTTCAATGAATGTTGTATTTTTAAAAGCTTCCTGTTAACGACGAGGCATTCACTAAATATGTTTATTTCTTATTATTAAACATAAAACAGTGGACGCTTAAGAATTTAGAGGTAGGTATTCTACTGTGCATTTCATCGAAAAGAACTGACTCTTCACATATACGTATAAACTTCCTTGTGCGACATCAGGAACACTACTGCGGATCCAATTTCGACAGACATTGTATCCTCAACTCCGAAAGTCAGAGCTTCTTGGTCTTATCAGCATTTAAACTGTTCAGCAGTTTAATTCTTGGGACAAAAACAAGGTGTTTCATATTCCGAGCTTGTACTAGGCATTTGAACTGCCCATAACCGTCTAGATGCCTAGAAGAGAGTTTCTCACATCATAGGTAGGTAATTTCTCCTCTGTTGGCTCTGGTTCCCAATTCGCTCTTTATATTTTCATATTCCAACCTTCCACGAAGAAGAATGCTTCGAAAGTTCGTCAAATTTCTATATAGTTAGAACCTGAAAAAACTTTCGTGTTACGGTGTTACTGTTGTAATTCTGTAGACTACCGCCCGAAAAATTCGACCTCTCCATATAAGTGCAAAACTCTCGCTTATAGGTTAAATGATTCAGTTGAAGTGCCTCAAAAATGTGATTTATTTCTGTTTAAAATAAGTGTTGGTTAAAATTGTTAATTCACGTAATATGACACAGACACTGAATGTGGTCCTGTATTAGCGATGAGAATAGGTCATAGTGTGGGTAAGTTCTCATTGGAAGAGTACTGCACGCCTTATGCTAATGGCCCACACAACTAATCCAGCTCGTGAGCTACCAAAGCGTGGCGGCACGCCGGCTTCTTCTAAACCCCCTGCAGGAAGATGCATCACTAGCGTAAATCGTAATCCACTTTTCACTGTACTAAATCAAACAGCACAGAGATCAATTATATTTGAAGTTTTTATGATGTCCTGAAAAATCTTTCAGGGTAATCTAATGTTATTTGAGTTATCAAAAACATGCGAATGAAAAAAAATTGCAGAGGCAATGACGATACAGGAATGTGCTACAACTATGGAGAGGTAGGTCGAAATAAGACTACCATGAAAACAATTATTTTTGTTTCATTTTTAATAGAATTCAACTTTTCTGGTCGAACCTTGAACCATTGGAAACTGCAACTTTTGTTGAATACCTTATAAAAAAATTGAGGCAGGTTCGAGGGTTCATTAACAGAAATGGGTTATAAAAGGATAGTTTGAAAACATTTGTTGTATCAAAGACGAAAATTAATTCGCATCTTCAATTTGAGTCAGCGGAAAAAAAATCGTCTAGATTTTCGAAATCAATATTGAACGAGGAACATTCGTTACCTATTCGAATGATTCATCAAACATACGTTGAATTCTTCAAAATTACTGCCAGGTAAAACAATCAAACATACCAAATTTATCAAAGCATCATTTAACCTCTATCAAGTCCGAAAATGTCATAGGTAAAGCTAAAAATTGCTGTGGGTTCATCAGAGTCAGAGAAGCTAAATAAATAAATATAGAATAAAAATTTATTCGATACAATATTTTTATTTTCCAAGGCAAATTTTTGAGCTTGAGAATGTTCCTGATTTTTTTTATATCATTTCTGCCACTGTGCTAACATATTGTCGTGATTACCATCAATTCCATCTAAAGAGCGAGGAAAGAATAGTTCCAGTCCAGTTCAATCAAGGGCATTCAGGTTCTATTACTCTATCGCTGCCTCAATAAATAAAACTACAAACTATCGAAATAATGTAATGAAATGACGTTCATATAATTCACCCGTGAAGATTGAGACCCTATTGAAGATAAGTAAAATAAATGTTCTTCTCTGACAAACTTATTCGTAATTATTTCTAAGAATGAGTGTGTTCAACTCAAATTCAACTGAGGTAGCCAAATTGGTGGAACGAAACAGAAAGAACTTATTGATACTTTGAAATGTGTGGCCCAATTCGTCAAATGGTCATAAATAATAATTAGACAAAGACACAAATTGAAAAATCTATTCAGTAGCTACGTTAATTGTAGTACATTGTATAACTTAAGTAGACTAATCACCGATTCTGTCTGTTTTAGTAAGGCAGATTTCATGGAATAGCCAAAAACATTAACAGAGTGTATGTGGCAGGGATGTTAAAATTAAATTAAGTGAAAAAATGTGGACCACAAGATGTTATCATTTTAGTATGAAATTCATACTTGTTTTAGAATATACTATTGCACAGATAAAATAATAATTTCATTCATTTATATGCTTTGGTGAAGTTTGATATGAATAATTGAGTATTTGCTTCAACTTGTTTGTTGATTTAAGATATCCATCATACTATTTCTTTAGATCCTCAAAAGAAGACACACTGTTTGCCCTCGCGAGTATAGAAATGGTGAATAGTTTGGCTTTTATTGGAAACGATTGTCAATTAAGCCGTATTTAGGTCTTGTCAGTGTCGTTTTAGATAAAAGTTGATTAATTTTCTTTGAGTGTCTGGAATTTATAAAAAGCAAAAGTTAAAGTTTCAGCATAAAATATTTAGGGAATAGGGAAATGTTCTAAGAATATTAATATTCGTTGCCTTGCAACGGTAGTTCGTTTAATCAGAAAAACAAATTCGATTTGATTCTGATCGAGTGTTTGATGTTCTGATATGAGATATTGGCTGTATGGAACATCCTGGGACACCTTCTACTGGCTATTTTTTATTTGCCGTGGGGTATAACCCATCTCATTTCCACTCATTGACGTGACAAAGTTCCTATTTCAATAAATTCCATAAAGCGAGTTGGCTGGTGCAGTACTGAATTTTCAAGAATATAGCTGTTGTGGTAATATCTATTTTTTTGTTTATTAATTCAATAGTTTTCAATGTAAATTCATTTCAACAGTTTATGCACTAGACAGTCTGTATTCTCAGTGCCTGATATCTGCTGTGCCTGCGCAATTAGTCAAATTGAAAAAATATCTGATAGTTTAAGAACTTCCGAATACTCCTTATCGCTACCGCCAATTTTCTATATTATATTTGCCGCCATTTTATTTTCTCTCATTTTGAGATAGAACCTTGTGTTTCGCTATTTTTTAGTTAACTACACTATTATTTTGTGAAAGAGACACTATTATTGAAGAGATCATCGACCCACTTCCGAGAGTACTCTCCAGAAGATTGGTCGAAGAATACTGTTTGGTGAGTCTGGTGCATTTTACTATATTTTTTTCACTTTATTCTTATAACACCCAAGTTGTTTCGATTAATATAGTTCGCCTATTTCTCTCCACGTAAGAAGCTAACGGCAACAAAAGCCTTTATGTATGTTTCTGGAAAAATAGTTATTTTTGTATTAAGTGCGTAAAATGAGTGTTTTTTTCATGGCACATGAGAGTGTCAATTTTGGCTGAGACCGCAGGTCGAGGCCAAAAATTCACTCGAATGTGCCATGAAAACACGAATTTTATACGCACGAAATACAAACAACATTTTTTGTACAACTGTGAATGTGAATTTACATCGCCTGAAATACGTATAATCATTGAAGATAATGCTTTCAGTACAATATTTAAATGAATCCAGTGATCTTTCTGTGTCGTAACTATAGAAACAGTTTGTTGAAATTGTTTGAATCTTTGACATTATTTGCTCGTAGTTGTTTCAATTTCGAATTATTTTAAAGAAGATGAATGTTGAACATGATAGTGGTAGTGATACCCCCGCAGATATGGCTGAAGAAGCAAATACAATTGTATCTTATATGTTACCAGCCAAATCAAAGCTAATAATATCAGAAAACATATAACCAATTTCGAGAATGGCGCAATAAGAACAACGTAAAAAAGGTTTCTGAAAATGTGCTCACATGCTATTTCGAGGAAAAATCAAAAATTTTTAAACCTTCCAAGTTATGGAGCTCAATGTTAAAAAAAAACATCGAATGTCAAGGAAAATATTGATATAAGGAATTTTTCAAAATTGGTCCCGCTTATTAAGAACAAAAGCGTCGGATACCGAGGAAAGAATCTACAGTGATGGAGGGATAATATCAATAAATTTCTCAGAGATGCTGATGACGAAACTAATTTACTTTATAAGGTACAGATACAATCATAATTTTGTGAAATTAGTTGCAATTAAAATATTCATTATTTTTAAGTGGTTCTAATTTTAGTTATCAGCAGTGAAAAAAAGACTTTTTTTAACGGTGAAAAAAAGACTTTTTTTAACGGTGAAAAAAAGTAATATTTTACGCATCCATAGTGATGAAGAAAAGTCAAGTTTTCAGTTGTACAAAAATATAATTTTTTTGAAGTCAATAAGTACCCCAAGTAAAGTGCTTGGTGTCTCATTTCTGATTAGTCGAGTTTGTTCTAGATTCTAGAATGACATTTTTGACATTGAGTTCATCAAATCTTTCATCGAAAAAATTTTTCGATCAATTCCACACAATACCTACTCATGAAAATTCGAAATTTACATTCCTCTCAAACTTTCAAGTCAGAATATTCTAACCAGCTCTGGATGTATGAGAAATTGCAGACTGCACCTCAGCGCTGATGCCGAACCTGAAGACGCAACATGCAAAAACTGCACTAAAGAAGGAAGATTTCATCAAAATAATATCCCTTTGTTAGAAAGCGGCCGCATGCGCGATCCGGTTTCCTTTGTCTCCACCAGCCAGAGTTTATATGGAAAATCGAAGTTTAAACTTCCCTGCAGGACTATTCCTTATATTTTAAACTGTCCCCGTCTCGTCCAGACTCGTTTCCGGATGCATCGGGTTGTCTTTGCGTCTCTCCGGAAAAATTGATTAACGTTCCACTTCCAAGGCCGGTCCGATGTCGCTCGTAAAAATAAGTCGTCCTTTTTCACGTTTTTTGTCGTCTTTTCGACGCTCCAAATTTGAACAAAGGATTGTCCTGTAAAATAAAATTACCCGGAGCCGGCTAGATGCAGTAAAGTAGTGTTTTTATGTCTCGGGGAGCCATTTCATTCCGAATGTTAAGGAATGAAGTTTTCTTATTGTCTGTCCGTAAAGTCTGCTACGGTATTGTTTTCAGTCTTTTTACGCGGAGCGATTGGTGGGGTACTGCGCCGTCGGCTAATTTGGAGAATTGCATTAGATATTTAGGAAGTGAGCCTTGATGGTTATTAGCTTTTTGTGATGACAGCGTGAAAGGTGTGACTAAAAAACATTTAATAATGACAGCTGATGCAATTTTCTTCAGATGTAGCCATAAAAAACTAAACTTTTTTTCCATGAACTGCAGAAATTGTTGAAATGAAAGAGATTGAAACTACTTCTACTAGATAGCATAGTTAAGAAGGTTACATCATTGTATTTACCAGAAGTACACTCATTATACAGTGTGCGTCAAAATTATCGAACTAATTCATTTTCTCAGAATAGAAATATTTGGCAACAAAACTCTGAAAGAGTCAATTTTTGTTTCACTTTCACCAAATTTTCGTGCATTTTTGAAGGATTTTTGTTGCACTCTGTGCTATCTCACTCAACCCCTCTAACTTTTTTGAATTAGGAAAGTGGGTTATGTGGTACTTTATTGGCTAGGTCTTTGTATCTTGCTTGCGAGCGTGTAGAAATTTTGAAGAGAAACATTTTTTTTTAATTAGATAGTTCGAAGAAATTTTCACTATGTGCACTTTGTCATGACTCATTTACTTTGAGACGATGATACCTGATGAAATTTTATGCCGAACGATCATTTATTACAGTTTCGTTCATGCAAAACTTTCAATACCCTAGAGTGAAAAATTAGATTGTATAAAACACTGCGCTTCAGATATGATCTTAAATAAGTATGTTATTAGTAAGTACGCTTCTACTGGAGTTGAAAGTTTTCGATGAAATTTTTCAATTCAAAGAAAGTTTCCTGCCAACGCAATGTTTTTTCATTTTTCTAATTTTTGATGTGAGGTGGTTGAAATTTTTTATGACTTACATTCAGTTCTTTCGTAAATGAGCCATGACAAAGTGAACATACTGAAAACCCTTTGAACTAACTGATTATTCAAAAAAAAATAAAATACATTTCCATAGAAGAGTTTTCGTTTCGGAGATACAGGGTGATTCATGAACAATAGCCTAAATTTGTGATTGTATGACTCTAGGAACGATGTTCGATTTCTATCTTCTGTTGTGAGTTTACGAAATATCGATATTTTCAGGGCGGTAGTCAGAATATTATGATTTTTTTTAAACCTGGAGGAGAAGGAAAGTTTTATGCCGGTAGTTTGAATCAATCGGAGCGCTGTAATTTATGGATTCAGAATTCCCAATACATTTAAATACCCTAAAAATCGTTTGTCTCATTTCGATCTTCGAAAATAGGCACCATTGAGTTTTTTCAATTTTTTGCATTTTCTGAGAACACTCCTTATAGTAATTTATATTTTTTTCACACCATCGATTCAACGAGCAAAAAGCCCCCAAACTTTTTGAAAAAAGCTGATATTTTGACTTCAGAATTTTCGATTGAAAATTAGGGTGTTTTTTTGATATTAAGTTAAAATAAGACGAAAACGTAAATATTTCGAATCAAATAAATTACAGTGTATTCGGGATATAATAAGGTAAGTTTTTACCAAATTTCGTAAAAAAAAATTTTTTTTGAAAAAGATATACAGGGTGTCCCATTACTCGACGTCAACCCGGAACCGGGTGAAAAGGCAAGAAATGTTGGTTATCAGAAAAATATAAAAAAAAATCTAAGTTGCATGATTTTAAAATAATGCGCATTTAAAAAAACACGCAAAATCCACACCCTGTGACAGTCTTTTCGCTCCTGTTGCCACAAATATCAACTTTTTCCAACTTTTTTCTTTGCTGTGTAACCTTGAATAATGCTTGTCTAAACTGTAATCAAAATTTTTGATACCAGCTGCTCTAGGTTTCATAAAAATAGGGCTTACTTCTCGGAAAAAAAATCGAAATAAACATTGCCTAGTTTCAACTGACTGTATTGAAAAAAAATGTACTACGTAGGTTTGGCATGTTTTTTCAAAAGTTGGCGCATTTAGTGAGGATTCCAAAATGGTATAATACTTGTTTAATTGTAGCTGCCGTAGTTCAAATTTATTTTCGATTGCCTTTGAATACACTTTTTCGTTAACTGCTTCCCAGTAATGGAGCCCAATGGGTTCAAGTCCGGTGAACGGGCCGGCCACGAGATTGGACCAGAACGTCCGATCCATCTTCCGGGAAAAAATGTTACCAGAAAAAAAAATTTTCAGAGAAATTTCTCAGGAAAAATTTTTTCTGGAAAAAGTATTTTCTCTGAGAATTTTTTTTTCTGATAACATTTTTTCCCAGAAGATGGATCGGACTCTCTGGTCCAATCTCGTGGCCGGCCCGTTCACCGGACTTGAATCATTGGACTCTATTACTGGGAAGCAGTTAACGAAAAAGTGTATTCAAAGGCAATCGAAAATAAATTTGAACTACGGCAGCTACAATTAAACAAGTATTATACCATTTTGGAATCCTCACTAAATGCGCCAACTTTTGAAAAAACATGCCAACCTACGTAGTACATTTTTTTTTCAATACAGTCAGTTGAAACTAGGCAATTGTTTATTTCGAATTTTTTTTCTGAGAAGTAAGCCCTATTTTTATGAAACCTAGATCAGCTGGTATCAAAATTTTGATTACAGTTTAGACAAGCATTATTCAAGGTTACACAGCAAAGAAAAAAGTTGGAAAAAGTCGATATTTGTGGCAACAGGAGCGAAAAGACTGTCACAGGGTGTGGAATTTTGCGTGTTTTTTTAAAAGCGCATTATTTTAAAATCATGCAACTTAGATTTTTTTTTATTTTTTCTGATAACCAGCATTACTTGCCTTTTCACCCGGTTCCGGGTTGACGTCGAGTAATGGGACACCCTGTATATAAAAAACCAAAAACTTGGTTTTTTGAAATTTTCACCTAAATGTTGAGGTTATGTGAAAAAATTGCAAATACAAAACTTTTAGATCTTTTTATTACTATAACTTTGCCTCTTAACTTTTTTCCATAGGACTTGTAGTTTTGCCGCAAATCAAGGAAAACCATTTTTTACCCTTAAAAACACACCCCCTCCCACTTCCCGGACTCGGATCGACCGTAATTTATTTTTTCTTCCATTTTGATCATATTCCCCTCCTTTTTTAATGGGTTTTATCCTACTGCAATTTTTTTTTGTTTCAAAAATTATCGACCCTGGTCTAAATTGATAATCATGAAACCATGTGAATATTATTTTTTGCAACTTTGACAGTTCTCAATAGTTTTGTGCGTGTTGGAGTAACTAACATGCCATAATGAAGGTCCGGGGAAATGAAAGTTCAATTGAGGTTTTCTCCATCGAATCAAAAGTGGACTACAAAGTGTGATATTGAAATCAAAAATTGTATGAAAACTTTTCCTTGGACAAGTTGCAGAAAATGAAATTTTCAAATTTGTATCCTTCGAAATGGTTGAGATAATTCATTGGAACAGACTTACTGGGACACCCGGTATATAGCAACAATCCAGTGATAATGCATACTACCTAAGCAATGTATTACTTTCAATAACTAAACTGTGTATGCTGCATCTTGTAAAGTGAACACTGAGAATTCTGGAAAAAAAACGATTTACCTCGATGGCGAATAGATAAATCCAGCGTCTTTGTATCGAGTCCGAAGCGTGAGGACGTGTCCATTGTACTGTAACACCAGATTGTGACTTACTTAATTTCAATCTGCGAAATTACAAGTCTTTTGCCTTCATTCAGTTCAATGACCGCTTGTTTTTCCCTTTTTTGTGTAACGCCTGCACCATGGAGCTCCTAGTCGATGCACTCTGTGCCTTTTTGCACCTTTTTCTTATTAAGATCGATTAACTTTGTGAAGTTGACCGTAATATCGACTTCGCCTCTAGTCTTTTATGCATATTCATATTTATGCCTTCTACAACTTTGATCGATGTTCCATTAGAACGATCCGCATCCATTTCAGCATTTTGGGCGTACAAAAAATTGCCTAATTGACTTTGGAATCTTTGAAGTGTGGCTTTCCGAGTGGAGTGGCTGCGGATGAATGCGCTACGGTTGTCCATTCATGCATAATGAATTTTATATAGCTGACTTGGGAATTTTTGGTGAAGTTATATAGGATGTTCGTTTGGGTTGTACTCAGAATATTAGTCTTTTGTTTCAGAGCCTTCTAGTTACAGTTTCAAGATGTGTCTCGATCATTTCTGAAAAGAGTCACCTTCAGTTCATCTGTTGTTTTATATGAAAAAAAAGGCCCCGCACATTTCTTATGGGAATTGGCTTCCGGGGGATTTGGCTGAAAATGCGTTCTACTAATCCTTCTGATCAAATGTCTCCACAGTAACGAAGCTGAAAAATGCATACTTCTAGGAGTTTTTAGAGATATTTTGTATCCATTATGGCTTACGTATTACCGTTCACACAAAAATGTTTGAAAATATTTCGTGATTATTGAAAGCAGATTTTGTCAAATCGAAATATTTTCAAACATTTCTGAGTGAACGGTAATACGTAAACGTAAGTCATAATGGATACAAAAAATCGCTAAAAACTCCTAGAAATATGCATTTTTCAGCTTCGTGATTGTGGAGACATTTGATCAGAAGGATTAGTAGAACATCATATCAAATTTTCAGCCAAATCCACCGGGAGCCAATTCACATAAGAAATGTGCGGGGTCCTTTGTATTGATACAGCTAGACGAGAAAATAATTGCAGGGACGGGCCAAAGAGAAATTTTTTGGGGTGGAAAGAAACCTACGCGAATTTGCCAACTGAGTATTGAAGGATTAGAAAACCTATGGTGGCAGGGGTTTATTTTGGTTTGTGATTCAATGCATTGAAACCAATGATATATAAGGTGAGGGATTCAGTTGTTTACACAATGATAGTGATTGACACTGTGCGCATATATACCGATGTAATGAGCTATTAGTACTACTAAGGTTTTTCATCTGTTGCTAGCTATTTCAGGTTTGTTTTTTTCTATTTGGGTCGAGTTCAATTTCCTCAGGTTATTATCCTGAAAACGGCATCATTAGATATTTGGCGTGGGATTTCGCATTAGTCATAATTGACACTAGTCAATAAGTGTATATGTTAGAGTTTGCTTAAGGATTGGACTTCGTACATTTGCGTATATTTTCCGATTTTTTTGTGTTTCATATTCGTTACAAGTTTTCTATTGTTTGGAAGGTTCCAAGGAATATTTAATTGATGCAAATAAACTTTTTAATGATTAATATATTAAGTTTAAACCGTATGTCAATAACTGTGTCAATAATATTACATCGAAAAGTGATTCACATAGGCTTTTACCTCAATATATAAATCATTGAAGGGTTTACTTACATCAATTAAATATTGAAACCATACGACTACTAGTAAACGTCTAACCATAGATTATAGAGTATAGAAAGATAGGAAACGGCCCTGCATTCGTAGTACTAAAAAACGACTACAGTTTTTAGTTCACATTTGACCCAGAGATGACACTGAAGATCAATTTTTATATAAAATCTGTAATTTTGATTAGAAATTATATAAAGAAAACTGTAATAAGAATTGACGCGAAATTCGTATTCCCTTCAGGATGTTTCATTTTTATATTTTAAATCCATAATTTTCAATAAAATTCAGTATTTCATGTGTAAAATTTTTAATATGCATTTATGAAAGATATTACAGAAATATTAGGGTATTATAGTAAGATTTATACATGGATTGAATATGAATATACTTAGTGCGTCTGTGGAACTCCATTTTCTGGCTCAGTTCAATTGCAGCTTCGTTGTCCACCATCACTGTTTGAATTGACGGAAAACTTTTCCTGAATAGCCACTTCAACCATTTCATTTCCGTGCAGCTTCACTATCAGCCACTATTTCTGCCTCTATCGTGGAAATAGCAACAGATGTTTGACGTTGATCAAGCCAAGATATAGCTTTACCTGCATACATCCATAAAACACCAGTTGATCATCCAGTTTCACTATCTCGTTCGTAATCTGCATTACTGAAGGGTACAAATCATCTCTTTTCCACTTTTTTCGAGACGACACTAACGGCAAAATCTGTACGAAGTGAAATAATATTTGTGCAAACGAATTGATTGGCACTTTTTTATATCAATGACATTTCCCATGTATATTGATTTCGAAACTTATAATCATAGAACCAGAATTTTAACCATTCTATGGTGACATTAGTTCACATTTGACCCAGAGATGGCGCTCATACACTGTAGTCGTGTCGTTTCCTATCTTTATACTATATAATCTTTGCGTCTAACGAATATGAAACAGAACAAAATCGGAAAAGATACTCAATTATGTGCAGTCGCTATCCTTAAGTAGACATATAGGGTGGCCCAGATCGTAACCAAGAAATTTTAACCACGTATTCTACATCAAAATTAAGCCCTAGTTTTTTATATAAACATATGTCGAGAAATGTTTAATCTGCGAGATACGGGGTGTTAAAATTATAGGAAACAAAGGTTTTTCATAAATAACTTTCACAGAACTTGAAATATTTTTTATTTGTTTCTCATTTGTAAACGTCAGTTTCCAAAAACACAATATTAATCAAGGAAGTTTATTTTATCAAGTCACTAACTTGTAAAATTGACAGTTAACTTGTAAAATTTTTACAAGTTAGTAGTATTATTTACATTGAAAGTTGTCAAGTACTTGCTTTTAATTTCTGTCATCCTTCTAATCTCAGAGTTCCTGGAACAAATGTATTTCTCAATAAACGTTCTCAAACTATTCAAAAACGATATTCGTACCTTGTTTTATTCGTATCTATTTGTTTTCTTTTTCACGTACTTGCTTCTAATTTCATTTATCCTTCTAATTTCATCGTTCCTGGAACAGATATTTTTAGTAATAAACGTAATAAAAGTATTAAATAAATATATTCATACCTTGTTTCATTTGGATCTGGCCTTTTTCGTCAGAAATTAGCAAATATTCTTGAACGACTTCCCTCTCGTAAAGCCACTGACAGTTGTCATAATTTTCCGATAAATGGCTTACGACATTTGCGACAAATTATTGAGATTTTTTTGGAATTTATCTCACCTTTTTACAAACGAGAAACAAATAAAATATAAAACAATACACGCAAGGTAACGTGTTTTACTGGCTCAAGGAGGTAACTGACTCGCCTGCGGCTCGTCAATTATATCCTCCATTCGCCAGTAAAAACCCTCTTACCTTGCTAGTAATGTTATATAATATGAAATTTGAGACACAGGTTTAAAGCGTCAAGGAGCACTTTTTGCATAATATCATTTTTTTCTATTCTACCAGTGGCGTCAGAACTGCAGCGGGACTGAATATTTTCGGTTAAAAAATGATACGCCACTAGTTTTTCCGACAATAAAAAATACTATTCAAATCCTCATTTAATTTGGAGCAAATTCGGTTTCTTGACTTTTGGCTGTACGAGGCGCCGTTTCCGGTTAAAAAAAATAAATCACATTCTCATGCATGAAGAAATCGTCCAAATTTGAGGTAGGTTCATAATAATAATAAGAATATTTTTGGGAACGAAATTTTGGCCATTTTTTCATGCGTGAGAATGTGTTTCATTTTTTAGCCGTAAACGGTGCCCCTTACAGCAAAAAGTCAGGAAACTGAATTCGTTCCAAATTAAATAAGGATTCACTTAGTAATTTTTATTGTAGGAAAACCAGTGGGGTATCGTTTTTTATCTGAAAATATTCAATCTCGATGCAGTACGGACGCCACTGGTAGAATGAAAAAGGAATGATATTATGCAAAAAAGTGCCCTTGACGCTCAAAACCTATGTCTCGAATTTCATAAATATATTTCAAGCAGTGTAAAAGTTATTAATAAATAAAAAAAATTTTCTATAATTTTAGCACCCCGTATTTCGGAGATGAAACATTTTTCGATATATGTTTATATGACAAACTAGGGCTTAATTTTGATGTAGAATACGTGGTTAAAATTTCTTGGTTACGATCTGGACCATCCTATATATTCTCATTGATAGAAAGACTATGATACTGGGTGTCAATTACTACTGAAGTGTGTCAATAACTATAGAATATATAATTTCGACGAAATTGGCTTCCCCACGAATATTCAATCGATATTTATTGAAAGTTTGGAGGTAGTATCAGAATAGCAACATTCAACTATAGTTTCGTAATAATACCCACGGTGTTACAGTAAAATAAGGAACAGAATTCGCTCACTGAAAGTATCCATGCCTTAAAAGTGTCTATAGCTTTTTTTACTGAAAGTAATTCTAATTTGTATTTGTTCTGACGTACCTTGTAATTGTTTTATACTTGAAGGTTAATAAATTATTATCGACTTGAGCCTATTAGCGTAGAAAGGGTGTGATTTTTCACACCCCCTAGCGATCGGCTATCACACTCCCTACTAAGGGGAACATTCACTCATCCCGGATAGCAAGTATCAGGGGGATTGAGCTCTGAGGTCTTCGGTGTTCTTCTTCTCCTGGGTCCTGGGTTGTTCGTCCTTCGTTGCTTGGTCCTGGATCTCTCGGTTGATGTCGTGGTAGTTGGTTTTGCAATGTTTCCCTCCATGGTTGTTCCTGGTGTCCATCGTGACCTACAAACTTCCTTACCGTTCTAGCAGTACCAAGAAGTACTGCTTTTTGCATTACTTTAAACAAGTTTTCATCCAAATCTAGCTCCTTGAGGTTGGACTTGAGGCTCATAGGAATAATTCCTGTGGTTGATATGAGAATGGAAATCGTTCTGGTACTAGACATTCCCCACTGCCTTTTAATCTGAAGTTCAAGCTCTCGATATTTCGATATTTTTTCAGCATATTTTTGACGTAGATTGTTGTTGTTGTTCGGGATGGCTACGTCAATGAGTATTGCTCTCTTCTCTTTTTTCTTCACTAGGATTATATCTGGCCTGTTATTGCAACTGTTAAATTTGTAAGTACTGTGCGGTCCCAGTATAACCTGTAAAGGTTGTTCTCCAGTATTACTTCAGGCTGATACTTATAATATGGAATTGTTTCGGACTGCAGAATCTTCAGTTGGATAGCGAGTTCCTGATGAAGTATTTTACAAACTGCATCATGTCGACTCTTATATTCATTTCCAGCAAACATTTGGCAGCCTCCTGTAATATGTTGGATTGTTTCTGATGTTTGGCATCCGTAGCGGCATCTATCGTCGGTGAGGCTCCTATCCTTCATGATATATTTCTGATAGTTTTTAGTTTGCACCACTTGATCTTGAATGGCAAGGAGGAAACCTTCTGTCTCAGGAAACAATCTTCCAGAAGTCAGCCAGTAGTTCGACGCAGGAATGTCGACATGTTCCTGGGTGACCTCGTTCAGGTGTCTTCCATGTAGGGGCTTTTCTCTCCATCTTTGAATTTTATCACTATCCGTCTGTGTGGTGTTTTCATGAGGGTGCTCGCTTAGTAATAGAGGTGTTGAACAATCTGCTTCAATCAGTATCTTATGTAAGTCCGATGTGTTTGCTTTATGTATAAAATAATTTCTCAAGTTGTTTATTTGTTCAGCTGCCATTTTCTTTATGTCCACAAAGCCTTGTCCGCCTTGAGTTCTTGGAATTGTTGTTCTTTCAACACAGCATTTAGGATGATGCTTGTTGGCCTTTGTACATAGTGTTCTCATTTTCCGTTGGAGACGATCGAGATCTGTATTACTCCATTTTACTATTCCCAAAGAGTAGGTGAGAACTGAGCAAGCGTAGGTGTTAACAGCTTTTGTGAGATTTCTGCTGTTCAGTTTCGTTTTCAGAAGGCTCCTCATTCTTCTGGTGAACTCTGCTGTTAGTTCGTCCTTCATCACTCGTTGGTCTATCCTTTGACATTGCTTCATACCTAGGTATTTGTATAGATCACCTGTCAGCATTGCCTTTATTTCTTCTCCGTTAGATAAGGTGAGAGGTGTCTGTTGGATTTTCCCTCCTGCTATATTTAGGGAACGACATTTGTCCAGTCCAAAGTTCATGCTGCGTCTTTGGAAAACATCTCCACTAGTCGTAGTAGGCACTCTAGTTGGTCTCTGTTTGCTGCAATCAGTTTTAAGTCATCGACGTATAAAAGATGGTTAATCAACATATTGCTAGTGTTGCCTTTCAGGTTGAATCCCTTTCTGGAGGATTTTAAAATAGTTGATAACGGGTTCATTGCCATGCAGAACCACAATGAACTCAAAGAGTCTCCTTGAAAAATTCCTCTCCTGATGGATACTGTGCCAGTTCTTATGCCTGTTCCGCTGATTTCGATGTTAGTTCGCCAAGTTGACATAACTGTTTTGAGAAAGCTCACTATTCTTGGATCTACTTTATAGATCTCTAAAACTTTTATGAGCCATTCATGCGGCATGGAGTCGAAAGCTTTCTTGTAGTCAAGATAAGCCGTGAACAAATTTCTCCTCTTCTTATGGGCTTGGTTGCAGATTATAGAGTAGATTATCAGTTGTTCTTTGGATCCCATTGCACCCCTGGAGCATCCTTTCTGTTCTGATGCAATTATATTATTTCGTTCGCAATGGGAGTATAGTCGACGTGTAATGCAAGATGTTATGAGCTTGTACATAGTTGGCAGGCATGTCACTGGCCTGTACGTTGCTGGATCGTCTGTACTTTGGTGATTTTTTGGCAGAAGATAAGTTATACCCTCTGTCAGGAAGGAGGGCATACTCTCTGGACCTTGTAGAATTGTACTATGCAAACAGTTGAATTTTTTCAGCCAAAAACTATGGAGCCCGTCTGGTCCAGGTGATTTCCAGTTGTGCATTTCTTTGAGAATATCCGAAAGCTCTTGTTCTGTGATGACCGTAAGGGACATTTGTGCGGTGTTGGTTTGAGTTTTCTCTTCGTTTTTTATCCACTCGGCATTTTTGTTGTAAGTAGTAGGTGTTGACAGTTGTTCGGTCCAGAATTTTTTCATGTCATCCTTATTCGGATAGATGTTTGGGGAGTTCTGTTGTTTTCCATCCAGATGTCTGTAGAAATTTTTCTCCGAGTTTTCAAAGGAAATGTTATCTTGCTTCCTCCTGTTGCTCTCTTTATATCTTCGCAATCTCTCGGAGTAGACACTGAGTTTTTGTTTCAGTGTGTCGATGACGACGGATTTCAACTGTAATGCGGTGATAGCTCTCCAATTAGAAGGGACATCGAATATCGAAATTAGGCGAGTGCTGTGAAAACTACAATCGAATAATAAACTTCTACAGTATCCAACGAAACATTGAGACTGCTATCATAAAAAAAATGCTACGGTGGTGGAAGAAGCTGTACTGCAACGACACCAACAGTCGTCGAAGGAGTGCGTCATCGAATGGGAAGAAATCCGGAGCGCTCAGCACAAGAACACAACACGAGTGACCAAATTGTTCGTTGCATATTAAAGAGGAAGCTTAAGGTCCAGCCTTCCATAAAACATAAACATCAGGAACTCTAGTTTTGCAACGTCTCAAGGTTGGATCGATCGAAGGAGCTGATTCGCTTGTTCTCCGACGAGAAAACTCTCCAACAAGACTCAGCTCCCTTGCATGCAGCGAACGGCACTCAAAATTGGTTGATATCGAACGTTTCAGTTTTGCTCGACCGTACACAGTAAAAATTAAAATCTCAAACTGAAGAAAAATATCTTCCATCGAAGTAACCCCCCCCCCCTCCTATATTCATGAAGTAATATTTTCATAAACTGAGATATGAAATTCGACTTTTGTCTTAATAGAACAGAATATAACCTTTGACTGATGCTGCTCAAATTCTCCTAACAACAACTCATGAATGTATTGATAGGAACTTCTCAAGTTCTACCTACCTAAAGAAAGTCATGATTTCTAAAAGAGACATTCATATATTAAAAGATTCAACAAGTACTTCGAACAAGAGTATGTTGAGTTCTAGTGAAATTAAGCATAGGTAGAGCTTATTTGAATTGAACTGAAAACTCAATACAAGATACTTGCGATGCATTTGTTTCAAAACTTGTACATCACTTACTTCCAAGTTTAAATACATAAAATCAAAAAACATCAATGGTTTTAGTGAACCCGTTGACAATTCCTGATAAGATAAGATAAAACATTTATAATTCCACTAGAAATCAATTCACTTAACTCCAAAACCAAGAGGTACTTTTTCCGAAACACAATTTCCTAAATTAATAGAGTAATAAGCTTTAGTAATTCATATGAGAATTTCGACAAATTCAGTTCAGATCCATCAGTTCTCTTGGTGTGATATTAAAAATATTTTTTTTGAAAGTAAACTAAAAGTTTCGTTTTAAGGCACGCTTGTTCACATGAACACTATTGAGTTTCTTGTAGTTTCAACCTTACTTCTCGTGAATCCTTGGCCTAATGAAATAATCAAAATACGTTACAGGACCATGATTAATAGACTTCCATACAATTAATGAAAGAGTTGGAAATGTTATAAATAGTACATTTTCTGAGTTACGTATGGTCATCAAGGTTGTCAAACAATATTAAGAAAGTATAAAAACTATCGAGTACTTTGAAAAGCTCTTATCATATTCATAATATATAACTATGAAGTAGAAAAATGATAATTTGATAAACATTTTCGCAACGGTATAATTAATACAAAAATGGAAAAATAAAACCATAATTGACAAAAATAATAATAATTTGGATTATCGAACAAGTACACAACTCAAGGAATAATTTTACTTTAAAAGGATCAGTGCAGAGGTACCTTGAAAGTTTGAATAAGTTGGGGAAGTTCCCAATCTCGTAGAAGCTCCTCCATCGAATTATCGGTAACGAAGCTGAAACGATCACATTGTTCTAAATTACCACTTGCTAGTAGAAGAAGCAAAACGATTCACAATATGTGTAGAATGAACTGTTAATGATTGTGTTAATTTCTGCATTTTGCGCATATATGCGCAGTACACGAATATGGCCTCGCCCTCACTCTCCGAAAAACTCACCGTATTACGCGAAACGAAATGATCAATAATTAAATTTCAAAACAAAAATAGGTTGTTCATCAAAACAATATTTCTTGACTGAAGCGATATACTCCCATTCGTAGAAATTCAAAGGACCCCGCACACTTACTTAGGAAAAGCGGGTCCAGTGAATTTTCCTAATTTTTACATATTATATTTATACCAACCTTAGGAACAATATATCAGATTTTCACGAAGGTCTTACATCTGGTTTGTTCTATAGGGCGTTCCAAAATTGCAGCTACGGAAAAATGAATCTTTAAATTTTGATGATTCCCAAAATTTTATCATGATGCTTTGGGTTCTGAATAACAAGATGTGACAGATATCCAAACACCGCCCACCACGTTAAGGTTCGTTATACAGGCTGTTCCATGAAGCTGTATAAGTAACTGAATGTAACTTTGTTAGTGACTTTGGGACCATCCTGAGTTTTTCAAAATATGATACCATGATGTATGTCCACTTCTGTAGGAAGTTTCATTAATGTACAAAGAACAGTTGCAAAATTATTCAGGTTTAAACTCGAATTTCATACAATTTTTCTTTAAAACTTATCTGTAGTTGAGATTGCTGTCAAGGAGTATAGGTTTTCATTAGTATAATTATTATGATAGGTCGGTCCAAAGGTGTTTTTTCAGGAATGCACAGGATGGACATAATGTGGTGTCACTAATCTACAGGGTGTTTCAGCATAAACTGGACAAACATATATTTTCGTGTAGAGTAGAGGACATCGGGAGAATAATTTTTTCCTTATACAATATATCCCGTTTTCGAAGCATAAGCGAGATGCAGGGTGTCAAACGTCATTTTTGAGCAAGATTATTATGAGTGTGGTCAGTTATGTATAACACTTAAAGTAACGGTTTTTGGTCAAATCTCAGTATTTTTGGGTCCTCTATTCAGAAGACCTGCAATGTTCCAATTTTTTTTTGCGGTTGTCAAATTGACTTTTGTTTTCTGAATGAACACAATTTTCTAAGAATTTCTGTGAAAAAAATCTTTCAAAAATCGAACACAAATTTTTTTTACATGTCTAATTGTCTACAGCGATGAAAAAATTTCACTCGAAATGGATGAAATTTTGTACAACTGTACTTCTTGAATTATCAATCACGAATATGAAAACAGAATTGTAAAATATCGAACGGTTTCGTTACTACAGGAATTCAAATATTTCGTTCAGACCTCTGAAATAACGAAAGAAAATTTGTTTTGAAATCTAGAGTCAAAATAATTAAATTATTGGAAACAAATATTACTATCCTTAGACCAGTGTCATTTCCCTATTTAATACCTACATCGGTTCGAGTCCCAACTAAGTTTCACTGATTTTTTTTTGTATTTTATTTGTATTGTATTCATCTAGAATATTCGTCAACTTTTCTGAATAGAGGACCCAAAAATACTGGAATTTGACCAAAAACCGTTACTTTAAGTGTTATACATAACTGACCACACTCATAGTATTCTTGCTCAAAAATGAAGTTTGACACCCTGTATCTCGCTTATGCTTCGAAAACGGGATATATTGTATAAGGCAAAAATTATTCTCCCGAAGTCCTCTACTCTACACGAAAATATATGTTTGTCCAGTTTATGATGGAACACCCTGTATATGAGGAGATTAGTGACACCACATTATGTCCATCCTGTACATTCCTGAAAAAACACCTTTGAACCGACCTATCATAATAATTATACTAATGAAAACCTATATTCCTTGACAGCAATCTCAACTACAGATAAGTTTTAAAGAAAAATTGTATGAAATCCGAATTTAAACCTGAATAATTTTGCAACTGTTCTTTGTACATTGATGAAACTTCCTACAGAAGTGGACATACATCAGGGTATCATATTTTGAAAAACTCAGGGTGGTCCCAAAGTCACTAACAAAGTTACATTCAGTTACTTTACAGTTTCATGGAACAGCCTGTATAACGAACCTTAACGTGGTGGGCGGTGTTTGGATATCTGTCACATCTTGTTATTCAGAACCCAAAGCATCATGATAAAATTTTGAAAATTAGAAGAGTTATCATCAAAATTTAAAGATTCATTTTTCCGTAGCTGCAATTTTGGAACGCCCTATAGAACAAACCAGATGTAAGACCTTCGTGAAAATCTGATATATTGTTCTTGAGGTTGGTATAAATATAATATGTAGAAATGGGGAAAATTCACTGGACCCGCTTTTCCTAAGTAAGTGTGCGGGGTCCTTTCTTGTTCCGAACGCCTTGAAAGATTTCAAGCAATGGAAACCATTACCTATGTTGAAACAAAATATGTTTTTAAGATCAACCTCGTCATAGTCTCAATAAAAAATATTTCATTTTTTACTTTGAGGTATATAGTTGCGAAACGAGAATCAATCTTCTTGTTTCAAAGTCTTTCGATTTCGAGCAAGTTGTTCGAGTGTTCTGTTTTGGTAAACGATCAAGAAACAACTTTTCTCAAAGTGAGAGATTGGGTATTTCCAGTCCAATTTGATTGATCTGAAGAAGTAAACTCCTCGCCAGAAATAATATTTTCAAAGAAATGCACGGTCTTCTTTCAAGTATTTAATTTTTACTGTGTGGCATATGGCCGCTGTCCTCACCAGATTTGAGCCTGCTTGATTACTATATTTGGGGAATATTACAGGTACAGGTTCGTTGTGAAGGCCAGAGGCGGTCATATTCCTTCCGAGTAGCACAAAAAAAACTTTGAACTTTCTGCTTCCATATGCAAAAAAAAATGAATAAATATTGAAAATTAACAGAGATTCCGGATTCTTAAAGACGAACAGTTCAATTTCCGGGCCCGGTAGAACAAATATAATATTTTGCCTAGGTTCGAATACTCGACTCCTCTCACAGCAGGATTGTACTGTAACCACTATACCTTTGACGGATTTTGAACCTTGTAGGGTTCTTTCTTCAATACGACTAAACGTGAAAAGGCTTTTAAATACATATATTCAGAGATGTACACCTGTAATTGTTATGTTTAGTCAAGGTTTAATAAAGTTCCAGTATTAATTTTATTGGTTTATTCACCACTACGGCTACAAATACATACAACAAGCGGTAGCCAACAACTAACTGACGCCAAACGACGCTTTACCTTTTGGCTGGCGGGAATGACATCTGACAGTCAATGTTACCAACACATACATAACACGTGTTTTTTTTTAAACAAAGATTGTCACATTACAGATGATTTTTAACTAAGGATAAGGTATACAATGTGTAAAACTAAGCTAAAGATAATAACATGCATGAAAACAATTCTACAAAGGGTGAACATAGTCTAGATATTTTGGGGGTTTCCTGCTTCTCTTAGGCAAGGGTGAAGCAGTTGAAGTAGTTGTTACATCATCACTATTATCATTATTATCAAATAAATTGGTCAGATTAAAATCGTATATAAGGGAGCTATTATTATATGGTAAGCTTGTTTTATTCAAAAGTTTTCTGTTTCTTCGCAAGAGATAGTCTAAGATCCCGCTGCGGGATTGGTGCGCTCATCGACTTTTTGTTTAAAACCAAATTTTTATGTTTATTTATAATTAAGAGAATATATATTTGCTAGGGTGCCTATCAAAATTTGGCCGCCATTATTTTTTAATCAAATATTTTTTAATTAATTTTTGGTAAAAAATTTCGTTTATTTATTTTTTAAATAAAATAACGTATACATCACGGTAATTAATATGAAGATTCTGAAAAATCACGGTTGCCGTTGCGCACCTGGCCGCACCTCTTTGCAGCCAGGTGTAAACAGGTATGATTTCGATAAATTTATACGTTTATAACCTATTTTCATTAATTATATGTCAAATTGAAGCAAATTTTTTTCTTTTAATAATCATATAGAGTTGCTTAATTAAATCTGGCCGCAAATAAGGATTACTGGCTGTTAAAGATAATAAATTTTTAAGGTAGAGTGAAAGAGAGTTAGCGCGTAACATCATTTGTCAGACGAGAACAGCGATTGCCGGCTGTGCGACGCTTTTAAGCCATTGCGCATGCGTCGAACGTTAGTGTTCTCAACAGCTCAACTGAACAGATGCAGCATTTTTATTCTAACATAAAAACCACGCTGTTTTGGGGTTCGTAATAAACAACGTTTTATATTTACATTGTTATTTAATTTGTGCATCTAAAAATTATTTTATTAATTAGCGTAAAATAAAATTGATAAAGATGAAGTCGTGTTTTTTGTGTAACGAAAAAAGCGATGTACTCAACTTTAATAATGTATCATTCCAAAAGTGCTCGCTAATGTTAGTGTTTCGTCGTAAAAAAATATAAATATCATGAACTTTTATTTACAATTGACTCTACTAATGCCGGCAATCGCTGTCCTCGTCTGACAAATGATGTTACGCTCTAACTCTCTTTCACTCTACCTTAAAAAGTTATATCTTTAACCCAACACCAGCCAACGTCCCTTTTTTGGGACGCTCCATTTTTGTTTTTGTCCAAATAGATCTTATTATAATTCATTCCTTCAGCCATCGTCCCAAAATGGACGCCAATTTTCTGCGGATTGTGAAAATTTTTTCTCTTTAGTAAATATTTCATAAGAGAACACTCAAAAATCAGTTATCAAAAAAAATAGTTTTCATTATAGTTGAGTTGGCTAGTATTGGGTTAACAGCCAGTAACCCTTATTTACGGCCAGATTTAATTGAGCAATTATATTAATTAATAGAAAACTTTATATAATAATTAATAAAAAATTAGCTTCAATTTGACATATAATCATAAAAATAGGTTATAAACGTATAAATTTATCGAAATCATACCTGTTTACACCTGGCTGCAAAGAGGTGCGGCCAGGTGCGCAACGGCAACCGTGATTTTTTAGATTCTTCATATTAATTACCGTGATGTATACGTTATTTTATTTAAAAAATAAATAAACCAAATTTTTACCAAAAATTGATTAAAAATAATTTAATTAAAAATGATGGCAGCCAAATTTTGATAGGCACCCTAGCAAATATATATTCTCTTAATTATAAATAAACATAAAAATTTGGTTTTAAACAAAAAGTCGATGAGCGCACCAATCCCGCAGCGGGATCTCGTACTAAGAGCGCCTTTTGTATCCCTTACTAGATAAGACCTCTCATTAACTATACCTTCTAATTTACCTCTTTCCCATTTTTTATTAGAAATATTTTGAATGAGAACATTGTCACCCACTTCCAGCTTACTTAGCTGGGTAGCGTTTTTATCATAAAAGAGCTTTTGATCTTTTTGTTTTTTTAACAAATTAGTCTTAACAATTTCTGGATCAACCAATGCAGGTTTAAGGGCATTATCCGATGCAGGAATCTTAGTTTTTAGTATACGACCTAAAAACATTTGAGCTGGAGATAAATTCATACTCGCAAGAGGGGTATTATGATATTCCATAAGTAAAAATTGTAAACTTTTCACTGTGCTTGCTTTAGAAAGCAATTTTTTAACAATGCCAACATATCGCTCTGCCAATCCATTGGATTGGTGATAATGAGGACTACTAAATACGAGTTCAAAATTCCAGTCAGAAGCGAAATTTCTAAATTCTTTTGAATTATAAGGGACATTATCAGAATAAAATATATCCGGTATTTCGAATTGTGAGAATTTCTCTTTACAAAATGATATGACATCATTAGCAGTTTTACTTTTTGTTTGTGTTACTTCAATCCAATTTGAATACATATTATCTACTATCAGTAAATAGTTTTTGAAATCATATTCAAAAAAATCTGAAAACAAATATTGCCAAGGTCTTGATGGTATAGGACGATTTATTAATGGTTCTTTTTTATTGGAATTCTGATACATTTGGCATAATTCACAATCTGATACGCGTTTCTCAATGTCTTTTGTAATGTTCGGCCAATAAAAAATTTGTCTAGCTCTAAGCTTTGTTTTAACTACACCAAAATGAGACTCATGTAGCAATTTGAGCATCTCTGCACGTAGAATTTTAGGAACTATAATTTTGTGATTTAAAAACAATAAATCATTTGACAATAAGTATATGTCCTCATGCAATCTATAGTAAAGTTGTAGTTCTGGACTAAGGTTTTTATTATTGAGGGGCCAAATAGTTTTACAAAATGTTTTAACTCGGGATAAAACTGTATCCTCATCAATTGCTTTACGAAAAACATCCTACTATTGTTTTAATATAAGAACGAGATAATGTATCAGCAACGTACATATATTTTCCTGGCAAGTATGTTATTTTAATATTATATTTTAAGAGCTTTAGGAACATTCTCTGTAAACGAGCAGTAACTTTACTTGAATCCTTGGAAAAAATAGGGATCAGTGGCTTGTGATCGCTCTGAACTGTTACTTCAAATCCGTAAATGAAAAAGTGAAATTTTTCACAAGCAAACACAATTGCAGCTAGCTCTTTTTCAATCTAAGCCCATTTCTTTTCTGAATTTGTTAAACATCTAGATGCAAACATGATTGGGTGACCTTCTTGCAACAGACAACATCCAAGACCTTCACTGGATGCATCGCATTGAATAATTATGGGTAATTTTGGATCAAAAGTCTTTAATATTGGTTTTGATGTAATGAGTGATTTTAACGTTACAAGTTCATTATTATGTTCAGAAGTCCACTCAAATATTATATTTTTCTTAGTTAAATTTCTCAGATTTGCAGTTAAATTAGACAAATTAGGAATAAATTTGGAAAAGAATTTCAACAAACCTAGGATTCTTAACACATCTGACCTATTCTTTGGTGTTTCAATAGCTTCAATGGCTTTAATATCATTCGGATCTGCTCTTATTCCGTCACCAGAAATTATGTGACCCATAAAAGTTACCGCTCTTAATTTTTATTGCAACTTCTTGAAGTTAAATTTTATATTATTCTTCTCTGCTCTAAACAGTACTTCCTCAAAAGCTATATCATGAGCAATTTCATCAGCTCCAGCTATAATAAAATCGTCAAAGTAAATTTCAACACCAGGTATATCACCAAAAATTTGAAGACATTTTTTTTAAATAATTCTGGGGCACTTTATTATACCAAATGGTACTCTATTAAATCTATAACGGCCAATGGGAGTATTAAAAGTACATAAGTCAGCACTACTATTATCTAATTGCAATTGATAAAAACCATCTTTCATATCAATCACGGAAAAAATACTATTACCAGCTAGTCTGCTTAAAATATCATTACCGGTGGGAATTAAAAAGTGCTCTCTACGAATAAACTTGTTAAGGCGTTTCGGATCTATGCAAAGTCTTAAAGATTCATCTTTTTTTTCAACAATCATTAAACTGTTTATCCAATCTGTTGGATAATCTACCTTCTGTATTATTTTCTTATTTTCTAAACTGTCAAGTGTAGTTTTAAGTTTATCTTTCAAAGAGAATGGAATTTTTCTTTGACTCTGAACAACAGGTCTGGAATTTTCTGAAAGTTCAATACTACAAAGACCTGGGATTGCACCAAGACCTTCGAAAACATGTTTAAAATCAATATAAAGATCTTCTTTTTATTTTGGTAGACAGTTATTAATATATTTGACTTCATGAATTCGTTTTATCATGTTAAATGCTAAACAATCTGTAAGACCTAATAATGGCTCTGTTTCAAAATCAACAACCATGAATTTTACAACTTACAACCTAATATGCTTTTAAGTACAAGACAAATTCAACATGCCAATTGGTTTGAATTTAAAATCTCCATAAGATACCAAAGTAATATTACATTTGTTTAGATCAAGATGTTTCTTCAAATACTACAATCAGACCCTGTATCAAGTTCAAATTTTACCTTGCTATCTTCTACAAGAATTTGCTCAGTCCAGGAAGATGTTTTTTCTGTACGACATTCATATACAAATAATTCCTCTGGTTTATCTTCTACTGCTGCACTTCTAACTTCTCGAACTTGTTTTTCTTCATCTTGCTTTGCTGAAGTTGTCTCACCAGTTGAAATAGTTGACTTGGTTTCATTCTTCTTCGAGTTTTCTTCTGTCTTCACATTGGTTCTGCACATCTTGGCGAAGTGACCCTTCTCTGACAAATTGCACAAGTTTTATTAAATGCTGGACATCTGGATGGGTAATGTTCGTAAGGACAGCGAGTACATTTGATTTTGTTTTTCTGTTGAGGATTTGATTCCTTTTGTTCGTTTCTTTTTACTGCATTGACCTCTTTCGTGTGGTTCAGAACTTTGCAATGCCCTTACTTAGTTCAATACTTTTGCAGTAGTCAATAATTTTTTTAACATCCAGGTTAGATTCACGGAGCAAACGAAGCTGAGATTCCCTGCAGTGAAGTCCTAGAATGAGTTTGTCTCTTATCATTCTCTCTTCGTATGATTTCTTGCACGATTCATTCATTCTCACATATAAAGTCGCATAGCTTGGCTTGGTTTTTCAATTCAGTTACATATTGATCTATGGTTTGATATTCTCCTTGAACCAGCGTGTAAAATTTAAAGGATTCCATGGGAACAACTTTCTTCGGGAGGAAATATTCATCAAACGCTTTTAACAACTTCTCGAGAGTAGAAGTTTGATCATCGGTGAATGTATTATAAATATCGATGCCTTCGTCACCAATGCAACTTAACAAATTCGCAATTTTTACCTATTCAGCCTTATTATCTTTATTGGAAGCAGTCAAATAAATTCTAAATCTCTGTTTCCATCGATTCCAATTGTCGGCAGGGTTATAATTGTTAGAATCAAACAGGGGACTTGGTGGTTTGAACTCCATTGTGAAAGATTCTAGTCTAGAGTGATTGTATTCCAAGCTTTTGTCATTTAGCATAAGTAAATAAGCACATCTGACACCATGTTATGTTTAGTCAAGGTTTAATAAAGTTCCTGTATTAATTTTATTGGTTTATTCACCACTACGGCTACAAATACATACAACAAGCGGCAGCCAACAACTAACTGACGCCAAACGACGCTTTACCTTTTGGCGGGCGGGAATGACATCTGACAGTCAATGTTACCAACACATACATAACAGTAATCCATACCTATAACATGGTCATAGTAAGTTTGGAAACAATAATAAGTGTGAATATGTGCTCTGATCATAATTTCCTTTCAAATCGGAAAATATATCACCCGAGTTTCATGAAATTTGCAGAGATGGGCACATCAAGACCAATTCGTATTAGAATACTGAATTTCATATCGAAAAGATAATCACTTACCTATTGAAATTAGGAAAATTTTTCAATAACAATAACACTATTCAACCGAATTGGCCCTATAACAAAATCAAATAAGATATTTAGGTCCCACACCTATCCTGAAAATTTAAACTTTTTATTCCCTTCCTATATCGAAGGTTTTGAGTGTTTAGTCCAGACCAGAAGTACTGGCCAGAATTTTTATTTTTATCGAAATCTTCTGACGATTCGGAGCCAAATATGCTCGCTGCTATCCTAGTTCAAAATATCAAATTCGACATCGATCGGATTCCTTTTCCGACCCAAAATTCGAAATAACAGTCATTTGGGTGAAACGATAGCACGCTGTTCCCCTAGGAAAAAGAGCATAAAAAATACTGCCGGACCGAGAGAAATGGCGGAAAGTGGTATGTACCAATTCATTAATAGATTCTGAAAAATTTACAACTACCAGCTGTGAGATAACGTAAAAAAATATTTTTTTTTCAAACACTTGTATTGGAAGCAATATCGGAATGAAAACGTTTTATTGCTGGTGAAACACATTGGGCCTTGCTTACAACCATTGATTTGGAACTTTATTCGGAAGAAAGCCAAATTCATTCACATTTAATAGCATTCTTTTAGAAATAAGTATTCCATCCCCACTGAAATTTTTCAACTGTTCTGACATTTTTCCAATTACTTCGGATTTTTCTCGACTGCTTCGAAAATTGACTAACTGCTCTGAAAATTTGCCAACTCAGATCAACATGAGGCATGCCCTACTCTGGTACCAACTCTTTCGAAGTTTTTCCAACTGCTCTGTAATTTTTCTAACTGCCTCGAAAACTTCTTCAAAAGTTCAGCAAATGCTTTGAAAATTTACCAAATCCGATCAACATCATGCCCGCCTAGGTAGCTAACACCTCCAGGAATATTTTTGCAACTTCTTCAGAGTTTTACCAACCGTCTTGAAATGTTTCCAACTGCCTTAATATTCAGCATTTGGGGGTATGGTCCCCCCAATCCCTCCCTTGGGCCCGTCCCTGAATGATTGTTTCGACAGTGTGGTCGACACGAACGAGCTCTTGGTTTCATTCTCTTTATTTACAGTGGTAACTGGGGCACTGGTTCAAGAATTCATATAATCCTCTATATAAAAATAAGTCGGGTTTTCCTCCCTGGCGCTATAACTCCAGAACGCATGAACCGATTTCAACGGTTTTGCATTCGTTAGAAAGGTCTCGGGCTCCGCGAGGTTTGTAGCAAAGAAAATTCAGGAAAAATTTCAAGATATCAAGAAGAACGTAAGAAATTGGTAAATTCCTGACATTTCTGAAAATTTCATTATTTATGACATCGAATTCAATGACAACTGTCAAGTATCCTTACTAGAGGGAAGTGCTCCCAAAAATTTCCTCATTTCAGAAGAAAAAGGCCAGATCCAAGTGAAACAAGGTATGAATATCGGTTTTTAATCGGTTTATAACGTTTATTATTAAAAATATTTGTTCCAGGAACTATGCATTTAGAAGGAAGTACGTGACAACTGTCGAGACAGTTCACAGGTCAGGAATGCTTCAGGAAATTTTGCAATTTTGTGAATGAAAACAAACAGATCTGAATAAAACAAGGTACGAATATCGTTTTTGAAGAGTTCGAGAACGTTAATCTGTTAATGAATATACCTTTTTGTTCCAGGAACTCTGAAATTAGAAGTACGTGACAACTGTCAAGTCAGTTTAGAGGTCAAAAAAGCTCTAGGAAATTTGCAATTTTCAGAAGAAAAACGAACAGATCCGAATAGAACAAGGTACGAATATCGTTTTTGAATAGTTCTATAACCTTTATCTATTTATCTATTTGTTCCAGGAATTCTGAAATAACCAGGAAGAACAAAATATTTTTGACATAGGTACGTCTGATGTAAAACATTTGTTCGTTTCTAGTGGAAAACGTTATTTGAATCGGTAAGTCCATATGAAATCATCAACTTCAACGTTCATTCAACGAATTCCTAACATTTCAGGTCGTAGTGATTTTTGAGGATTCTACCTAACCCAATTTCCCTTCTATATGTATTATGATAATTATCGATATTTCAATATATTTTCTCGATTTCCTGATACGTTTACATGTGTTTTGATTCCTAATAAAACCCGTTGAAGTCTGCGATAAACAGTCGTCACGTGTAACAAGTGGTGCAAGTGGTGTAACGACATAGGTATGTGGACCCGGTAGTACTGGGTTCGAATCCCCATGGTGGCATGTTGTGTTTCTTCTGAATAAAAAGTATTTTTTCCAGGTTCAAACTGAGCTGATCAAAACACTTCAAAATTCTCATGTGAATGTTTTTTATAGGTGTTAGATAAATACAGGGTGCTTCTATAAATCTATCAATTATTTCGTGTTTCATTTCATCGGTTCAATTGATCTAATACCGGTTGAATTATTCTACTTAGAAAGGTAGATCTACCGGTTTCACAAATCTATTAAAAAGGTAGATCTACTGGCCTAACTAGAAAATCATTGTTTTTCACATGTGCAGTTATACGTTGCGTGTTCATGAGTTGTGTTAACGTCAGACTAAAAAACAAAAAATGTGGTTTACCAAAGAGCACTTCATTGAAACGGATAATTTTCGGACACGTATAACGCTTCGTTTCAGTATTTACTTTGGATTCACTTTCATATACTTTCAGAAGTTCAACTAAATAACACTTCATTTTTGTAATCGAAATGAATTCATTACAGTTTGAAATGAAAAAAAATTTTTCTTTTTCAAATAAAAAAAAAATTTCTTCATCTTTTAATCGCCAAACGAAATGTTACATAAAACGAAGCCATCTGGTGGCGAAACGGAGTTCGCCAGGTTTGCTAGATTATATATGGTTTTAAATTCTAAATACTTATATTTCATAATACAGTAGTAGTAAGCTTATAGCTACTTCCTAAAATGAAATGTCATCCTTCTGTTTTTGCCGAGTTGAACTCCTCGATCAGCATTTCGTTGAACTCAGAGTAATAACTGCAACTCGATTTTGGAAAACATTGCTAGCACCGTCTTTGTTCAGACATTCTATTACTTCATCAATTTTGAAGAAGAAAAAACAAGTATGATTGCTGTGGAAAATATATATAGATAGAGATGGTAAAAAGGTATTCGAAATTTTTCTGGTGTGTTTCATGATTTCAAAGGAGTTGCTTTTTCCATATAAATAAATCAACTTTGACACTGAAGCGAGTGTGATTTTCATTCGGTTCTTTTAGACTTTGCACTTGTTTGGTGTTAAATCACACTAGAGCGGTGTGATCTCAAATGATCATCGAGTGTGTTTTGACACTGACACAGTTATTTTTCACAATTTATTAGTGTGAAATACTATACGAGTTAAATCGGTTTCGGTGTGAAATCGCACCGTTTCAGTCTTAATTTGCACTAGCTTAGTGAGGTTGCAATAAACTGTTCAGTGTTATTTAGCACTGACTTAGTTGATATGAGAAATGACAAATTTATATCTGAAATTAAAAAATGCAATTCAGCAATTTGAATATCAGATATTTGATACATAGGTTCTCTCGAAGATAAAATAATGCATCATGAACCATAAATTATTAATTATTATTTAGCTAGGTACTTACTCCCTATGGTAATATTTTGTTCTGCATTTTTTATTCCTTGAAAGTCTTTTAGTGTATTAGTTTGCTGTGCAGGTTTTTAGAGCAATTGAACTCATTTGAATCCATTCACAATGAAAGATTACAACAATATCTGTTGTCAAATCAAAAAACATTTTCCTGTAGATAATAGTTATTTTTGTATCTAGTGCGCGAAATGCTACTTTAAAAGTATTTCGCGCATGAGATGCTAACAAAATTTTTTCTACAAACGCTTAGCTTAATATGAAAAAAAATATTGAACTGGTTTGAACTGTTTTTCCAAATCAAGTAATTAGGTATTATAACTATGGGCAATATATTCTATGTTGAAAACAACACTCAATGTTAAAGAAAACGTGGATTTCAAGAAATTTACCAAGTTAAAATATAAAAATCCCATATAGTTTACATGCAGTGTGCGAAGTAAGTATTTCGCACACTACTTCGCGCACGGTGTCATAGTAACAAAGGAAAATGAAAAAAAGGGTCACTTCGCATATTCTTGCCAATGCGCGAACCTTGTCATTTTTTGACGTTTGTAGAAAAAATATATTTTATTTTTCACTTGTACATTATATGTTTATTTTACTATAGAAACGGTTGCTATAAATACACTCATTATGCCCGTGGGCATTTTAGCGGGCATTATGGATCATAACGCCCGCTCTTTGTGCGAGAAGCAAAATAAGCTAGAAAGAAATTATTTATTTCGCAGAATTTTAATACTAAAACAACGACAACTCAACAAACGAAAACAAAGTCTTTCTTAATTAAAATTAAAAGTGCAGTTTTCGAATTTCCCCGAAAAATTCTTCAATCGTGAATCTTGGGATGTTTTCGAAACCTGAGGAGCGAAAACTTGACCACAAGTACTTGGAAGTTTGTTCACAAGAGAACCACTAGAGAATTTATGAGAATCTCTTACCGAATTCACAATCATCGTCGATACTTTGTTTTTGGAAAAAATGCTCTGCTCTATGTAACCTTCCGCCACAGATGCACTCTTCCATCTTCCGTGCATTTTTAACGTTTCATATGATGCACCAGCCTCAGTTAAAAGAGTTGCTGAAGTCCGTCTCAAACAATGTCCTGTATATTCATTTGCATTATCCAATTTTAAGTATTTGGCAATCATCGAAGGCACACTTCCTATGGTATTTTTGCCAACAGGTTGGATGGTGCCCGACCATTTCGGAACGTGAGGAAAAATCTAGGATTCTTCACTCCACTGGGTCTCAAGGATATATATTTTCTGATCAGCCCCAAAGCTCCTATTTTTTCTTCCTCTACAATGCTAAATCCTTTTGACGTACCGGTTTTAGTTTCGGGTATTTTGACAAGTAAACAGCTGCCCTTATCTTCTATATCTTTGATAGACATTTTCACTAATTCATCTCTTCTTAGTCCTCCAAAAACACCCATTATTAGAACTACTTTATGAAGAAGATGAATTTCATCAGGAGCTTCATTGATGAATGTATGAACTTGTTCTGCTGTCAAAACTTTGGATTTCTTCGGAATATATCCTTTAGATTTCATTTTTAAAAACGCTACTAGCCGGGAGAATTGTGAAATATTAATATTTTCATTGACAATCAGTGTAGATTTCAAAATAGAATATTTCGTCCACAATGACGCAGGACAAAATTTTTCAGACTGAAATAAAAAAAATTACCCACACATGAACAAAATGAAAAATAAAATAGCATACCAATTCTTGAAAGTACGCCAATAACACTGTTTCATCTATAGCAATTATTTCATTTTTCAACTTCCATTGATGGAATGTTTCATAATCCTTCTCGTAGACGAGTCTGGATTTTTCTGGTAATAGATTATTTGCAGCTTTGGCTGCATTTTCAATTATATTATTTGGCAAATTGCTATTCATTTTTGTTATTTCTTTAAATCTTCACAACGAAAACAGTAATGACATCCACTTAATAAAATGATGACAGCAATAACGAACTTCAATTACTTCAAAATATTAACAAATGCCATGGTTACTACTGAAAGTTAAATGGAAAAAAATCATAGGAGCAATCGAATTTTATTGTAATTGAATGATATATTCGTGAAAAATAAAATCTTGTATGCACCACGAGCGTTATTAGATCCTAACGCCCATCGGGCAACATTCATCCCTCGGGCCAAACGCCCTCGGGCCGAATGTTTCCCTCCGGGCGTTAGGATCCATATAACGCACTTGGTACATAAATAACTATTTCTTACACTAATAAATACATAATGGACAGATAGATATGTACCTGATGGTAGACCAAGTGAGGGGTTGACAGTAGAGGTATCTTCCAAAAACACCCTAAGGGAAGGTTCTCCAACTAGCTTAAAAAAAGATCAGATATAAGCACTTATAAATATAAATGGATGTAAATTTGTACATCGTATCTTCTCACATAAGCATTGAAGTGATTCAGCAATATCTATTTCCGTCAATTGAAAATATATGGGTAAATGATCTCAACAGAAGTCACAATAAATATTTCCACCGTATAACCTTATCAAGTATATTATATAAAAAGAAAGTTTCAACCCTTGTAAACAATAAAGGAAGTTAACCGAATCAGTTTAAGTTCAAATTCGTTGTACCTACTTCTTTCAAACAGTATTGATTTTGTCCTCGAATCATCAGCCAAAACAAATTTTCACGCATTTCACTTTCTTCACATCAATCAATTTCACACTTTCGATTCATCATCACTAAGGCACATACAAGAAACAGAGATAGATAAGAAGGTGAAACCATTCGCAAGTCCTGTTTTAACTATGCCGAGGACTCTTTGTGGAGCCGCCAAGAATTGGAACTATTGCTATATTAACATCGTTGCCAAAGTTATTCGATTGGAATAACTAGTTCATCAGACACCATGGTTCTAACTGTGTGACCTCTCATAATTTGGAAATATCTGGCGACCATGTAAAAATACTGAAGACAAACTAAAGTAAACGTATGGGTTTTTCATATTTTGGGTGCGTATTTTGATTCGGTTGGTGTAAATTTTGAAACATGATTTGGCCGAAAAACACTTCCAGGTGCTTTATTTGTTTCTACAAGCTTCAGAAGTAACACCTGATCATTTCTGTGATATTATTATTTGAAACTTCAAACATGCAGTGTATATTTTCACCCAAGAGATGATTTTCTGATTCATGGAGCAATTTGTTTGTTTGATTGGTGTTATAGCTTGATAAACACAGTGTGTTTTCAGATATTTTGTTTTGTTGTATTAATTCTTGATTTTGTTTCGGTTTGTGATAATGTGTTTCATGAATCACACCACTTAACACTATATTCTCATAATTTCGATAGAAATTATAAAATTGTGACATAAAAAAAGGGAAAAATATGCTTGATAGTTTAGTATTAGCATTCACACCGGGATTTTTTTAGAGTGCAGGTTCACCATACAACTGTTAGTATAACCAAGACAATCTCTGTGTGATACCATGGTGATTCGGTCTTTCACATGAATCAATTCATATAATTCTTCACTTTTGAGCCCACTTATGCCTATAGTATAAGAGGGCACTTATAATCAGGCAAATCGTTCCGGTTTTATTCAATCCGAAATGAAATTATTCTCACTGTCTCGCTCTTCGTTAATTATGCATGGAATGTTGAAAAGTTCTTTTTCTCTATCCACTATGAATGAGGATTCTTTGAGTCAGCTCAAAGAGTTATGTTTATCAATTTGGCCAACATAGATCTATAATGTGATGATGCTTATTTTGGAGATTTCAATGTTACATTGGTATACCTTATCCTAATAGAAATATTGTTCAAATTTCTGGGGGTGGTATAGCTCATTATGAAATCTTATATCTTTTTTTCAGGCCGAATCGGTAAAATTTGTAAAGCAAAAAGTGTTTCTTATAGCCTCACGAATCTTCGGTTAAAATATTTTGCAGATGGCAAAAATAAATGAATATATCTCCCTTCAGACACACAACTCAATTTGATGTAGAAATGTTAACCAAAACCATTTCAAAAGTCGTTGTTTCATTCCGAATTCCGAGACAAAATCTTATGCGTGCGTTACTTGTTGAGAAAGCGGATTGACTTATTGGCAAGATTTCATCTTGGCGTCCGTTAGATGTACAACAAGAAGTGTTGAAGAAATGCGGAGGTGGCCTTGCTATAACCACCCACGTAACCCCAGATCCGCGTAAGACACCCGCACATTTGCTTGCCCTTCCTGATGATCATGGATAGTGGAGTTCTTTTAAGGTGCACAGCGACTAGCGAACCGGAAAGTTAGTGCTTTTATGATCACGTATTTTTTTCAAGCAAATAAAAGTATTTTTATATCGAAGTAATATTCCATTCTGAATCTGAATCAAATCAATCAAACTGCATTATCTCTCCCTGAATTATTTCATTACCCACTATGAATATTAATCCTCTTAAATACAGGGTGTCTGGTGAGGAATGGGACAACGTTTAGGTGGTGATGAGGGATGTCTCAAGGAGTGAGAAAATGCCCTTTGAAATCATCTGAGGTACATGGTTCCTGATATACAGGGGGTTTTAGAAAAAATTAGGAAATTTCAAATGACCATAATTCAGGAAATATGAGAGCTAATCCGATGATTTTTCGTATGAACAATGATAGAGTGAGTACGAATCTGTTTGAACGAAAAATTCGATGTAAAATCAGATCCGGACTCAAAAATTTTATTTGTTCTGAAATTGGGTAAAAACAACACCCTGTATGCGGTTTTCAATTTTTTTGACTTAATATTCTGAGAGAGCAAGAAAAATACATTCAAACTCAACTGTCATCCCGAATGGCACAAATTTTCCCTGCTTTCTATGACCCTTCGAATGTCAATCTTCCGATTTTCGCTACTTACATATTATTATTTTCTCGACATTTCAAATGACCATAATTCAGGAAATATAAGAGCTAATCCGATGATTTTTCGTATGAACAATGATAAAGTGAGTACGAATCTGTTTGAACGAAAAATTCGAAATAAAATCAGATCCGGACTCAGAAATTTTAGTTCTTCTGAAATTTGGTAAAAACCACACCCTGTATGCGGTTTTCAATTTTTTTGACTTCAGATTCTGAGAGAGCAGGAAAAATACTTTCAAACTCAACTCTCAACCCGAATGGCACAAATTTTCCCTGCTTTCTATGACCATTCGAATGTCAATCTTCCGATTTTCGCTACTTACATATTATTTTCTCGATATTTCAAATGACCATAATTCAGGAAATATAAGAGCTAATCCGATGATTTTTCGTATGAACAATGATAAAGTGAGTACGAATCTGTTTGAACGAAAAATTCGAAATAAAATCAGATCCGGACTCAGAAATTTTAGTTCTTCTGAAATTTGGTAAAAACCACACCCTGTATGCGGTTTTCAATTTTTTTGACTTCAGATTCTGAGAGAGCAGGAAAAATACTTTCAAACTCAACTCTCAACCCGAATGGCACAAATTTTCCCTGCTTTCTATGACCATTCGAATGTCAATCTTCCGATTTTCGCTCCTTACATATTATTTTCTCGACATTTCAGAAACATGAAATCTCAGATAGTTACTAATAAGTAAAAAAAGATCATAAACGAATCAAAATTTTTATAAAAATTATAAAAAATGTGAAATTTGGAAAATTAATAATTAATTCTTCAAATATTGTTCAAAATGAAAACCACCAACTTCTACACATTTATCTGCTCTTTTCATTAAGTTCAAAACTGCTTTCCTTATTACATTCGGGTTGTTTGGTATTTCGTCACATGCATCTATTATGCGCTGAATTAATTGTTTCCTTGTATTTATTTCTCGCCCGTACACCATAGTTTTAAGGTGTCCCCAAAGGAAATAATCTAACGGTGTCATGTCGGGGGACCGAGGTGGCCATGCTCTTGGACCACCACGACCTATCCATCTATTTGGATAGACCTCGTTCAAATGATTTCTCACTAAAATTGAGAAATGTGGGGGTGCTCCATCATGCTGGAAGATAAGTCCTCTTTGATTAATATTCCCTAATAAATTAGGAAGAACATTCATAGGGAAATATCTATAAATTCCTCCGGTGAGTCTTTCTTCGAAAAAATGAGGACCTATTAAATTATTATCATAAACTGCGCACCACACATTAACACTGAAACGTCTCTGTGATTGTCTTTGTACGACAGCGAAAATCGGAAGATTGACATTCGAAGGGCCATAGAAAGGAGCGAAAATTTGTGTCATTCGGGATGACAGTTGAGTTCGAAAGTATTTTTCCTGCTCTCTCAGAATCTGAAGTCAAAAAAATTGAAAACCGCATACAGGGTGTTGTTTTTACCTAATTTCAGAAAAACGGAAATTTCTGAGTCCGGATCTGATTTTATTTCAAATTTTTCGTTCAAACAGATTCGTACTCACTCTATCATTGTTCATACGAAAAATCATCGGATTAGTTCTCATATTTCCTGAATTATGGTCATTTGAAATGTCGAGAAAATAATATGTAAGGAGCGAAAATCGGAAGATTGACATTCGAAGGGTCATAGAAAGCAGGGAAAATTTGTGCCATTCGGGATGACAGTTGAATTCGAAAGTATTTTTCCTGCTCTCTCAGAATCTGGAGTCAAAAAAATTGAAAACCGCATACAGGGTGATGTTTTTACCTAATTTCAGAAAAACTGAAATTTCTGAGTCCGGATCTGATTTTATTTCGAATTTTTCGTTCGAACAGATTCGTACTCACTCTATCATTGTTCATACGAAAAATCATCGGATTAGCTCTTTTATTTCTTGAATTATGGTCATTTGAAATTTCCTAATTTTTTCTAAATATCAGGAACCATGTACCTCAGATGATTTCGAATGGCATTTTCTCACTCCTTGAGACATCCCTCATCACCACCTAAACGTTGTCCCATTCCTCACCAGACACCCTGTATAACAAAACATATCTGAATAACATCAAAAAAATGAAAGGCATGATTCTCCATCAGATCGTTCTGAGAAAAAAAATCAAAAATGTAGGTCCGGAAATGCATTTACAAGACACAGGGTGTCTACAAAAGTGCTTTGCCACTGAGATGTTGCGAACTTACAATTATTTCTCAGTTATTCATTGAATTTGTGACAAAAAATCTATTCTGTAAATTTTTACAGAATAGATTTCATATTTATGAAGCATCTTAACGCGTATTTGTAGTAGAACGTTACGTAGAAATGTTTTATTTTTTCACTTAAAAAGGGCATTACAAGCGAAAAAGGCAGAAGAGATTATTGGTCACAGATTTGATTCAATTTAAAAAATGATTGACTTTTATTCATTTTTTTTGTGTTATAAGATCACTCAAAATATAAATAACAAATAACCAACTTAAATAAAGCTCAATTCTTCATACAAATTTTTTTTTATTCCTAACAGTTGTTTCATAATTTCTACGAATGATGTTTCATATTTTTATCGACTTGAGCCTATTAGCGTAGAAAGGGTGTGATTTTTCACACCCCCTAGCGATCGGCTATCACACTCCCTACTAAGGGGAACATTCACTCATCCCGGATAGCAAGTATCAGGCGGATTGAGCTCTGAGGTCTTCGGTGTTCTTCTTCTCCTGGGTCCTGGGTTGGTCGTCCTTCGTTGCTTGGTCCTGGATCTCTCGGTTGACGTCGTGGTAGTTGGTTTTGCAATGTTTCCCTCCATGGTTGTTCCTGGGGTCCATCGTGACCTACAAACTTCCTTACTGTTCTAGCAGTACCAAGAAGCACTGCTTTTTGCATTACAGTAGAACCCCTCTAATCCGCCCTCGGCTGGTCCGTCACTCCGGTTAGTCCGACCAGGCGCCGTCCTAACTTTTACCATTGTATAATCCTTATACAATGCTTTTACTAAGTTTTATAAGCTCTGTATCTTTATTCTTCTTTCATTACTTTTATTTATTACTTATTAAATATCTACTTCTTGATTTGTACAGTTGAAACAATGTTTACAAACATTTTCTAAGATCAAAGATCACTTATTTCACTGTAAAACATGTCTGTATAACATGTTTAATGTAATAAATATTGGATTTTTGGATAATCCGACCTTTTTTGCGTTCCGACCATACCCGTCCCCCGTAGGTGACGGATTAGAGGGGTTCTACTGTACTTTAAAAAGGTTTTCATCCAAATCTAGCTCCTTGAGGTTGGACTTGAGGCTCTTAGGAATAATTCCTGTGGTTGATATGAGAATGGGAATGGTTCTGGTACTAGACATTCCCCACTGCCTTTTAATCTGAAGTTCAAGCTCTCGATATTTCGATATTTTTTCAGCATATTTTTGACGTAGATTGTTGTTGTTCGGGATGGCTACGTCTATAAGTATTGCTCTCTTCTCTTTTTTCTTCACTAGGATTATATCTGGCCTGTTATTAGCAACTGTTAAATTTGTAAGTACTGTGCGGTCCCAGTATAACCTGTAAAGGTTGTTCTCCAGTATTACTTCAGGCTGATACTTATAATATGGAATTGTTTCGGACTGCAGAATCTTCAGTTGGATGGCGAGTTCCTGATGAAGTATTTTACAAACTGCATCATGTCGACTCTTATATTCATTTCCAGCAAACATTTGGCAGCCTCCTGTAATATGTTGGATTGTTTCTGATGTTTGGCATCCGTAGCGGCATCTATCGTCGGTGAGGCTCCTATCCTTCATGATATATTTCTGATAGTTTTTAGTTTGCACTACTTGATCTTGAATGGCAAGGACGAAACCTTCTGTCTCAGGAAACAATCTTCCAGAAGTCAGCCAGTAGTTCGACGCAGGAATGTCGACATGTTCCTGGGTGACTTCGTTCAGGTGTCTTCCATGTAGGGGCTTTTCTCTCCATCTTTGAATTTTATCACTATCCGTCTGTGTGGTGTTTTCATGAGGGTGCTCGCTTAGTAATAGAGGTGTTGAACAATCTGCTTCAATCAGTATCTTATGTAAGTCCGATGTGTTTGCTTTATCTATAAAATAATTTCTCAAGTTGTTTATTTGTTCAGCTGCCATTTTCTTTATGTCCACAAAGCCTTGTCCGCCTTGAGTTCTTGGAATGGTTGTTCTTTCAACACAGCATTTAGGATGATGCTTGTTGGCCTTTGTACATAGTGTTCTCATTTTCCGTTGGAGACGATCGAGATCTGTATTACTCCACTTTACTATTCCGAAAGAGTAGGTGAGAACTGAGCAAGCGTAGGTGTTAACAGCTTTTGTGAGATTTCTGCTGTTCAGTTTCGTTTTCAGAACGCTCCTCATTCTTCTGGTGAACTCTGCTGTTAGTTCGTCCTTCATCACTCGTTGGTCTATCCTTTGACATTGCTTCATACCTAGGTATTTGTATAGATCACCTGCCAGCATTGCCTTTATTTCTTCTCCGTTAGATAAGGTTAGAGGTGTCTCTTGGATTTTCCCTCCTGCTATATTTAGGGAACGACATTTGTCCAGTCCAAAGTTCATGCTGACGTCTTTGTAAAACATCTCCACTAGTCGTAGTAGGCACTTTAGTTGGTCTCTGTTTGCTGCAATCAGTTTCAAGTCATCGACGTATAAAAGATGGTTAATCAACATATTGCTAGTGTTGCCTTTCAGGTTGAATCCCTTTCTGGAGGATTTTAAAATAGTTGATAACGGGTTCATTGCCATGCAGAACCACAATGAACTCAAAGAGTCTCCTTAAAAAATTCCTCTCCTGATGGATACTGTGCCAGTTCTTATGCCTGTTCCGCTGATTTCGATGTTAGTTCGCCAAGTTGACATAACTGTTTTGAGAAAGCTCACTATTCTTGGATCTACTTTATAGATCTCTAAAACTTTTATGAGCCATTCATGCGGCATGGAGTCGAAAGCTTTCTTGTAGTCAAGATAAGCCGTGAACAAATTTCTTCTCTTCTTATGGGCTTGGTTGCAGATTATAGAGTCGATTATCAGTTGTTCTTTGGATCCCATTGCACCCCTGGAGCATCCTTTCTGTTCTGATGCAATTATATTATTTCGTTCGCAATGGGAGTATAGTCGACGTGTAATGCAAGATGTTATGAGCTTGTACATAGTTGGCAGGCATGTCACTGGCCTGTACGTTGCTGGATCGTCTGTACTTCGGTGATTTTTTGGCAGAAGATAAGTTATACCCACTGTCAGGAAGGAGGGCATACTCTCTGGACCTCGTAAAATTTCATTAACTGCCTTAGTTAAATTACTATGCAAACAGTTGAATTTTTTCAGCCAAAAACTGTGGAGCCCGTCTGGTCCAGGTGATTTCCAGTTGTGCATTTCTTTGAGAATATCCGAAAGCTCTTGTTCTGTGATGACCGTAAGGGACATTTGTGCGGTGTTGGTTTGAGTTTTCTCTTCGTTTTTTATCCACTCGGCATTTTTGTTGTAAGTAGTAGGTGTTGACAGTTGTTCGGTCCAGAATTTTTCCATGTCATCCTTATTCGGATAGATGTTTGGGGAGTTCTGTTGTTTTCCATCCAGATGTCTGTAGAAATTTTTCTCCGAGTTTTCAAAGGAGATGTTATCTTGCTTCCTCCTGTTGCTCTCTTTATATCTTCGCAATCTCTCGGAGTAGACACTGAGTTTTTGTTTCAGTGTGTCGATGCACTGCTTTACTGTTGTGTTTTCTTCTTCATAGCTTGAGTGCTTGCGATTTCGATAGATAATCGATTCCACCAACGATTTCAGCTTGATTGTTCTGATGCCATTTTCATATTGTGTCAGCCTTCCTATGTCCTGCCGACAGCGTTGAACTTTTTCCTCCAGCCTCCTTTGCCAGTGAGGTAGGCGAGGTTGTGGACAGGGTTGATTTGAGTGCTGTCTTGGTTTGGTCTTCATGCCCAGCACTTCCACTACAGTTGTTGCGGCACAATAAAGGATGAGATGGATCGTTTCCAGTTGCGTTGCCATTGAAAGGAATTTTGGTATGACATCAGTGTTCATTATCTTGAGGATGACTGCAAGCTTTTTGGATGATCTGATCCTAGGTAGTGTTGGTCTGGAGAGTGGATCAGTGCCGTTGTATTCGCTGAATAATCTGTGCATTGCTGATTCAAGACGTTCCACTAGAGCTTGTCGTTCTTCGTTCGGAATTTTATGGGCAGTTTCTACCGAGGTATGAACCTGAGGTGATGAATGTTCATTCTGTGTTTCTTCTTGGAGCGGTAATTGGAGTTCAGTTGTTCTTTCTTCATGTGTTGCTCCATGGTTGTGCTCCCAGTTTCCAGAAGTTGTGTGTTCTTCTCTATTATGGTTTTCTTCGTTGTTTAATTCATTGACAACTTCATTTTTAATTTTTTTGTGTGACAAGGGCCCGCCTCCTCAGCGCCCTGCCACTGACGTCCCGCATGCTGTCATGTCCAGCGCCAGCTCCAGACATGCCCTGACGATCCTCAGGCAGCGACTCAATATTTCTACTCCTTAATTGCACCATCATTATGGGTTGCATTTTATACCTACTGCCAGGTTTAGCTCGGGTACCTCGGGTTTGCTAAGCCCGTACTCTAGAACTTACCATTCCAGAGCCCCTGAGGGCTATTTTTATTATTATTATTATTATATTATTATTCGGTACCTTATAGCTAATAGATTTAGTCCGGTCAATTTAGACATAAAAATAGTGATCAAATAACGAAAATTTCGATAGAGCAAAATTTTTGTAGAGACCTTAGATTCACCACAAGGAATGAAGTCTCAAACTTCCAAATCAGTCCCATGTGTGCTGGGGGACTTAATTTGGGTCAAAGGTAAAAATTTCAGATTTTTTGGATTTAATCTGAAAAACGGCAAGTTAAATCGAAAAAGTACTTCAAAGCAGAGTTGTAGATCTTAGAATTCTCTATGAAAATGGTCCTAATGATTTTTTCTCTAAGATCCACCTTTTCCAGAAATCACGTTCTACATAATATGCACACATTTTCACACCACCTGTGAGGTAGTCTACTTAGCGCGTTTTTTTAACGTGGTATCTCCGGTGAGCCTATCCACGAACCTTTATGACGATATTTTCAGGAACAATAATTATTTAATAGTCTGAAGATTATTGATATGGGCTACTGAGTTTAAATGCCGTTCTAACCTTTTTTTATTATTTTAATCTGACTTATACTCTCTTCTCCATCCTGTTGATGAATGCTCAGAAATTGTTCAAATGGAGATGAATCAGTGGTCTCTTCATCGATATCACATGAATCTTCCTCTATTTTATTTAATTCAACATTTCAGCAAGAGAAACTTTGGCAATTGGTACACACTGAAGATCACAGCAACCCTTATTTTTACAGTCACATTTGGCACTACAATCTTTCTTGCAATTGCAAAAACTTGTGTTAACAAGTTTTTCTGCAGTAGGGGACAGTAAAGTTTGAATAGGTTCCAAAATATTATTTATCAATTTCCAACCCCAGTCTTCAGGGTTCAGTTCATTGCCTTTCCATGTCTGAACTTGATAGTATACTCGAAACAAATGTTGAGTAGCAGATTCCGATGTTGAAGGAAGACAAGATAGTTTTACTTGTTTTTTGTTTCGTGTATTTTCCACAAATGTTAAATATCTGTACGTATCTATGCAATCAATTCAGACATTGTAAGGCAATGAACTGAACCCTGAAGACTGGGGTTGGAAATTGCTAAATAATACTTTGGAACTTATTCGAACTTTACTGTCCCCTGCTCCAGAAAAACTTCTTAACACTATTTTTTGCAATTGCAAGAAAGGTTGTAGTGCCAAATGTGGCTGTGAAAAAGTAGTGTTGCAGTATTCTCCAGCTTGTACCAATTGCCAAGGTGTCTCTTGTTGAAATGTTGAATTGAATACAATAAGATGTGATTTCGATGAAGAGACAACTCATTCATCTTCATTCGAACAATTTCTAAGCATTCATGAGTAGAAAGCAGGAAAAGAAGAAGAACAAGAAGAATTTGAAGAAAATATGATTGTTGAAGTTGATTATGGAGAGTATGAGTCAGATTAAAGTAATAAATAAAGTAATAACGACAGTTAAACTCAGTAACCCATGTCAATAATCTTCAGAGTATTAAATAATTATTGTTCCTTAAAAAAGACGCGCCGAGTAGACTACCTCACAGGTGGTGTGGAAATGTGTGCATAATATGTAGAACGTGATTGTTACAAGCGCAATATCTGGAGATTAGTGGGTCTTAAGGATAAAATCATCAGGGCTATTTTCATAGAGAATTTTAAGATCTACAACTTCGCTCTGAGGTACTTTTTCGATAAAACTTACCGTTTTATAGAAAAATTCAAAAACCCTGAAGCTTTGACCTTAGACCCCAAATAAGTCCCTTAGCACACATGGGACTGATTGGGATTTTTGAGACTTTATTCCTTGTGGTAAACCTAAGGTCTCTACGAAAATTTGGCTCTGTCCTATTTTTCTTTAAGGTAATACCAAATAATTTCCATAATGAATGTATGTTGTTTGTGCAATTAGAGAAATCAAGATATTCAGAAATAGATATTCACATACATCTCAATTTTTACTTTCAATATCACGAACAGATTAAAAAAATCGGCAACATTTAATGAAGAAAATTATTCTTTCTGCAAGACAAAGCACCAGCCTACAAATCAACGAAAACGATGGCGAAAATCCATAAAATTCGCCTGGAATTGCTTTTTCATCCCCTGTATTCTCCAGATTTAGCCATAAGCAATTATTATCTGTTCCCGGACTTGAAGAGAGGGCTTCAGGAAAAGAAATTTGAAAAAAATGAAGAGGTCAAATAGGAAACTGAAGAATAATAAGGAGACATTGACAAATCTTATCATTCAAAAATCATCGCAATGTTGGAAAATCATTGGACTTTTTTTGACAAAAAACGTTTGTTTTCTGTGTTAAGATCACTATTTATTGAAAGACCTACTACACACTACACTGAACGAATCCATATCATGATGGTTGTTCAAGAATTTTCGATATACCTACCAACATCAAGTAGTAAAAGGTAGGAATTAAAACTTAACAATGGGAATTTTCAATGAAATTTGAGCTATACCGGACTTAATTTTCAGATTATTTTTATCGATTCAAAATGCATAGACTATTAAATGATTTTATTACTCTACGATCCCTGTTCTTTTGAATTAATTATTAATAATTTGTTGATCGTATTCCTTCAAATAAATATGAACAGGCAGGTCGTGGGATCGGAATATTATTTCAATGAGAACAACAATTCACTCTTCGAGCGAAGTTTCGCAACCTTTGTTGTTGCTTTTTCAAGCTCTAAAAACATACAGACAAGAGTTAACACATAATACAAAATAAAATGAGAGTTTTACCCCGAATTAATGATGTTCTAGTTCATTAGATCGTAAGAATGTAAACATAACCGGCCAACAGCGACACACTCCTTTCCATCGTCAAATCAATACTGATTGACTGACATGTGGATTGTTATTTATATTTATTATTGGCGCATAGACAAACTGAAAAGGAATGCGGCTTGCCACCCTTTCAATAAAATATATATAAAATAGAAATATGAACACAGATAGCACTATACAAAAAAAAATTACAATTCAAAAGAGGAAGAAAACAACGAAAAAACAAAAAATGTTTCCTCTTTATCCTGAAGCACCCCGTTGTCGAGTGTATATATCTAATATACTACTGTATATGATACTGATATTAGAGCAGTCCGTTCTCAGGTTGACAGTGTCGGCCAAGCTTATCTGAATCATCTCGCCCACGTTACGTTTGAACCAATTAGCCTACCTGTGCAGTACCGTGACTTCTTCAAACTTGAAGGAATGACCTGTCTCAAAATGGTGTGATGCTAACGCTGTTTTGTTAGATTTGTTCTGATTATGATTTTTACAATCATTGACATGTTGGCTTATTCGTGAATTCAAATATTGTCTGGTCTGGCCAATATAAGATTTGCCACAGGAACACGGTATTTTGTATATTATATTCGACCAGGAAAGCAATGGTGTAGGGTTTTTCAAACGCGTATATAGACACTTGGTGGACTTAATGTTGTAAAAAACCAACCTGGTATTATCATCAAAAACTCCATTCATTTTCTGTGATAGTCCATCAATGAAAGGAAACTTAAAAAATTTACACACAGGCTTCTCCCATACATTGTTGTCCATAATCTTTCTGAAAAAAGAGGCTATACAGCTATTAACAAATAAATGAGGGTAATTATTGATCCTGAGTATATGTCGATCCCAAATTCGAGCCGTGAAAAGAATGGTGGCTCAGTTTCGTCATTCTGTGTAGCAAGCCCTTAACAGTACTCAACTTGTGGCCAATAGTACTATTAGAGTTATAGTTTAAGATCCTACCTGAGCTGGTTGGCTTCTTCTTCTTCTCTGTGCGGTGCCTTACCGGCCGAACTGAGGCCTAGTGGCCCATTGTTCACCCGCATCGTTCCATAGAAACTCAGCTCCTCAGACACGAAGACAGAAACGTCGCGAGCCTGCCAGGAGTGGTCCCTCTCACCATAGGAATAGAAGGTGTTGGATTTCCTAAGTATGTTGACCTTAACTCAGTAAGGTTTTCACAGTTGAACAAAATATGCTCAACCGTTTCATTAGTACTCCTGCACCACCGGCATAGGGAGCAGCTCGTCAATCCCATTCTCTTCAAATGCTTGTTAAACAGGTGACCAGTCAATGCACCAGTCACCAGACCGAGTTGTTTCCTCTCCAGCAACAGAAGCCTATTGACCTCAGATCGCGAGGACGGTCTCTCAATGAGAATCCTCGACCACCTCAGGCCCACCCCTGCGCTCCATTCCGAGGAAAATTCCCTGTTCAGCCAGTTCCTGAAGAAACTTCTGACAGATGTGCGACAGATTGGCAGCGAAGGCTCCGGACCAACAAATGCTAATCCGGCTCCCCGCCTAGCCAGTTCATCTGCCTTGACGTTACCAGGTATATCCGCATGAGCCGGACACCAGATTACTTTCAAAAAGTTATCAGAGCCCAGCCCACGCAGAGCTTTCCTGCATTCTTCTACCAAAAGAGAATCAACTCTAACATCGGATAGAGATTTCAGAGTTCCCTGGCTGTCGCAACATATATAAATGTGCTGGCCAGAGTATCCCCTGCGAATATTCTCCAGTGCGCATGCAAGAACCGCAAATAGCTCAGCCTGCACAATGGAACAGTCCTTCCCCAGAGGGATAGCCTGATTGAAGTGAGGACCCACGATTCCGGCCCCAGACCCTGTTGCTGTGACAGAGCCATCAGTGAACCAGGTGGAACCCTGGGAGCTGGTTGGCTTAGTGAACCAGTTTGTTAAAAGGGCTCCACATTCTTCTCTGTGCACCTCTACATCCAGGAAGGCAAGTGTGTTGTTTTTCTCTCTCTCCATGGTGAATTGGAGTTTTGGGTGAAATGCATTGTAACAATCTATTATGGTGTCCAATTTATCCTCTGGTAGTGCTGTAAATGAATCGTCCACATATAGCTAGAAGAAGGAAAGAAGGAATGGCAAGTTCGCCAACACTGAAGACACCAACTCATCCATCACTAACTCAGCCAAAACTGGGCCCAGAGGGTTACCCATCGCACTCCCATCCAGTTGTAGATATATTGTCCCCCCAAAAACGAAGTAACTCGAATCAAAACAAAACTCGATCATCTCCAGAAATATCTTGCAAGGAATGTCCGTATAAGCGGATATGAAAGTCCATCGTTTCGAGAGTATACTGAGAACCAACTTCTTTGGGATATTCGTAAAAAGTGAAGTAACATCCAATGAAACGAGCCTATAATAACCAGGCAACTTTACACTATTTATTCCTTCTACAAACTCGAAAGAATTCTTCACTTTGTAAATGAATGTTGACGTCAATGGTGAAAGAATCTGATGCAAAAAAGTTGCCAAGGGGCGTTAGAACAGCTAACAATCGGTCTCAATGCAAACGTCTCTTTATGTGTTCTTCTCAACCCGTAGATCTTAGGAGGGACTGAATTGTGGGTCGCTATCTTCTTGCTCACTGCCTCGCTAATATACCGATTCTCTAATAACTTTTTTGCGAAACCATTTGCTCGTGCTTGGTATTTATTTGTGGGATCTTTGGTGGCAGGCTTATATGTCTTATCATCTGCAAGCATTTCTAAATTTTTTTCGTCGTAATCCTTTTTTAACATAATGACTGTGGAGTTTCCTTTATCTGTCATCATGGGTACTCAGAAACTGTTTAGTTTCATTCATCTCCCTCATCAATGTTCTTGTAGATTTGGGCATTTCATATTTCCTATAAAAGTTCGTTAGAATGTTAGTAGTGATCGCTCTCAACCTATTCTTCTCATCTTGCTCATTCTCAAGGTTAGTTATACAATACTCCAGGTCTTTGATTATTGTATGGATCGGGATTTCAGAGATCTTTAGGGGTAGGCCGAACTTAGGTCCCAACGACACAACTGTGTGTACTGACTCCGGAAGGATCATTGGAGTGTAGTTATATACGAATTTGTTACTATCTCTTATAAGAAAACAGGCTGTGCTACGTTACAGTTCTTCTATCTTCTTCAAGTTTCCCCTCTTGATCAGCTCGAATTTCTTATTAAATTTAGCCTCATTAATTTTTTGGGTGTTCAGGAATATTTCCCCAGGCAGCATTCCCTCCAACTGGTCCCTGAGTTCATCTATGATGGACAAAAGCTTTCTATATTTCCACTCTGTTATGTCAATTTCAATGTTAAGAACTGACTTCTTGAACATCTGTGAAATGTTTTCCACCCTATGCTTGTAGGGGTGTTCCTCTGTTTGTAGGGTTAACAAGCATCCCATGTTGCTGGTTATATGCTTCGGGAAAATATTCTTGCTTCTACATTGCAGCAAGAATATACGTCTGTTTTTTATTGAAGCCAATTTCATCATTTCATTAGAAAACGTTTTTAGCAAGTAATGTGCCCTGTCGCCATATGTCGCCCTGTCGCCATATGCCTTAATTATTAATATTATCAATATCATGGAGTATCCATTTGAAATTATTCATGCAACTTTATGTTAGTTAACGATACATCAGAGTAATTCATTTACAGCAGTCTCTATCACGAATATAGTATGTTGTTTTAGGTTTCTGGCCATTACATGACAGACCTCAGAGTAAGAAGTAAACCAACTTTCTTTAAGATAAAACCATCATTTTGGATTTTTCCAAAACTTTCGATTGGCAAAACTACACTCATCAGAAAAATAATCGATCCACTCAAAAAATCGATGAAGTTTGTAAATTCATAAATTTGTTATTTAAATCCAAATTGATTGAATTTTTTCCAATTATAGGTAAGTTAATTCGAAGTCAATCAACAGTTTTGAATTACAAGAAAACTCGGCGTAAGTCATTTTATACAGGGTGAAACAAAGTCGATTTTGTTACTCAAACTTTGAAACTACCTGTGGTGTGGTCCAGTTGTTCCACCATGTGATTGCTCATTTTAATATCAAGACACATCTTTCCTCGACAATTTTGTTCTTTATTCTCACCAATAGCTTAACTTTTGTAAATGATACAGGGTTTTCAGGGAAACATTAAATAACGCTAAGTATATAACAGTATTTCAACAAATTAAACCTGAAATTCTGACCTAATGAAAATAAACTGAAAACCTAGTGAAAAACATAACATGTTTTTTGCCCAGGCGCAGATAATAGGTACAATGCGTGTTGGCATGCCCTCAATAAGGTTTTGAATCAATCACAGCATTACTGAGCTGCTGAAAATTTTCAGGAGTTGGTCAACGCGAGATCGAATTTTCCTCCCAAGACCATCCAAACATGCTCAATTGGGCTCAAGTCTGGGCTCACAGCACGCAAATTTAATTCTTGGATATCAACCTCTACAGAATACTTCCTGGCAATGCAGTCGGACATAATCATACATTCGCACGAAATCGTCTCCAATAAACGGTGCATAAGAAACAACATTTGGCGCTTAAATTTCTCTTGTTCTATTTTTTCACTTGGTTTTCAGTTTATTTTAATTACATTCGGATTTAAAGTTGAATCTGTGAAAGTACTTTTATAACCATAGCTTAATTGTGGAATTTCATGTTGCTCTGAAAACCCTGTATCTTCAACAGAAAGCTATTGTTATAAATGGATAACGTAATTGTCTATAGAATATGTGTCTTGATGATGAAATAAGAAGTCACACGGTGGAGCTCCTGGAACACACCAGGGGTGACTCTAAAATTAGGGCAGAAAAACTGTATGAAACGACGTACGCCGAGTTTTTTTGAAATTCGAGAGTGGTGATTTATTCCCTATAAACCTACTTACAAACTAGGGAAAAAATTCGATCAAGTCGGACATCAAATAACATAATTGTGAATTAACAAACTCCATCGATTTTATGGGTGGATCGATTATTTTGCCGGTGAGTGTTTTTTACAATTCTATGGATTTTCATGAAAATTTCAACAAACGACTTTCGCACAATGGTCGATATTAGCTGCATAATCTTATATATTATGTAACCTCTTGTCAACCATCATGTATATAAATTTTTGGAAAAACGAGTTGTTGTCAACAACAACATTGAATAACCGTCAATGGCACTCCGTATGAATATTTCATTTATCATTGAGTGGCGAGGATTTTATTTTGCAATAAACTCGGACATAGGAGTCCCCGAGTACTGCATTAATTCATTATGGATATTCATGAATATACACACACACACACGTACAATTTTAAATAAACACAGAACTATGAATGACCGAAACAAGTGTTTTTGTTCCAAATGTGCAGAGGATGGTAAAATATAGGAACCGGACGATTCAAAAATTTGTGACCACTTCAATCCGAGAAATTTGGGAACCTTCTTCAACATAATTTTATTGTGCGCTTGTTCTACTTGAACGAGTGCTATATCGTTTTGTCCAAATGTCTTTATGTCTGTAATTTTCAAATTCTGAGCCGAAGATGATCTCAAACGATAGGGTTTGACTCCCTGACGACGAATCCGTGGTCAAATTCAATTCTGTCCATGGGGCCGGACGTGTGGCCATTAGAACGATAACTTTCGAAGGGATTGTCCTAGAGACTGGAAATTTTCAGAGTGAGTTCGGTTCCCAAATGCTTCGGTTAAGTTCGTTAACCTGCCCAATCATGCAGGGGGCAGAGATCAAAGATCTTTAATCTTTGGTGTTCCATAAAATACGTCCATTCAAAATTTTTGTTCCTCAATATCTCAGACAAAACGCAACCAATCGAGATGAAATTTCAGGGAATTTTCAGATGTTCACAGTAAGCGTCATGTAAAATTTTGTGGAAAAATAAAAAAAATTCAATTCGAATATTGAAGAAGAAACTTCATATTTCTATAAGAAAATATCTGATACGGGTGAAATTTATTTTGTGAATGAAAACTGATATACTGCAAAATTTTGAGACCATAGTGTTGAAAGAACCATAGAAAATTCAATTGGAATATCGAAAAGAAGAATCTTTATATTTCCATAACAGAATATCCGATTCAGGTGAAACTTATTTTGTGAATTGAAACTGCTTCTGGTTTCAATCTCAAGTCCCATGTTATGTTGAGTTCAATTTGAGTTAATAGTTTATTGCCTCACCAATGAAACAGCGCTCAAAAGCTCCTGTACAGGACTTCGTTTAAATTCTTTCATATAATGTAAATAACTCTCCTTGTTAAACTTTTCTAGGTCATGCCGTTATGAATAAAATATTAATATAAAGTGTGATAGTATAACAGATATGCAGTTTGACAAATTATTCAAAGTTCTTCCTGCGATATAGTTTTGCTTTTCGAAAACTTGTTTTATTAGGGTGTATTGCATCATTTTTTGAGGTCGAACGAGAACTAATGCTTGAGTATAGTATCTAATTGAAAGTGAATCCTTAGTCATTGTCCTTCGCTAATTTTTCGAACATTTCATTCAATTCTATGAACATCTAGAATGAATTGAAGTATCCCGAGATTTACCTATGTGTCTATAAGTTCATTGTGAATTGGAATTTCCTTGATATCATTCAATTACAAATAAAATATTAATACGGCGTGAGACAAAATTGCCATTAGTCTTGTTAAATCGGATATACAGAGTAATTTCTAGAAGTAACATCGGTTTTTCATAATTTCATGTAGGTATACCTACAGGATGTTGGACAATATGTAACATATGATTTTCACCGGAAAATTGTTTGGATTTTATATTGGCGTTGTCTAAGAGTCATTCGTTGATACATTCATGAAACTTTATTTGAGAGTTAAAACGTTAACTGAAAGTTTAGTGAAAAATACTGTAAAAGTGATCAAATTCTACGTTAAATATTTTTCCTCTTCTCTAATTTCACGTTATTTTCGATAAAAAACTGACAACGCATATATTCAGAGAGGATCACAAACTTCTTCGCACTTTAAACGGCATGAGTGATCTCATTTTTGACTCGTCAAGCGCCATCTATTCAAGAACCCCTGGACTGCGGGAAATACAGTTATAGAATTCTGCATAAGTATTCGAGATAACTGAGTTCATTTTTATTCGGCAGTGGCCATCTATTTCAAAAACACTGAGCTGGGGAGAATACGTTTTTAGAACTCTGTCTCATAATTATATGAACTCTGTATTATTATTCGACAATGCCGCTATAAAACCAATAGATCCCACCACAATATCACATACTCACTGTCAAGAAGGTTAGATAATAATCATTTATCATTGCTTCCTGATATCCAACAAAATAAAACCAGAATATTATGGTCACCTAATAAACAAATATCTTATCGAGAGATTGCGTGGTACTACTGATTTATCCGTTGGTTGAAATAGTTCTGTTGAATTATTTTCAAGTTCCTAATGCGGCCTTGAAATTGAAATGTGTTAACAACACACGTGAGTAATAATAACAGATAACATATCAGAATTTTTTATCGAAATCTTTCCCATAATAACGGGATATATGCTCATAATAATGATTCTATTATATCATTCATTATCGAAAAACTTTTCAGATATATTAATTTTTTATGAAGAAATATAGAACTGAATTTCTATTTGCCTATTAGTAAATAATACAATTTTTTAAGGATCCTTAAACAATGATTATACTTATATATGTTGAATTCTCAGATCAATAAAATACATTTTGTTGATCTGAGTGTTGAATTGAACAGGGTGTTGATGAGGCTTGTTATAGGTAGGTACCGAAGATCTTTAACTATGTTGTAACTTGTAAGTTTATTTTAATTTCATTAATAAGTTCAAATACGGTATATTTTTCTATATAAACCCAAATTATTGACTGTGTAGAATAAGACGTTGGATTCTCAATAATTAGTTCATGATTTTTTTTGACATTTTTCCAATATCTTCGCAAAAATAAGGATGACTACTGAGATAGAACAATTGCAGTTGCAGTCAGTTAAATCTAGGCATTTTTTTAATTTGAATTTTTTTTCTAAGAAGTTAGTCCTATTTTTATTAAACCTAGAGCAGCTGGTATCAAAATTTTATTACAGTTCAGACAAGCATTATTTAGGGTTACACAGCAAAAAAAATCGGAAAAAGTTCATATTGCTTTAACACTTTAAATGGAAGAAAAGTTCAGGATTTCAGTGATTTCACCGAATCTTATGTAAAAGAAGAGAAATAAACAATTCTCAACATACTGAAATGCTGATAAGTGATTTAATAATTGGTATTTCCACCCCCTGCGTTAATTACAGCTCGGCAACGACGGTTCATACTCAAAATGAGTGATCTTGAAATGTTCTGAACTAATCCTTCCCAGATTTCTCCGAGTTGAATTCGTGAGTCATTATGAGTAGCTGGATGATTTTTGAATTTTCAGCCTTCTATTGAGGTTGTCCAAAACCTGCTTAATCGGATTGATTGAGATACATGCTCTTCCGGAATGTTCTTTATATATAATATATATAGCTCCATTATGAAACGACCAATAGGTCTGTGCGAGCAGTCAAAGATATTCCACCCTGCCAATAATCGATTTCCTCCCCCGAAAACCAGTAATATTCAAGAAATGCGCTGCGAATATCTTTTCATGTGGACGTCTGTATAAGTCGATGATCATATGGAGAGGCAGAAATCTATACTCATCTATGAAGAGAACTCTTTCCCAATCAGCCTCTTCCCAATAGAATGCCTCTCGCGAAATCTAAACGCACCCTTCGATGGGCTGAGGTATAAGAACTGGGCCTCTTGCCGCGACACGAGGCATTAAATCATATTCTCTGAGGCGATTTCTTATTGTCTGAATTTGCTAATTTGCACCCTATGAGTTTGCTCAAGCTGATTTTGAAGGAGGCAAGCGGTTGCAAACCGTTATCTCAACGAAGAAACTCTCAAGTAACGTTCTTGAATGGCAATTGTACCCGTGGCCTACCCTGTCCTGGTCTTCAGTCATTCATACCTGTCTCCCTGAATCGCTGCAACATTCTGGACACACTTCTATGGGAAACTCCAAACCTTTCTGCAATTCTTATGTATGTCCACCCTTCTTCTCGCAAAACTACCGCTTGGGCACATTCCTCTTGGGTCAAATTTCGTGTTTCGCGTTGCATAGCGATCGAGTGTAGAACAACTATTGATCACTAGAATTGATCGAGAACAACTGATTTCAGAATGGAGCCATACATTCAAAATCTGATAATGTCATCTTTTTTATTCCTGCTGGGAAAAACATCTGTATTGAAGAAAAACTTTGAAAGTGGATAACATATGCATGCATTATTCGGATAAAAATAATTACCTATCATTGACAACACCTGCAGTTGTTGAATAAATGTGAGATTTCCATAATGTGCGTTAATTTTTTTGCGCAGTGTAGTTCCTGTCATTTATATTTTCGATTTGTGCTTCTACCTTCTCCAAAAGTAATGTTTGTCTTACGAAACGATTCTTTCAATGGAAATTCATCATTCAATCCCACATTTTTCGGTAATTTATATACTTTTCGTTTGTTGGGAACATTGTCAGTCTGCTCTGAGTCACTTTTGCAGGTCAAATATAATTTGCAAAGAGCTTCGACCCCTTTTCATCAATGTGACAAATTTCTCCAATCTTCGCAGAGGTCTGAATATAGAAATTATTAGAAATTGTCAAGGTTCCAAAAAATTATTTTTGGTGTTTTTTTTCAAGAATTATATTTGGCCCATCTTCCACGCAGAAGCTATAGTCTACAGTCTAATATTTTCCTTGTTTAAAATGACCATAACTATAACTGGCATTACTGGTCGAATTTTTCACCTCATTATTTTCAACTTATTAGACCTAAAAAAGTTTTTACTTTTTTGAGGGATATATTACGACATGAAAAATGTCTGAAAACATTGAAATATGAAAATTTTATTATTTTATCAAAGTGGCATACAATTTGACGTTGAAAATATCCAGATTATTGAGCATGCGAATGAATTTCTGTTTTTCTATTCATTCGTCGTCTGAAAAAAAAAAATATTATTTAACCTGTTTATATCTCTTGCATAAATTGAATAACATAAATACTGTTGTTTTTGGGAATAGAGTGTTCTATAGCTTGGCCAAAATGTCTGTGAATATGCATGTCGTCAAAGAATTGTGTCTGGCTATCTCAACACATAATAGCTTTCGAACGAAAAGAAATTTCAGTTCTCGGATATTATAAATCTTATAATATTCAATTGCACTTTGTCTAATTTCTTAAGAATACATACAGTGTTGAAAGTATCCGACTTCAGCAGTATCGTTAGAAATTGACAGATTATTCAGAATTCAGATGCTCAAAAGCTGGTTGATGGAGTGATCCTAAGAATCTCAAGAACAATATTTCTGTGAATGGAGTACTTATACATCTTAGATAACCTCCAAGGGGTATTATTTATGGTGATGGAATTTCGAAAGGAGAAATTTCGTAATTTGTATTATAGAAGTTCGTCTTGAAAAAGATCTGCGGAAACGAAGGCACCTGCTTAAATAAGTTTGATGAGCTGAATTATACAGGGTGATATTTTTAAGTCTTTCATTCGATTTTTCAAGGAATGAATTATAATACGAATTTAATTAAGATTTTGTATTTCCGATTAGTGTTCATGAACTCAATTTGTAAAATATTTTGCACCAAAATACTTTGCAACTTCTCACTTCGCACTTTGCATTCTAACAAATTTCAAAAGTGAAAATTAGTTATGTTGCACAACATTTCTCCCGATATTTGTCTTCGGAGTAATTTTCACTATGCACTTGATGTATTTTTTATTTATGAATGCGTTTTGTGCAACTTAATTCCATTGAAAAGTGATAAGTTGCAAAGTGTTTGGTGTAATAGGAACCAGATCATCAAATTTTCGACAGAAAGATTGTCACAAATTATTGCTTATATTTTTAATCCATCTTCGTAAAGATTTTTTTTGTAACAGTGGCCAAAAGAAAGTACTCTGATACTGCTTCTTGCATAAATTATGGAGAGATATAAAACAGGGTGCCTGAAAAAGAGCTTCAAAGTGAGCCTCGCATAATAATCTATGGAATCTCATTTTTTCGAATGGTAACCATATAATTTTGTAACCCTAATCGAGTGCTAGCCAAAAAAAACATTTCTAGTGTGCCAAACATTTCATGCCTTCATAAGTAGGTTTGCCGTTATTGATTAAAATTCGAATTTCTAGACTAAAAACAGGTATACCGCTCAGTCGAACTCATTGATGGTCTTTTTTAAAGTAGGCTATGTTAGGAATAGTCACTCTCAAATATTTTTTTCCGCCGATCTTAAAATATGTTTAATATACGGGGTGATACATTTGAAATAACGAAGTTTGCATTCGTATCCTGAAGAATCGGAAGTAGCTTCCGCTTGAAAATATTTTAAAAATTGAGTTCATGAACACTAAAACGAAAATACAAAATCTTGAATTCGTATCACAATTCCTTCTTTGAAAACTGCTAATGAAACACTTAAAAATATCGTGCTGGATACATGTCACCCCTGAAACTTCGACTGGTCCACTTAAATGAAATCGACGACGCTTGGCATACTGTAGTGTAGGTAAGATGTCACTGAAAAATATTTGTTTCAAAAAATTCAATTATTTAGATAATTCAATCTTGCTCACTGAAGTGAATAAAAATGAATCGACACTAACGTGTTGAAATAATGACAAGTCATTTTTAGCTAAGTTCAATCGGCGTTTGTTGAGAATATTTATACTCCTCATCTTATCTCTAAAGTTTAGGAATTCACCATTATCTCAGTTGTATAATCGATTACATCTTTTTCAGGTGAAATCATTCAAATAGAAATGAAGTTCTAACGACAGCAGATTGTGCCTCCTGACATATAGATACTTCGTTTTTTCCGGCCGTTCCATCAAAACTCCAACAAGATGGTCCCAAAAGTGGAAAACAAAATTATGCTAGTCCAGTTCTTAGTGAGTTTATTTGAGTAGTTATCTTTTTTGGATTATTTGTTAACATTCTGAATGATAAGATATCAATACAGCATTATACAGGGTGATTTTTTTAAGTGTTTCATTAGACGTTTTCGAGGAAGGAATTGTAATACAGATTCAAGATTTGGGATTTCCGTTTAAGAGTACATGAACTTTAATTGTAAAATATTTTCAAGAGGAATCTACTTCCGGTTCACCGGAAACGAATGTAACTTTGTTATTTCAAATGCAACACCCTGTATATTTATACATATTCGAATTCTTCGTTCAATTCTACACTGATTTGATGTATGATATGTGCAACCACTCAAGCGGTCCTTGAATTATAGCCTGATTATCAAATTTTTTGAAAAAAAGGTTGTCACAAACTAGTGTCCATATCTTCAAAATCCCTCATTACAAGAATTTCTATTTGCGAAAGTGGAACAGAAGAAAGTACGCTAATACTGTTTCTTGTATAACTTATAAGGAATATTATACAGGATGTCTGAAAAAGGGTCCCAAGTGAGCCTCAATAAAACTATAAAATCTCACTTTTTTCAAAGGCAACCCTATAATTTTGTAATCCAATCGATAGCTCGTCAAAAACCAGTTAGGGTGTCCCGAACATTTCATACCTCTAAAATCAGTAGTTTTGCCGTTGTTGAATAAAATTCAAATTTCAGAATTAAATCAAGGTTTCTTGGTCTAACCATAGATTTATTAGGATAGAGGTTTTCAAGAAGGCTATGTCTGTTGATTTATAATGCATTTTGTAGAACTGTCATTATACTTTTTTGATTAATCGGGCACTATGCAAAATATGAATTACAGTAACAGTGATGTATTGAATATGTTCTTCATTTATGGTGAATGTAACAAAATATTAGAAAGGACAGTCAGAAATTTTAACGAAGGACATCCACATTGTTATTGTAGTATTAGTTTACTGTTGTGAATGAAATTTTGTGATAGTTTTGAACTAAGAGATCATTCATTATCTAGTACTGTATTCACTCGAGTCCATTTAGGGTTAAGGCTTCCAGTAGGGAGAAATTGTTTTGATACCTCCTGAACTTTGATTTCGTTAAAGTCAGTAAATGTGAATTTCGTTCGTTGAATTTCTAATTACCTTTTCTAGGAATTTTTTACATTTGCTGCAAATAAAGAACATACCCTTGATATTTCATTCCAGTGAAATTATTATTGCATGTTTTGCTTAGTGCTTGATCTGTTATAAGAAAAAGTAAGAATGACAGTTCCTAACATAGCCTACTTCAAAAATGCAAGCTTACAAACTGTGCTAAACCTGTCTTTCATCGTGAAATTCGAATTTTATTGAATAACGGCAAAATGACTGATTTTAGAGGCATGAAATGTTCCGGACACCCAAACTGGTTTTTGACGAGCTATCGATTGTAATTATAAAATTATAGGGTTGCCATTTGAAAAAAGTGAGATTTTATAGTTTTATTGAGGCTCACTTTGGGACCTTTTTTCAGACATCCTGTATAATATTTCCTTATAAGTTATACAAGAAACAGTATTAGCGTACTTTCTTTTGTTCCACTTTCGCAAATAGAAATTCTTGTAATGAGGGATTTTGAAGATATGGACACTAGTTTGTGACAACCTTTTTTTAAAAAAATTTGATAATCAGGCTATAATTCAAGGACCGCTTGAGTGGTTGCACATATCATACATCAAATCAGTGTAGAATTGAACGAAGAATTCGAATATGTATAAATATACAGGGTGTTGCATTTGAATTAACAAAGTTACATTCGTTTCCGGTGAAACCGGAAGTAGATTCCTCTTGAAAATATTTTACAATTAAAGTTCATGTACTCTTAAACGAAAATCCAAAATCTTGAATCTGCATTACAATTCCTTCGTCGAAAACGTCTAATGAAACACTTAAAAAAATCACCCTGTATAGGTATCAAAATTCTATGACATTCGAAATCTGAAAGCAATTTCTCTTGACAAAACTATAAAGCTGTTCTGCGATTCACATTTTTCTTTTTATTTGATAATGATTTTATCAATTGCATAAAAAATACAATATTTTTGTTATGAATAATGCTACCAATTCTTTCATAGAGTGCTCAGATCATCAACTGCCAGAATATTCAATAAATGAATCTGTGAGGTGAGGCTATAATATAAAAAATTTAAAAGAAGCCCTGAGCAGGAGCTGTTGAGCGCACGTTTATTGATGGAGCAATGAAACTACTACCTCATAATTTCATATAGGACTTGAGATTGCTACAAAAATTATAAACGCAGAATCTCAGCACAATCGGAATGACATTCTGAAAATTATTAAAAAATTCAGAAACACCCTGAGCAGGTGCTTTTCAGCGCTCGTCCATTGCTGGAGCAAGGTTATCACGTTGAAACTTTGTACACGACTCAAAATTTATACTAAATATATAAATGCAAAATTTCAGCAAGATCGGAATAATAGTCTGTAAATTATTTGAAAACTGAAATATGTAGAAACTTGACAAATTAGGTACACAAAATAAATTTCACTCGAATCGGATATCTTGTTATGGAAATATAGAGATTCTTTTTCAATGTTCCAATTGAATTTTCTATGGTTCAGATGATGCGATCTTCTTGGAATTTTGCATGTGTATTCATTATATCAATCTTTGTTCACAAAATAAATTTCACTCGAATCCGATATCTTAACTTAACCGAGCCATTTGAGAAACGAATTCACCCTGAAACTCTAGGACAACCCCTTAGAGAGTTATCGTGCTAAGGGACGGACGGCCGGCCGGCTCCACGGACAGAATTGAATTTGACCATGAATTCGTCATCAGGGAGCAAACCCTATCGTTTGAGACCATTTTCGGCTCAAAAACGATATAGCACTCGTTTAGGTAGAACGAGCGCTCAAAAATGAAATATGTAAAAAATAAATAATATAAAGAATTTAAGAAAAGCACTGAGCAGGTGCTTTTGAGCGCTCGTTCATTGGTGGAGCAATAAGACTATTACCTCGAAATTTTATACGGAACTCGAGACTTCTACCGAATATATAAATGCAGAATCTCAGCACAATCGAAATTATATTCTGGAAATATGTAAAGAATGAATAATTTAAGAAAATCAAATTCTATGGTTTTGATGATACTCTTGAAATTTTGCATGAACATTCAGTATATTATCAGTTTTTATAAACGAAATGAATTTCACTCGAATCGGATATCCTGTTATGGAAATATATAGATTCTTCTTTTCAATATTCCAATTGAATCTTCCATGGTTCTGTGTACACTATGGCCACAATTTTTTTATGAGGCTCATTATGAGCATTGTTTAAGGAGAAACAATGTTATGAGCATCTTGTATGTGACCGCAACATTTCATTTCGATTGGTTTTGTTTTGCCTGAAATATTGGGGAACAAAAATTTTGAATGGCCATATTTTAAGGTACACCCTGTACGATTTGTTGACGCAGCCAAGAAGAATCTGGTTATGAAAGCGAACAACATTCGGCGTTGCGAACTTGTATTCGTATCTTTATTCCGTAGCGTATTGGTCTACGGCTCCCCTACAATGGTACCGGGTTTTTCACTATAATTTGACCCCCCTTTAACTTTGTTACTGAAGGAGATACAAAAAAATGTTTCCAATGTGGCCAATTTGATCTTTGGATTGGTATTGGCGCACCCATTTTATGGCCACCAAATAGTCCCGATTTAACACCGTTGGACACATTTTTATAGCCGTTCCTGAAGGAAAAAATTTACTTCGACAATAATGACAATCAATGAAAGCGGAGAATAATATTAATGATATAAAACCAACCAATAACCCATAATTCGGAACTAATCCCGTCAACGCATAAAGAATAATGATAATATTGTAATGATTAGAAACAAATTTTGAAGCTTTAATTTCTGACTTGAATTAGAGCCATAATAATGCTATCAAAAATAGTCTAAACAACTTGAGACAACTATATGAACTATGTGTATTGAATGAAGGTGGTCATTTTGAGCAATTGTATTAGTTTATGTTATTCTTACCATACTACCATCGTTTATCATTTTTCATTGGTTAAGTAATTGTTGAGTGTTCTAAAATAATAATTTTAAGTAGATTGTTTGGATATAAATAATTTCATAGGTATTTCACATATTTTTTTATTCGGTGTCAAACTTTGAAACTCTGAAAATTGAAGAGACAAATCCACATACGCATTTATATTCGAGATAGGAGGAAATGGCCTATCAAAAAAAGGAAGAATATACAGGACAGGGTGTCACATTTGAAAAAATATAGTTGCATTCAATGTTGTTCACCCTGTATATCTTCCCATTGACGTTATTATAACTCCAAAAATGAGCATTTTCAGTAAACGCACTCCGCCACTTGTAAAATGATTACAGATCTTGGCAGGTGGTTCTTAAAATTTGAAACTCTGTGGTTCTCAGAATAAAAGAGATAGACCAACATATGTTACATATTCGAAATCAGAGGAAAAAGAGCTAGCCAAACATGGAAAAATATACAGGGTGTTCCATTTGAAAAAATGAAGTTGCCATCAATATGTTGGGCACCCTGTATATATTTCAGTTTCTGGACTCATATAAAAAACCTCAGTTTATTTCGTGAAGCTTTTATACGAAACATTTTTTTGTATCTTCTTAGTAACAAAGTTAAAGGGGGGGTCAAATTATAGTGAAAAACCCGGTACAGTTACAGTCTGCTATAGAATTCCATTTATAGAGCAGGAGAATATAATTTAATTTTTTTCACATTCACAGGATCTTTTGGCACTGAGCCTACTTATGCCAGCTGTTCCACCGACCATATTGAAAAGTGGAGGTACTTTGATGCATCTTGGATGTTTAATGTCTATCAGCTCTGCTGTGCGAATGATTTCTTCGAAAATATGTGTAAGTGTTGTTCTTTTTTATCTCATTCGAATATCAATTAGAAACTGTGCGTATCTTAAAATTTAAGAAAAGCCCTGAGCAGGAACTTTTGAGCGCTCGTTTATTGGTGGCGCAATAAGACTTATTAACTTCAAATTTTTATATGGGACTTGAGATTGATACCGAATATATATTGTATAAATGCAGAATCTCAGCACAATCGGAATTACATTCTGGAAATTATTCAGAAAATAAAATATGTAAAAATATAAATTAGAAAAAAATTAATTCTACGGTTCTGATGAATGGTTTTCTGTTATGGAAATATAAAGATTATTTTTCCAATATTCCAAATGAATTATTTATGGTTCTGTTAACACTATGTCCACAAAATTTTGCCTGAAAATTGAGTAATATCAGTTTCATTCACAAAATTTTTCACTCAAATCGGTTATCTTTTTTAGGGAAATATGAAGTTTTTTCTTTTTAATATACCAATTAAATTTTCTATGGTTCTGTTCACACTATGGCCACACAATTTTTCATGAGATTTATTATGAGGATCTTGCATTTGGCCGCAACATTTCATTTCATTTTGTCTAAGATATTGAGGAACAAAATTTTGAATGGCCGGCCCCACGGACAGAATTGTATTTGACCACGGCTTCTTCATCAGGGCGTGAAACCCTATCGTTCGAGACCATTTTCAGCTAAAAATTAGAAAATTACAGAAATTTGAGCCGAACGACATAGCACTCGTTTGGGTAGAACGAGCGCTCAAAAATGATTTCCATGAAGTAGGTACACGACATCTCCAAGCAAGGCATCGTGTTTCTGTTATTGCTTTTACAGCTTGCTATTTCCTACTTGATGTTTTTTCAAGTTATTATTTTCTTTGCACTACTTCTCGAAGTCTTACTAAATAGGTATCCCTATACAAAATACTCGATTGGGTTTCCTGGAGTCCGGTGGATGTTACTTTCATAGGAATAATTCTCTTTTACAACTACAACTGATACATTCAGTGTGTGGCTCCATCTGCTTCTAACCAGGTTGAGCGTGCCACTAGGTTTCCAAAAAGTTTCACGGCAAAATAGCAATAACGAATAACTTTGCACATCAATATGTCGGCAACTACTACACTTGCTTCTTGGTTTTCTTTTCACCTCACAATAAAAAGTAAACCTAGAGATGCCTTCACGCATTTGTTGACGCAACCAAGTTTATGAACGCGGACATTGTTGCGAACTTGTGCCTTATCTTTATTCCGTATTGGGATAATTAGTCTTCGGCTCCCCGTACATTGTTGCGAACTGGTGCCTTATCTTTATTCAGAATTGGGATAATTAGTCTTCGGCTCCCCTACTATGGTACTGAAAGCTAGAGTTTGCTATAGACAATTCTGTCAGTTTGGCAACATCGTTCTGTTACTGTTTAGTTATTCGATGCGTCGTGTTTATATTTTTGTTTCGATTTGACGTTCATGTACTGTATTATTTTACTGATTTGATGGCAGTTCATTGTTGCTTAAGAGTATTTCGGTAATTATAGCTATAACAAAATTATGAAAATATATTCAGAAATTGTATGAATGAAAATCTAACCTATTGTTTACTTCAACCCAATTTGGCAGTAAAATACTTCTTACTCTAGAGCTTATGGGTATCTCTATGTTTACTTCTTACTCTGAGGCTTTTACCATCACCGACAATTCTCTTCGTCTTCGTCTCTGAACATAATTTTCGTTGATGAAGTGTTCATTCAATTCGTTCGCAAAATTTGATTGATTTGCGTTTTTCATATGATTCCTTGAACAGATTGATTATAAACATGTATTTGCTTCACGTAGGGTTTGTTACAACCACTCATTTTTAACCGTACAAGAAATTGTATCGCATTTATGCGTAGCTCATTGCTAGGTACGATTCCAGGGCTGGTTCACAATCTGATAATACATGATACAAAGAAAACAAGATATGATCTTCCCGTGAGACCAGTTCACGCATATGACGTAACTGGAGAGTGTTTATCGCTATTGCACAATGCCACTGCACACCGCATGGTTGAAAATTTGAATTTGAGTTTGAACTTCGAACAAGATGTTATCGCCACGAAACACTAAACAGAAAAGAACGAGAATTATTCCAGCATTCCTTTTTATAGGTTAGAATTGTTAGAGATAGGATTTATTTACTCTCCAGTGACGTCAGAGCAAGGTGCGCAAGATCATATCTTGTTTTCTTTGTATCATGCCGATAATAGGTTTGTTCCAACTCAAGAATTGACCGTTCAATGATCGTCAGGATTCTGCGCAATAGATAAAAATGTGTTCCAACTGAAAATGTATCGTTTGAGAACGGTTTCGTTTTTTTTTCCATCCTGCTTCGGGACCGTGAGTGGAACGGTTTTGTGATCGTCATTTCGATTTTCGATCCCTGGTCTGGAGCAGGTACTGTTTGGACGGTTCTTGTACGGTCAAAGTTTAGACACGCGCATAAGATCGATTACTAACAGTTTCGTGACCGTCAAATTACCGTACAAAAGTCAGCTGTTGGAACAAACCTATTGTTAGAAGGCTTTTGTGTTTCCTTAAGATTCCAAAATGATGTATGTTTGATGTTAAGAAGAATAAGTTGGTTATAAACGGAAATGGCAATCAAATTCTATAATTGGTTAACCAGTTCACATTTTGGTTAGTTAGTTTTGCATCCTGAATGATTTTTAATTCACAAAAAAAATTAAATGAAATCAAAATCAAGAACTTGGTTATATTTTCATTTATTAGAAATTATAGTTCAGATTTCTTTCGTCGAATAAGTCATTCGTCATGCTATTTCTTCGAACTCTTGCCTTCGCATTATAATCTTCAATATGATTATTCTGATGATTACCATTTCTGGATACTCTAGAATGTCCGAAACCAAATTGCAGACGTCACTTGAATAAGATACTAATTCACTTTTTCGCAAATATTTGCCAAATATTTTTTATTTCTCATTCTTTTTCCACCATACTTATACTTCTTTTTCATCGTAACTTTCCCCCGAATGGCCGAACATTGGAAACATTTTCTTTCCTTCTACGATTTATGAAAGTTGAGAAAACTCAAATAGGTACCAAACCAGACAAACGATCCCTACCCCCGAGTAGGTATGCCATATTCAGGGTTTTCAATTCATACAACCAAAACCGTAGTTAATATTGACATAGCTTCATCGGCTCATCATTGTCATGAGCCTTCATGACGATCACACAATTATGTATATATGTTAAAATTCAATGTGGGGACGATACACACGATTGGTTTCTCATAATAGTGAAGGGCACTGTAATTTGAGTTCAGTACCATGAGGCACGAAAGCAAATAGCTGACTAAATTCACTTTGAAGTGTTGGTAGAAACAACAGAAGATTTCGAAAACTTTCAATTTCCATCATTCGAGTATGATGTTTCATGTCTCATGTTTATAATACAAAAGATGAATGGAATACTCTGAGCCTTATTCTAGAAATATTTTTTCGAAATATTATGAACAGCTCGCGTATCCAGTTCCACAGTTTCTGTGAATTTTCTGAAAGGGTTTCAAGGATGGGATGTCCATTGTCCATATCCTCAACAATTTCACAACCCAAACCCTCTTTCTGTTGGTGACCGATGACGAGGCCCTGAGGCTACAGTGCGTTCTGTGTGGAACCCCGTGAGCTTTTGCAGCTTGCTGATCTTTTGCAGGATGCTTGATTTATCAGAATTCTGATGAATACTACGAGAGCTCGTCTGTATTATTAATTTAATCCACGACTATTGTAAAATCCGTCCATTATACGTCTCTGTGCTCTGCCATCATAATACCCATTAATCATAAAGGAATAATGAGATATTAATCACTGCTGTCAGGTGATTTATAGATTAAGCTTTGATAAAATATTCCTTAAATTTGTATTTCTTCAGTATTCTAAACTCTAAAGTACTCCACTTAACAAGTATGGGTATACCTTGTCAATCGAGGGCCAAATCTACTTTTATTATATCAATAAAAGCATTTTTTTTAGAAAATATACAATGACCAGTTCTCCAAGTATTTCTCATGTGTCAACTTGACTTTTTCCACGCTTGTCATAGAAGGGTCTTGTCGAGGTCGCAAAATATTAAAATTTTCAAGAAATATATTCAGTAGCCGTGGATAAAGTATAGTATGCTACTCGCGTATAATGGCTGTTATTCACTTGGTGTTATTCACTTCACCGCGTGAATAATAGCTATCATTATACGCTCGTTGCATAATAAACTATTTTTAATTATGTTTATTTTTTATTTAGCGTATGGCAACATCACAGGTAATTAAATAACTAGAATAACAAACTGATTATGCTATCTATATTGAGGTGGCAGACTCGTGTACACTAGGTCCGAGTTTCCTTGTGAATTGGTACTATATTATACATATGTTCTGCGATTGGTACTTAGAAGAACCGTTTAATGATTGTATAATCATTTGTTGTGCCTGTGATCCTTTTGCCAGGAGATCTAAAGATTAACTGAAGATTGTCTGGCGTCCCTTGTGTTAGTACATTTAGCCGTTAGCGTTACACAGGGTGCACCACGTGGAGGCGAACTAACCCTATAATAATATATCAATCGATTATACTTGTGGAATGATTCGAACTCAGATTCAGATTCTCCGAGATGAATATCATTCACATTGAAAGTTAGGCAAATAATGCGTGAAACACCCTGTATTCAACTGCCCAAGCTTTCGGTTGTTCGACTTGGTATTGTATCTGCTGTAGTATTGATTGTACCACTCTTGTTATTATATTTTCTTTTTTACAGGGTGAACTCCTGAAAATATCAGAAAAAAGATTATTGTTGAAGTATTCACTTATTATTAGTTGCTCTCTCAATTGTCTCCTCCTCTTCACTACTTCCCACCTTGGCATCATGTTGAATAGGGTATTATTTGGTGAGCAAAATAACTGTCGGAACGAACCTCAGATCATTATGAGTTTTGTTTTCAGTGTTCTTCAATCAAGTCCCTCATCTAGCTTCCTTACTGGATCAAAAAAAGGATGAAAACCAGAGTGCACTGAAGAATCCGATGGCTCAAAAACTTGTAGCTGGTTTGTCTGGTTGTGCTATGGTTGGATATTTAATAGATTCCGTTGGCGGGTTTTATGTTTTGGTACTTCTGGCCACAGCGATATCAGGACTAGCAGCAAGTGAGTTTAATTTTCTTGAATTTATGTTTGATAATATCCAGTATACTCATCAAATTTTATTACTATTGAGAATATCACATATAGTCCGTTGACGAAAGGTTGAGCCGTCGGTTGGCCATGGAAATTTGACATATTCCACTCTGTATATTAAAATTTTAGGTTATGTTCTTTATTCACTTGTCAGATTGATACGCAATGTTGTCAATATTGCATAGAGTTCTCTGATAACTCGCAAGCTCGTAGGACGAGACCGGGTACATTCGGCAACGTTGACTTTATTTTACTTTATGACAGTAAATACTGCCAACTTCAGATAAATAAAGAAACGCCTACTATGTGCTCAACCTTTCGTGAACGGACTATACACAATTCACTTGTCATGAATAAAATAGTATCAGTTTTCATAAAGATACATAGGGCTCGTTGTAAAACCTTCGAAGTTAGGAAAAACAATAAAGTGTTACGAATAATTCACAAACACAGACACCTACTTGACAATATTTTAATTTCTTGATTTTTCAGATTAGGATAAGAAAGTTAAATTCATAAATGAATAGAACTAATAGCTCTCATGATATTCAAATCTGAATGATCGTTTATCCATTTTGAAACTAGAACTTTCCCTGGCATGTCACCATCAAATTTTTCAGACACTTTCAGTAATAGCATTGTATCCTTATACAATGGTAATAGATATTTCAGTATGTACTTTTACCACCCGTTAGCAACCAATCACGTACTTTGGGCTTTCTGTAAGCTCGATTTCATGGATGAATAGGATGAAACTCAGCTGGAAATTCAAATCAAAATTTTCATTTTTCCAAAACGAACAAAACTTGAACAGTTTCTGACGTACAATGATGTAATTTACAATAGAAATCGTTTCGGATATTATCAACGACACAAAAGTCATTCAACATTACCTACGGAGGGTTTGAGTTCATCATTCAAATATCATATTTTGCTTCGTTAATATATTTCTATTACTACTAATTTAAGAGTAATAATTAATGATAATAGTGAAAAATAGTTACTTATGACTTTCATTTTATTTATACTTTCCTTCTGTTTTGTATTTTCACGCCTGGAATGCGAATTGATGTTCACAAACAATATAAATAATACATTGCCTCTTTTCGATCTCCTTCATTTTAGAATCGAAATACCAAATCTTTTAGTGAGAACAGGCTGGGTTGAATTATTGCATACCTGATTCTATCGATGCATTTTTGCAGTTTTTAACAGTATTTGCTATCATAACGTAAAATAAAGTCAACGTTGCCGAATGTACCCCGGCCTCTTCTGACGAGCTTGCGAGTTATCAGAGAACTCTATGCAATATTGACAATATTGCGTATCAATCTGACATTAAAATAAACGACATAACCTAAAATTTTAATATACACAGTGGAATATGCCAAATTTCCATGGCCAACCGACGGCTCAAACTTTCGTGAACGTACTATACTTATAATTATTATCTACAACAAAGAATTATTTATAGAATGTCAACACATCAACGTCATAAAACATTTCCACGGACTGTTTGAAAACTATTTTCAATATGTTCTACTCATACATTACTTTTAATATCGTAATAATTCGAAATCCATGAACTTTTTGCAGTCAGTAGTGCATCTACAATCTTAACCTTAGTACCTACTGAATTTCAAATCGATCAGATGAGCAGTTTCAGAAATATTAAAAAACATAAATAATATCGAAACTAGTCAACCGATTGGGTCTCCTAACGAACTCAAATGGAATATCTAGGACTCTAGGTCCTAATCCTATTCTGAAATTTCCAAGTCTTCAACTTTTTTCCGTTCAAGTGGCTGCGCGTGGTTTTTATTTTGGTAGTGCACATGTGGGCAGGTCTAGAGGTACGGAGGAGGGTTCAGGGGTGGAAAAAAATGTGAAAACTCGCATATAAGAGCAGTTTCTCAATTTCTTCAGCCTTATCTTGGAAGAAAACCTAATTTGGCAGACAGGTGTTCTTGGAACGTTGATTATATCCAGGTCCTAATCATATTCTGAAAATTCCAAGTCTTCAACTTTTCCCGAGTGGCTGTGCGTGGTTTTTATTTTTGTAGTGCACATGTGGGCAGATCTAGAGGTACGGAGGAGGGTACGGGGAGGAAAAAAATTGAAAACTAACCTTCAAAACTCGCATAAAAGAGCAGTTTGTTACTTCTTATCCAAAAATAAATTTGGCAGAGAGGTGTTTTTTTAATTTTTTTGTATTGGATTCAATCCTTGACACTGGATCTGGTCCATTCTGTTTGATGATCACCGGCAAATAACAAACAAAGGAAAAATGAAGAATTAGTCGGGGCTACACGTGCACATGTGCACTTATGGAGCAGCCGCCACTGAATAATACGATTTGAGACGAAGCTTGACATTGATCATGATCGGGTTTGTGATTTCGTTAAAATTGAAAAATCAATGCGCCATACAAAGTCTTTCGGGTCGAGTATACATTGTATTTTGTTGATTGTATAACTCATGTTCTAATGAACCAATACAATCCGTGAATTTTCCTTAGTTACAACGTATAGATAAGTGAATATACCCCTTGACGAAGTGATATAATCGTTTTGGTGCTTCGCCTTCTGCCATATTGTGGTCATTTCCATAGTAACGATCAAGCTCTATGAAATGTCAGTGAATAGGGATGTTGACTCATGTTACGAATTCATATAAATTGAGGTTTTCCTCATAGGAGGAAGTTTTTGCAATCCTAAAAAACCATTTTAGTGATCTTATTATTCTCGTTGAATTAAATAAAGCTGATTTAAATTATGTTATTTTTTATCAACTTTCACGTGACTGCGAAAGCCAATCAGAGGTAATTGACGTCACTATCAGGTATTGTCATTGCAAATTCGAATGTTCTGTGCTCAGATCAACAAAATACATTCATAGGCCGGGCTCCACAAAACTCCAATCACCTTGACTATTGAAATGTCATCATTTCTCTGCAATTTTCAGTTCATTTTGGACATAAACCATCGACTTACTTCAATATAAACGATTTGATTGCCAATCAAGCTTTGTGAAACCCACGGTTCTGTGACTTGAACCATAGTAAATATATAATATATCATATCTATGATTCGAACTTACGAAGTTGAAAGCTGAAAGAGAACAGAATACCTAGTTCGTTACAAGAACGATAATCTACGATTTACTTTATAATGCAGATAGGATTCATCAAGGGTAATAGTAGTAACTTACCGAAGATAGATTCCCTTATGGTCGTTTGCGTGAACTTATCCACACTTTTCCAGCCACGGTTTTTGACGTGTATACTGTCGATGTTGGGTAGAGGACAATCGTGCGTTATTTAGCCACAGTGTTGCCAGATGTATCTCATGTATGATAATGAGATTAACTTACACATGGAAAAACACGAACGAGTGATTTGTTTTTTAATATCTAATTACCAATATCTAGAACTTTCTTAGTGTCCGTCGAAATATAAGGGAAAAATTAAAAACTGACCAGCCACGGTTTTAGCGATAACTGTGCAGGGGGTCATCCGGGGGCGTTGCGTTCTCAACAAAAATTTTTTTGCATAGTATTTCGAACACAAATATCAAATCTATTGAGACATTTTTTTGGGCGTCCGTCTAAGTACGAGAAAAAAATTAAAAACTGACCAGCCACGGTTTTAGCGATTACTGTGTGGGGGGTTATCCGGGGGCGGTGCATTCTCAACAAAAATTTTTTTGAAGAGTATTTCGAACACAGATATCAAATCTAGTGAGACATTTTTTTGGGCGTCCGTCGAAGTACGAGAAAAAAATTAAAAACTGACCAGCCACGGTTTTAGCGATAACTCTGCGGGGGGTTATCCGGGGGCGGTGCATTCTCAACAAAAATTTTTTTGCATAGTATTTTTAACACAGATATCAAATCTAATGACACATTTTTTGGGCGTCTGTCGAAGTATGAGAAAAAAATTGAAAACTGACCAGCCACGGTTTTAGCGATAACTCTGCGGGGGGTTATCCGGGGGCAGTGCATTCTCAACAAAAATTTTTTTGAATAGTATTTCGAACACAGATATCAATCTAGTGAGACATTTTTTTGGGCGTCCGTTGAAGTACGAGAAAAAAATTAAAAACTGACCAGCCACGGTTTTAGCGATTACTGTGTGGAGGGTTATCCGGGGGCGGTGCATTCTCAACAAAAATTTTTTTGCATAGTATTTTTAACAAAGATATCAAATCTAATGACACATTTTTTCGGGCGTCCGCCGAAGTACGAGAAAAAAATTGAAAACTGACCAGCCACGGTTTTAGCGATAACTCTTCGGGGGGTTATCCGGGGGCGGTGCATTCTCAACAAAAATTTTTTTGAATAGTATTTCGAACACAGATATCAAATCTAGTGAGACATTTTTTTGGGCGTCCGTCGAAGTACGAGAAAAAAATTAAAAACTGACCAGCCACGGTTTTAGTGATTACTGTGTGGGGGGTTTATCCGGAGGCGGTGCATTCTCAACAAAAATTTTTTTGAAGAGTATTTCGAACACAGATATCAAATCTAGTGAGACATTTTTTTTGGCGTCCGTCGAAGTACGAGAAAAAAATTAAAAACTGACCAGCCACGGTTTTAGCGATAATTCTGCGGGGGGTTATCCGGGGGCGGTGCATTCTCAGCAAAAAATTTTTTTGCATAGTATTTCGAACACAAATATCAAATCTATTGAGACATTTTTTTGGGCGTCCGTCTAAGTACGAGAAAAAAATTAAAAACTGACCAGCCACGGTTTTAGCGATTACTGTGTGGGGGGTTATCCGGGGGCGGTGCATTCTCAACAAAAATTTTTTTGAATAGTATTTCGAACACAGATATCAAATCTAGTGAGACATTTTTTTGGGCGTCCGTCGAAGTACGAGAAAAAAATTAAAAACTGACCAGCCACGGTTTTAGCGATAACTCTGCGGGGGGTTATCCGGGGGCGGTGCATTCTCAACAAAAATTTTTTTGCATAGTATTTTTAACACAGATATCAAATCTAATGACACATTTTTTGGGCGTCTGTCGAAGTATGAGAAAAAAATTGAAAACTGACCAGCCACGGTTTTAGCGATAACTCTGCGGGGGGTTATCCGGGGGCAGTGCATTCTCAACAAAAATTTTTTTGAATAGTATTTCGAACACAGATATCAAATCTAGTGAGACATTTTTTTGGGCGTCCGTTGAAGTACGAGAAAAAAATTAAAAACTGACCAGCCACGGTTTTAGCGATTACTGTGTGGAGGGTTATCCGGGGGCGGTGCATTCTCAACAAAAATTTTTTTGCATAGTATTTTTAACAAAGATATCAAATCTAATGACACATTTTTTCGGGCGTCCGCCGAAGTACGAGAAAAAAATTGAAAACTGACCAGCCACGGTTTTAGCGATAACTCTTCGGGGGGTTATCCGGGGGCGGTGCATTCTCAACAAAAATTTTTTTGAATAGTATTTCGAACACAGATATCAAATCTAGTGAGACATTTTTTTGGGCGTCCGTCGAAGTACGAGAAAAAAATTAAAAACTGACCAGCCACGGTTTTAGTGATTACTGTGTGGGGGGTTTATCCGGAGGCGGTGCATTCTCAACAAAAATTTTTTTGAAGAGTATTTCGAACACAGATATCAAATCTAGTGAGACATTTTTTTTGGCGTCCGTCGAAGTACGAGAAAAAAATTAAAAACTGACCAGCCACGGTTTTAGCGATAACTCTGCGGGGGGTTATCCGGGGGCGGTGCATTCTCAGCAAAAAATTTTTTGCATAGTATTTTTAACACAGATATAAAATCTAATGACACATTTTTTTGGGCGTCCGTCGAAGTACGAGAAAAAAATTAAAAACTGACCAGCCACGGTTTTAGCGATAACTCTGCGGGGGGTTAGCCGGGGGCGGTGCATTATCAACAAAAATTTGTTTGAATAGTATTTCGAACACAGATATCAAATCTAGTGAGACATTTTTTTGAGTTTCTGTCGAAGTACGAGAAAAAAATTAAAAACTGACCAGCCATGGTTTTAGCGATAACTCTGCGGGGGGTTTGCCGGGGGCGGTGCATTCTCAACAAAAATCTGTCGACGAACGCCCAAAAAATCTGTCATCAGATTTGATATCTGTGTTCGAAATACTATGCAAAAAAATTTTTGCTGAGAATGCACCGCCCCGGATAACCCACCGCAGATTTATCGCTAAAACCGTGGCTGGTCAGTTTTTAATTTTTTTCTCGTACTTCGACGGACGCCCAAAAAAATGGCTCAATAGATTTGATATCTGTGTTCGAAATACTATGCAAAAAAATTTTTGTTGAGAATGCACCGCCCCCGGATAACCCTCCATACAGTAATCGCGAAAACCGTGGCTGGTCAGTTTTTAAATTTTTTCTCGTACTTCGACGGACGCCCAAAAAAATGTGTCATTAGATTTTATATCTGTGTTAAAAATACTATGCAAAAAAATTTTTGCTGAGAATGCACCGCCCCCGGATAACCCCCCGCAGAGTTATCGCTAAAACCGTGGCTGGTCAGTTTTTATTTTTTTCTCGTACTTCGACGGACGCCCAAAAAAATGTCTCACTAGATTTGATATCTGTGGTCGAAATACTATTCAAAAAAATTTTTGTTGAGAATGCACCGCCCCCGGATAACCCCCCACACAGTAATCGCTAAAACCGTGGCTGGTCAGTTTTTAATTTTTTTCTCGTACTTCGACGGACGCCCAAAAAAATGTGTCATTAGATTTGAAATCTGTGTTAAAAATACTATGCAAAAAAATTTTTGTTGAGAATGCTTCGCCCCCGGATAACCCCCCGCAGAGTTATCGCTAAAACCGTGGCTGGTCAGTTTTTAATTTTTTTCTCGTACTTCGACGGACGCCCAAAAAAATGTCTCACTAGATTTGATATCTGTGTTCGAAATACTTTTCAAAAAAATTTTTGTTGAGAATGCACCGCCCCCGGATAACCCCCCACACAGTAATCGCTAAAACCGTGGCTGGTCAGTTTTTAATTTTTTTCTCGTACTTCGACGGACGCCCAAAAAAATGTGTCATTAGATTTGAAATCTGTGTTAAAAATACTATGCAAAAAAATTTTTGTTGAGAATGCACCGCCCCCGGATAACCCCCCGCAGAGTTATCGCTAAAACCGTGGCTGGTCAGTTTTTAATTTTTTTCTCGTACTTCGACGGACGCCCAAAAAAATGTCTCACTAGATTTGATATCTGTGTTCGAAATACTTTTCAAAAAATTGTTTGTTGAGAATGCACCGCCCCCGGATAACCCCCCACACAGTAATCGCTAAAACCGTGGCTGGTCAGTTTTAAATTTTTTTCTCGTAGGTACTTAGACGGACGCCCAAAAAAATTTCTCAATAGATTTGATATTTGTGTTCGAAATACTATGCAAAAAAATTTTTGTTGAGAACGCACCGCCCCCGGATGACCCCCTGCACAGTTATCGCTAAAACCGTGGCTGGTCAGTTTTTAATTTTTCCCTTATATTTCGAAGGACACTAAGAAAGTTCTAGATATTGGTAATTAGATATTAAAAAACAAATCACTCGTTCGTGTTTTTCCATGTGTAAGTTAATCTCATTATCATACATGAGATACATCTGGCAACACTGTGGCTAAATAACGCACGATTGTCCTCTATCCCAACATCGACAGTATACACGTCAAAAACCGTGGCTGGAAAAGTGTGGATAAGTTCACGCAAACCTTATGGTCGCAAGTTTCTTTGCTGAAAACAAGGATTTTTGTGCAGCGGAGCTTAAAAACGTGAAATTGTCTTTGTAAGTAGCAAACTTTTAACTCATTTTTATTATAACAAATAAAAGAAACACCTCATTCAGCATTTATAGACCGACGTATTCATTTTGAAGGCTTAGATTGAACTTTTCCTCAAGGGATCGGGCAAAATCAGTTCGCTTTGACAGAAGTCAAAGTATGTTAACTGGATAATGACGTAATCATCATAACGTGACAAAATTGAGCATTTCCAGGGAATTTTGAATTGTCTTTTCATTTACTCATTTTTATTGGCAATAACTATATTTTTAAGAAAAAAGTAATTTTTTCGTGTTTGTATAGGGTTTATCTTTAAAATAAAATAAATTACAAAAAGTAGTCAACATCCCTATTCTTCAAAATGAATAATAATGTTTGGAAGCAGTTTACGGTGTTTTTTGAACATCGAAATTACAATTTCTTAGAAACTTTATAGGTTTTCACTCCCAGTCTCTGAAACATAAATAATTAAAAAATTACAAACTTTGTGCTGATATTTCGAATGAAGAAGTAGCAGATATTATGAAAGATTGGGCATTCAATATGAAACGTGCAGACGAAAAAGAATATAAAGAAGGTACCTACAGTGAAAACCATTTGGAATATTTCTGCTAAACTCTTACAGAAAAAGTTTTATGAAAATATTCAGCAGAAAAATAAATCCATTCAAAGATATCATTTTCGAAAATGCTCGTGCAGCCAAGAATGAAAGGTATATTTACTGTACTATATCCAGAATAAATCCTATCTAATATCATCGCAGGGAGAATTTTTACCAACACATCCTCTTAAGAAATGCAGATACCTTGGATTACAGTGATCATATTCTCTCAATGGTTTTTTAGATTTTCAAGTGTTTGATTAGTCACTCAGTAATTTTACATTGGTGTACGTGAAGCACATCTCAAGAAGTTTGTGTAAATAAGGCTTTTAATCATTCGACTGTTTTCGAGAATGCCTGTATTTCAACTGATAGATGTTCAAACTTGTTCCATTATGAAATGACTTCAAGAGTTCCTGATTATAACTTTTGATTATAAAATCAAAGTTTTGGTACCATGAATACCTCTATACTATTTAAATCATTAACCTTCTCATACGAATAAATTGAATTTTCAGCACTCGCCATGCAAGAGCAACCACCGGAAAAAGAAAAACAGAAGCAGCCTGGTTCATCCGAAGTACTCGGTGTTTTGAAGAAAACTTTCCATTCTACCATCAAAGATATCCAAGACATCGATATACATTTTGGCAACTGGGATGCACTTTGCATTCATTCTCTTTTAGGAATCAATGCGAAAGTAGTTTTCATACTTTTTGTTGTATTAGTTATATTCGTTTTTCAAGGGAAAGGATCCTTAGTCAACGCAATTGCAGCTTATCAGACTATTGTTTTATGCTGTTCAGGAATAGCTTTTTATAAAATCAATTTAAAAGTTAACAATTTAGCAAGCCCCAAAGAAATATTAGAAAAATCTCTTATCGTGTGCACAGTTTGTGCATTTCTCCAAAGTTTCGCACCAAGTTATTCATTCTATATGCTGATGTTTATACCGTTTGTGTTATCGAGAACGTTTGTTGAACACTATTTCAAGGAAGTTTTCGAAACCAGTAAGAATCAGAAATTAGCTCATGATCTCGCAACTCTAACCAAAATAAATGAAATAGTCGCCCCATTATTTATTGGCTTACTATTTCAGCTCTTCAAGCATAACGCATATCGATTATTAACTGTTACACCTTTTATTGCGATATATTACATAGTGAGTAAAAAAAGTTACAAGGAAGTTAAACCAGAAAATATTTCAGAAAGTAAAAACAATGAAGTCGAAACTGATAAGGATAAATGAAATGTATTTCAATGAAATTATTTCCTAACTAAAAATAATTCTTTTTCATATTTACTGCTATGAAAAGATATTATATAGATTTGTTTCTGTGCAATATAGTTTTTATATTTTTTCTATCTTCAGAATGTAGACCCGATTAAATATTCACTTTCTTGTGTTGTTTGTTTTTATTTCCGGGTTAGTTATGAATAACTAGTTACCACATGGATCTATTTGTTCTGTTTATTTTCATTAGGTACAAACGGAACAAATTTGTGTTGGATGCTCTTCAGAAATTGTATTCCGTACCCCAGGAATCTTCTGAACGAAAAAGTTTCATTTGATAATACAGTCTAACCCATTTATGGCCACAAGAAGAAAGTAGATGAACGAAATGCAGTTCAGTCCTACCTCTACCACTTATGTTAACGAGTTTTTTAATATATCACCTGATATAATAACCTATTCGAGAACAATTTTTATCGACGACTTTTGTTTAATCTATCCATTGTATGTGTGTTTGTTCGGCCATAATAATACCCATTAATCACAAGTGAATAATAGGATATTTTTAACTGCTGTCAAATGCTTCCTAGATTTAGTTTTAATAGGGATTATGTATATTCTTTAAATATTTTTTCAGTACTCCAAGTAATAAATATGGGTATACCTTGTCAATCGGGGGCCAAACCAACTTTTATTACATCAATTACAGCAATTTTTATCACAAAACATACAATGACAATTTCTACAAAAATTTGCAATAGAATGGTCTTGTCCAATACCTTACTAGAACACAAGACCATGAAACAGAATGAGAGACGTCACCATAGGTAGTCCATTCCGTATTTATTTACGCAATGTCATTTCCACAAAATTATTGATCAATTTAGATTTCTCTTTTCAACAGAAAAGAAAAATTATGTTTTTCTGAGAAGGTAGGATCGTTGTCAACACAAGTACCAATTTCGTGGTTATTTTCGATATTTATTGAGGAAAAAGAAATACGATGGATGGTGAAACTGGTGTTTTTCTCAGTATAACTGGCAATATTAAGTCCCCATCATCACATTCCAGTTTTTTTGGCTTAATATTATTAAATAGTTCATTAACGCTAAGTCTTCAGACACATACACTTTTATTTTAACAACTGGAATTTCTGATGAGTCGTCCAAAAAAAAAACAGGTTTTTTTCTCCTCTGGCTTTTATCCAACCTTTTGGAGCAAACCAAAAACCCAAAGACTGCTACTTTTGGCCCTCCTGTGTAATTGCCCCTGCACTTGGGAACAGAGCAATGAAATGGCATTTCAGCTGAAAAAAATAGCAAGATTAGCATAAAATGAACCAAAATCAAAATAACCTCGAACATGAAAGGCAAAACTCTTATGAACTAGAAGTAAAACAAATAAACTAGTGGAAAAATATGAAAAGGCCTTTTCCTTACCTGTTAAGAACTGATGTAACACCAAAACAAATAGAATTTTAAGCAATAAACTCCGAAAAACACTCACAATACTGGCAAATACGTGAACAAACATCAACTGTCACCTACAAATGATTGACTACTCAAACACTTCAACCCCCTTCCGCTGTCATTCTGTTTCATGGCCTTGTGTTCTAGTAAGGTAGTGTCTTGTCACGGTCGCCAAATCTTCGAGAAATACAGGCTGTTCCTGAATAAGTGTATCAACGGTCAACTGCAGATCCCTCATGATAAAACAACATTTTTCTCCGGGTCTTAGGAACCATTTGAATTACAGAATTGAGTTTTTGCATACAGATTATCACTTATCATAGCTCCTTTCTTACACTTTACCCGGTTTTATTAGAAGTGCCAGTGGCGAAGATATAGAATTTGCACAAAGGTTTCACCCCCCAACTTCTACACCACTGGACGAATTTGCATTTATACTGCAAATTCAGGTGCGCCAATGTGTTTTACATAAAAAAGGTACATTGTTTTGAAGTGAACCGTTTTCGAGAAAGCTGGTATTTTATGATCGAAAACAATTTTCTAACGCATTGTAAATTTCTCATAAATGAAAAAATTTTTAGTGATAATTAACAAGCTTTTCAATTTCATCAAAATTTGACAACTAGGTTTTTAAGTTCTAATTGCGAAGTTATTTTTCATTATTTTTAGCAACTATAGTTTACAAGATTACAAGAATTGCTTGAAATTCAAATTAATTTTTGATTATAACATGTTTGTTTTCTCGAAAACTGTTTACATTAGAGCAGGGCTGGGGTCTCCAGAATTTTCTGCCCAAGGGCCACAATGTTAACTCCAGCAAACGCGAAGGGCCAAAATATAATATTCTATTTTTTGTTAAGATTAAGAAATTTTGACTTTTACAACTTTTTATTTAACTTCCACCTTTTTACATTTGATCTGTCATCTACATAATAATTGTGTCATCCCGGCACACTTAATACATAAAATATCACAATATAGGTTTGCTTACCTATACTAACATATTTTATTTGTTTCTCATTTGTAAACGTCAGTTTCCAAAAACACAATATTAATCAACTTGTAAAACTGACAGTTAACTTGCAAAATTTTTACAAGTTAGTAGTATTATTTACATTGACAGTTGTCAAGTACTTGCTTCTAATTTCAGAGTTCCTGGAACAAATGCATTTCTCAATAAACGTTCTCAAACTATTCAAAAACGATATTCGTACCTTGTTTTATTCGTATCTATTTGTTTTCCTTCTCAAAATTGCAAATATGCTAGAGGTTTTTTGACCTGTAAAAACTCACTGACAGTTGTCACGTTGCTTTTAATTTCATTCATCCTTCTAATTTCATCGTTCCTGGAACAAATATTTTTAGTAATAAACGTTATAAAAGTATTTAAAAACGATATTCGTACCTTGTTTCATTTGGATCTGGCCTTTTTCGTCATAAATGAGCAAATATTCTCGAAGGACTTCCATCTCGTAAATCCACTGACAGTTGTCATAATTTTCCGATATCATAAATAATCCAATTTTTAGAAATGTCAAAAAATTTAACGCAATTATTGAGATTTTTTTTGGAATTTATCTTACCTTTTAACAAATGAGAAACAAATAAAAAAAAAACAATACACGCAAGGTAACGGGTTTTACTGGCTCAAGAGTAACTGCGACTCGCCTGCGGCTCGTCAATTATATCCTCCATTCGCCAGTAAAAACCCTCTTATCTTGCTAGTAATGTTTTCGATGTAATAATTATTTACTACGTTTTCATGGAATATTCAATTCGGTTTGAGTTCAATACTCATATCCGTTTTCATGATGCACATTTAAATGGGATTCAAATCGTTTTGAAATCTTTTCGATTTGAAGCTTTATCTGTCACTTGTCAAATGTCATATCTATCAGCGGGAACGCGAGGAACGCCAATTACTCCAGCCTCTTTTCATATATTTCTGTTTTTACTAGGTCCAGCCTTAACACTTTCCTCGTTCGATTGCATTTTGATTTTGAAATACAGTGGAACCCCGGTAGTCCGACAAACATTTTGCAGGGCAGTGTCGAACTATCGAATGCGTCGGATTATAGACTACTCCCTAAGACCCCCCCCCCCTATAGTCCGGATTTTTTTACAAAAGAGTACCTTGTAATCCGACAAATTACAGATCCAATGATAAGATTCTTTATATATACATATGTACTCTGAAATACTAATTATACTTCATTATGTATGGTATAAATAATAGACCATGTCGGATTACAGGGGGCGCCGGATTAGACAGGGGCCGGACTACCGGGGTTCCACTGTATGTCAAACATCACAATATTGCTCGCAATGCGCATGCTCCGATTCGATACCCGTTTTCATGTGCAACATTTGGATTGAAATTTCGATACGCTCCCGAAAAAAGCCGTATCGGAACTAAAGCTCGATACGATTTCAATACCCGTTTTCATGGCGTATTCAGTACAGAAATCGTATTCAAATCGTATTGGATTCTCCATGAAAACGTACTAATTGGTAAAGACTCTTTGATTTTCATTGTTTGATTGGAAATGAAAGTATATTGAATGAGTTTTTGAGAAAAGGTGATACGATTGATTTCAGTATAGAAAAAATGATATTTCCATTATATATGATGATCTTTATACATAAAGTGAAAAAACAAAAAGCAGCATTGATAGTTGAATCATTAAAATATCACGAATTAATGATTCATGATTTTCGAAAAATTCATTCGGAAACATAGGAATTGCCGTGTTCAGGCTTGTTCCCACTACGCTGTTATTTTAGTCGAGTAGCTAGAAATTTAGTAGCTATTGTCCCTCCAATCACTAAACTCGACTAAATTTTTGGTGTACGCACATGTTTATTAACTAAATTATTCGCCACTCGACTAAACTACTATAGTCCATTTCAGGAGAATATGAAGTGAAGGAACCTCCTATCGCTACGACCTCTCTATCGTGAACGCGACAGAGTAGCCATCTATCTCTCTTTTATCATTGTTTGAGGAGTCCTTAAACAATGCTTTTATACTAGACCGATCGAGCGCGAATATGAACGACAACAAAGGAACATTCTATGGAGAAGGAGGGGCTAAAGTTTTACTCACTTCATACTCTCGTGAAATATAGTATAGACCACGATACACTCGCAGAGTGTCAGTGTATCGTATAGACTAGTATCATTGTATAAGATCCTTATACAATGCTAGTATACAGGCTGTTACATAATAGTATGTCACAACTTGAGGGGGTAAAAGTTTCGAAATTTCCAAAAATAAGTGGTTTTTTCTTCATAACTCCTGCAGTTTTTGGGATATTCAGTCCAAATTTGAAATAAGAGCTATTTTCAACAGTCTCCATAATTAAACGACCTGAATCTTAACTAGAATATACAGGGTGTTTTCTTTTCAGGAGCCGTGTCTCCTTTTTCCCTCTCAAACTTTTTTGTGGTAAGCCACGGATCAGCGTGAAATCAATTTTTGATATCTTCGTTCAATTTAAAAACTTCTTTGCCTTTTTCGTATCTCTAACCGTTTTCGAGTATTATTATAAAGTATTGTACGTTATTTCAGGTAATTGTACTCTATACTTTACGAGGAACATAAAGTACGCAAAAATACTTTATTTCGCGAATTTTACGTTACCGATTCTTGCCGAGACGATGGGACACCAATTCACCATATTATAAACATATACAAAAACTTTCGGCACTTCGGTCCTGGATCAGACGTAGACTACATCTACAGAATAGATCTAGGATAGGTCTTGCTAATGTTGAACAATTCTGAAAATGATATAATTGAAATATATCTTCATTTTTGCAGCCATATATCGAATTTGTTCAACAAAGTAGTAAAATGTCTGGAAAGCGATTCAATAACCATTTTGGACATATATAGAATTATGGTCATTCTTAAAGACAGGTTGACAAAAAGAAAGCAAGACCTGTTCTTCGGCTATGAAACAAATGAAAAAATCAAATTGTTATCCTCATCTGAATCAACTGAAAAAATTCATACCAATTTTATATTATTCATTGACAAAGCATTGGAATATCTAAATAAATGGTTCGATTTCAATACTTCAAATTGGCTATTTAAACTAGATAGTTTGAATTTTAAGGGTCATGTTCAGTTCAATGTAATGGTCGATGTAATTGAACATTTGAATCTGAATAAATTAAATATAATCATAGACGATCTTTATGAGGAAATTGTTTTAATTAACAAAATACATATATGACAAAATAATATCTAATTGTGAGGAATTTGCCGAATTATCTACTGCACGAAAATAGTAGCAGATATTCAACAAAGCTATTGAAAAAGAAAATTTAACGAACATATTTAAAATAATTACGTTCTTATTGTCAATACCAGCGACTTCAGCATTCACAGAAAAAGTTTTTTCTGTGATGAATTGCAAATGGAGGGATGAAAGAAACAGAGCGTCCTTCAAATTAATTAAAAATGAATTACTATTGTATTTTAACTTAAATATAGATTGTAAGGATGCTTTTCAAGTATTTAGCTGCAATAATAATTCGTTGAAACTTGCTTAAAGCAATGAAAAATATGTGTTCAAGTAAAATACCCAAGAAAAATAAGAAACACTTTATGTTGACACTATGTACTTTTTTTTCGTACCTTTAATCATCAATGTACTTTATATTGCAAAAAAAAGGTGGCAACCCTAGTTGTGACCCACCCCGACCTATCCATCCATTTACTAAATGTAATATTCAATAATGGCTTCTCAACTGAAATGTGCTGGTGCCCCATCATGCATGAACCACATTATGTTTCTCACCGAAAGTGGCACAACCTCTAGCAATAAAGTTAACTCCTTTTCAAGAAATTGCCGATAAGCGGAACTGTTTATTCTGTTGTGCAAAAAAAAAGATCCAATCAAATAATTTCCAATCATTCCGATCCAAACATTTAGTGAGTATTGTTCTTGATGATGAAATTCTTCTATCAAATGGGGGTTTTCCTCAGCCCAATAATGATTATTGTGAAAATTTCTGATAGTGGTTCCCGAAAAATTAGCTTCGTCTGTGAACATTATTTTAGTATCAAAATAAGCATTTTGTCTTATTTTATCTAAGAACCATCGGCAGTATTTTGGTCTTGAAGGAAAATCTCGAGGAAGTAGAGTTTGGACGCGTTGAATATGATACGGGTACAATAAGAAGTCGTGGAGAAACCTCCAAAGTAGAACATGTGAAATATTCAACTGATTTCCAATTCTTCTTGTACTCAATGATGATTCGAATCAATTAAATTCAAAACTGCTTCCTCAATAACTGGTGTTCTCATAGTTCGAGTTGCACCTTTCAAATTATAATTTGCAGTAAAAGTACCAGTTTGCATCAACCTTCTGTGGACATTTGAAAATGTTCGGCTGTCTGGTGTTACTCGATTTGGAAATCGCCTAGCTTCTGTTGTGTTTCCGTCAGCCAATCCGTACATGTAATGGATATCAGCCAATTCGGCGTTAGTAAAATTAACATTTTTTCTTATGGCATTAACTTTAAAATTCATAAAACTAATCGTTTATTCAATAAACATAAATTAAAAGATCGCCGAAGTTGTTTATTCACAACCCATTCGACCTACTTTGATACCAGGGGCATATCGCACCAAATTATTTTGCCATTAGGCAGTCAATTGATGTAAACAAAATCAAGGTTTTTTATTTGGTCAGATTAATCACTTTCTTCAATTACTTTGCTCTAGATATTTGTTATTTCAAACAGTCATTCATTTATAATGAAATGAAAATCTCAAAGCAGTTTAGTGCAATTCACCTGATATGAATCAAAAAATGAATACCATTTTAAATGCTTTCTTTCTGCATCATTCAAACTAGCCAATGCTACGAAATCCGAAAAATATAAAAAATTTCAATAATATTAAGATCTACCTGAACTTTTTCTGGAAACTGGTTAAAAATTTCTAACGAAAAACAATTAAACTCCAAAAGTGGACATCAACGAAATTTCGAACGAAAACAGATTGAGAAAATTTGGACTAGTTTAGAAAAACACAAACTATTTACTTGAAATTATAGCGAATTTCGGAGAAAACAATATCTATTTGAACGGATGGTTCAATAAATTTTATGGATACAGTGAATTGTCAAAATAATAAGATTTCTCAATATGTTCACAACGGGGGGTCCCTGAGATATTCTCAAAAAGCTCGCTATGCGGAGGTCCCTGGGATATCCCCAAATAGCTTGCAATGAGAGGTTTATAGGATATTATCAAAAAGCTCACAATGCGGAGGTTGTTGGGAAGTTTTTATAAGTAGGTATTTGTCCCAATGGGAGCCTTATGCGAATATCCCGTTGACCTCCACAATGTGATCAGTTTGCGAATTTCCACAAGGGATATCTTTGAGAACTCTCTGGGAATATCCCTGAGTCGGAAATTTGGAGGAGATATAGAGCGACCTCGCAGGGACATCACAAAAGTACTCTCAATCTCCCGAAAAGATATCGCTGGGATATCTATTCGACGTCTTTGTGTTGACTGGGATATTTCATGATAAAAAGCAAAACATAATGTAACACAAAATAATTAAGTAGGTACATCCTGGTTCAGAACTGAATTCTTTATTGTTCGCAATGCTACTTCAGACACAAAGGGGCTTTGTAGAGGTACATTATTATGAGAAGCCAAAAAATATAAATAGATAATGAAGTTTGAATTTTGAAAATAATTGATATTCAAAATAAGAATTAATGTGTTAATGGGATGGGAATGCAGGTGAATATAAACAATGAAAGCAGAGAATATTACTAACCGATTACAATCAACTCATATGGCGTTTTCGGAAACTTACTCGATCACTAACCCGGGTTACAAATTGACAGCAATTGAACTGTTTATCCGTCAATTTGTAACCCGAGTTAGTGATCGAGTAAGTTCCGAAAACGCCAATATAAAACTTGTACAGGAGCTAATCACGTCAACGCCTAAAAAACCTGCAAGGTGATATAATATCAATTATGTTTGATGCGATGTCAGTAGGGCAGTGTTTTAGACTAGAGAGAAGAGAGAGGACGCGTAACGCTAAGCGTATTTGTGATGCAATCTGCCACATAAATAGATAGACCATTTTCGAACATTTGGTAATATTCCTCAGACCTGAATTTTGGAAATAACAGTTATTTTATAAATAAATTAATTTTAGAATCCAATAATTTAAGTACAACTTGAAATTACTGTGCAGAAAACCAATGAAACTTGTTTGTTTGCCACATAAATACACTAAAAAGTGCGTCACTTTGGAACTAGACGAAACGGCTTTGCGCGGTATCCTCTCCCTTCCCTAATCTAAGGGCAGTGTTGTTCCAGAGGGTCGTTTTTTTTGGTGAGCTATTTGTCGGATGGAAAGTGCACTTTAGATGTCAAAGGTGCATCACAGAACACGAACCATAGAGCAATGAATAAAAAGGAAAATATTCAGATCATGCACAAAGAATAAGGTTATTTATCTATGATTCAGACGCTGAATACGCATGTTTTATGATAACCGTGTATTTTTTTTACTAGGCAATCCAACGATGTGTCAAATCAAGAATTCAATATGGGGGGGTAGGCAAAAATATTGAATAGACATAATGAAATTCAGCTCGTATCAGACTCAATAAATTAATTTAAAGATGAAAGAACGAAACACAGATCTTAAATATTTTCTTCTACTTCATTCCACAGATTTTATAACTATTTCTTCATATTTGAGTACAATCTATTAAATATTCGTAGAAAGTTTCAAGGAAAATTAAAGGTGCACTTTTTTAAGAAAATACGTAAAGTGGTACTGCAGTGCGCACTAAGCTCAAAAAGGGCGTCAAAGTGTACAGTCGTGCAGCCAGGAACAACACTGCAGTAGGGATTCCTAAGAGTTCTAAGAGAGACAGGGCTTCATATTTGCTTCATGTATCTTTTTTCTTGTTCTTCCATCAGCATTTTTAATCAGTGCTAGAAATATTTTCAAGGCAGAGAAGATCAGTTTGAAATAATAAAAACCAAAGAAAAGCAAAAAACCAACAAATGTTTTGTTGATTCAGACATCAAATATAAAAAAATATACAGCTTGATGCAATGTCGAAAAGTAGAGCTGATATATGCTTGCATTTGCCTACTCAGTGATATTTTCACAAACACTTCAACGCGTCGCTGTTTTTTCTCCAATGTCCCACACATGATAATGTGACGGCATTCAAACCGCTTCTCCTAAAATGTTTTGCGCTTTAATAATATTTGTTACTATACAGGGTTTTCCTTTTAAGTTGGCCTATTAGACGTTTTAGGAGAACTAGTGAATATTTCGTTCTGAAATTTTAGGTGCAGCCTTGAGGGTGAAGGAACTCTTTGCCTAAAATATTTTCAAGTCGACACTGTTGCCACGTCTATCTCAAACGCATATATACTTTCTTATTTCAAATGGAACTACCTATATTTTCATTTATGTATCGAGTCAATGCCAAATTCGCAGTATAACTCACTAGAAAAAATTTCTCTGCTATGCACTGTTGCCAAGTTATCCACAAATTCCTGAAACTTTTGACATTTGCATTGCCAGTTTGGAAATGCAATATCTCGATTATTTTTTATGCGAACGGAACCAAACTCAGCAGTCTCATAGTAAAGACTCCATGCATTCATGTGGTATATTCAGTATTTTGATACATCGTAGAGTTTTTCGAAGATTTTGCTCCGAAAATGTGAAACTCAAAATTGAAATATTTTGAGATTTTCAAATGGCAACCCCATATTTATTTTACAGCATTCGATTCGAAATAAAAAATGAATGGCACTCTCCTTTTACACTAATTATTTATTTTGGATAGTTTTCGGATGAGATGAAAAATACTGAAATTTTTTAGTATTTATAGTTCATGATCTATGGTCCCGTTTACGATGAATGGTTTTATGATTATGGCGTGAATTGTTGAAGTAGATTCTATGGTTGAAATCATAAAAAGTATTCGATAATCATGGATGTCATAGAAAAAAGTTTAGGTACCCATATTATTCAAACACGATTCGGGTTGTTTCACAATTCACGGGGAATGCCAATAAATTATTGAAAGGACTTGTAGGACCTTTAACAATCGTTATTCACATTTAGCACGAGTGACTGGAAAGAAATTCCGAAAATTGTTTAAGCTTTCTGTAATCCTGGCCCCATGTTCATGACCTCAACAATAGGATTCATTGCGATAATTCACTTTATAATCACACAGCATTATGTCCATTGAACATGACTATAAATACTGAAAAATTTCGGTATTTTCCATCTCATTTGAAAACTGCCCAAAATAAATAATTAGTGAACATAAGGCCAGAATTACAGAAAGCCTAAACAATTTTCGGAATTTCTTTCAAGTCATTCTTGCCAAATGTGAATAACGATTGTTAAAGGTCTTACATAATATGGGTAAACTTTTTTCTATGACATCAATGATCATCGAATACTTTTTATGATTTGAACCATAGAATCTGCTTCAACAATTCACGCCATAATCATAGAACCATTCCATCGTAAACGGGACCATAGATCATGAACTATAAATACTGAAAAATTTCAGTATTTTTCATCTCATTCGAAAACTATCCAAAATAAATAATTAGTGTAAAAGGAGACTGCCATTCATTTTTTATTTCGAATCGAATGCTGTAAAATAAATATGGGGTTGCCATTTGAAAATCTCAAAATATTTCAATTTTGAGTTTCACATTTTCGGAGCAAAATCTTCGAAAAACTCTACGATGTATCAAAACTGAATATACCACATGAATGCATGGAGTCTTTACTATGAGACTGCTGAGTTTGGTTCCGTTCGCATAAAAATAATCGAGATATTGCATTTCCAACTGGCAATGCAAATGTCAAAAGTTTCAGGAATTTGTGGATAACTTGGCAACAGTGCATAGCAGAGAAATTTTTTTTAGTGAGTTATACTGCGAATTTGGTATTGAATCGATACATAAATGAAAATATAGGTAGTTCCATTTGAAATAAGAAAGTAGATATGCGTTTGAGATAGACGTGGCAACACTGTCGACTTGAAAATTTTTAGGCGAAGAGTTCCTTCACCCTCAAGGCTGCACCTAAAATTTCAGAACGAAATATTCACTAGTTCTCCTAAAACGTCTAATAGGCCAACTTAAAAGGAAAACCCTGTATAGCATACTTTCCATATAGTTTTGTATTGAGTGTGTAGGTTTAACCTCCACTCTTATATTGTTTATTAATAATACTCGTAATTAGTTATAATCAATGCAATGAACTCATTTTCTATTACATTCCTATTATTTGGAGTTGCCTTCAAATATCGGAAATACTAACTGATACTCAAAAATATACTCTTTTCAATTTCCTTTGTATTTGATTCTCAATAAAAGAACCAGAGACAACTCTGAAAAGACCGTTTGTTTACAAATCTTACCTACTTAGTGTAGTACGTGATATAAGAGAGTTGAAGTGCGCGCAGCACGTACCCGAACGTGGACGTAGACGTGAGAAATATAACGTTTACGTCTTGGAGTAAAAATAGAGTTGAAGTGCTGCCATACGTACGTACGGCAGACTAAAGCTAACCTATTATTTCTTTTTGTTGTAATCTGACAGAGAAACTTTCTGATATTAGCGATTCAGATTGTTCTCTATAAACAAATTGATGAAGTGAACATATATTTGTGGGATTCCTTCATTACATTCGAATTTCAAAATGAATAATAATGAATAATTTTTTTATTACTTGAGTTCTTGCCGAAAGCAGGAATTTTAGAGGAAATCATCACAAATGAGTTGCTTGTATGTAAATATCACTCTCATTTGAAAGGAAAATTCCACATTAGTAACTTATCGAAATAATATATTAGTTCTTGGTACTTATATGCAATCTCGTAACAGAAGTATTGCATTGAAAAAAATTCAACACTTCTTAGAAAAATGCAAAATCACAGTTTATAAATAATAAGGAAGATATTAAGTAAAAAGTTAATTAATCGTGTTCTCAAAACGAAGTTCAGCTACATCTGCTACTAGATTATTTTTAAATTTTTAAGGTTAGGAGCACTTCATTTCAAAATTCCAGCATTCGCCCTTCATCGGTCGGATTCGTTCAACGTTCGGTTACGTACGTACGTACGTACGTGACAGGACGCTAGTTTACGTCGCACGTAAAGCCGGCCCAAGCGTGAACGTAAGAAACTGACGAGTGCGCATGAGCACATGTCAATTGTAACGTTTACGTCTACGTCCTTGGCAGCACTTCAACTCTCTATATACTGTATTCGTTTTGCGTTTTTGAGCTCCTGAGCTGTACCAATGCTTGTGCGCAGCCAATGGGAAGCCGTATTTCGAGCTTTTGAGTTACTCAGGAGCACGAAATATCTCAAAACGAATAGGCTAAATGAGAGCGCAGCCTACCCTCGAATTGCGAATAGGCTCTACGCCATTGAATAAAGAAGGTATTCTTTATTCAATGCTCTACGCCACTGCCAACTGAAAACTTGATGAAACCAAATTCTATACTTCGATCTTCCGGTCATATTATGCGATCCTCATCCCATGCTCCTCCTTTCTCTGAGTTTTCTATTCGAAGCAGAGTAAGTTTTTATTTTTTACTCGAAGATAACTATGCCCATAAATATGTAGATAACTTTGTCCATGATCTGTGATTTAAAATTCTATGAATTAAGGCAACACGCAACACACAACAGTCGCAAATTAATAAACATAACCCCACATAACTGAGTTGTCAAATTTGAATATATTTTTCCTAATCATTTATCAGATAAATTTTTAAACAAGCAAGATGTAATCGGTTTTAAAGGAAGTTGTTTCATGGTGTGTACTGAGTAGTGCATTAGCTCATCACAATGATTGAAAAGCATAAAATATTATCTACACCGTAGCATTTATTGTATGGTTATTATATTCCTGGCTACCACAAATTTATTGTTTCCCTTTTAGGATCTTTTTGCAGTTGGCCTAATAACTCCTTCATTTGGTGCACACTTACAGGAACTAGGAGCTTCTAACGTTGTAATAGGAATAATTGCATCTGCATATTCAGGAATTCAAATAATTTCTGGACCTCTAATTGTATGTTTGTTCTGATTCAACCTGTATAACACGATAACACTCCAAATATTAAAAATAGTTATTTTCTAGGGAAGCTGGAGTGATGTAAGAGATCGTAAATATGTCCTCAAGGTCACATTAATTTTCTGTTCCTTGAGCTATTTGTTATTAGGAATCTCTAGTTCAATAGTTTTAATTTTTTAATTCGTTTGCTATTAGGTTGGTTCTGAAACTTTGTGTTATATAATTTCTGATGATTATGTCATTTAAGGTTTTATGAAGCATACTCAGGAATATGTAAGACAATGGTAACTGACCTTTTTCCACCAGACAGACATGCTGAACTTTTGAGTAGAATGGCAGTCCTGGGAACAATTGGATTCAATGTTGGTCCATTATTTGGAGGATTTATATCAGAACTTCCCAATGGTTTTACTTTACTGAGTACACTCACATTCATTCTGTTTGTATTGAATATCTGTAAGTTATACCAAGACCATGAGTTATTCCATAAAACATAACTTTTAACCATAAAATTCTGGTTATAGATATAATCAGGTAGAGACATAAAGCGGCCTACAGACGATCAACTTAGTTGAAGACTATGTTGTCAACTAGGTTGTAAACCAAATGAAAGTGAAAATAGCGGTTGTCAACCAAGTTGAAAACATCATTTTAGCGGTGGTTTCCGTCGAGTGAACTATCTGGCTGATTCGGAGGAATTATCAAAAAATGAAGAAAGATTTATTATTATATGTCATTATAAACGATATATGTGACGATGAGGTGCAACACACTCCTAAAAATAGAAGAATTTGGACGAAGGAGTGGTACCAAAAATCGGTCTCAATTTTTCCATTCTGGTTTAATGAAGAACTTTTCGAATTTTGTGTCGAAAATGGTCCCAAACGATAGGATTCAACTTCTGATGACGAATCTGTGGTCAAATTCAATTCAATCTGCGGGGCTGTCCGGCCGCAAACACGATTACTTTGGAAGGGATTGTCCTAGAGACTTTAGATTTTCAGGATGAGTTCCTTTCCTCAAATGCCACGGTTAAGTTCGTTTACCAGCCAAATCGTACAGAATGTTCCATGAAATATAACTATTTCAATTATTTGTTCCTTAATATCTCAGACAAAACGAAACCAATCGAAATAGAATTTCTCGGCCACATCCAAAATGCTCACAATAAGCCTCATGCAAAATTTTATGGACATAGTGTAAACAGAGCCATAAAAAATTTAATTAACATAACAAGATATCCGATTCGAGTGAAATTCATTTTGTGAATGTGATTGATATACTGCATATTTATGCGAAATTTTTAGCGAATCGCATCATCTAACTAAACCATAGAATTTAATTTTCTTCTAATTATCGATTTTTTACACATCTCATTTTTTTCAATAATTTTCAGAATATAATTCCAAGCATGCTGAGGTTTAGCATGAATCTCAAGTCCCGTACAGATTTTTGAGGTGATAGCATTATTGCTTCACCAATGAACAAGCGCTCAAAAGCCCCTGCCCAGAGATTCTTTATTCATTCGGATTTTATTTTCTATAGTTTGGGCAGATCTTTCAAACAATCAAAGAAATCTAACCAAACTTGAATTTTTGGAATACTGCTCATATTGTCTAGAAAAATTATTACTTTTCCTCAAATATGTACGACGAATATTGAATACGCTATGCGATGTTCACTCTACAAGGTAGAATACCAACTGGTGTTGTCAACCTAGTTGATGACTACCACACAGACTCCAACTTAGTCGTCAACATCGGGCTCCGCCCACCAAATATCAAACCGATTTGATCTCGCATCAACCTAGTCTTCAACCTGAAATATCAACCGCCAACCAGCCTACAGACGTTCAATGGTCGTAAACACCGCCGTGTTTACAACTTAGTCTTCAACTAGGTTGATCGTCTGTAGTAGGCCGCTTAAAACGCATGTTGTTTATCAACACAAGACAAAATGATTTTTCTCCTATGTAATTTACATGCATAACTTTTTTCGAATCTTTCACTATGCATATGAACTTGAGCTTGGAGAACTAGCTGTTTTCAATGAATATGCATTGCTTTGATTGATGATTTGTTAGAATCATTCGATAAATACAGTTATCCTGTGAAGCATGTAGGCAGAAATTATGCTTATGTCTTAAATACGTATTTTTTCATATCAAGAATTCATCATTGAAAACAACATTTGAATGGAAAAATATTATCTGTTTACTCCAGGAATATCTCCTATTTGAGCTCAAAATCTGCAATGGCAATATTGGATATTTTAACTTTTTCAATGATGAATCTATTGAGATTTATAGACCATAAGACGTGGAAATCTCTCTTTTTGTTTCAGTTTGTGTACCCAATTGCCAAATTTCAAAACAATTCCTGAAACTGGTGGAAATTCTCAAAAAATTACAACAGGAATCACACATGAAGTATTGAAAATTGGATCAAACATTAAAAGTATTGATTGGTCCCGGAATTGGCATCTCTTTGCTATGAGATTTTTATCAGGAGGTGCTACTGCCTTATACTTTTATAACCAGACTTTCTACATGAAGGAATTCTTCAATTTATCTCAAAGACAGATAGGCTACGTCATCTCTTTCAGTGGGTTGGTACAGACTACTACAGTTTACTCTCTCAGTTATATTAACAGGATGTTTTATAAAAACGAACCAGATGGCACTAAGTGTATATCTCACGCCTTTCTTCAAATGAGTGTGGCTAGTTTCTTGCTTTGTTTTGTAAATGATTTTTCATATTTTCTGATATGTATAGTACCATTTGTGATTTCATCTTCAATATTGAGGATATCTACTACACAACTTTTATTGTCAAAAAGTGGAAAAGAGATGGCAGGCACCTATGCAGGTGTATCATATAGTAGTGTTTCAGTAGCAAAGTTTATTACACCAACATTATCAGGAATCGTCAGTGACAGTTTGAGCACCCATGCATCTATAGCATTATCTTTTATTCCAGCCTTGACTGGTGCATTGCTCACTTCAAATTACTTGAAAAGAAAGAAAAGTAAAGAATCATAAAATTTTCTTTCAATATGTGATATATTTGTTATTCAAATCCTTTGTTACTGTGATGCAATCTGATTGTGAAAAAATGTATTATAACAAATCAAAAATATTATGATGTTACGGATGCTATGGTTTTGATTTTTGAATCTAGTTAATTCAAAAGTAGAAGATTTCCACTAATTTCCTAGCAGTTCACCTGCTTGGCGTTAAGGAGATTACATTTTCTCATAGGCTTCAAGTATTTAAATAGCTATAAACATTCACTGAATTTTCAGCATTTTTTCCTTGGAACAGCATAATGAAATTTCGATTTAATATATCGAAATTTCATATTACATATACATTATGTAAGTAGGTTATAAAAAACATCGATCAAAGGCTAATTTACTAAATTGTATTCAAAACTCAAGTAAACAGAAAGAAAAAATTCACTTTGTAGAATTATTGATTTGTGATAGGTCTACATAATAGTTATTGAACATCGTCCTATTTATCTATCTCATTGCGATCTCCTATTCAGGTTCCAGCAACAGTCGGGGAGTATGAGATCATTGAGAAGAGAAGATAGTTGATTAGTTGGTTACTTGCCCTGCTAAGGGCATTGGATGTGCGTATGTGGCGGTACCTTTTAGAATTATGTGGCAAACTCATCGCTTTATTTTTATGGTCCATCCTAATACGCCCTCTTGGCGGATACTTGAATAATTACTTATCGCTAAAGAGGTTTCTACTTCGGCTATGAAACTATATTTTTATGACTTGATGTTTGAAGAATCGAAATATTCGAAACTGAGTAAATTCCAACAGAATTTCGTCGATGTTAAATGAATAGAGTACTAATGTCAGGGTTCCAGTTGGGTTGGGAATTTTATTACTTTGATAATTACGGGGTCCGTTTATGTTATGCGATTCTAGTTTTGCTATTCTAAGGTAGTGAAGAGAATTAGTTTGGAATTTGAATCGTGGTTGAAGGCAAGATATGAAATGAAAAACTTGAATATAAGAATAATTTTTGGATTTTGCTAAATTAAACGTGTTTTAAATTGAATCGCAAAACGTGAATTTATTTGGTTAGACTTTATTTTGAACAAGTTTTTTTTTGATAGCTATGAATTCTTCTTCAAACAAATGCGACGAATATTAGTACCAACGCGAAGTCTTTGCATTCACGAAAACTATGATAAAAACATTACCTATTCAAAAATTTATCGCAGCGAAATTCAGGCGTTTTCCTTACTATCAAATTATTTCGGTTCAAAAATACGAATGAAGTTTCGAAATACTGACAATACTGTAATGTATTATTAGAGCACTAGAAAGATAGGAATGCCAGACAGGCTGACTGGGTCCAACCATAGACTCGAAAATTACAGATGGTAATGTCAATTTCTCAGTTATTGTGCTCTATTGTTAGTTACGTGCTTTTTTTGAAGAATAGTTAATAGAAAGTATTGATTTTTTATTCAAAACAATAAAGTTAGAGACTAGACAGGTGAGCATAAGCATTTATTCGATTACAGATTTCATTTCATTCGAATTGTTCTGTTATTTTCGAGTCTGTGGTTGGACCCAGCATGGCTGTCTGGTATACTCCCCTTTTCAGAGCCTTAGTATTATTATTGGCAATATATTTCCTATCGATGTCATTGGAAAGGAAGAGAAAATATGCTTTTTTCTGTGACGGGAAAAAAATGTGACATTTTATATCCATTGACAGGTCACAAAATATGACTTTTTACGAAATTACTTTTTTCCCTGTCAAAAAATGATTCTCTATGTAGCCTGGAAAAAAGTACCTACTCACTTTTTTCACTATTAAATGGTCGCTTTTCCTGTCACAGAAAAAAATAGTGTATTATACACGGGAAAAATATTAGATTTTAGCTCTCGACTTTTTGTCTCCCTCCGTTTCGCGTCGGGAAACAATATAACCTCGAGCTAAAATCTAATCCTTTTTTCCCTTGTATAATAAATAACTACCTATTGTTTTTCTTGTTGTTGAATTTTTGAGTCAATATTGACTTTGGCGGCAATAAATCGTATCCCTGATGACGAATACGTGGTCAAATTCAATATATCCGATTGGAGTGATATGAATTTCATTTCGTGAACAAAGATTGATATATTATACTTAATGTTCATGCAAAATTTCAAGAAAATCGCATTGTGTAAACCATAGAAAAATCAATTGAAATTTGAGAAAAATTGCTATATTTCCAAAACAAGATATCCGTTTCAACTGAAATTTATTTTGTGTATGAAGATTGATATACTGAATGTTCATTCAAAATTTCAAGAGATTCGCATCATCTGAACCATAGATTTAGTTTTTTTTAATTGTCAATTTTTTACATATTCCAGTTTTTTAATAATTTCCAGAATACTATTACGATCGTGCTGAGATTATGCATTTATTAATTAAGTATCAAGTCCTATACACATTTTTGAAGTAATAGCCTCATTGTTCCGCCAATGAACGAACGTTCGAAAGGGCTTTCTTAATTTTTTCATACTTGTATTGCAATGAAAATTTTTAGTGATCAGGGTACGAATGTGTCTATTGAAAATTTTTGCTTACAATTATGATTTTTTTAGCAATCTCTTGCTTGATTTGAACTGATACCTCCTGTAATGTGAACATACGATTAGTTTTTCCTGAAAATAGCGTTAAAAATTCAAGAAAAGCCCCGAACAGGTGCTTTTGAGCGCTCGTCTATTAGTAGAGCAATAATTCTATCACATCAAAATTGTATGGGACTTGAGATTCAGGCTAAGTATATGAATGCAAAATCTAAGCACGACCGGAATTATATTCTGGAAATTATTCGAAAAATGAAATATGTAAAAATTCAGTAATATCATTAAATTAAATTGTATGGGTAACATTATGGCCAAAAAATTTTGCAAAAGGCTTATTATGGGCGCAAAATTTCATATCGATTGGTTTTATTTTGTCTGAGATATGGCGAGACGAAAATTTTTAATGGCCATATTTAATGGAACACCCTGCACGATTTGGCTGACTTCTCAAGTCTCTAGGACAAACCCTTCCGAACTCACGAACATAATTGAGTTTGACCTCGGATTCGTCATCAAGGAGTAGAACCCTATCGTATGAGACCGTTTTCGGCTCAAAATTCGTTAATTACAGACACACACCGAAAATTATTATTGTAAAGCCTGTCTATTCTCAACGTGTAAATGTTTAGTACAGTTTATGGCCCGGCGGAGTCTTTGGGACCTTAACAAATTACTCTATTTGTTTCTCGCTTGTAAACGTCAGTTTCCAAAAACACAATATCAATCAAGAAAGTTTATTTTATCAAGTCACTAACTTGTAAAACTGACAGTTAACTTGCAAAATTTTTACAAGTTAGTAGTATTATTTACATTGAGAGTTGTCAAGTACTTGCTTCTAATTTCATTCATCCTTTTAATTTCAGAGTTCCTGGAACAAATGTAGGTATTTCTCAATAAACGTTCTCGAACTATTCGAAAACGATATTCGTACCTTGTTTTATTCGTATCTATTTGTTTTCCTTCTCAAAATGGCCAATATCCTAGAGCTTTTTTGATCTGTAAACTCACTGACAGTTTCACGTAGGCTCGCTTCTAATTTCATTCATTCTTCTAATTTCATCGTTCCTGGAACAAATATTTTTAGTAATAAACGTTATAAAAGAATTTAAAACGATATTCGTACCTTGTTTCATTTGGATCTGGCCTTTTTCGTCAGAAATGAGCAAACTATTCTCGAAGGACTTCCCTCTCGTAAAGCCACTGACAGTTGTCATAATTTTCCGATGTCGTAAATAATCATAAATAATGCATAGCTTACGACATTTGCGACAAATTCTTGAGATTTTTTTGGAATTTATCTAACCTTTTCACAAATGAGAAACAAATAAAATATAAAACAATACACGCAAGGTAACGTGTTTTACTGGCTCAAGGAGGTAACTGACTCGCCTGCGGCTCGTCAATTATATCCTCCATTCGCCAGTAAAAACCCTCTTACCTTGCTAGTAATGTTATATACTATAACTTGACGCTATCGAGCGATGATTAACGATTTTTTATGACCGGAGGCCGTAGCAACAACATTAACAACACAAAAAATTAATAAAGAGGGAGAGGACAGGGAAATCCGTATTTATTTACAGGCATGTTAATAAAATACACCCTGGAAAACCAATTTTCTAATTATAGGCAGAAAGGGGGTTTATTTAATAGGAATCCCACTGCAAGGTCGTTCAAGGCGGCTTTCAAAATTAATCTCATTCAAAATTTAATGAAACCACCAAAGAGAGCTAATGCGAATACCAATCCAGTTATTGAGGATTGTGTAAAGTATTTTCCAATAAGAGGTGTTATTTTGATATTCAAGGAAAATTGCCATTTTTGAATATAAGTGATCGGATGTTTATTTCATTATAAAGAAGAAGCTATGCCGTTAATAGTGGAAAATAACATCAGGCAAATGACCACCTCGAGCGTGGTCGAGGAATATCCTTTCATTAAAATTTTCCATAACCAAACTGAAAGTGACTGCCCTTTGTCCTCGATAGCCTCACGAATTCCATCTTTGAGGTCTTGAATCGACGCTGGTCTATTAGCGTAAAACTTGTCTTTCACGTGGCATCAAAAGAAAGAGTCGCAAGGTGTCCAATCACAAGATCTCGGTGGCCGATTGTGATCACCTCTTCGAGAGATAACACGGCCCGGAAACTTTTCCTGCAAAGGATAAGGTTTCATTGCTTGTGTGGCACGTAGCGCCGTCTTGTTGAAATTAAACGTTGTCCAGACCAATACAATCCAATACATCCAATTTCGCCCATAAAAAATAATTAATAATCTCTCGATAGCGGAATCCTTTCACCGTAACTGTTTCTCCAGCCTCATTTTCGAAAAAGTAACGTCCAATGACTCAGCCGGACCATAACCGCACCAAACAGTCACACGTTGAGGATAGAGAGGCTTTTCAACAAAAACTCTTGGTTTTTCCGAGCCCCAGATGCGATAATTTAGCTTGTTGACGAAGCCACTGAGGTGGAAATGAGCCTCATCACTCATGATGATTTTTCGATGGAATTCCGGATCATTTTTATGCATTTCAACGACCTAATCAGCAAGGACACGACGTTGTTGATAATCAGCAGGCTTGACTTCTTGTGAACTTTATAAGCCTTAAGACCCCAATCTTTTTGCAAAATACGGTGCAATGACGTTTGTGGAATTCCTAATTCCAAAGAACGACGAGGAATGGACAAACTTGGGTTTTCCTCAACACTTTCGGCCACAGCAGCAATATAATAATAATAATAACTTATGCCAATAGCTCGAATTTTTCCTGCAATTTGTTTATTGCGGTTCGACAAGGTGCTTCACGACGACCCAACAATGTTCGAGTTTTACGAACCGTCTCTGCCAAATTTTCACTATTTTTATAGTAAATTTTAATGATTTCAATGCGTTCTTGAAGGGTGTTTCCACAGAACATAAAATATAAGAAGTGATAGCTGCCTACAAAACCCGCACCACACGCGTGACATTTGAAATGTCAAAAATAAATGGGGCGATTGGATTCTGAGGGGTGGTCGCTTGTTGAAAAGAAGGAGGTTCTATGGTTTCTTCCCGAATTTTACAATGCTCTGTGTTCCAGAAAGAGAGAGAAAGAAGATAATAATATATTTTATTTGCTTTTTCTATTGTTTCGGAATTAAAAGGCCGATTTGAAAGAAAATATACATTATAAAATTAATTATTTTACTAGGCTCAATTGTACAGTACATAACTATTGAATGTTTCGAACTAACAAACATTCATGATCAACCACTGGTCTTACAATTTCAGTACAGACAGTACAGTTGAAAAACTTCAGAGCAATTGTTGACAAATTTTGAAGCACTTGTTCATATAATGGATATAGAAAATCAACACTTTCATAAAAAAAATCATGTTAGTCACTATAGATAATCACTACACAATAACACTGATTCATTCGTAAGGCAAAGATACATCCAAAAAGAGGATGATTGCACTTGAAACTCAACTTTTTCACTTCTCTCTTCGACTCAAACAAAACAACACCAATTCAATAAAAATGGCAGCATTGACAATGACATCCATCCCATTTAATTTTGACATAACTTGGATTTAGGTCAGACATACGTCACTGCTTGGCTCCGCCCCCAAAATAAAAGGGGAGACGTATGTCCATGTTGTAGGTTTTACTTCTAGCGTTTCACCCCCTGGGTGTATTGTTCCATTTTTATTAATGGCGTAGTTTCTACTTGTCAAATGTCAAAATATGATATCTTATATCTTCAAATGTGACATCTACCGAAATAGCGGACTTTTAAAAATAACACCTCCTATTGGAAAACCCTTTACTACTGAATATTCCTGATTCCCATAATGATTCTCCAAGATATTCCTCAGAAGAATCCAGCGGTTCTTCAATTCACTCTGATAGTCCACTAAACTTCGAGGATCGTGCAGTGGCGTACTTCGATGGATACTCAGTCAAAAAAATTGACACGAAGTACAAATGCCAGCCCTGCAAGCGTTTCTTGGAGACTTCTAGGATTCGAAAATATTCCACTGCTATGAAGAAGAATTTCATCGAGCTGGGGATGAAATTGTCCAATAAATCAATCAAGAAATACTCGGCTGGCAAAATACTTACTGGCATTAGACGATTATTTTTCAGAAAGTTGGAATATCGCCATCCTGAATTGTTCAATTGTGAAAGCAGCTGCGAACTGTACAGAATGTATGCACCTGGGAGAATTGATGTTGAGAATTCTAATATTTAAATATTGTAAAACTAAGTCAGAAATATTGAGAACAACAAATAAATCAAGGAACCTGAAGTTGTCAGTTATAAGAAATGTTAGATTTCAACATCTCTAAGGACAGAAAAGTCCCAATTTTGGTACCAACCAAAAATTAACATAACATGTATAATTAATAGAACAATTTTATTACAAATAATTAACACATAAAGTCCTGAGCAGCTGCTTTTCAGTGTTCGTCATTGGTGAAGCAATAAGGCTATTAGGGGAAGTATGTTTAAGATGACATCCTGCTTATGATAGCATACTTCAAAATAGTCAGTTAACATCAACTGAACAAACTTATATTTACTGAGTTTGTACGCCAGATGGCATTCGCGCTTGATATACGTAGTTACACCTTGAATACGTGGCAATTTGTGACTTTTATAAGAGTTCAATCATTTCGGTAAATGTTGATGTATGATAGTTATTTCATTCTTTTTTGTATTATATAGATATTCAAAAAATCTGTGCAAAAAATATTATACTTTGCTTTAATTACCCTATAACAATGCTTTTAGTGTGAAAGTTTTAGTTTATTTCGTCTTTTAAGTACCTTTTTCGCTTTGTTGAAAAATTAATGTTACTTATGCTTATGATGGCATAGCCAGAGAAAAGAATCAAGATCAAGAGACGATTCCTTCAAAGCCTGATACTTCGCAAGAAATAATAGAGGTATCCTAAAATAATAATAATGAGCAGGTTTCAAGTGAATTATCGAGATCATTGAAAGTTATACAAGAACTCTCACCCCTGGCAACTGCAACTTGCAAAATCAACAGTGAACGGAGGAAGGAAATGAGGAAAAGTTGGAATCCTCAATAAAAGAAGATAGAAGAAGAAAGGGAAGACAAAGAAAGAGAGAGAGAACTGAGAGAAGCTAGCTAGAAAAGTCTAAAGACAGATGAAGTTCGTAGAAGAAAATGAAGGAAGACATTATGACGATGACGATGCCGCTTGTCTTTACTGTTATGAGCTGGTCTCCATGTCTCGACCAAGAGAGAATTGGTTCCGTTGCCAGAAATGCGCCAGCTGGCGCCATGCCGAGTGTGCTAGCGCAAATGCTAGAACGAAAATTTTCGCATGTGGCTTGTGCCTATAAAGTTATATTTTTATATTTTCTCGATGCCAAAGAATGTATATTTAGTTTCGTTACACTTATACTTTCATCTTTATGAAATGAGAGTGCTATTTTCTTCACCAAAACATTCCAATAAATAATATCATTATATTTTAAGTTAGGTATATGCCATCAAAGGACATACGTGATCTTATGATGGCACTCGTGGCCAAATTTTAAAATGTACTACAATCCATATTTTCAACAATTTATTCTAAAACTATATATGAAAATGCATACTACATACGAGTAATATTCTTTTAATGAAATACGTAAATAATTCGTTAAGGGTACACTTCCCTACATCAAACTTTCGTATACGACTTGAGATTGATACTCTATAATATGTAAATGCAAAATCTCAGCACGATTAGAATATAATATTCTAAACTATTATTCGAAACGAAAACATGTGAAACATGAAAATTGAACAAATTAAATCCTATGGTTCTGATGATACGATGATACGATCCTCTTTTTATGGGCATTCAGTATATCAATGTTCGAGCACAAGAGAAATTTAACTCGACTCGGATATCCGATATCGTGTTATGGAAATATAAAGATTCTTCTTTTCAATATTCCAAATGGATTTTCCATGTTTCTGTTAACACTATAGATCTGCGTGACCATTCATTGTAATAATACCTCGAAAAACCTAGTTTTTACCTGATCTTATGACAGACTTACAAAGGTGATCGCCATTATCCAGCGAGAGCTATTCCCCCTTCCACCCTTAATAATTAAATAAATTTCATTCGAATCGGATATCTTTTTACGGAAATATGAAGTTTCTTCTTTTCAATATTCCAATTGACTTTTCTATGATTCAGTTTACACTATGGCCATACAATTTTGCATGATGCTTATTATGAGCATCTTGATGAAAAAATTTCACTTGAAATGAATGAAATTTTGTACAATTGTACTTCTTGAATTATCAATCGCGAATATGGAAACAGAATTTCAAAATATAGAACGGTTTCGTTAATAAGAAAATTATTGGCATGTCCAAACATTCGCATTTATTAAAAAAAAATCAGTAAAACTTAGTTTGGACTCGAAACGACGTAGGTATTAAATAGGGAAATGGCACTGTTCTAAGGATAATAATATTCGTTGCCAGGCAACGGTAGTTCGTAGTTTATAGAGTTTGACTACTGGCTAAATTATATTCACTGAAATTCAAATACCAGTCAAACTCTATGAACTACGAAATACCGCAACGGTAGTTCGTAGTTTATTCTATTTCCATATTGGCGATTGATAATTCAAGAAGTACAATTGTACAAAATTTCATTCATTTCGAGTGAAATTTTTTCATCGCTGTAGACATGTAAAAAAAATTGTGTTCAATTTTTGAAAACATTTTTTCACAGGAATTCTCAGAAAATTGTGTTCATTCAGAAAATAAAAGTCAATTTGACAACCGCAAAAAAAAGTAGGGACATTGCAGGTCTTGCGCCATTTTGTAAAATTTTTTTTGGAGTTCGTCAACTTTTCTGAATAGAGGACCCCACAATACGGAGACGTTATACATAACTGACCACACTCAAAAGAATCTTGCTCAAAAATGACGTTTAACACCCTGTATCTCGCTTATGCTTCGAAAACGTATAACAAGCGACCCGCCCCGGCTTCGCACGGTACGACATCACATTAGAAACCTCAAAAATAACAGTACATACTTTTCCACTATTTAATAGATGTTATTATACATATAAACCTTCCTCTTGAAGCACTCTAGCTTTAAAAAAACGCATCAAAATCCATTGCGTAGTTTCAAAGATTTAAGCATACAAAGGGACAAAGAAAGCGACTTTGTTTTATACTATGTAGTGAAGTAAAAATGATTCTCCCGATGTCCTCTACACGAAAATATATGTTTGTCCAGTTTAGATGAAACACCCTGTATAAATGCAGAATCTCAGCACAATCGGCATTATATTCTGGAAATTATTCTGAAAATAATAAATATAAATAAAAAAATCAAATTATATGATTCTGATAATGCGATCCTCTTCATGAACATTCAGTACCCATATCAGTTTTCATTCACAAAACAAATTTCACTTGGATTGGGCATTTTATTATGGGAATTGAAGAATCTTCTTTCAATATTCCGATTGAATTTTCTATGGTTTTTTTTAACAATACAAACACAAAATTTTGCTTTAAAATGCAGTATATCAGTTTTCATTCCCAAAAAAATTTCATTCGAATCGGATATCCTGTTATGGAAATATAAATATTCTTCTTTTCAATATTTCAGTTGAATTTTCTATGGTTCTGTTAACACGATGGCCACGAAATTTCGGATGAACATTCAGTATATCGATCTCTATGCACGAAATAAATTTCATTCAAATCGGATATCTTTTTATGGAAATGTGAAGTTTCTTTCTTTAAATATTTCAATTGAATTTTCCATGGTTCTGTTTACACTATGGCCACAAAGTTTTGCATGAGGCTTATTATGAGCATCTTGCATGTGGCCGCAACATTTCATGTGCATAATGAAATGAGATTGTTGTGAAAATTTTTGTATTATATAGAAATCAAAAACGAATAATAAACTGAGTGTCAGTTGCAGGAACGTCCATTAAAATTTAAAGCTCCATTAAACCCTTAATCCTCCATTATTACAAGGAACTTATGGAGGATTAAGGGTTTAATGGAGCTTTAAATTTTAATGGACGTTCCTGCAACTGAGCATGAGTGTGTTTAATACACTGGATGAGCAGAGATAATAACCTTACTTTGTTTCATTCAACCTTTTTTGTTGTTGTTTGCATTCATACAGGGTGTCCCGAATGAGGTGGGAAACATTTTAATGAGAGAGGTTTCCGTAAAACCAACATGTAGTATATAGGAGTTCTAGATTCTGAAATACAGTTTTTTTTTAAAAATGGAAAAATGAAGCCACTGTATCTCCTGAACTAATTCGCCAATTTATTCGAAATTTGCGATGAAGTTAGTTTTCATGAGGTTCTAGAAAACTGTCATCGAATATATTTCGATTTGCAGGACCGTACCTATCACATAAATTTGGACAATTCAAAAAGTTCGCTAAATCACCCTGTATAATGAATTTCACGATTTCTTTGATATCTGCGTAAAATATAACATTAATTCATTCAATTCGCTAAATAATATTTTATGGCACCATACAGGATGCTCAAGACTGAGAACACATAATTTAGTTTGTAGGTACATATTTCTTATTCATCACTATAGTGCAGGATGTTTTATAATAAGGTACCGCAAATTCAGGATATTAATCGGATGATTTCTTGACATAAAGGTCCTATGGGTCTATGGACCCATGCATTTTTCTGAGATATAGAGTGTAGAAATAAAAAAATATTTTTTCAGAAATATTTTCGATACCGTTAACGATTTTTTATAGGTTATGAGTACGCATGAATATCCTTTTCTTGATTCAATTTAATATTCAATTTCCACCAGTGGCACACGTACCGACTACTGCCCGAATAAATTTGGTGAAAAAAATGATACGCCAATGCTTTTTTTTATTTTCGTGATCACCACATAACTCAGGATGAAAATGGTATTTTGAGTTTTTCATTTGCGACGAATACTTCCTAGATAAAAAATAAAATACTTTTTCATCTGAAAGTGTTATGAAATTCTTTGATTGCATATTTCCAAAATCATCTAAGCACTGATTATGGTAGCGGCCATTATTATTTTTTTTTCGAAGTTCGTCAACTTTTCTGAATACAGGACTCAAAAATACTGAGATTGGCTGAAAATCTTGTTACTTCAAGTGTTATACATAACTGACCACACTCATTAGAATCTTGCTCAAAAATGACGTTTAACACCCTGTATGTCATGAGGCAAAAATGATTCTTCCAGTGTCCTATACGCGAATTCATATGTTTGTCCATTTTAAAATGAAACTTCCTGTATGTAGAGGATGTTACATTTAAAAAAGTGTAAATTTGTTCTGTATCTTTGTAATGGAATACCCTGTATCTATATATGGACATAAGTTCAAATAGTGATTTTGGTCACCCTACACAAATCACACACAAAATATTTTTCAAAATGTCATCATTTACTCCCTCAAAATGAGAAATGCGTCAGTAGTGGGTCACTCGGTATATGTATATTTTCTGTCATAATAAAGTCAATGATTATTATCATTTTTGAGGTGGACTTTGGAGTATTCGTAAAAGGGTATAGCCGGGTTTCAATGGTAAATCTGCCCCCGCGGCCTTTCCGATTCATATTGAGGGGATCGATTAGGCATTGAATGAAAATAATTCAGCCCACTTTTCAGCTTTTTATCTCATGCCATTTTCGAGATTTCTGTGAAAAACACTTTTTTCGTTTTCATTTTTTTTCTCTTGTGATATCCAAAATTTTTGAATGGGGATTTTTTCTATTGATTATTTGCTATTAAGGGAATAGACGTTTAATTTTTTTATGAATTTCAGCTGAAAAACCTATTTTTAGAAGAAAAAATAAAGTTATTGTCATTTGTTTTTCGGTGTTGTTAAAAAGTGTCCACCGCCATTTTTTGATATAAAATGTCTTTTTTAGCCCTTTATACCCTGGAATTTTTTCACATTTTTAAAATTGGTGGAACATTTTGAAAAAAAATTCAATTTGAATTTTAGGATTCAACAGATATCCATCAAATTTTGGTGCCGTTGTATTCATATTGGCTCCCTGAACAATATTAGTGAAAAAAACAATTGGCGATTTGTTTTAGTTTGGGAGATATGGGCCCCCAAAGTCCGAAAAATATTTCACCTAAAAGTCACTTTTCTCACTACAGAAACACTGAATTACCGCTTTATTAGGTTCAAAGCCTCTGTGAACATTTTAACATGAAGATTTGATTCATTTTATTTCAGATATATTCAATAATTGTTGCAAAAATATCGGAAAAATTCGAGGGAAAGCCCGCCGTTTCTTATGGTAAGTTTGGCACTACCGCGAATTATTTCGCCCGAATATGACAGGATGCATACCGGTAAATCCCGCTATCATTTCCTAATGGCACTCGCTGATAGACGCGGTAGTGCCAGACTTACCATAAGAAACGGCGGGCTTTCCCTCGAATTGTTTCGATGTTTTTGCAACAATTATTGAATATATCTGAAACAAAATAAATCAAATCTTCATGTTAAAATGTTCAGAGAGGCTTTAAATTCAATAAAGCGGTAATTCAGTGTTTCTGTAGTGAGAAAAGTGACTTTTAGGTGAAATATTTTTCGGACTTTGGGGACCCATATCTCCCGAACTAAAACAGATCGCCAATTGTTTTTTTCACTAATATTGTTCAGGGAGCCAATATGAATACAACGGCACCAAGATTTGATGGATATCTGTTGAATCCTAAAATTCAAACAGTTTTAATTTTTTTGCAAAATGTTCCACCAATTTTAAAAATGTGAAAAAATTCCATGGTATAAAGGGCTGAAAAAGACATTTTATGTCAAAAAATGGCAGTGGACACTTTTTAAGAACACCGAAAAACAAATGACAATAACTTTATTTTTTCTTCTAAAAATAGATTTTTCGGCTGAAATTCATGAAAAAATTATACGTCTATTCCTTTAATAGCAAAGAATCAATAGAAAAAATCCCCATTCAAATATTTTGGATACCACAAGAGAAAAAAAATAAAAACGAAAAAAGTGTTTTTCACAGAAATCTCGAAAATGGCAAGAGATAAAAAGCTGAAAAGTTGGCTGAATTATTTTCATTCAATGCCTAATCGATCCCCTCAATATGAATCGGAAAGGCCGCGGGGGCAGATTTACCATTGAAACCCAGCTATACCCTTTAATTGCATTCGGTAGAGTCCATCAAAGACTTTCAAAGACATAATATAATTGTAGGATTACTCTTATATTCAAGGAGAAGATAAAGTAAGTGTCGTGTTTTCGGTTGAGCGTAAATTCGAAAACTTCTGGATGGAAAGTCTTCAAAAATTGAAAGTTCAACAATCGTTGTTGTAAGAGCACTTTGTAGTGGCGAACTTCTCGTCAGGGCCTTCTGCGCTCGTTCTACTTAGACGAGTGCTATATCGTTTTGCCCGAATGTCTGAAATTTTCGAATTTTGAGCAGAAAATTATCTCAAACGATAAGCTTAGACTCTCTGATGGGAAATTCGTAGTCGAACTCAATTCTGTCCGATGGACCGTCAGGCCGTCCGTTATCACAATAATTTTCGAAGGTATTGTCCTAGATAGGATAAGTTCGGGTCCCAAATGGCTTCGCTAACCAGCCAAATATAGTACAGGGTGTTCCAGAAAATACAAAACCAATCGGAATGAAATGTTACGGCCAAATGCAAAATGCTGATAACAAACCTCATGTACAACTGTGGCCATAGTGTGAACAGAACCATAGAAAATTCAATGGGAATATTGAAAAAAAATTCATATTGCTATAAAAAGATATCCGATTTGAATGAAATTTATTTCGTGCATGGGAATCGACATACTGAATGTTCATCCGAAATGGCGTAGTTTTAACAAAACCATAGAAAATTCAGTTTGAATATTGAAAAGAAAAATCCTTATATTCTACTGAATGTCCATGCAAAATTTCAAGGGGACCGCATCATCAGAACCATAAAATTTAATTTTTGTATTCATTTATTTTTTACATATTTAATTTTTTGAATCAATTTCAGAATATGATTCCGATTGGGCTGAGATTCTGCATTTATATATTTGGTATCAATTTCATATCTCATATAAAATGTTGAGGTAATAATCCTATTGCTCCACCAAAGAACCTGAGCACAAAAGCTCCTGCTCAGGGATTTCTTGAATTTTTTAATTCAGAAATCTATTCAGGTACTAAGTCTCATTATCATCTTCAGTGTTCTTTCGCCTACTCATGCACTTTTCACTGATTAAAAATAATGTTACACGCTATGCGATTTAACACTTCTAAGATCTTAATTCGAATATTTTTTTACAAATGAATTCTTCCATAGTATGTTCTTCTGAGATTAAGAAATGAAAAAATAAAATAAAACACACTATTTATTGCTTATTAAAATCTTTGGCTATCGATTTCGGAATTATTCCATCATCAGGCCAGCTGAAAGTATACAAATGTAGAACATGTATTTATTCAGGCGAGAGTATGCAACTTACTGTCTTGAATTAAAACGAACACAAACAGTTTAAAAACATTAAAAGTGGTCCTCCTCTGTCAGAATTGTTAAAATTTCTAAAAATCTAGTCAACCTTTATTACGAATATATCTATCTTGTGGGAATGTCAACTGAATATGAAACTAGGATATATGCGAAATGTGATATCTAATATGTTAACATATGTGGTCTATTGGTAGCGGGAATTTTTGAATTTTATATTTATTGTTGTTTTTTAGGAATCTATGAGTTTGAAAATGCTTCTTCTGTCGAATTCTATATTATCATTAAGTAAAAATTGGTTGTCTTTATTTTTCAAAATTTCTAGTTGTTCGAGTAATATAATTTTATGGTAGTTATTTTCTTTATGAAGTATTTTCAGATTATCTAATGTGATATGATGTCCGGTATCGTTTAAATGTGTGCCTAAAGCGGAATGGGGTTGATTTCTTTTGTGTTCTTTGAATCTTTTTTCTGCATTACGAGTTGTCATTCCTATGTAAAATGAAGGGCAGTTTGTGCATGTAATTTCATAGACTCCGCTGGATTGTTCAAGTTTAGATTTCATTTTATTATTGATCAGTATATCCGCTATTGTTTTGTGTCGTTTATTTGTTAGTGTATAATTGTATTTCTCTAAAGTATGTTTTAGTTTTTCATGTAGATCTTTGTAGTACGGTGTCGATATGAAATATTTCCTGACGGGTGTGTGGGGGTAGATTTTATCCAGAATTATTTTTCTTTTCATTGATTTTAGAATTTCGTCGATATATGATTCAGAATATTCATTTTCCCTGCCTACTTGGTATATTATACCTAGTTCTTTCCTATAATTTTCTGGTGTTAAAGGGGTGTTAAAAAGTCTATGAAATAAAAATCTAAATGCGGCTCTCTTCATTGTGGGTGCGTGGTAGGAGCTAAAAGGAATGATAGTGTTAGTTTGTGTTGGTTTCCTGTAGATTTCGAAAAGAAAAACATTATCATCTTTTAGTGTTATGTTCAGATCTAGGAAATTCAGTGAGTTTGCTATAGCGTGTTCTATGGTGAATTTAATTTTATATCTGGAGTTGATTTCTTGGTAAATTCTTCAAGTTCTGTATTTGTTCCTGACCACATGCAAAAGATGTCGTCTACGTATCTTTTCCAGATTACTATGTTTTTGCTATGTGGTAGGAGCATTATTTGTTTTTCTACGTGATCTACATAAGTATCCGCTATAAGTCCGCTAGATGGTAGGCCCATGGGTAGTCCGTCTTTCATAATATATACTTTTTCGTCAAATATGAAAAAGTTTTGTTCGGTAATTAGCTGACCAAGTTTTGTTATATTTTCTATATCCTCAGTTTCCAAATTTAAACTGTTATTGTTGTTTTGATGTGTTATTAATTGTTCTCTAAGTAAATTGATGGATTCATTAATGGGGATATTGGTGTAGAGGTTGACTATATCAAAGGATAGAATCATGTATGTTTTATCGGATTTTAATTCGAGGGATTGTATTTCCTTTATTAATTCCAGAGAATTTTTTATAGAATAATCTGATCTGTATTCGAGTTTTTTAGAAAAGAAGTTGTTAATAAATTTTGAGATTTTGTGACATGGGGACGATATTGCCGATGTTATTGGTCTTATGCTCTTGTCTGCTTTGTGAAGTTTAATTGTGCTGTACATTTTTGGCAGTTGTGGGTTCTTTTCTTTTAATGTATGAATTGTTTCGTTGAATTTTTTTAATGTTGGAAGAGCTGTTTTCAATGTATTGTTTACTTTGGTGGTATATTTTTGTAAGGGATTATTCTTACATTGTATTATATTATTTTCGTTGAAAAAGTTGAGTGTTTTCTCGATGTACATATTCTTTTCTAACAATACTAGTCCTGCGTTTTTGTCAGCTTTGGTTAATATAAGGTTGTTGTCATTTATTTTCTCTCGTATTGTTTTTATAGTTGTTGTTAGTTGTTTATTGTTAATAAATTGTTTTCTGTTGCATACTCTTACCTTTTCATTCTTATAAAGTATAAGGTCTTCTGTCAAGGCATCAGAAATTTTTTTGTAATCTGGGTTTTTTCTTATTTGAACTTCTAGGTCAACTGCAGTCTTGTGAACATCCATTTTTTTAGGAACTGGTGCGAATTTGTGTCCCAGGTTCATCACTCTCATTTCTTCTTCGTTCAGTGTTATGTTTGAGAGGTTCGTGAATTTGTTGTAAAATTCATGGGGGTTTGGTATATCCGAATTTACTTGGTGGTTTCCTATTTGTCTCTGCCTGGGTGTGTTCTTTTCTTTTTCTTCGATTAGTTTTCTGAGTTTTGTTCTTCTCCTTCTATCTGCTTCCCAGTTTGAATAGAATACATCTTCTTCTATTTTATCGATTAAAATCTGGTATTCTATAGTATGTAGATATTTTTGTAGGTGATGGTGAAAGAATTTGAGTTTACTGTCGACGATTCCTGATTGTTTATATTGTCTTCTTATTTCTTTCCTAAGTAGCGTTGACTGTATTTGGTTCTTGTTGTAATTAGATGGTATTTTGAAGTTCAGAAATTTCGGTGTGACATTATTCCTTTTGCATTGTTGGAGAAATTGTATGTGGTTGTTGATGCGATGTCTTTTGTTCATTGTATATTTCAGGTGTTGGAAGACTTTGGATAGCTCCAATTTTTCAATTTTACAAATGAATTCTTCCATAGTATGTTCTTCTGAGATTAAGAAATGAAAAAATAAAATAAAACACACTATTTATTGCTTATTAAAATCTTTGGCTATCGATTTCGGAATTATTCCATCATCAGGCCAGCTGAAAGTATACAAATGTAGAACATGTATTTATTCAGGCGAGAAATCAACTCCAGATATAAAATTAAATTCACCATAGAACACGCTATAGCAAACTCACTGAATTTCCTAGATCTGAACATAACACTAAAAGATGATAATGTTTTTCTTTTCGAAATCTACAGGAAACCAACACAAACTAACACTATCATTCCTTTTAGCTCCTACCACGCACCCACAATGAAGAGAGCCGCATTTAGATTTTTATTTCATAGACTTTTTAACACCCCTTTAACACCAGAAAATTATAGGAAAGAACTAGGTATAATATACCAAGTAGGCAGGGAAAATGAATATTCTGAATCATATATCGACGAAATTCTAAAATCAATGAAAAGAAAAATAATTCTGGATAAAATCTACCCCCACACACCCGTCAGGAAATATTTCATATCGACACCGTACTACAAAGATCTACATGAAAAACTAAAACATACTTTAGAGAAATACAATTATACACTAACAAATAAACGACACAAAACAATAGCGGATATACTGATCAATAATAAAATGAAATCTAAACTTGAACAATCCAGCGGAGTCTATGAAATTACATGCACAAACTGCCCTTCATTTTACATAGGAATGACAACTCGTAATGCAGAAAAAAGATTCAAAGAACACAAAAGAATCAACCCCATTCCGCTTTAGGCACACATTTAAACGATACCGGACATCATATCACATTAGATAATCTGAAAATACTTCATAAAGAAAATAACTACCATAAAATTATATTACTCGAACAACTAGAAATTTTGAAAAATAAAGACAACCAATTTTTACTTAATGATAATATAGAATTCGACAGAAGAAGCATTTTCAAACTCATAGATTCCTAAAAAACAACAATAAATATAAAATTCAAAAATTCCCGCTACCAATAGACCACACATATGTTAACATATTAGACATCACATTTCGCATATATCCTAGTTTCATATTCAGTTGACATTCCCACAAGATAGATATATTCGTAATAAAGGTTGACTAGATTTTTAGAAATTTTAACAATTCTGACAGAGGAGGACCACTTTTAATGTTTTTAAACTGTTTGTGTTCGTTTTAATTCAAGACAGTAAGTTGCATACTCTCGCCTGAATAAATACATGTTCTACATTTGTATACTTTCAGCTGGCCTGATGATGGAATAATTCCGAAATCGATAGCCAAAGATTTTAATAAGCAATAATAGTGTGTTTTATTTTATTTTTTCATTTCTTAATCTTAATTCGAATAGTTTATTCGCCCACTTCTTGTTTCACAACATAATTTTGCAATTCTCTACAGAGCGAGGATAAGAATTAGTACCGCGGTCAAGTGAATATACGTGTATCACAGGATCTATCATTTCCAGAAAACGTAAACTGATATCATTTCGCATACTTTAACCAACAAGGTACATGATATTCCCCATAGTAGGGCACAAATCAGGATTTTTTCGAATTCAAATGCGTGAATAGTCATTTGCCTTTCATCACAGGTGTACTGACTAATTTATTTTATACTTCGGTTTCGTTATCTCCATGTGGTTTGAAAATATCGTTTTCACGGAGCTGATACTTGATACTTGTCCGATAAACTTATGTGTTCGTGTCTTAGCAATCACCACAATTTCCACTGTTGAAAAATGAATATAGATCCGTTGTAAAAGCGAAGATTGAAAGCAAAAAGCGTGGGTGTATGTAAACAGAGGACCACCCATTCCCTACTACGATAGTTGGAGAAGAATGTACATATATACATAAAATACCAGGTTAGTTGCTGGAATGTGAAATAAATGTCAGATTTCGGGACGGTGCGTAGTAGAGAGACAACAAAACACCGTGAGAACACCTGATAGAACAGGGTCGATAATTTTGAAAATGGTAAAAAATGAAAAAAAAATTATAGAAGGATGAAACTCGTTAAAAAAAGACGGGAATATGAATATAACAAAAATGAAAGCAAATAGCTATTTATGACATAAGTGTTGAAAGTGACGTTTTATTTTCTGAGTGAAAAAGTTTGTGAAATGAACGGAGCAAATTGAACAATTTTACGAACAAAACAAAACCACTTTTAACACAAATACCATACAATGCTTTTTGTACAACTGCCCTATTTTGATAATGAAACGGGCTAATTTGCAATGACAACAATTGTAACGTTAAATCACACGTATGCCTGTCTGCTGCTCAGTTTGATACGGTGAGGGTGTGGGCACCAAGGATATTACTAACTTGACTTTTTGTTGGGCGCCAGGTTTACTCAAATAAACCAAATTTGAGAGAAAGAAATGGAAGAGAAAGAATTGAAACAGAATTTCCAGATCTTGCTGAGTGGTTAGGTTATGAGAAGAAAAATTTTAAAATTTTACAAATTTATTAAAACTATAAATAACAAAAATTATTGTTGAAGGTTATGGAAAATTCAAAATTCAGAACATTCACAAAAAAATAATTTATGCAACTTTTCTCTGATCTTTGATTGTAGTTATTAGGTCTCCAGACAGAATTTGGAAAAAAAATAAACCAGTTGTGTGGAGAAAAAAGATCAGGAATTAATTTTGGTACAAATGGTTGAGAGAAATATGTTCTGTTTGAATTTGGAAAAATTGAGAATGAAAATTAACGGTTTATAACTTGAAAATTGAATGGAATCATAAACCTTAAACTAACTTAAAATAGAATGAAATACTTTCCGGAAAGTGAAAAAACTTATGTTATAGAGTGACAGATCAGTTATACAAAAAAATGGTACATATGATCCGAAAGATCTATTATAAGAATGAAACTAAATTGTTTCAACGAAAATATTTTCAATATGAAACAGTGAGAAAGAGAATATATACTTCCTGGCTGCTCTCAAACAAAGGAAAAGAAAAAAAAGAAACGTGACACACTGACGGTGTGTAACAGAAATGCAAGAAAATATTAAATTTTCCAAAAAGTAATGTAATAATTATCAATAAGAATTACTTATTCAAATTATTAAAGAAATGTTTAAGAAAGATTGAAAATACTCAACCAGAATAAAGCCACCAAAAAATATTCACACTCACTTTCCACCTGTTTTATCAGCGTAGTCAAAATCAAAAGTGATCTTCTTCGGCTGAAACCGAAAATTCCACATTGAACCACAATCCTCGATCGGTATTCTTCGCCGGAAACTTCAAAATCAATATCGATCGATTTATGACATCAGGGATCAGTGGCGTCGCGTCGACTTGGCAGGGGAAAAATTATTCGCAGTCTATTGAACCGTTACACAATAAACTTCGAAATGCATTTTACTATTCAAATAATCAAAAGTTAACAACAAGTGAATGGCAAACGTTGCCAACGTTATGATTCCTAACAAATGAGAAAAGCCGCTGTCATTTTGAAGATTAATGTTGAAAATATTTTTTTGTACAACTGTCAAAAAAACTTGAGTTTTCTTCATCACTATGGATGCGTAAAATATTACTTTTTTTCACCGTTTAAAAAAGTCTTTTCTTCACCTTTAAAAAAAGTCTTTTTTTCATCGCTGATACCCAAAATTGGGACAACCTACAAAAAATGAATATTTCAATTATAACTAATCTCACAAAATTATGATTGTATCTGTACCTTATAAAGTAAATTAGTTTCGTCGTCAGCATCTCTAAGAAATTTATTGATATCATCCCTCGATAACACTTTAGATTTCTTTTCTTGAGAATCCGACGCTTTTGTTCATAATAAGCGGGACCAATTTTTAAAAATTCATCATATCAATATTTTCATTGACATTCAATGTTTTTTTTAACATTGAGCTCCATAACGTAGAAGGTTTGATTTTTCCTCGAAATAGCATGGAGCACATTTTCAGAAACCTTTTTTACGTTGTTCATGTTGCACCATTCTCGAAATTGGTTATATGTTTTCTCATATATTAGCTTTGATTTGGCTGGTAACATATCAGATACAATTGTATTTGCTTCTTCAGCCCTATCTGCGGTGGTATCACCACCACTATCATGTTCAACATCCATCTTCTTTATTTTAAAAATAATACGAAATTGAAGCAACTACCAGCAAAAACTGTCAGTTCAAACAGTTTCAACAAACTGTTCCTATAGTTACGACACAGAAAGATCACTGGCTGGATTCATTTAAATATTGTACTGAAAACATTATCTTCAATAATTATACGTATTTCAGACGATGTAAATTCACGTTCACAGTTGTACAAAAAATGTTGTTTGTATATCGTGCGTGTAAAATTCGTGTTTTCATGGCACATTCGAGTGAATTTTTGGCCTCGACCTGCGGTCTCGCTCTCGGCCAAAATTGACACTTTCATGAGTCATGAAAAAAACACTCATTTTACGCACTTCATACAAAAATAACTATCAACACGCTTCCACGTAAGCAATCAATTTTAACATTGTTTGCTGTCATTGAAAGTGTCACTTTTAATGGCAGTTGTATAAAAAATAATTTACATGAGGTCAAGAAGTGGAAGGGGGTGAGTTTGTAAGGGTAAATAACGGTTTATCTCGATTTCCGGCAAAACTTCAAGTCCTGTGAAAAAGTTGAATGACAAGTTGCAGGTAATAAAAAGACCTCCAACTTTTGCAATCAATCTTTTTTCACATACCCTCAAAATTTATTTGAAAATTACAAATAATCAAGTTTTTGGTTTTTCATTTTTATTTTATGCAAAAAAATTTTTTTCACGAAATTTGGTGAAAACTTACTTTTTATGTCCTGAAGACTCTGTAGATAATTAATAGTAATATTTATTTTTTCATCTTATTTTGACTTGATAACCAAAAAACACCCAAATTTTCAATCTAAAATTTTCGCGTCAAAATATCAGCTTTTCAAAAAAACTCGGGGGTATTTTGTTCGTTGATATCTCTTCTCTTCTATGATAAATGTTCTCAGAAAATGCATTTTTCATATTGGCAAATATCCCACCCACAGAAGGTGCAGCAGAACAGGGCATATTATCAACTTCAAACTTGGCTAGGTAGCGAGCTGCCAACAACATATTGGGGATGAAAGATGAAAGAAACATTAACGGGGTTTTGCCCAAATTTACAGAGAAAGAGTTAACTCCTTAAATATTGCTCAAATTATTTGCTGCAGCTGTGAAACTGGATGTAACAGTTTAAATTGTGTCTGCCAAAAACATGGCATAAATGCAAAAATTTATGCTCAAATTGTCATGGTTCTGAAAAATGCACAAATGTGGAAGAAAATATCTACTAGAATCGGGAAAACTTGTCGAATCGAACGATGAAGAAATGCCACCGAAAAGACAAAATGTAATGGATAAGTGATTAGGGTTCAACATAAGATTTTTAACAACTATTTTCGCATACTTCTTTCAATCTTTATGATTTATGGATTTGAATTTTTTTGTTTATCAACGTAACATATAATCTTACGTTTTTCAAGTAATGGAAAGTGTAAATTTCACTAAATATCTCAAAATTGTACATGGTGATTAAAAAAATCGGATACCAGTTTTTTCTTTTCTTTGCATTTTCTGAGAAAAGTTAGAATAGTGATGTATATATTTTTTCACATTATCTGAAAGAAGAGATTTCAACGAACAAAAGTCTCCCGAGTTTTTTTGAAGAGCTGATATTTTGACGCGAGAATTTTCGATAGAAAATTAGGGTGTTTTTAAGATATCAAGTCAAAATAAGGTGAGAAAATGAATATTTCAAATCAAAAAAATTAGTGTCTTAAGTTTTCACCAAATTTCATGAAAAAAAACTTTTTGCATAAGATAAATCTAAAAACCAAAAACTTGAAAATTTGAATTTTTCACATAAATTTTGAGGTTATGTGAAAAAGTGTTATTACCAAAGTTGTAGGTCTCTTTATTACCTACAACTGTGACCTTTCCCTTTTTTCCATAGTAGTCTTGCCGGAAATCGAAAAAAATCATTTTTCACCCTTAAAAACTTAACCCCTGCCACTTTCCGAGCTCAGAGAGACCGTAAATTATTTTTCCTTTCATTTTTGTTATTATATTCTCTTTTTTTAACGGGTTTCATCCCACTATAATTTTTTTAGTTTCCGAAAATATCGATTCTGGTCTATAAATGGTATATGTCTACGGAAACGTCAATGTATCATAGTATATAGAGGTTCTTGTTCATGACCGCTCAATTTATTATTACTCTCTGAAAATGTTCTAAGAATGATAAAAGTTGCTTTGCTGGAAGTAACAAGTTGTAAGGGTTTTTCCTGACGACGGTTGGCGAATGCTGACCGAAACATTGAATAGAAGAAGCACAAGTGGGGAAAATAGCCCGAAAAATATTTCAATGAGATCGAGGATGTCTAATCATTTCTGCTGAATTCTTTCGAACATCCCGGCATATTTTATGGATATTTGATACTGAAATTCTTCCACTTATACACAAGCGACGCAAATATTGTCAAATATCAGTCACTTTGTCTTTATATTATCGAAAAAATCCGCTGTATTTTCAATTTTTATGCTTGGATGTTTAGAAACCATTTGAAAAACTGACGCGAACAACTCAATTTTGATTTTGCCGCATGTTCTTTGTGTCATCTTTCGTGTATTATGATAGAAAATCAGAAGTTTTCCTACTTGACACATGGTGTTGAAAATTGTGCATTGTCTGCATCAAGAGTTATACTTGAGTCAGGCCAAGAATCCACTTCTGGATATAAAACCGTGCTTTCCAATTTCAAAAACCGGTGAAATATTTGAAAATTACACAGTGAATTGACACCGTTTTGGTGCTGATCAAACATGTCTGCAATATTGTAGTTCTTGTCTTTCTACAAAACTGGCAATTAATTCTCCAGAAAGTCGAAGCATATTAAACGCACTTGGGCCAAAACAAGGCCGTAGCGAGTGGGGGGTTAAAAAAGTGGAAAACCCGGTACTTACATTATGGTCTTCTGCGATCCGTGCTGCTTCTAAACATTGAAGCATATTTCATAATATCGAAAATACGTTTTTTAATGATAAAATTTTTGCTGAACCGGATCTGTGGCTGATACCTGGGACGCCTGTGTAAAATGTGTGTACCAAGTATCATGAAAATATTTGAGGTTGGCAGTTGACAACTGAAATATTATATAAGTAATCAAAATTCATAAAACCTAAAATTAAAAAACTCCTGAGCAGGAGCTTCTGAACGCTCGTCCTTTGGTGGGGCTATAAGACTATTATCTCAAACTTCAATACGGGACTTGATATTGATATCTTTTATGTATAAATGCAGAATCTTAAAACAATCGGAATTATATTATGGAATTTATTCAGAAAATGAAATACAGGGTGTTTCATTATAAACTGGACAAACATATATTTTCGTGTAGAGGACATCGGGAGAATCATTTTTGCCTTATACAATATATCCCGTTTTCGAAGCATAAGCGAGATACAGGGTGTCAAACGTCATTTTTGAGCAAGATTCTTATGAGTGTGGTCAGTTATGTAGGTATAACACTTAAAGTAACGGTTTTTAATCAAATCTCCGTATTTTTGGGTCCTCTATTCAGAAAAGTTGACGAACTCCAAAAAAAATTTTACAAAATGGCGCAAGACCTGCAATGTCCCTACTTTTTTTTTGCGGTTGTCAAATTGACTTTTATTTTCTGAATGAACACAATTTTCTGAGAATAACTGTGAAAAAATGTTTTCAAAAATTGAACTCAATTGTCTACAGCGATGAAAAAATTTCACTCGAAATGAATGAAATTTTGTACAATTGTACTTCTTGAATTATCAATCACGAATATGAAAACAGAATCGTAAAATATCGAACGGTTTCGTTACTACAGTCATTCAAATGTTTCGTTCGGACCTCTGAAATATTGAAAATAAAATTGTTTTGGGTTCTAGAATCAAAATGATTAAATTATTGGCATGTCTAAACATTTTAGATGAATTTAAACGAAAACAATCAGTGAAACTTAGTTGGGACTCGAAACGACGTAGGTATTAAATAGGGAAATGGCACTGTTCTAAGGATATTAATATTCGTTGCCAGGCAACGGTAGTCTGTAGTTCATAGAGTTTGACTACTGGCTAAATTATATTCACTGAAATTAAAATACCAGTCCAACTCTATGAACTATGAACTACTGTTGCCTGGCAACGAATATTAATATCCTTAGAACAGTGCCATTTCCCTATTTAATACCTACGTCGTTTCGAGTCCCAACTAAGTTTCACTGATTTTTTTCGTTTAAATTCATCTTAAATGTTTAGACATGCCAATAATTTAATCATTTTGACTCTAGAACCCAAAACAATTTTATTTTCAATATTTCAGAGGTCCGAACGAAACATTTGAATGACTGTAGTAACGAAACCGTTCGATATTTTACGATTCTGTTTTCATATTCGTGATTGATAATTCAAGAAGTACAATTGTACAAAATTTCGTCCATTTCGAGTGAAACTTTCTCATCGCTGTGGACATGTAAAAAAAAATTTGTGTTCGATTTTTGAAAAAAATTTTTCACAGAAAGTCTTAGAAAATTGTGTTCATTCTGAAAACAAAAGTCAATTTGACAACCGCAAAAAAAATTTGGAACATTGCAGGTTTTCCGCCATTTGTGAATTTCTTTTCGGAGTTCGTCAACTTTTCTGGATAGAGGCCCCAAAAATACTGAGATTTGACTAAAAACCGTTACACCAAGTGTTATACATAACTGACCACACTCATAAGAATCTTGCTCAAAAATGACGTTAGACATTATATCTCGCTTATGCTTCGAAAAAGGGGATATATTGTATAAGGCAAAAATGATTCTCCCGATGTCCTCTACACGAAAATATATGTTTGTCCAGTTTATGATGAAACACCCTGTATGTATGTTGAAAATATAATTCAAAAAAATTGAATTCTATGGTTCTGATGATGCGATCCTCTTGAAATTTTGCATGAACCTCCATGAAATATAAAGATTCTTCTTTCAATATTCCAATTGGATTTTCTATGGTTCTGTTAAAACTATGGCCATAACATTTTGCATGAAAATTAAGCATATCAGTTTACATTCACAAAAAAAATTTTACTCGAATCGGATATCCTGCTATCGAAATACAGGGTCTTTATAAATGATGGTAACAGCGCAGTTGGCTTTGGAGTTGCAGAATACCAATCTCTAACCAATCAGAGCATAACATGATCACAGTATTCTGTGGTTTGCATAATCCAAAGCTAACTGCGCTGTCACAATCATTTATAGAGACCCTGTATAAGGAATCTTCTTCTCAATATTCCAATTGACTTTTCTTCAGGTCTGTTAACACTATGGCCACGAAATTTTGGATAAACATTCAGTACCTATATAGATCTTCATTCACAAAATAAATTTCACTCGAATCGGCTATCCTGTTTTGGAAAAAGAAAGATTCTTCTTTTCATATTTCAATTGAATTTTTTATGGTTCTGTTAATACCATGGCCACGAAATTTTGAATGAACACTTATATCGATCTCCATTCAAAAACTAAATTTTACTCGAATCGAATATCTTCTTATGGAAATATGAAGTTTCTTCTTCTCAATATTCCAATTGAATATTCTATGGTTCTGTTCACACTATGAATACAAAATTTCGCATGAGGCTTGTTATGAGCATCTTGCATTTGGCCGGAATATTTCATTTTGTATGGTTTCTTTTTTTTGAGATATTGAGGAACAACAATTTTGACTGGCCGTATTTTATGGAACAGCCTGTACGATTTGGCTGGTTTATGAACTTAACCGAGCCATTTGAGACTCGAACTTATCCTGAAAATTTCAAGTCTCTAGGACAATCCCTTCAAGAGTTATTGTGCTAACGAATAGTTTATATGCGTCAGTTTTCTGTACCGTTTCGAATAATCAAATAATCATGTTTCAAAAATTTGAAAATACAGAGTATTTTCGACAGTGAGATTTTGTGGAAAATGTTGCCAATATTTTTGAACTAGTTTTTCCGTGAATATTATTCTGCTCGAATTTTACGGACAAGAGTATGTCAATATGATCTTATCATTATCATTATCAAAGTTTCAATTATGACTGCTCTGGTTAAAATGAAAATGGCTCGTCAATCTATAATCATTCAAGGACAATAAGCCAGTACAGTATCACTCCCGAATTGAAATTGTTTCTTCGGTTCATCCGAAAGTCTAATGGAGAACTAGGTAATCAAGTTAGTTTGTTCAATTTCGATATTATTTAACAAACGAACGATCCTAGGTTCTCATTAAATACCTAAGAAAGAACATAACGAATTCGTGCTGGAGCTGTCGTTTTACATCGAACCCCTCTACATGAAGTAATAATCCGTTCAGTAATTAGCAGTTTAACGATTTACCGTATCTGATCTCATCTTCAATCTGCTAATCGATTTTTTATTTCGGTTAATTACAGATGGAAGAATTATAACTGTGGCCTATTTTCACATATTCGCAATGGCGAACGCACTCGAGGTGTCGGAAAAAGATTGCTTCGTAGAAGTATCTTTCGTCTGATCATGATTGGATTCAACAGATACAGACGTTTGATTAGTGTAAAATTTTAATTTGATCATTATTGGTTATAAATGATCGCAAAAAGTGGTTTTATCTCTGCTATCAACATGAAGAGATGCGTACCCTTTATTATTATTGGTTTCCATTCAATATACGCGCTTAAAACTGTTCAGAATAGATACATTTGAGGTCTATCTTCCTAAACCTGTCGATTTATTCAATCTGAATTAGTGCCTCCAACCTATAGATTCCAGTTCTTGAGATGAATAAAGTTGAGTTCCACAGAAATTAGCACAGAGATAAAGAGCGATATAGTGTATGTACCTACATATACTATCTCCGTATAATTAGAGTACCAAACCAGTATTTTCAAAGAGACAAGCAAACAAACAAAGAACACACACTCGCAAAAATTCAAAATTGATGCTAGAGAGTTTCACGTTTTGGAGCGCTCGTTCTACTTGAACGAGTGCTATATCGTTTTGACCGAATAGCTAAAACTTTCAAATTTTGAGCAGAAAATGGTCTCAAACAATAGGGTTCGACAACCTGATGACGAATCCGTGGTCAATACTGCCCGTGAAGCCAGCCGTCCGTTAGTACGATAACTTTCGAAAGGATTGTCCTGGAGACTTGAAATTTTCAGGAGGAGTTCGGCCTCCAAATGGCTCGGCTAAGTTCGTTAACTAGCCAAATCGTACCATTAAATATGGCCATTCGAAATTTTTGTTCCTCAATATCTGCGACAAAACGAAACCCATCGAAATAAAATAACACATTTCTCGAAATTTTCGTATATTGTCATAATACCGCAAATATTTCAATCTTCGGAGTCAAGCCATAGAGATTTGAGTATCACATATTTTTCCACCAAAGGATAATAATGACTTTGGGTAAGGAGACATTACTCTGTTTTTCGGGGTACAAAATATTGAATAATTCAAATTTTACATGAAAACTATATTTCACTCCATATTTCATATACAGAGTGAGTATTTCACTTTGTAAAATATTTTAACCGAAGAATCGCGAGGCCAAAAGTAATACTTTGTTTCACTTACCAATTTTTTCAGTGCGGCTCGGTTGAAAATATACAGTTATATTTCGCAAAGGATCCTGTTCATTTGAATGATTTTCGGGATATAGTTTTTCATTGATCAGAGGAATATTATTCGAATATAAAATTCAATCCATAACTTCCAGTTTTTCAAAAATGACCATAATATTCCATCAAATAGAATAACTGAGCTGTCGAAAGTTTTCAAAATTTTTCGAATTAAATTAATAGCAGATGGAAAATTACATTTGTTTATCTTTCGTTGAAAATAAATCGGTCTCTGTTCATCTGATCAGAATAGTCGATACCTCATTTTATAGATGAAGTAATTATCTACAAACGCGGTGGTTTTAGTTTTGCATTATGCATGGGTATGAGAAAGCTAAACCGAAGATGGCTGAAGCTTTTGCTAACAATCGATCAATAAAGTCTTCGCACTTCTCAGTATATCAGGTGTCCCAAGGTGAGTGGCCTATTAGATCAAATTGGCGTGTTACGAAAATGACTCTAGTTCGGTCAATATTTGAGATTTGAGTCCAAAATTTATCAAGTCATTAGATATTGATCTGATCTATGTCACTGCTTTTCAATTATAGTTGTCAGTTATACAGGATGGACCAAAAAAAATCATCATTTGCCAAGTTACAAAATCTGAAAGGCCACTCACCTTGGGACACCCGATATAATCGCACTGATTTTTTGGGCCGATTGGTAACTACTGATGAAATATGTATCCACCGTTAGACACAAGAATCAAAAGAATGGGCAAAATACTAGGTAGGACTCAAAGACTCAACCATAGGCCGAGAAGGTTATGGCGTCTGTTTTTTGAATTCCATTGGTATATTGTCCATAAACTATTTGAAACAAACAATCAATAGACTATTACTGTGCATTATTGGTTCGATTTAAATTCGAAATCTCAAAAAAACGGCTACATCTATCGAATGAAAAATGCTTCTTTCTGCAGGGCAATGCACTAGCTCACAAATCAATAAAAACGATGGCGAAATTAAAGAACTACGCTTCGAATTGCTTCCTCATCCTCTGTATTCTCCAGAGTTTGTCTCAAGCGATCATTATCCGTTTCCAAACTTGAGGAGATGGCTATAAGGAAAGAAAGTTGAGACGGTTGAAGAGGTGGTGTTGGATATTTTTGGATTTCGAGAAATATTACTATTCGAAAGGCATCGCAATGTTGAAAAATCGTTGGATTAAGTGAATCCAGCTGAAAGGGGTCTATTCTATGTTGAAGAATAAATAGTAATTTTGACAAAAATCGTTCATTTTCCTTGTTAGGCTCAGTATACAGGGTGTTTCATCATAAACTGTACAAACATATATTTTTGTGTAGAGGACATCGGGAGAATCATTTTTGCCTTATACAATATATCCCGTTTTCGAAGCATAAGCGAGATACAGGGTGTCAAATGTCATTATTGAGCAAGATTCTTATGAGTGTGGTCAGTTATGTATAACACTTGGTATAACGGTTTTTGGTCAAATCTCAGTATTTTTGGGTCCTCTATTCAGAAAAGTTGACCGTTGCCTGGCAACGAATATTATTATCCTTAGAACAGTGCCATTTCCCTATTTAATACCTACGTGGTTCGAGTCCCAACTAAGTTTCACTGATTTTTTTCATATAAATTCATCTAGAATGTTTCAACATGCCAATAATTCAATTATTTTGACTCTAGAACTCAAAACAAATTTTTTTTCATTATTTCAGAGGTCTGGACCAAACATTTGAATGACTGTAGTAACGCAACCGTTCGATATTTTACAATTCTGTTGTCATATTCGTGATTGATAATTCAAGAAGTACAATTTAACAAAATTTCATCCATCTCGAGTGAAATTTTTTCATCGCTGTAGACATGTAAACAAAATTGTGTTCGATTTTTGAAAAAATAGTTTCACAGAAATTCTTAGAAAATTGTGTTCATTCAGAAAACAAAAGTCAATTTGACAACCGCAAAAAAAATTGGAACATTGCAGGTCTTTCTCCATTTTGTAAATTTTTTTTCGGAGTTCGTCAACTTTTCTGAATAGAGGACAAAAAAATACTGAGATTTGACCAAAAACCGTTACACCAAGTGTTATACATAACTGACCACACTCATAAGAATCTTGCTCAAAAATGACATTTGGCACCCTGTATCTCGCTTATGCTTCGAAAACGGGATATATTGTATGAGGCAAAAATGATTCTCCCGATGTCCTCTACACGAAAATACAGGGTGTCCCATTACTCGACGTCAACCCGGAACCGGGTGAAAAGGCAAGTAATGCTGGTTGTCAGAAAAATATAAAAAAAAATCTAAGTTGCATGATTTTAAAATAATAAGCATTTAAAAAAACACGCAAAATTCCACACTCTGTGGCATTCTTTTCGCTCCTGTTGCCACAAATATCAATTTTTTCCGACTTTTTTCTTTGCTGTGTAACCTTGAATAATGCTTGTCTAAACTGTAATCAAAATTTTGCTACCAGCTGCTCTAGGTTTCATAAAAATAGGGTTTACTTCTCGGAAAAAAATTCGAAATAAACAATTGCCTAGTTTCAACTGACTGTATTGAAAAAAAAATGTACTACGTAGGTTTGGCATGTTTTTTCAAAAGTTGGCGCATTTAGTGAGGATTCCAAAATGGTATAATACTTGTTTAAGTATAGCTGCCGTAGTTCAAATTTATTTTCGATTGCCTTTGAATACACTTTTTCGTTGAATGCTTCCCAGTAATAGAGTCCAATGGGTTCAAGTCCGGTGAACGGGCCGGCCACGAGATTGGACCAGAAAGTCCGATCCATCTTCCGGGAAAACATGTTATCAGAAAAAAAAAATTTGCAGAGAAAATAATTTTTCCAGAAAAAATTTTTCCCGAGAAATTTCTCTGAAATTTTTTTTTTCTGGTAACATTTTTTCCCGGAAGATGGATCGGACGTTCTGGTCCAATCTCGTGGCCGGCCCGTTCACCGGACTTGAACCCATTGGACTCTATTACTGGGAAGCAGTTAACGAAAAAGTGTATTCAAAGGCAATCGAAAATAAATTTGAACTACGGCAGCTGCAATTAAATAAGTATTATAGCATTTTGGAATCCTCACTAAATGCGCCAACTTTTGAAAAAACATGCCAAACCTACGTAGTACATTTTTTTTTCAATACAGTCAGTTGAAACTAGGCAATTGTTCATTTCGATTTTTTTTTCTGAGAAGTAAGCCCTATTTTTATGAAACCTAGATCAGCTGGTATCAAAATTTTGATTACAGTTTAGACAAGCATTATTCAAGGTTACACAGCAAAGAAAAAAGTTGGAAAAAGTTGATATTCGTGGCAACAGGAGCGAAAAGACTGTCACAGGGTGTGGAATTTTGCGTGTTTTTTTAAATGCGCATTATTTAAAAATTATGTAACTTAAATTTTTTTTTATATTTTTCTGATAACCACCATTACTTCCCTTTTCACCCGGTTCCGGGTTGACGTCGAGTAATGGGACACCCTGTATATATTTGTTTAGTTTATGATGAAACACCCTGTATGTATATTGAAAGCCCTATTATAAAATAAACTGAAAATCGTGTTGCTACTGGGAACGATACCACGACGCCCACGGTTGAAACGCAAACGAAAAAGTCGCTGCAGTGTTATAAGAGACCCGCCATTTTGCACAAATTCGTCGTATGAAAACATGTTCAACTGACGCTTGCTTTATAGCTTGTGCCACTGCGATGAAATAAAATCTGTAAATTGACAGATGTCTTCGCACCTCAGGAATCAACTGGTTTGCGTGTATGTCCGTATGGGCACACGTGTAGTAGCACTAAATCTGACACTATTTTCAATATTCATTGTCTAATTACGGCCTATAAGGACTTCGTAAACCTACGAATTATGAAATGAATATACCAATATTTCGTTTCTAATTAGTGCTTTAAGAACCAAAGGAAATACAAATGTGTGGTGGTCGAAGCGAACACGTACCTATGTTACCATGTCTGCTAACGATCAATAGCAGGCGTCTAATTATAAATGCTCTTATTGCAAGAAAAATCTTGCGAAAGTAGCTTTGAAGTGTAGTAATTGTGATGGAGTGTTTCACAACAGTTGTGGATTGAAGATGGGAAAATGACAAATATTTTGTCGCGTCCCCATCGTGTCTCAGTACGAACGAGGACAAATTTACTTTTCCATTGTCGAAACTGGATGAACTTGTTATTAATACCAACTCCTCAATACAAAAACTGTTGTTGAAAAAAGCACGGAGGTACGGCAATATTTTTCATGATTAAAATTGACGCAAAAGATCTGAAAGTGTCCATTATGTCAAAGGAACTAGTATGTGTGTGCTGTGCAGTGAAGTTAACCACTGGACGAAATAGTGTTTGTGTGATGAGCTTCTATAAATCACCTTCAAGTGATCTTGATTAATTCCTGGCAAAGCTGTCATCAATTATTCAGCGCTGTTCCAGGCGACAAGAAGCTCTTTTTTTGTGTGGCGACCTCAATGTGGACTATTTACAGGTGAAATCCCGACAAAAACTGTTGCTCGATGATCTATTCAATTGTTTTCTTTTGAATCTTCAGATTCTCCAACCCGATTCTATACGAATATTGTAGGTCATACTTCTTGTACAAAAGTTGACTATATTGTCACAAATGTAGATTTGATCAAGTATAGAACTGAAATCTTTCCACCTTCTTTTGGGGGCCATAGTGAGTTTCAATTAGATTGTTTTACGAACGATCTAGATATTTTGGATAATGATGTACCTAAGAATATAACAAACAGAAATATTTCACATGAAAACCTCCTCAAATTAGCCGATAAGATTGCCAATACCTCATTTGTTGAAATCTATCAGATATCTTGTTCTTGGCCTTTTATAAATTCTAACACACCTAAGTTATAAATGGTAACATTTCTTAACATCACCCGAAACAGACCTGGAAGAAGTAGTGAACAACACATTGTTCACTTTTTCAAGAAAATGAGATAAAAAATTTGAGAAAGCCTTGAGCAGATGCTTTTGAACGCTAATTCATTGGTAGAGCAATTCGTCTATTACCCCAATTTGTATAGGACTTGAGGCTGATACTTAATATAAACATTCAAAATCTTAGCACGATCGGAATAATATTTTGGAACTAATTCAAAAATTGAAATTTGAGAAAACTTGACAAATTAAAAAAAAAATGATTATATGATTCTGATGATGCGATCTTATTGAAATTTTCCATGAACATTCAGCATATCAATCTATAGTCACAAAATAGATTTCATTGAAATCAGATATCTTGTTATGACATATAAAGATTTTATTTAATTAATTAATTCTACATGGTTCTGGTGATGCGATCCTCTTGAAATTCTGCACGAACGTTCAGTATATAACTTGACAATTAAAAAAAAACTGATTATATGATTCTGATGATGCGATCCTATTGAAATTTTGCATGAACATTCAGTATATCAATCTATATTCATAAAATAGATTTCATTGAAATCAGATATCTTGATATGGAATATAAAGATTTTTTTTATCTTCACTCACAAAACAAATATCACTCGAATCAGATACATTGTAACGGAAATATAGAGATTTTTCTTTTCAATATACCGATTGAATTTTTTATGGTTCTCTCAACACCTCGGTTACCAAATTTTGATTGAGGCTTATTATGAGTATCTTGCATGGGGCCGCTGAATTTCATTTCGATTAGTTTCGTTTCGTCTGAGATATTAAGAAACAACAAACTTGAATGGCTCCATCCCTGTACGATTCGGCTGGTTAACGAATTCAACTGTAGCATTGGAGAACAAAACCTAAAATCTCAAGTCTCTATGACAATCACTTTGCAAGTTATCCTGCTTACGCCGGACGGACGGCCAAACGGCCGCACGGACAAAATTGAATTTGACCACGGATTCGTCATCAGGAAGATGAACCCTATCATTCGAGACCATTTTCGGCCCAAAATTCGAAAATTACAGACATTTTTCATGGAACACCCTGTACGATTTGGATGGTTGACAAACTTAACCGAGGCATTCGGGAACCGAACTCATTCTGAAAATCTCTAGTCTCCTTCGAAAGTTATTGTGCCAACATTCGGACGGCCGGCCCCACGGACAGAATTGAATTTGAGCACAAATTCATCATCAGGGATCGAACCCTATCGTTTGAGGCCATTTGGGTGAAACCATAAAGCACTCATTTAGGTAGAAAAAGCGCTCAAAAAAAATAAAATGGGCGATAACTTAAAAAACTAAATTCTATGCTTCGGATTTGACAACCCTCTTAAAAATTTGCATGATCATTCAATTTGTCAATTTACATTTTCAAAATCGATTTCATTTCAATCGAAAGGTATGTCATTTTCTACAAATAACTATTAACTTTTCTATGCTTGATTAACGTAACTCCCACAAGTTTTTGCGTACTGCTTTGAATTGACATTGAACATTCTACTGCAAGATTTCAGTTCGATCTAATCGACAAACTAAAATTTAGGTGTTCGAAAAATTCAATGTTTTTTACGATGCGATTCTCTTCACATTTCGCATGCACATCATATCAAACTCCATTCAAAAAATAAATTTTTCTCGAATCGAATATCTTTTTATGGAAATATAAAGTTTCTTCTTTTAATATTCCAATTGAATTGTCTATAATTCTGTGTACAGGGTATCCCATTTTGGGCACTTTTACGGGATATCTCCGTTATTTTTAACGTTAGCGGGATGCGGTTTTCGCGACAGTGTGCTACTTTTTTGTGAGACTAAAGATGGCGCAATCAGTTTTTGCATAGCTCTCTTAGTTTTTGCTCTACAGGCCGGAAATGAAAAGTATCACTTTTTAATCACCTCCCGTATCTCAGTTGTGCTTAAACTTGGAGAAATGGTTGAAACGCATTCCTATAGAATTTTTTCCGTAGAATCCAGTGGCGTAGTCAGTTTTTCAATTAAACTTTCCGTTTTTGAGTTATTGAGCAAACATATGTTTTTTAAATTGGACACCCTGTATATTATTTTTTATTCTTATTAAGCACAATCTCAGCTTTTCAAAAACATATTATTTTATGCATTTATTTTCAAAACCAAGCTCAGAATTCAAGATTTTGTAATTCAATTGTGAATAACTAAGTAGTAGGCTCTATGACTGTTTATTAAAAACAAAAAAAATGTCAAAGCTTTGTCGGTTGGTTCAAAAGTTTACAGTTCTTTCAGTTTTTATTATTTATTATATCATATTAATGATTCAGTTTTAAGTTTTTCTCATTACGGCTGCTTACGAAAATTACGAGAAATATGACATGCTTGTTTGTGATCTAGATATTATGTTAACATTATTTTCGATTTCTAACGAAATCTTGACATTTACTTTTTGTTTTTAATGAACAGTCATAGCCTACTACTTAGTTATTGACAATTTAATTACAAAATCTTGCATTCTGAGCTTGGTTTTGAAAATAAATGCATAAAGAAATATGTTTTTGAAAAGCTGAGATTGTGCTTGATAAGAATAAAAAATAATATACAGGGTGTCCAATTTAAAAAACGTATGTTTGCTCAATAACTCAAAAACGGAAAGTTTAATTGAAAAACTGACTACGCCACTGGATTCTACGGAAAAAATTCTATAGGAATGCGTTTCAACCATTTCTCCAAGTTTAAGCACAACTGAGATACGGGGGGTGATTAAAAAGTGATACTTTTCATTTCCGCCCTGTAGAGCAAAAACTAAGAGAGCTATACAAAAACTGATTGCGCCATCTTTAGTTTCACAAAAAAGTAGCACACTGTCGCGAAAACCGCATCCCGCTAACGTTAAAAATAACGGAGATATCCCGTAAAAGTGCCCAAAATGGGATACCCTGTACACTGTGGCCACAAAATTTTGCAGGAACCTTATTATGAGCATCTTGCATGTGGCTGCAGCATTATATTATTTCGATTGGTTTCGATATTGAGGAACAAAATTTTGAATGGCCATATTTTATGGAACCTTTTCGATTTGGCTAGTTAATGAACCGAGGCGTTAGGGACCCAAACTCGCCCCGAAAATCTTAATTCTCTTGGACAATCCCTTCGGAAGTTATCGTGCTAACGGCCGGACGGCCGGCTCCACGAACAGAATTGAGTTTGGCCTCGGATTCTTCATCAGAGAGTCGAACACTATCGTTTGAGACCATTTTCGCTTCAAAATTCGAAAATGACAGACATTTGGGCAAAACGATATAACACTCGTTTAAGTAGAACGAGCGCTCAATAAAAAATTATAAAAAAGTGTTCACTACTAAATTATAACTTAGAAAACTGTTTCTCATTTTTATTATACAACCAATCGATCATAAGAAATATTTTACAAATCACGCGAGTCATTATAATATGTATCATGTGTAATTTCAAAAATATTCCAGAAAATGTCAAGCAAGTAACATAAGAGACAGGTAGTACAGGGTCCTTATAAATGATTGTAACAGCGCAGTTGGCTTTGGATTGCATGATCATAGAATTCTGTGGTTTGCATAATCCAAAGCCAACTGCGCTGTTACAATCATTTATAGAGACCCTGTATAAGAAATATAAGAACAATCTATTAACGAACGAATACCTACTCGTAAGTTCTAAAATTACAAAAAATTTCAGAAACGATAGCCAAGTTTTAGGGAGGCTTTTGTGTTCTATGTAACTTCATTTCTTCAACAGCAACCATGCCCTGATTCGGTTGTTCTGAATATCTTTACTCCGTTCACATAGTATTGAATACAAAGTAAGTGTTTGTTTATTCATCTGTTGGCAGTATTTACTGTCATAACGTAGGTATAATAAAGTCAACATTTCCGAATGTACCCGGCCTTGTCCGGCGAGCTTTCGAATTATCAGAGAACTCTATGTGATATCAACAACATTGCGTATCAGTCTGACAAGAAAATAAACAACATAACCTAAAATTTCATTATACACAGTGGAATCTGGCCAATTTCCATGGACTACTTCGTGCTCAACACTATGTGAACAGAGTATACAACGTATTTCTCGGAAAATATTATTCCAATATCTCAATACTGTATAGCTTTCTATGGGCATTTTTCAATTGACCATCGAGTAAAATGAAGTGAAGCCATACTCTCGGACGAATATCAGAGAATCATCAAATTTATCACAGCAGCAATACCGCCCTCAGTCGCAATTAGTTAAACCAAGGACATCAGCACAGACCAAAGCCATCATTCCCATTGGACACGGACCATTCAAGCGTCTTTTTGATGTGAAGATCGGCCACTGAGGTCAAGGGCCCACCGTCAGGAAATTTTTTTTCTAGCAGCGCTTCGCGAAAGTGCGAATTTTTATGATTAAAGCATCGCAGGTGAGCACCGGCTGGTACTTTACGATCTTCGTTGGGCATCATGCGTGGTCATGAATGAGCGGAGATGGTTCTCATAAATCATGTTTATGGGTTGCCCGCTTTGCTTTTCCGATTAGAGACACTGTGATAAGAAAAATGGTTATTGGAAAGGAATGAAAGTTATGTAAGAACGATGCGATAATTGGTTCAGTGTTGAATTATTGGAAATGGCTCGAGAAACGAACGTGCTAAGATCGGGATACCAAAAATTATCTCGTTTATTGGTTTGAGAGGATGGAAGAACGTTAACAGCGTTTCATTCTATATCTAAATGTGAGAAATAAATAAGCGTTCACTCGAAATTGGAAGGACTCATTTGCGATTGACTGACAGTTGTGATATAGTGAAAAGAGGAAGAATTCTCTAGATTTGAATGCGATCAATTCCATTAATGTTTTTTTTCTTATCCTAACAACTATGACCAGGAACCCATCAATGGAAACAAGAATGAGATATTTAGTTTAAGGAAGATCACTCATTAAAATTCTAAAATATATCGGAGAGGATAAGTGTTTCTTCAAAATCAACGAGCGAGTCACGCTTATTATATTGAATATTGACAATAAACTAATAATTCTACAGAACTTATAAATGAGTTCCTGAATGTATCTATTGTTTTTTCTACCATTATATAGAATGGGATTGAATGCAAATTCTCAACCCAAACTATCAGAATTTTTACTCAAATGAAGCTTTATTATAAGTTTGATTTTGGTGTACCTGTTTCTATTGACGCGCTTTAATATGGATAATCGAAATTTCGGCGATTATGTATATCAAACAATTCCTGAAGTATGAAATTCTCCGAGATAGCTAAATCTATTTTTATGGATGCTCGGAATAATATAACAGCCATCTATGTTCTTTGTACTCTGAAGAGATTAGCTTTGGTTGATTCTAATCGATTAAATTAACAAAATGGCATCAAGAAGTAATGTCGTATCTGGAGTAGGCTTTAAGAAATGCTCGAAAAATAAGAAATTATATATTATTTTTGGAAACTGTTCAGCAATTTATCACCCTAGCTGTGTACTCAGAATTAATGGTTCTTACGTGGACTCTGAGTATAATATACTGTGATGATGACGTGAATGAGAAAATTATTACACTAAGGAAAATTTTTTGAAACATTGATGTATCCCTATAAGCTAATTCTATTCTATTACTAATTATGAGAATGTAAATTACACGATTTGAGCTCAAATGCTCAATGCTAGTTATGACGCAATCGCATTGAGACATGAAGAAACGAAAGAAGCAACTTCAAAATACCTGGAAGTTATCATTGAACAAAAGGATACCTAGATTGTTGAACTGAAGGATAAAATAGATCTTATCCAAAATCATAAAAGCCTTTCAGAAGATTCGAAGATGGCATAAAAAATTCAACAATCAAGATCACAGATTAAAAAAAGCGCCACTGATAAATGTCATATCGAATGTTGAGGAATCTGTAGAGAATAATTTAGAACATAAAATAAGGAAAGCGATAGTAAGACAATCAGTAACCACATGCGATCAAGAAGTCAAGAAGACTTCTGTAGGAGCGTATCGACACACAGAGAACAATTTCATTGACTGAAGTGAAATCGAACTTTTGTCAACTCAATATGAGTGTTGATAACGAGCAATTAAATATTTAATTTACTGAGTGTCAGTTGCAGGAACGTCCATTAAAATTTAAAGGTCCATTAAACTCTTAATCCTCCATTATTACAAGGAACTAATGGAGGATTAAGGGTTTAATGGACCTTTAAATTTTAATGGACGTTCCTGCAACTGAGCATAAATGAAATGAATTTCTTGAAATCAAACTGAATAGCAATAACCATTTCATTCCTCCAAACTACTGAATATATTCATGGTAATTTGTACAACACTTCTGAGAAGTAAAAAATTATTCATCCAAAATGCTTGATTCATTTCAAGGAAATCGAAATATATTGTTCTAAAGCTTTATTCGATTGGAGAGAATAAAAGAGTTGTTGTGTCAACTAAATTAATGATTCTCTCAGTTAAACGATTAGATTTTCTCAAGAATTAATTATTTGTTTCTATTTTACGTTTAATTGTCTCAAACAAATTATGTTTCAAACAATACCAGTTCTGTTAATCAGTGAATCTGAAAATAATTCCTCTGAACAATATGATATGGTAGTACATGGTATCCCAAATTCGATGCTTGGGTACACTCAAAAGTATCTCGAAAACAATAAGATTTAGAGATTAAAACTTCTAGGGCCTTCGATTTCTTTTTCGATAGAATGAGATATGAAAAGCAATAAAATGTCGATTTGTTCTTGAAATACAAGATGAATCTAAAAAGCAGGTACTTAATTGTTTCAAATATTCCGCTCTTTTCTATTTTCGTTTATTTACTTGAAACGTTTTTCAGTGGTATATATGTTATCATGGTTGCAGCGAAATATTTTGAACAGTCATTTCTCAGAAATAATGTCGTGTAACTGCAGAATGGATATATCTTTGATCTATTCTCTGATATCTTATTATTCAACAATGAGCTCGGCGATGCTTGAAGGTTTTTCCTCAAAGTCTTATAGTTATCTAGCTGCTTCTAGTGAGCTTCGAATTTGGAACACTTATACATATTAATTTCAGGCTTACTTCAATAAATAAATGCACTGCATGTATAAAAAGAGTGAAAATGTTTGGGATGGCCAATTAAAATATTCCATCTCATTTTTAAGTTTTTAATCAATATTTAAATATAAAAAATCAACATTTAGATCAAGGTTAAAAGTCATGTACGCATTCTATTATTATAAGTCATTATATAAAATATAAATAATATACAATTATCAACACAAACATAAAGTAAGCTAATTATAAAATATGAATCTTATTACCAAAGAAAAAATAATATATTATAGGTAATTTATGAGTATTACATTATCATAATTCAGAAAATAAGAGCAGGAGAAAAAATAAATCTGCAAATTTCAGAGCCTACCTTCCGGATTGGTGAAGATCTCATTCAGTCCCCCAGCAGACATCCATTATTGTGTATGTCGTCGTATGAATCCACATCACTTCACAAGAAATCACATTCATCGAATAAACAATACAAGTTTCAATAATCATATTCACTTTCACACCAAAGAAAACCTTAACTGTCCAAGTCACACCCTTGCATATTATATGAAATATGAAATAGTTCGTTTCTCGAATCTAAGAGGTGGTTATTCATTCGTGTTCAAACAAGAAAGATTTCTGGATCAATCTGAAATCTTGATGGTCCAGAAGCGTCATCAGGTTAAATAATAATATAGTTGGCGCTACCAATATGAACTTGCCTGAAGAAATCAGTTTATTTCACGGAAGGTGGTATTTTGTTTGAATTGATATTCGACCCTAATCTTGTATGACTTCAAACAGTACGATCACTTCAAATGAACTATTACTTGAACCAATCCTTCAAAAATAATACATTTTCATGTTCCTTGGGAGAATACCTTGTTTGGTTGAAATAATTAAATGAAGGATTCTTAAAAATGATTTGCTTCCATGGTTTGAAGACGTTGATTTATGAGAATATCTATCTGTTTGACTCAATGAAATAACCTCCAATAATAGTATATAACATTACTAGCAAGGTAAGAGGGTTTTTACTGGCGAATGGAGGATATAATTGACGAGCCGCAGGCGAGTCAGTTACCTCCTTGAGCCAGTAAAACCCGTTACCTTGCGTGTATTGTTTTATATTTTATTTGTTTCTCATTTGTAAAAAGGTTAGATAAATTCCAAAAAAATCTCAATAATTTTTCGCAAATGTCGTAAGCTATGGAAGCGTTGCCATGAACATGTTTGTTCATTTTTCTTTAAATTTGTTGACGTTTAGTTGTCATTTGCAGATTTCAAAAAGTAATAGCGTTTCTGAAACGAGAAACTGAGCGTTATATGCCAAAAAAGGCCAAGGTATTAAGTAAAGAAGATGCTGAACAATTTCTTTTACATGCTCCTGATGACCAGTGGTTGCTGGCGAAAATTGTAACAATATTTGGGATTTTTGGATGTTGTCGATGTGAACAAATTCTCTCCTCAAACATGAATGATGTAGATGATATGGAAAAATACGATATATTGTGACATTGCGGCAAACAAAAAATTTAACACCATAACCGATGATGGCTGCAGCTTCAATCCCTACATGTTATACAGAAAATATGTAAATCTTCGGCCTCCTGGAACAGACAGCCTAAGTTTTTTTTTATATACCAACATGGAAAGTGCATATATGACGATAAAACTAAATTTTCTGATGTAAATAATACTACTAACTTGTAAAAATTTTACAAGTTAACTGTCAGTTTTACAAGTTAGTGACTTGATAAAATGAACTTTCTTGATTAATATTGTGTTTCCGGAAACTGACGTTTACAAATGAGAAACAAATAAAATTATTTTATTCGAGCAATGATGAAAAATTTCACTGTTCAATCAAAGATAGCTGTTGATAATCATTTATTGTTTGGGTGCAGTATGAAATGGTCAATTCTACCATTTAACTGACAGAAGAATATTTTTTCTCTGTGTGGATGGAATGCTTAAGGCAGTTGGTATAGATGGTGCAATGTATTCAAGAAATAATCGAAATCAGGAAAAAAATCCAACAGATAGTACATACGGATTTAGAAGATCATATAATTAAAGGTAGCAGTGATGATAGAAATAAATTAAGGGGAACTGAATGTCTTGCTTGGTTGTACCGGGTTTTTCACTATAATTTGACCCCCCTTCAACTTTGTTGCTGAGGGAGATACAAAAAAATGTTTCGTATAAAAGTTTTACGAAATCAACTGAGGTTTTTTGATATGAGTCCAGAAACTGAAATATATACAGGGTGACCATTATATTGATGGCAACTTCATTTTTTCAAATGGAACACCCTGTATATTTTCACATATTTGGTTAGCTCTTTTTCCCCTCATTTCGAATATGTAACATATGTTGGTCTTATTCTGAGCACCACAGAGTTTCAAATTTCAATAACCACCTGGCATAGCGTTTTCGTGAATATTTGAGTGGCCAATTTGATTTACTTTAGCAAAAATGACAATCAATGAAAGCGGAGAATAATATAAATGATATAAAATCAACTAATATTAAACCCGACCTATTCTGGAATATGGACATCCTTTATATTCCAATGTTTCGGACTCAGCACTGAGGAACTTAGAGGTGGGTGAAAGAATTGCTCTAAGAACCATAACAAGACTGAGACATCCGCTCAATAGATTGCATAACCCATCAAATCAACTCCTATACAACAAAACCCGAATCACACCAATAAGAGAAAGATTAATCTTTCTAAATGAAAGATTTTCACGACGCCTGAGGGATCTGGAGGATATAAATGAGATGTTCCATAGGGAAAAAACAAATACACCACACCGAAAATTTCCAACTGAGACCATTATAGACAGCCTCATGTTCACAGACTAAAATAAAATTACTTCAAATAATGAATTATATATATATAAATGTTTTTTTTTTTTGCTAAATATTATTCAATAATTGTACAGGGCTGAAGGACTCCGGTCGATGGCCATTTGACTTGATCAATAAATAACTGTTTTATTATTATTATTATTAAACCCATAGTTCGGAACTAATCCCGTCAACGCACAAAGAATAATGATAATATTGTAATGATTAGGAACAAAATTTTGAAGCTTTAATTTCTGACTTGAATCAGAGCCATAATAATGCTATCAAAAATAATCTAAACAACTTGAGACAACTTTATGAACTATGTGTATTGAATGAAGGTGGTCATTTTGAGCAATTTCTTTAGTTGGTGTTATTCTTACCATACTACCATAGTTAGTTAAGTTATTGTTAATTATTCATTCTAAAATAATAATTTTAAGTAGATTGTTTTCATATAAATAATTTCGTAGGTATTTCATATTTTTTTATTAGGTGTCATCATATCAAAACTTTGAAACTCTGAAAATTGAAGAGACACATCCGCATACGCATTTATATTTGAGATCGGGACGAAATAGCCTATCAAAAAAAGGAAGAATATACAGGACAGGGTGGCGCATTTGGAAAAATATAGTTGCATTCAATGTTGTTCACCCTGTATATCTTCCCATTGACGTTATTTTAACTCCAGAACTGAGCATTTTCATTGAACTCACTTTGCCACTTGTAAAATGATTACAGATCTTGGCAGGGGGTTCTCAAAATTTGAAACTCTGTGGTTCTCAGAATGAAAGAGATAGACCAACATTTGTTACATATTCGGAATCAGGGGAAAAAGAACTAGCCAAACATGGAAAAATATACAGGGCGTTCCATTTGGAAAAATTAAGTTGCCATCAATATGTTGGCCACCCTGTATATATTTCAGTTTCTGGACTCATATCCAAAAACCTCAGTTGATTTCGTGAAACTTTTATACGAAACATTTTTTTGTATCTCCTTCAGTAACAAAGTTGAAGGGGGGGTCAAATTTTAGTGAAAAACCCGGTACGTTGACAATGTTGACAGGAGTACGACAGTGGAAAACATATGGAAATTTGTAGGATATCAGTTTGATAACTTTTTTAGTAGAGGAAATTAAAAAACATGTAACATGTAACTTATCCTTCAAAGTTGGTGTCAATTATAAAATTGTCGAAAGCGTAACCCAACATGAAATCTGGCCCAGAGTTGTCGTTACAAGGTACAAAAACAAAATAAATTAACTGTACAGAAAAAAACCGACCATTTCGCCCAGATTTTTAAAATGCCATATACACCCTACACTCCTGGAGGAGAAGCCTACAAAACAGTCAGACCAATGAAAAAAAATATGTATTCATCACTTCATAAAAAAATCAATGTCTAAGATTGGACACTTGCACATAATGAGGACGCTGAGATACAGTACCATAATTTTCATGGAAGGTTCAGGTATTTATTTTTCCCTCCTCTTTTTCTGAGAAAAAAGTGAAAGTACACAAACGTAAGATTTACTGGATAACTAAAGAAATAGCGGGCTGGAGAAGCAAACTTGAGACTGCGAAGATTATTGCTCATGTGGGGGACGATAAAAGCAGCATGGAATTCTGAAGAAGGCGATAAACCACTCTGTAAGAACTAAAAATTGCAAACAATTTGAAAACCCCATGAAAAACCTAATTGATATACTAGTGATTTTTACCGTCACAAACATTATTTATATGTACATATTTTTTTTATTTATGGATATATGTTGATTAATATATTTTTTTATGATAATACACACCTTTGAATATCGGAAATTATCATATCGGCAAAGATAAAATTGGGGACACAATCATTGCAACGCCGAATTGTGGTGCCGGTTCAGATGAAATCCCATCTGCTTTTTTAAAAAAGTGCTTGGATCACCTAATCAAGCCTTTTTATATAATTTTCAATAGATCACTTGCATAGGGCAGTTTCCCCCAGAAATGGAAGCACTCCATCTCAGCTCCAGTCTTCAAGTCAGGTGACAAAAACGTCATTGAGAACTATGGACCTGTTTCCAAACTTTGCGTGATCGGAAAGCTTTTCGAGAGTATTGTAAATGTGTTGAGCAACATGGATTCGTCAAAAACCGCTCTATACAGATTTGTTTTCATATGTTGAATACATCCTGAAAAGCATGGATTCTGGACTTTCGATTGACTTCGTGTAAACTGATTTCAGTAAAGCGTTTGATAAAATAAACTATTCCATCATGTCTTTATAAAGAATTAAACAACTAAATCTTTGCATAATTATAGAAATAGCAGTGCTTTTAGACAGAACTGTGCCGAAGTCTTGTGCTTAGTGCTCGTGAAAGCACTCGAAGCACTTTTGTGCTCGTAAGCACTGTGCTAACGAGCACTAGATTGAACCAGTGCTTAGTGCTTGGTGTTTCGTTAGTTTTTTGAAAGGGCGTAGTGCTTAGTAATTCGAAAAAGTGCTCCTAAGCACCGCAGTGCTCCCAAGCACTTTCAGAAATTACCAAGCACTAAGCTTTGTGGAATCGTCGGAACATGAAAATGACGGACTTTCGCCTGATTGGAATAGACAAAGAACTAAAATATAATTTTTTTTCGGTCCACCTCTATGGATATCTAAGTTGTTGAATTTTTTCTTAATTATAACTCTGATGTTAAAAAACGATATCGATGTATGTTATGGACTGGAACAAGTCTTTATGTTCTCATTATTATGACTCGGAGAACAAATTGTAATGTTGTATGGCGAAATTTTTTTTTATATACTTTTCAAGTTTTATAATCATTCTTTCAAGTTTTTTATTGGCGAATATTCAAGTTACAGTATATTCACTCAATGAATGATATAAAGAGCTCAGAAAACGTTTTTTCCTAGCAGACAGCATTTTTTTCTTGCTTCGCCACAAAATAATTCCATCTAGTTTGTTGCCAAGACGTCATTGTCTTTCTATAACTTTTGGAATTTTATTTTCTGTTTCGAGACCACAGCCTTTTCTTCCAATTTTTTTTTATATGACGTCATGATAATTTTATATTTGTCTGTGAACGACAATGTTAGACTTGCAGACTGAGAGAAAACTATTGTCAATTTCAGTTATGCCCAGTTCAAAACACGATATCACTCGAAAGAAAAAATCAAGACATCAAAATCAAAATTTCAAACTAAGAGACATTTGGATGGAAAATACAATGGTTCATTCAGAAAAGTGCTGAGTGCTCAGTGCTCGTTTTAACGAATTACTTTCCAAAAGTGCTTGGTAATCGCGAGCATTCCTTAAAAAATAAGGGCTTAGTGCTCGAGATTCCGGAGCACTTTTCAATAAGACTTAGTGCTTTGTACTCGAAGCACTTTTCTTCAGTGCTCGGCACAGCTATAACATCATGAAAAAGAAGCAGAAAAAAGATTCAAATATAAAGACTTACTAATAGGAATCTAAAGAATGTGGAATATGAAGGCAATAGTTGTGGCTATAATAATAGGAGTCATCAGTCTAATTTCCAATTAAACCTACGAGCAGATCAAAGAAGTTCATGTAAAACATAATGTACTCACTATCTAGAAAACTATTGTACTAAATACTGCTCACATAATTTGAAAAATTTCACGAATTAACAAAAAAGTACCATCAAAACCAAACCAACCAAGGAAACTCCTCAAGTGAACGGTATGAACCCGGTATTTCTAACCATAGAAAGTTATGTCATGTCTATGTAATAAATAAAATAACAATAACGAGTGCCTTTACTATTTACCATACGGAATTCCATAATCGAGTTTTACCATCGCCTGGAAGCATACCAACCTGAGGGTGGAGGACATTTTCAACATTTCCTACGTTCTCCTAGAAAGTACCTACTGAGAAGTTATTAACATTTTTTTTGGTTTTCAGGGTGTTTTGACTTTCTCCTTATAACCATATTAAGTAAAATGAAGAAGATAGTAGGCTGATATTAAATCTGTCACAAGCTTTTCAACGACTCTACAGTCGACATACAGGGTTCTCCTTTTAAGTTGACGTATTTGGAGAACTAGTAAATATTACGTTCTGAAATTTTAGGTGATGCTTTAAGGATGAAGAAACCCTTCGCCTTAAATATTTTTAAGTCGACAGTGTTGCCGCGTCTATCTCAAACGCATATCTACTTTCTTATTTCAAATGGAACTACCTATATTTTATTTATGTATCTATTGAATCCGAAATTCGCAGATAACCTACTAAAAAAAATTTTCCGCCATGCACTGTTGCCAAGTTATGCACAAATTCTTGAAATTTTTGACATCTCTCGATTATTTTCTATACGAACGAAACCAAACTCAGCAGTCTCATAGTAGAGAATCCATGCATTCTTGTGGTACATTCAGTATTTTGATGCATCGAAGATTTTGATCCGAAAATGTGGAACTCAAAATTGAAATACTCGTATTTCGAGATTTTCAAATGGCAACCCCATTTTTATTTTACAGCATTCGATTCTTTATGAAAAATGAATGCCAGTCTCCTCTTACATTAATTATTTATTTTGGATAGTTTTCGAATGAAATGAAAAATACTGGAATTCTTCAGTATTCATAGTCATGATCTATGGACATAATGCTGTGTGATTATAAGATGAATTATCGGAATGAATTCTATGGTTGAGTTCATGAACATTAGACCAGGATCACATAACGCCTAAACAGTTTTCGGAATTTCTTTCCACTCATTCTTGCTAAACGTGGATAACGATTGTAAAAGATCCTACAGGTCCTTTCAATAATTTTTTAGCATTCCCCGTGAATGGCGAAACAACCTGAATCGTGAATAACATGGGTAAACTTTTTTCTATGACATCCATGATCATCGAACACTTTTTATGATTTCAACCATAGAATCTACTTAAATAATTTACCTCAAAATCATAGAGCCATTTAATCGTAAACACGATCATAGATCATGACTATGAATACTGAAGAATTGCAGTATTTTTCATCTCAATTCGAAAACTATCCAAAATTAATCATTATTGTAGAAAGAGACTGCGTTTATTTTTTTATTTCGAATCGAATGTTGTAAAATAAATATGGGGTTGCAATTTGAAAATCTCGAGATATTTCAATTTCAAGTTTCACATTTTCGGATCAAAATTTTCGAAGAGCCTCACGATGTGTCAAAATACTGAATGCACCACATAAATGCATGTATTCTCTACTATGAGACTGCTGAGTTTGGTTTCGTTCGTATAGAAAATAATCGAGATATTGCATTTCCAAACAGGCAATGCAGAGGTCAAAAATTTCAAGAATTTGTGCATAACTTGGCAACAGTGCATGGCAGAGAATTTTTTAGTAGGTTATACTGCAAATTTGGGATTCAATCGATACATAAATGAAATATAAGTAGTTCCATTTGAAATAAAAGAGTAGATATGCGTTTGAGATAGACGTGGCAACTCTGTCGACTGAAAATATTTTAGGCGAAAAGTTTCTTCATCCTTAAAGCTTCACCTAAAATTTCACTACGAAATATTCACTAGTTCTCCAAAAACGTCTAATAGGCCACCGTAAAAGGAAAACCCTGTATGTTCCCATTCGAAAAAAAGGTAAGTGAGGTTGCAGCGGAGGAGTTGAAAAAAATATGTGATTTAATTGTCAAAAAATACTGTTGATTCATAATCAATCAACGTGTTTCACCTTTTTTCAAGTCACTGATTTAAAAGTTATTGATTTCAATAAGGAATTTTGCCCTACCTTGTTAACAAATGCAATTTTATCATTATAACAATGATTTTGCAGAAACTGATAACGAATTCATTTTATATATAACATATGAAACATAATGAAAAAAATTAGGAAAAAACTACTACTAGAACTATTGGTCGATATGGTCAATCAGCAAAACTAATCATACCAGGGCTTTCATGCTCGGAAGGTTTAAAAGAATTACAAAACCACAGAATTAATTCATCAGATCTTGTGAGACTACTTCAGTTGAAAATACCACAGAGAAGCAAACTTTTTTTCTTTCTAATGAGAGCCTATTTTTTTGGGAGAGTGAAGTACTCAATGCTTAGTTTACAAATTCTGTTTGAAATTTGATGTGCATTTTTCACCAAAATAATCTATAGAAACGATATAGAGTAGTCAGTTTCTTGTTCGAATGTAGAAAATAATGAATAAACCTGTCGAATTAACAGACCCTTTCTAATTCAGTTGAAAACACTCACCACCTTCTCAACAATTTCATTTTCCATATTCGAATGCAAAAGCACCTCAGTAACCGAAACCGTGTTCAATGCAAATCAGCGAATGAAGATGATTATCCGGTTTCATCTTCGCATATTCATATTATTAATGAATAAATAAGATTCATTACCATTCGACACTCCTGTAATTACCTACGAGCAATAAGACGAAATTTTTTCCACATATTTCAAATGCCCTCTGTCGGCGGCGCCAAAATGTCGCGCCATCGTTCTTCTCGCAACGCCAACTACATTCGTCCAAGAAAATAACATTCTGGATGGTTACTTCTCGCTGGATTCCTCGAGAAAAATGGTTGATTTTTTATACCGGAACAAAGTCGAATGCTCGAGTGATTCTAATGCCATGACAGGTGTACATGCTCAAAACGATTTTTTCAATTCGGTTCATGTTAGTATGGTACATGTGGTAAGATATTATTTGGGCGAGTGCAATGCATGATCGGGGGAATGGTTGGCTGTATTATCGCGGTTAGACGAGAGATGTAATGTAACTATAGGAACGTCTGCGTTAGCTTAGCGGTATGCACCGTGCAAAGAAGCTCATTACACCAATGATACTGAGGAAGCTCCACAGACGCGTTTGACTCCTTGATGAATCTTGTTTAGGCACACACTTATGAATTTAAGCCATTTGAACGTGATTTGTTGGCGACATGGGCTCACATGTAACAACAATTTATCCACGACTATTGTATAATTTAATCATTATATGTCTGTTTGCTCGGCCATAATAATGCCCATTAATTACAAGTAAATCTTTGCTATACAGTGTGTCCCAAAACTCTACGTCAACCCGGATCTGGGTGAAAAGGATAGTAATGCTGGTTGTCAGTAAAATATTAAAAAAAATTTAAGTTGCATGATTTTAAAATGATAGGCATTTAAAAAAATACAAGCAAAATTCTACACCCTGTGATAGTCTTTTTACTCCTGTTGCCACAAACATCAACTTTTTCCAACTTTTCTTTTGCTGTGTTACCCTGAACAATGCTTGTCTGAACTATAATCAAAATTTTGATACCTGCTGCTTTATAGGTTTAATAAAAATAGGGTTTACTTTTCAGAAAAAAAATTAAAAGAAACAATTGTCTAGTTTCAACTGACTGTATTGAAAAAATAATGTACTTCGCAAGTTTGGCATGTTTTGTCACCAAAAGTTGGCGCATTTAGTAAGGATTCCAAAATGGTATAATACTTGGTAAATTTTCGTTGTCGTATTTCAAATTCGCTTTCGATTGCCTTCGAATACACTTTTTCTTCAACTGCTTCCCAGTAAAAAAAGTCCAATGATTTCAAGTCCGGCCACAAGATTGGACCAGAATGTCCGATCCATCTTCCGGAAAATAAATGTTCCCAGAAAAAAACATTTCCAGAGAAATTTCTCCGGAAAAATTTTTTCTGGAAAAATATTTTCTCTGGAAATTTTTTTTTCGGAAACATTTTTGTCCCGGAAGATGGATCGGACGTTCTGGTCCAATCTCGTGGCCGGTTCACCGGACTTGAATCCATTGGACCCTTTTTACTGGGAAGCAGTTAAAGAAAAAGTGTATTCAAAGGCAATCGAAAGCGAATTTGAAATACAGAAGCGAAAATTTACCAAGTACAGTATAACTTCGGTAATCCGGGCAGATATCGTTCCAGTACCTGCCCGGATTATTGAATCGTCCGGATTACTGGAGGGATTCAATTTTATTAAATGAAGCAACTTATAAATCATCAAAAATAAATTTTATTAATCAATAGTAACAAAAATACAGGGTCTTTCACGAGGAACCTCACCCATATTTATACGGGAAACTACTGAACGTATTTTCATTAAATTCAGCACTTATAAGTATTTCACGATGCTGATAAAATCTAAAATATTTTCAAGGCATGAGCACCTCCGGTTTTGCCGGAAATGACGCAAACTTCCGTTTTTCAAATTAGAATACCATTTTTTTATTGCAGAAATCGATTCCTTAGAAAATTTCAAGTTATTTTGATATAACATTTTTCTGTTTTGGTTGGAAAATTCTCTCTGAGCGGAAAAATACGAAAAAAAATAGAAAATAGAGCTCCGCTGAAACAAGAATAACTTCGAGGTTTTTGGATGGAAAATTTTCATTTTTGGGATTTTTCAAGACGTAAGATTGATGTATCCACTTTAAAAATCGAAATCGCGATTCATAATACAGGGGGTGAAAAAATCGCTTTCAAAGTTAGGGATGACAAAATCGTGAAAAATCATTTTTTTCAGATTAGAACCCCATTTTTTTATGGCAGATATCGAATCTACGTTAAAAAATAATGTGAGTGTATGCATCACACCTGTTGTTTCTTTGTTTTGAAACAACACTTGCGTTGAAGGTTTAGGCAACTGAACGACCAGACTCAGAAGTTCAAGGGATGTCTTAACTCCACTCCACAGTTGCCGAAGTATTGATCAAACTGAAGACGAATGATGCTTTATCGATTACAATCTAAACTTATATACTAAATTGATTAATGACGATATAAAAATAACATTTCCATATATGGTATCAGAACACTAGCGAAGTCCCCTGTTGCATCGATTGTTTCCATCCAGTCAGCAGATTTTGGTCAATCGGCGGCTCGCTCGGCGTGATCCACTTTTGATTGCATTATAATTTAAATGGAATTTTCCATATTATTGAGTATGAATATTTTTAAGAATAATGTTCGAATTTCGAACATTACTCCCAAGGCCAAAATGCTGCAGGTTCTGATGTTGGAGATCCAGTGTTGGCAATATGTTACTTCTATACTGTCCTATTTCCTAATGTCCTATTTCTAACTCGTGTGACCCTCGATTTAATGCTTTATTGGGCATGGTCAGGAGTGGGTGCTGACGTCCGGAGTTGGTCTCTTGTCTGGAGTTTTGTTTTCGCCTCGGCGTAGATCTGGTCAAGGTCGAAACATTGCTGGTGGTTTTGTCGGTGTGATTTCTGCCAACGGCATTTGACCATCATTATTGTTTGAATCAGTTCACTTTTTGAGGAAGATCCGACTTTCTTAGTCTTATCGTTTCTTCTTTCTTCTTGCTCGACCGGAAGTTTACAAATTTTGGTTATAGGTCTTCTTAGCTCTTTCCCATCCTTGCATCGTATCGTAGCCACTCTCACAAATCCATCGTTTCCTGGGTGACTCTGCGTCACTCTTCCCATGGGCCAACAGTTGGGATTAATGTTGTTCTGTTTGACCAGTACGAAATCTCCTATTCTGATGTTTTCTTTTTTATCCCTCCATTTGCTCCTGTGTTGCAATCTAGAGAGATATTCCGATGTCCATTTCTTCCAGAGTGTACTTGGTAGCGCGCCTCTACATAGTAAATCAGCTGAATTTTCGTCCGATTTCACGTAGTTCCATTGAACTTGACCTAGTAAGCGATGAACTTCGTTGACTCGGTTGAGTATGAAGACGTTTTGCTTACTCGGAGTTTTCTGGCTCGCGTCAAATACGACAGGCAGTTTTGTTGTTTCTCTGTCCTCTTTTATTACTGCTTGATGCGGAATGTAGTATCTTGTGCTGGTCGTTTGATTTGCTGGAGTCATGTATTTTCGTTCGATGTATTCCCACATGAATTCCTTGTACATTGTTTCCAATTTCTCGTCCTTCTCGAATTTCTTCTCGATTTGCAAAGGTCGAGCGATGTTGGTTTTTCTTGATTGGCTTAAAAATTGTTCCTTCTCTTTAAATGGCAGTCGTACAGTATATGTGCCATCCTGATTCCTTGTATAATCTTTCTTGGAGAATTCTTTGCAGAGGCTTTCTTGGCTATTGTTGTTTGTGAGAGTATCCGCTTCTTCTATTTCCCAGAATTTTGTTATCTGTATTTCCGGTGCAGTGGTGGCAATCATACTAGTTATTTGGAGTTGCGGACCAGCTGATGTTGATGGATGTTCCGATTTTTTGATTGTGCCTCGAAGTGCTTCGAGGGATTGGAATCGATTTTCTAGGAACTCCATAAGGTCTGCCAGTTCTTGAATATCCTTATGTGTTGTGGTAGATTGTTCATAGAGTCTTCTCGAATTGCTGTCTAATTTCTTTAGCAGCATATGCGCTATTATGTGGCTACCCAATTGTTCGGCTGTGATTCCATATTTTCAATGGCTCTGAGATTTTCTTGAACTGTGTCGTGAAGTTTTTTAATGGATGCTGCCGACTCTTGTTGCAAAATAGGTAGATTCAAGATGTTGTCGGCGTACTTGCTGAAGAGAAGTCTGTTGTTGTTGTACCTCCTCGTTATCAACTCCCAGGCGATGGGGTAGTTTCTTGATGATACTTCTAAATGTTGAATGAGCTTCGCTGCTTCACCCCTGGTTTGACTCTTCAGGTACTGCATTTTTTCAGCGTCCCCTAGTTCATGATTTTGGTGTATAGTTTGAAGGAATATATCTCGGAATGTGATCCAAGTCTCGTAACCTCCAGTGAAGATAGGGATGCTGATCCGTGGTAAATTTATGGAAATGTTTTTGTTTTGGAACTGTTTAGAATCAGTAGGAGATGCAGTGATTATTTCTTCTATGATTTCCTCGTATTTAGTTCTAAATTTTTCGAAGACTCCGGTTTTGTTGTATTTGATTACTTCTTCTTCATTGATCGCTAGCATCTGTTCATAGAGTGCTTCTATGTCCCGCCAGATCCTGGTTAAGTTTTCTTCAAGGAAGTTGTACATTTTGGGATGTAGTTGGCACTTAATTTTTTCTTGTGCTCTTTCCATTTCCTTCTTGAATAAACCTAATTTTATTTGAATTTGAACGATGGAAGGGTGTTGGTAGCAGACGTCTTCTGACATCGGAGTGGACTTCTGCCATGTGTTGATATAGTTCTTGATTTCTTGGTAGCATTTGGATATCTGACCATGTAAATCTTGTTTGAAGTAGGAATGATCTTCATCAAGGGTTTTCCGGAGTTCGTTGTGATTTTCTTGAAAATTATTCTGTAGTTCTGTGGCGGCCATGTATTTCTTCTTGAAGTATTCTTCTGTTTTTCGTGCAGACCCGTCTTTCTTGAGTGAAGATAATATTTTGCTCAGGTCTTGGCCAATAGTTTTTTGTTCTCCCAATTTTTCTTCCATGTTGGTTGAAGGGTTCATGTGATTTCTGCTTTGAAGATTTTTTGTTGTTGATTTTCCGGAAGGCTAGTTCACTGGCTCGGATTTGGCGCTGGATGGCTTCTTCACGGATGCTGTTGTTGGCTCTGGAGGGCTTCTGCTGGCGCTGGATTTGGCTCTGGAAGGGTTTCTCGCAGGCGTTGATGAATTGGTTGAAACAAGGGTTGTAAATCCTTGGTTCCTGTTTTTTTTCAGTGGACTCGTTGTGTTCCCTGGCTTGTTGAATTTTTGATCCGGAAGGCTTGTTCACTGGCTTGGATTTGGCGCTGGATGGCTTCTTCACGGATGTTGTTGTTGGCTCTGGAGGGCTTCTGCTGGCGCTGGATTTGGCTCTGGAAGGGTTTCTCGCAGGCGTTGATGGATTGGTTGAAACAAGGGTTGTAAATCCTTGGTTCCTGTTTTTTCCAGTGGACTCGTTTTGTTCCCTGGCTTGTTGAATCTTTGATCCGGAAGGCTTGTTCACGGGCTCGGTTTTGGCGCTGGATGGCTTCTTCACGGATGCTGTTGTTGGCTCTGGAGGGCTTCTGCTGGCGCTGGATTTGGCTCTGGAAGGGTTTCTCGCAGGCGTTGATGAATTGGTTGAAACAAGGGTTGTAAATCCTTGGTTCCTGTTTTTTCCAGTGGACTCGTTTTGTTCCCTGGCTTGTTGAATCTTTGATCCGGAAGGCTTGTTCACGGGCTCGGTTTTGGCGCTGGATGGCTTCTTCACGGATGCTGTTGTTGGCTCTGGAGGGCTTCTGCTGGCGCTGGATTTGGCTCTGGAAGGGTTTCTCGCAGGCGTTGATGAATTGGTTGAAACAAGGGTTGTAAATCCTTGGGGCTTGTTTTTTCCAGTGGACTCGTTGTGTTCCCTGGCTTGTTGAATTTTTGATCCGTGAAGGCTTGTTCGCGGGCTCGGTTTTGGCGCTGGATGGCTTCTTCACGGATGCTGTTGTGGCTCTGGAGAGCTTCTGCTGGCGCTGGATTTGGCTCTGGAAGGCTTCTCGCAGGCGTTGATGAATTGATCGAGATTAGGGTCGTAAATCCTTTCTCTCGATCCGGCTCGAAGGACCAAAAAATGTTGTTTCTTTGTTTTGAAACAACACTTGCGTTGAAGGTTTAGGCAACTGAACGACCAGACTCAGAAGTTCAAGGGATGTCTTAACTCCACAGTTGCCGAAGAGGTGTATTGATCAAACTGAAGACGAATGATGCTTTATTGATTACAATCTAAACTTATATACTAAATTGATTAATGACGATATAAAAATAACATTTCCATATATGGTATCAGAACACTAGCGAAGTCCCCTGTTGCATCGATTGTTTCCATCCAGTCAGCAGATTTTGGTCGATCGGCGGCTCGCTCGGCGTGATCCACTTTTGATTGCATTATAATTTAAATGGAATTTTCCATATTATTGAGTATGAATATTTTTAAGAATAATGTTCGAATTTCGAACAACACCCTTGCCCTAAAGTGGATATTTTCTGAGTTATTCACAAAAAACTGTTTTTCGTCTTGAATTTTCAGCTATTTCTTTTCCCTTCACGCCAAAAAGATGAAATTTTCAGGAACTGTTACTTAAACCATGTTTTAGATTTTACTACCCTAATATGCAAGAGAAAAAAGTTAGAGGTTGTTCCTAAATAGATGCCGAATTTTGATTCGAATTTGTATCGGAAACCTCTTTATTTCAACTAATCGGCCATCGGTTTTCTCTCCAGTGATAAATAAATAATTCTTTATGAACCATATGCAAGAACTTACCATGTTTTACTTACAATCTTTTTTTTAATGATAGATATCATTAATTTGGCAGATGTAATTAATGATATCTATCATTAAAAAAGAGAATGTAAAACATGGTAAGTTTTTGCATATGGTTCATAAGGAATTATTTATTTATCACTGGAGAGAAAACCGATGGCCGATTAGTTGAAATAAAGAGGTTCCCGATACAATAGCTCTGTATGAAGGTGAAACATGGGAGGAAGTGAAGCAAAAGGCAACGGATGATTTGAAGATATTGTCGAAATGGCTTCAATTGAATGAACTTACGGTAAACTCCGAGAAGACCAAGTACCTAACATTCTCCTCAAACGAAACAGGGCAACCAAATTTGGGAGTTCTACAGATAAATAATAAGTTGCACATTCCAGCCATGCAATCCACAAAATATCTGGGCATTTTCATCGATCAACATTTAAAATGGGATAAACATATGTCTTGCCTTACAAAAAAACTAAGAGGAATCCTATATAGATTTAGATATATAAGAAAATCAATAAGTTCTGAGAAACACATGCGTATTCTTTACTCTGCGTTGGTCTAATCACAGCTGTCATATGGGATAATAGGATGGGGTGGTGTTTTTGATGTGCACAAGAAAAGTATTGACATTATTCAGAAGTGTATCCTGAAAATAATGTATGGAAAAAAAATTACATTTCCAAGTTCCACTATCTACGAGATTTCTAAAGCACTAGATATTAGACAGATATATGCACAACAAATAATTTTGAAGGTTCACCAGAATAAAATACCAGTGAGACTAAAGGAACACAAATACACTACTAGAGCAAAACAAATAAATTATGAAAGAATAAGAGCTACGAAGAGAATTGGTCAGAGATGTAGTTCATATATTGCTTCAAGAATTTACTCCATTGTGCCGAAGACGTTGAGGGAGACCCGAGATGAAACAAAATTCAAAAAAGGAATAAAATTATGGCTGGCTGAGGGAGACCGAGCTAGGATCCATAAAATAATAAACTCGAATTAAATAAATTTCAGTGTGTGAATGAATACCTACTCCATTAAGTGAGATCACAATGGATATTGGACAGCGAAGACTACATAACTTGAATATATTACCGATCAGGACACTATAGTACCGATGAGGACGATGAAGCACCGATAGAGACAACGAATACTGAAGGAGACACAGTGGGGATATTTGAATTATTTTTTTGTTTATATTCTGTATATGGGTCTTTGAAAAAATGTTATTTGAGTTGAATAGGCTGGACACAGTTATCACTAGGATAACTCTACAGTTTGTTTTAGAGTTTATAAGTTTTTTTACAAATAAACTCTCTTATTATTATTATTATTAATAAATCTTCAAGGGGGAGATTATTCTCCTCAGTCCACCTGATGGCTAGTGAAAACGCTTTGACAGCATCTGTATGTTTCACCTTCTCCAAATTTACGTCACTCTCTGATTCAGAAGATTCTTTCTTATTTTCAATATTGCTCCTTAGGGCGTCCTGGATGAGTTCTTCGTCAGTTAAATTAAGGACAAACTCGTTTTCTCCAAGAGCCCATTTTGCGATATTTTCGCTGTTTAAATTATTTTCGCGATCAATGATCTTTAAGGACTCGGTAATTTGTTTCAAATCATTTTGACTTATTGGGCAAAGCTTCTTTTGTAGTTCCGCCAGAGGAATATTCTCGTCATCTGATTCTTCTGGTTCTGAAATATCGGGCCATAAATTCGCCCAACTTCTTCTGATATTTTTTGAAGTAATGCCCTTCCAAGATTGATCGAGATTGTCCATTACATCTTTTAAATTATACTGCTTCAAACATGTTATCACATCTTTATCATCATGTGAGATGATATGACTAAGCAGGCGTTTTCTGTATGACACTTTTATGTTCTGTATTAGATTCTGATCCATCGGCTGGAGAACTGCTGTACAGTTTGGAGGCAAATACATAATCCTGAAATTAGGATTAGTGTTGACTTCTTCTTCGGGTGGGTGTGAAGGTGCATTGTCTAATAATAGCAGTGCTTTAGCGGGTTTGTTAATTCCGACTGAAAATTTCTTGACCTCCGGTATGAAAGAATTTTTAAACCATTCCATAAATAGTGGTCTCGTCATCCAACCTTTGGGAGAAGCTTTGTATACAACTGGCAATGAAGTGACATTTTTGAATGCTCGTGGGTTCGCTGCTTTCCCCAAGACTAACAGTGGTAATTTATGCGACCCTGCTGCGTTGCAGCATGGCATAAATGTTAGACGGTCTTTTGAAATTTTTCGACCTGGTGCCGATTTTTCACCTTGATGGACCCAAGTGGTATCAGGTAATGTTCTCCAAAAAAGTGCCGACTCATCAGCATTGTATACCTGTTCGTTGCTTAATTGCATCTCTTCAACGACAGTTCTGAATTTTTCTTGAAACGGTATTTGTTTTGTTCGTAAGTGAAGATTTTGAGAATTTCACGTGATGTATTTAAAATACGTAAAAGTTGTAAAGTTATATTTGTCAGAAATGTGTACAATGTGATGTTATAGAATGGAATGTTAACAGTGTGGTGGTTTAGTTGTGAATATATGAAAAAATGTTTATCAAATCCCAGGTCAACTCAAGTGGCTTCTTCCCCTGTGCGTCTGGATCTTGCGTTCCCCTTGCTCCTCGTCTGTATCCCGGTGCCATGAAGAGGAATGCGTGGGCCAACTCGTCACTATGTGACCGGAGAATTGGGCAATAGACTTAACATAGCGCCCGCCTTGAAACACTCCAGGGTTTCAATGAAGACCATTATTGACTAGGAAGTACACAGATTTGGACCACTGGACGTTTTAGCTCGCTGGTGGCTGTCTTGATGGTTACCGTGCGTATTACGTCGTCCGTCCCCTTGTGGATTTGTAGAGTTCTACCCAGTTTCCATTTCAGAGGTGGAAGGCCGTCTGCTTTAACGAGTACCAGTAGACCAGTTTTCAGAATATGGGGATGCTCCTTTTTCCACTTCGTTCGAGTTTGCAAAGTGGACACGTACTCCTTGCTCCATCGGGACCAAAAATGTTGAGTTATTTGTTGTGCCCTCTGGAATCTCGAAAGACGATTCTCTTTGATGTCAATGAAGTTGGGTTCTGGTAACTCAGTTAATCTTTCTCCTATCAGGAAATGTGCCGGGGTAAGAGGAGTAGTGTCATTGGGATCAGTGGACATAGGGTAAAGTGGTCGGGAATTCAAACACGCTTCTATTTGACATAAAATGGTATTGAATTCTTCAAAAGTTAAAGAGGCGTTACCCATAACACGTTTCAAATGATACTTGGTAGACTTAACGCCTGCTTCCCAGATACCACCAAAATGAGGTGCACTGGGAGTGATGAAATGCCATTGAATACCCTCGCTTGCTAGTTGGCTACTAAAATCATGTTTGAACGAATTTAAAAATTGTTTCATTTCGTTATTGGCACCTACAAATGTGGCGCCATTGTCAGAATAGATTTCTCTGCATTTACCTCGTCTTGCCATGAAACGACGCAAAGATGCCAAGAAACATTCGGTGGTGAGGTCACTGACAACCTCCAAGTGTAAAAAACATACGAAGAGTGCAATGTACGCTTTGAAAGTTTTGAAGTTTCTACTCTTTCTGTCACGTAGTTGAAACGGCCCCGCATAATCAACACCAGTTATAGAAAATGGTCGTGATGGGGTTATGCGTAAGGGAGGAAGATTACCCATTATATATTCCTGTGGTTTTGCCTTACATCTGAAGCATCGAACGCATTCATGTACCACCTTTTTCACTAAATTACGACCAGATAATGGCCAAAACCTTTCTCTAATCGATGGCAGCAAAGCTTGGGGTTCAGAATGCAGTAATCTGATGTGTTCGTGACGTACGATTAATATAGTTAGGTGACAGTTTGAAGGAAGAACAATGGGGTATTTCTTCGAAAAATAAAGTTAGATTGCTTTAGTCTACCATCAACACGAATTACTTGATTGACTTGATCAAAAAATGGGTTCAAACTAAACAGTTTACTCTTTGGATGTATTGCTTTAGAGTTGGACAATTTGTAATATTCGTCGCTAAAATAATGTTTTTGTACAATTCGGATGAGAAAATTGAGCGCTTCATCAAGTTCGTAAGGAGAAAGAGACTCTTGCTGATTAGGTATTTCAGCACGTTTGATTTTATTCAAAAATCTAAATAAGTAGGCGAATATACGCTGCAATTTCATTATAGATGATTTTGATTTAATTATTTCTAGAATGCGTGAAACAAAACTATCAGAAGTGTTAACGAATGCGTTGGATTTATTTCGAAGCTCTGGAAGCTCAGAAATAGGCACAACAGTAGCGTTGGTTTCGTGAGAGGGCCAACTACTTCGCTGTTGGGCTAGCCATTGAGGACCATGAAACCAAAAATTAGATTTAATAAAATCCGTTGGAATCAAACCGCGAGACAGAAGATCTGCGGGATTATCCTCAGTGCGCACGTGATTCCATGACGTTGTATTTGAGAGGTTCTGAATCTGTGCAACCCGATTTGCTACAAATGTTTTTAATGTATATGGGGGTGTTTGAATCCAAGCAACACATATGTTTGAGTCACACCAATAAAAAATATCGTTAGGCTCAGAAAGACATATGCGTACCTTATCCATTAATTCAGCCAGTAGCAGTGCTCCAGATAGCTCCAATCTAGGAATAGTTAGAAGTTTCAATGGTGCTACCCTTGTCTTTGCACAATACAAATTACACGTATAATTACCCAAAGAATCGCAGCAACGAATATAAATACAGGCGCCATATGCTGTCTGAGATGCATCACAAAATCCATGTAATTGTACTGAAATAGGGTTAGAACATGGTGCTTGTCGTGGTATTTTGAGCGAGTTCAGATAGTGCAGTTGTGACTTGTAAGTAGACCAGGCTGTATGAAGATCACTGGGAAGAGATTCGTCCCAAGACAACTTGAGTTTCCAAATTTCTTGCAATAAGACCTTGGCCTTTATAGTGACAGGTGATAAAAGACCAAGTGGGTCGAAAATTTGGGCAGTGGATGATAAAATTTGACGTTTAGTTATTTTGGAGTTGTGTTGAGAAATATTTATGGAATATTGCAAGGAGTCATTTGTTGGATTCCAAAGTAATCCAAGTGTTTTACTTTGATCGTTGTCCCCTAGGTGCAATAGACCAGGATCAGATTCAGTCAGGGAAGTTTCAGCATTCGAAATCCATTTTCTCAATGGAAAGCCATAATCGATTAACAGTTTTGATATATTTTCTTTGCGGTAATTTATCTCCTCAACAGTGTTAGCCCCGGTAAGAAGATCGTCCACATAAAAGTCATGCAGAATAATATAAGAAATTTCAGGATAGTGATCTTTGTGACGATGTGCGATTTCTTGTAGTGATCTAATCGCAAGAAATGCTGAGGAGGCGAGTCCGTAAGTAATGGTGTTCAGTACGTATACTTTAATTTCATCTTCAGCGCTGAAACGCCACAGTATTTTCTGAAGGTTACGTTGTTTTTCGTTAACTAGTATTTGGCGGTACATTTTCGTTATGTCCGCACTTAAAACATATTTGTGTCATCTAAATCTTAATAATATGTAAAAGATATTTTCTTGGATTTGAGATAAAAACTGTGTCTTAGGATATTCCTCCAATTCCCAAATCTTAGCAATCTGTTTTTCTAAAGAATTTGTTGTGAAAATGCAGTGTGTTGAATAATTTAGGCTATTCATCACGTTCAACTGAACCGATATCAACCAACCTAATTTTGTTTTTTGTAGTATTGGCAGACCGTCACCCAATTTGACCTGACCAATACTTAAGAGGTCCCAAAATGTGTCAGCTCCTATCAATAAATCTATAGGAGCCGGTTTGTCAAAGTTAGAATCTGCCAAAGTGAGATTTCTAGGGATCTTTAATCTCGTAGAATCAAAGGGTAAACTTGGTAGACAATCGGTTATTCGTGGCAAGCGAATATTGAACAAGTTCGTGTCATTTACAGCATTGGATTGCTGTGAATTACTCGAAGTATAGTTTTGTTCCTTAGCAAGTACGAATTTTCTGACAGCAGAGGTAATTGCATAGAAATCATCTTCGAATTTTCGTCTTTCTGTGTAGTGAATTGTTGAATAATTCGAATGGTAATCATTATCGTCAGTTTCAATCTCGAGTTGAGCACAATTGAATTCTTCTAGAAGTTCATCGGCTTTTTTAAGTCGAGCTTGCAAATTGCTGATATCAACGTTATCTAAATTTTTTACAGATTCGAAATGATTTCTGAATCGGGTTAAGGCACCCTTCACAGAAGTACGTTTAATTTTATTAGCGTTCGACATATTGTGTTAAGTTTCGAAACGTTAAGTCACCAAGTATAATCGAATATAAATGTGTTATGTTTTATGTATGTAAATTGTAAAAATCAATTAAAGACAAATGTAACGTGTTAAACAAAGGATGGAAGTAAAAGGAAGGCACTAACCTGTGTAATGTAGAACTCTGTAGGTGCTACTGTGTAAAAGTGGTTCAGGATAGCGTGTTTTCCTCTTGTGTTGTGGAAATCAGGATGAGCTGCGTTTTCTTCGTGTTGTAGAATGCACTTTCATCCGGCTCGAAGGACCAATGTTTTGTTCGTAAGTGAAGATTTTGAGAATTTCACGTGATGTATTTAAAATACGTAAAAGTTGTAAAGTTATATTTGTCAGAAATGTGTACAATGTGATGTTAACAGTGTGGTGGTTTAGTTGTGAATATATGAAAAAATGTTTATCAAATCCCAGGTCAACTCAAGTGGCTTCTTCCCCTGTGCGTCTGGATCTTGCGTTCCCCTTGCTCCTCGTCTGTATCCCGGTGCCATGAAGAGGAATGCGTGGGCCAACTCGTCACTATGTGACCGGAGAATTGGGCAATAGACTTAACAGTATTACAGCGGCAACGTCACTGGACAGTTTTTCACCACAGACCTTCAAAAAACGAATTCCATGCCTCAGCTTGAATTTGTCTAACCATCCAGAACTTGCTAAAAAGTCCGTTTTCCCTGTTATCTACTATATAAAAATAAGTCGGGTTTTTCTCACTGACGCTATAAGTCCAGAACGCACGAACCGATTTCAACGGTTTTGCATTCGTTGGAAAGGTCTCGGGCTCCGCGAGGTTTGTAGCAAAGAACATTCAGGAAAAATTTCAAGATATCGAGAAGAACGTAAGAAATTGGTAAATTTCTGACATTTCTGAAAATTTCATTATTTATGACATTGAATTCAATGACAACTGTCAAGTCTCCTCACGAGAGGGAAGTGTTTCCAAAAAAATCCTCATTTCAGAAGAAAAAGGCCAGATCCAAATGAAACAAGGTATGAATATCGGTTTTCAATCGTTTTATAACGTTTATTACTAAAAATATTTTTTCCAGAAACTATTAAATTATAAGGAAGTACGTGACAATTGTCAATTCAGTTCAGAGGTCAAAAAAGCTCTAGGAAATTTGCAATTTTGAGAAGGAAAACGAACAGATCCGAATCAAACAGGGTACGAATATCGTTTTTGAGTAGTTCTATAACGTTTATTAATGAAGATATTTGTTCCAGCAATTTAATATAAAAATAAGTCGGGTTTTCCTCCCTGACGCTATAAGTCCAGAACGCACGAACCGATTTCAACGGTTTTGCATTCGTTGGAAAGGTCTCGGGCTCCGCGAGGTTTGTAGCAAAGAACATTCAGGAACAATTTCAAGATATCGAGAAGAACGTAAGAAATTGGTAAATTTCTGACATTTCCGAAAATTTCATTATTTATGACATCGAATTCAATGACAACTGTCAAGTCTCCTTACGAGAGAGAAGTGTTTCCAAAAAATTCCTCATTTCAGAAGAAAAAGGCCAGATCCAAATGAAACAAGGTATGAATATCGGTTTTCAATCGTTTTATAACGTTTATTACTAAAAATATTTTTTCCAGAAACTATTAAATTATAAGGAAGTACGTGACAATTGTCAATTCAGTTTAGAGGTCAAAAAAGCTCTAGGAAATTTGCAATTTTGAGAAGGAAAACGAACAGATCCGAATCAAACAGGGTACGAATATCGTTTTTGAGTAGTTCTATAACGTTTATTAATGAAGATATTTGTTCCAGCAATTTAATATAAAAATAAGTCGGGTTTTCCTCCCTGACGCTATAAGTCCAGAACGCACGAACCGATTTCAACGGTTTTGCATTCGTTGGAAAGGTCTCGGGCTCCGCGAGGTTTGTAGCAAAGAACATTCAGGAACAATTTCAAGATATCGAGAAGAACGTAAGAAATTGGTAAATTTCTGACATTTCCGAAAATTTCATTATTTATGACATCGAATTCAATGACAACTGTCAAGTCTCCTTACGAGAGGGAAGTGTTCCAAAAAATTCCTCATTTCAGAAGAAAAAGGCCAGATCCAAATGAAACAAGGTATGAATATCGGTTTTCAATCGTTTTATAACGTTATTACTAAAAATATTTTTTCCAGAAACTATTAAATTATAAGGAAGTACGTGACAATTGTCAATTCAGTTTAGAGGTCAAAAAAGCTCTAGGAAATTTGCAATTTTGAGAAGGAAAACGAACAGATCCGAATCAAACAGGGTACGAATATCGTTTTTGAGTAGTTCTATAACGTTTATTAATGAAGATATTTGTTCCAGCAATTTAATATAAAAATAAGTCGGGTTTTCCTCCCTGACGCTATAAGTCCAGAACGCACGAACCGATTTCAACGGTTTTGCATTCGTTGGAAAGGTCTCAGGCTCCGCGAGGTTTGTAGCAAAGAACATTCAGGAAAAATTTCAAGATATCGAGAAGAACGTAAGAAATTGGTAAATTTCTGACATTTCTGAAAATTTCATTATTTATGACATCGAATTCCATGACAACTGTCAAGTCTCCTTACGAGAGGGAAGTGTTTCCAAAAAATTCCTCATTTCAGAAGAAAAAGGCCAGATCCAAATGAAACAAGGTATGAATATCGGTTTTTAATCGTTTTATAACGTTTATTACTAAAAATATTCGTTCCAGAAACTATGAAATTATAAGGAAGTACGTGACAATTGGCAATTCAGTTTAGAGGTCAAAAAAGCTCTAGGAAATTTGCAATTTTGAGAAGGAAAACGAACAGATCCGAATCAAACAGGGTACGAATATCGTTTTAGAGTAGTTCTATAACGTTTATTAATGAAGATGTTTGTTCCAGCATTTTTGAAATAACCAGGAAGAACAAAATATTTTTGACATAGGTACGTCTGATGTAAACATTTGTTCGTTTCGAGCGGAAAACGTTATTTGAATCGGTAAGTCCATATGAAATCATCAACTTCAACGTTCATTCAACGAATTCCTAACATTTCAGCAATCAAAAGCATCATTTATGGTCGCAGTGATATTTGAGGCTTCTACTAAACCGAATTTAACTTTTCACTGACAAAAATAACGTAATGAGAACAAAATTCGGGGATTATTCGTATTTTAGGAAAAAATACGCCAGGAAACGATACTAAACTGTATGTATTATGATAATTATCGATATTTCAATATATTTTTTTGATTTTCTGATATGTTTACATTTTTTTTGATTTCTAATAAAACCCGTTGAAGTCTGAGATAAACAGTCGTCACGTGTAACCAGGCAAGTGGTGTAACGACTAACGTCTAGGTGTGTGGACCCGGTAGTGTACCGGGTTCGAAGTCCCTTTCGTGGCATGTTCTGTTTATTCTGGATAAGAAAATTGTTTCCAGATTCAAAGAAAGCTGATGAAAGTAATTCAAACTTTTTATGTGCATATTTTATATAGGTACGTTTTAGATATATACAGGGTGTTTCTATAAATCTATCAATTATTTCACATTTCTACGTTATAACAGAAAGCTTTCAATGAAATTGAAAAGGCTTTTGAATTTCGAGTGATTTGTTATAGGAGGTGGGATTTTAAATATAGATCCGTTGCTTCGGATTCATACGGGATATATCAGAAATAAAAATAAACAAATCTTTATGTGAAATGTTCATATACGATTTAAACTTGAAGTGGTAAATCAGTGTTTCTGTAATGGGAAGAGAGACTTTCAGGTGAAATATTTTTCTGACTTTGAGGGCCCATATCTTCCTAACTAAGGCAGATTGACAATTGTATTTTTTTCACTGATATTGTTCAGGGAGCCAATATGATTTGATGAATATCTCCTGAATCCCAAAATTCAAAAAGTTTTATTTTTTTCATAATGTTCCGTCAATTTTAAGAATGTTAAAAATTCCAGGGTATAGATGACCAAAGATGTCGAAAAACGGTGGTGGACACTTTTGAAAAACACCGAAAATCAAATGACTATAATTGAATTTTTCTTTCTAAAAATCGATTTCTCAGTAGAAATTCATAAATTTTACGTCTATTCCTTCAAAAGCAAAGAATCAAGAGAAAATTCGCCATTTGAAAATTCTGGATTTCACAAGAGAAAAAAAATAAAATCGAAAGTGTTTTTTTTTTCAGAAAAGCTGAAAAGTTGTCTGAATATTTTTCATTTAACGCATAATCGATTCCCTCAATATGAATCCAAATTGCATCGGGGGCAGATTTACCATTGAAACCCGGCTATACCCTTTCAATACCCTTTCAGTTTTTGACATGAATTTTCGATCACACGATACAGTTCTCTGAAATACACCAGACATAAAAATAATAATTTAAATGAGTGAAAGCTAAATTGAATCAGATATAAATAAAATAAAGGGAGAAGAATCACTTTGATTTGCAGGGATTTTTGTTAATCGTTTCATAAATTTCTCAATTTCAAAATAATATTGTACGAAGACCCAAAAAAATTGACGTCAAACAAAAATTTACATTCGCAAAATTTTCTAACAATAAAAAAATTCTTCCATTCTCAATGTCCAGGAACTTATTTCCAAAATTTTTCAACTTTCAAATTATGAGCTGTTCCCAGATAGTGTGAGTCTGCATTGAAAATTAGTAATGGTAACCAGTGGAGTGAATTGGGACAGTTCTCCGATATTGTCTAATAATTATATCGGGCAGTATTAAATTAGAAATAATATTTGTGCTTAAAGAGACAAACCAAATGTTTGCAAAGGATTCTAATCAAATACATATATTATAATCAATAAAACTAACTCTGGAGAAATCTTTCAATGGTACATAAATTTTTTCCTTAATTTTGATTATTCCATTAACAGCGGAATTACTTTCATAACATATAATTGATTCTACATCGAAATTATACAGGGTGTTCCTAAATTGAACGTACAAACGAAAAGGGGAGATTCCTTAAGTGAGTTCAAGAAAAAAAGTCCCATAAACATGAGGTCGCAAACGTTTCGTTTTCGAGATAGAGAGTGTTGAAGTTTGAATTTTTTTCAAGTTTTTTTCTCATAGTATTTACGCTTCACAAGATATTCAACTGAAATTTGGCATAGATATTACATTTGAGAGTTCTCACCCCGTGACATGGCAATTTCGATAGAAGATCTACAGGGTGATATTTTTTCTGGAACACTGCCACCTGTTCTTCTGCAGAACTTTTTTTTGGTGAGCAACTGTTAATTTGAAAAAATGTAAAAAGAAGCTTTGTTTTTATACTAAACTTTTCGGTCTCTTGTAGTTTTGTCGTATCTACCAACGATTTCGAGAAAAAAAATTGAACGATTCTCTCGAAATCCTCGTGAAAATCCAAATTATGATGGGAAGGCCATATGTGGTGAATGAATTCAGTGTCAGTTTTTATGGAAATGATTATGATCTGTAGCGATGATTCATAAAGATTCGATAAACTCGTATAATCAACACATGTTTTTGATTAAAACTTTAACACCCTGTATCTCGAAAACGAAACGTTTGCGACCCCATGTTTTTGGGACTTTTTTTCTTAAACTCACTTAAGGAATCTTCCATTTTCGTTTGTACGTTCAATTTAGGAACACCCTGTATAACACATTTTTACGTTACCGTCGGTTCGTCACTCAAGTGTCAGCATAGCAACCGATGATATCAATGATATTTGTATTTGAGGTCGGGGTGCACGCATGAAGAATACCAACAACTTTTTTAAACCTCTTTTGCTTACAGAGCCATTTTTGAATGGCAAACTTCAGCCATTTTTTCTACTCTGATCTGAAACGAAAATAATGAAATGTTATTATAGATCGTTGCTTTATATTTAAACGGAACACAGTTTTTAATGTCTATGACTAACGTATTGTGCCTTAATATTTTGCTTTTCTTCTGTAGTGAAATATATCCCAGATATGTGATTTGTTGTTGAAAATTAAATAGAAAAAGTGAGAAATTATTTCAAGAATATATGACTAATGTTTTATAAAGCCTTTCCCAATTCAAAATATTTGTTCTTTCCACTTCATTTTCACTCTTTTCTACGAAAGCCATTTTAGATTTTGTACGCAATAACGATTGAGTGAGGTTGCTCATTTAATTACTTCGTATACATTCAAAGCTCTTCTTTTCTTGCTTTGCAGAATGCTTTATAGCAGGCATCGGCAACCTACGGCCCGCGGGCCACATGCCGCTCCCGAACAGAATTTTCTTGGCCCGCCAATAAATTTTTTCACACCGTGGCAATTGCGATAGAATATAATTCAAGAAGACAATATACTTCCAAACATTTGCAGAAATTCTGAAGTTGGACTGGATAACATAGAAATGAAAGAATAGAGAAATTGAAATTTGGTTAGACAGCAGAATATCTTTGTGAAAGGTAATGAAGAAGCTGAAGATATCGTTATCGGGCAAGTTACCTATATCGTTATTAAGAAGAGAGCAGGATACTCGAAGACATTTTCAGAAATTATGAAAGACTGCTTGATAAAACTTGTTGATACTTTGAATCTAGATGAAAGAAAACGTTTGCAGATTTAAGAAAAACAGTCGAAAGACAAACAGATTCAATAGCTGTGATTATAAAAGTCGCTTTTGGAGAAGTGGTGGAAACATCTGTAGCTTTTTTTAAAGCATTAGATGAAAGCACTGACATTATTGACACAGCACAGTATTTTCATTCGCACAATCGTTCAAAATTACTTGCTTTAAAACGAACCTAATATTGATGCTTTTGCGGAAAAAAAGTAACCTTGGGTGTCTCATTAGTTAGAACTCCTGACTGATAAGTCATAGAGTTTTTTTTGTTGAATTATATCAGTTTAAGTTTTTTTTAATCTTTTCCATTGTGAGGAACATAATATAAGGTTCGTTGAAATTTGTTTAATTACTGTTAGAAATTTTATTTTGGCACGTGATCTACGAAAAAAAATTCTATTTGGCCCCTTACAAAAAATTGCCCATGCCTGCTTTATACATTTCATGGTATTAGAAACAATGTGTAACTGCAATAAAACTATTCCTGGTGATGGCTCCTTAAGTAACGATAATTCAATGTCTGATTCCACTTTCCACGATTGCGCAACCAAAACGTAAAAAAACTACAAATGCTTAACCATCCAATACATATTCTTACAATGGCGAAACAGCTACTTCTTCCCATATAGATGAATTTCCCGCACCTCGTGAAGGGCGCGGAAAAACCTAGCAAAAGTGCCACCTCTGGATTCAGCACCTTTGGACATAATTGACAATTTACTGATTCGCTAAATCCTTATTTATGCCAAAACAACTGTTCTTCATATTTTTACACAAAATGTGGAAAATATGACGTTTTCTTTGCCGAAACGAGAAAGAATTATTTTTTCAGAGAATTTCATCTCGTATAAGTTTTCATACGTATGTGCATAGGAGGCCAAAATGGCAGTCTGTAAATAGACGTTACTGCACGTGAACCCATATTTGGCTTCTGTTTTTCTAAAAACAATGAACTTTTTTTCATTTTATATTTCGTCTAATTAGCTCTAATAAACATATAACAGAAAAATATTTTGTTTCCTCCCAATTCAATAATTCATGTAAAAGAGTTGATCAGGATCTCGCTGTGGAGGAGGGACAAGATCGCCGTGTATTGAGTATTGTAAAAATGCGAGATCTAAGGGTGGCAACGCCTACATAAGATTGATAGTTATGTAGTTAACTAGGTTATTATGCCAGCAACGAATGAATATACAGGATTATTCCGCTGGAGACTGTCAGATTTCAGTGTAGTCAAGGCAGTTTCAAAACGATGTTTGCTTTATGCCTGTATTGACAGTCTACAGGGTGATTTTTCTGATTTTACCGATTCTTTTATTCATAACTTTGGTATGACTTGATCAATTTTTATGAAATTCAGTGTGGAATAATAGGACTGTGTACATACATTTAAGGATTTCAACACTTCTTCAAAAATACACGGGAATAATTATGATAAGTTCAGATTGAATTTGCAGTTTGAAAAAACACCCTGTACGTTCCATTTTCAAAAACTCGCTACCTGCTTCAGATTCTATTAGACTACAGGCCGGGTTGAAAAAATTATGGGTCATTTGAACCACCAGGTGACCTATCTAGAACGATATAAAAACATAAAATAATAAGATTCAGCACTATGCCGTCACTTGTAAGCTGTCCAACTGAGTGCAGGTGAGAATTCGAAAGTACAGGTAGAGTGGGTACATTTTGGTCACATATTTCTGTACGGCATTCTTACCGTACTCATGACACTGAAGTTAGCAGACCCCATGTGTCATGAGTACTTCTCAAAATATTTCTTTTTTTTGGAATTATCAAAGACGATATGTTTATATTTTGGTATAAATGGATAGAATACAAACCCATATTCAACATAGTTCTAACTAGGAACCTAGAATCACGAAAAGACTATGAAAATTTGTACGAATAAATTAATTTTCTTTTTATTCCCTTTGGACCAACGAAAATGTACGCCATATGAAAGAATATTATCTTTGCATAAAATACTTTCAAAATAAATTTATTTCATGTTGTGTCAAATCACCCCCTGGACTACGGAAAGAGAGGGGATTGCAACCCTAGATTTTTTCCCTTGTCGCATGATTTTTGTACGCGTTGCGGAATAATGGATTAGAAGCAGTATTGAAATAGTATGACACAGATGCCGTACAAAATCAAATGACTAAATGTGCCCTGGTAATTGTCGAAAAATTAAAAAAAAATTCGACTTTGTGGCTCCACATTTTTTACGGCGCTAAGCGTTTTCTTATTATTTTTCACGGATCTATCGATGGTAAGAATGCCGTACAAAAATATGTGACCAAAATGTACCCACTCTACCTGTACTTCGAATCTCACCTGCACTCAGTTGGACAGCTTACAAGTGACGGCATAGTGCTGAATCTTATTATTTTATGTTTTTATATCGTTCTAGATAGGTCACCTGGTGGTTCAAATGACCCATGATTTTTTCAACCCGGGCCTGTAGTCTATATCATGAATTATCATTACTGAAGCATATTTAGTTTCAACGTCGGAAGTCCAGTTTTTCCAGTAAAAAATTTCGAAGATGAATAATATCGTAATTTCGCTCCAAGGCAGTCACATTGAATTATTTCTGTCTATCCTGTATCACAGCCGTCTAAAGTCTCTATAGACGGCTGTGCCTGTATCATAGATATAGAGTATAGAAAAAGGAAAGGGCCCTGCATTTGTAGTACTAAAAAACGACTACATTTTTTAGTTCAAATTTGATCCAGAGATAATAGAGGTAATAAGAATTGACGCGAAATTCGTATTCCCTTCAGGATGTTTCATTTTTATATTTTAAATTCATAATTTTCAACAAAATTCAGTATTTCATGTGTAATATTTTTATTAGGTATGCATTCATAGAAGATACCTATTACAAAAGTATTAGGGTATTATTGTAAGATTTATACATGGATTGAATATGAATATACTCAGTGCGTCTGTGGAATTCCAGTTTCTGGCTCAGTTCAATTGCAGCTTTGTTGTCCACCATCACTGTTTGAATTGACGGAAAAATTTTTCCTGAATAGTCACTTCAACCATTTCATTTTCGTGCAGCTTCACTATCAGCCACTATTTCTGCCTCTATCGTGGAAATAGCAACAGATGTTTGACGTTGATCAAGCCAAGATATAGCTTCACCTGCATACATCCATAAAACACCAGTTGATCATCCAGTTTCACTATCTTGTTCGTAATCTGCATTACTGAAGGGTACAAACTCATCTTTCTTCCACTTTTTTCGAGACGACACTAACGGCAAAAGCTGTTCGAAGTGAAATAATATTTGTGCAAACGAATTGATTGGCATTTTTTAATTTCAATGACATTTCCCGTGTATATTGATTTCGAAACTTATAATCATAGAACCAGAATTTTAACCATTCTATAGTGACATTAGTTCACATTTGACCCAGAGATGGCGCTCATACACTGTAGTCGTGTCGTTTCCTATCTTTATACTATATAATCTTTGTCCTGTATAAAAAAATAAAAATAAAAATACCTTTGGATCTACTGTCAATACCTATCATAATATTTATACCGAAGAAAAACCCATAACACTTGATAGCAATGCTAACTAGAGATAAGTTTTAAAGAAAGGTTTTATGAAATTCGAATTTAACGACGAATAATTTTGCAACTGTGTGGAGAGGTCAACATACTTTATAGTATCATAATTTGAAAAACTCAGGCTGCTCCTAAAGTCACTAACAAGGTTACATTCAGTTACTTATATAACTTCATGAAACAGCCTGTATAACGGAACTTAACGTGGTTTGCGGTGTTTGGAGATCTGTAACCTCTTGTTATGCAGAACCCAAGGCATAATGATAAAATTCTGAAGAATTATCATAAAAAAAATTAAAAACTCATTTTTTGCAGCTGCAATTTGGGAACGACCTATAGAACAAACCGGATGTAAGAATTTCGTGAAAATCTGATATATTGTTCCTTAGGTTGATATTAATACAGGGTGAATTCTGTTGAACTGTACATACTTCACACAGAGATAGAGGACACTTTGCTGGTTTCAAAAAGACCCCACATGAAAGGTCTCAAACGATTCGTTTGAATTATACAGGGTGATTTCCAGTTTTGGGTCATATTTTCAAAGTGCTCTATTGGACGAACGAATAATCACAAATTCATCAAATTTGGTACGTGGGAGGACTGTATCAATCTCCTTACAGCTGAGTTAACAGATTTTCAGTTTCCAGGACCGGACTCTATTTTTCTGATATTATCGGAATTTATGAAAAAAAAACACCGCGTAGATGAAAAAGTCAATAAACCTGTCATTGCAGTTCAAACAACACTGAAAACTCTTCAATTAAGAGTAATAAATTCACGTGGCACACCTACAAATTCAGAGAAAAAAAATTGAATATGCGTACTCGGAGATAAATTTTTTGGACGGCCTAATTCACATGGCAAACCATACCCAAATGTATCAAAAGTTGAAGACAGGAGAATATTATCAGTTTAAATCCTCTCGATATTCTAATATTCCCATATTCAGGTAATTTTCGTCAGTTTCCAGGACCGGACTCTATTTTTCTGATATTATCGGAATTTATAAAGAAAATCACCCTGTAGATAAAAAAGTCAATAAACCCGTCATGGCAGTACAAACTGCACTAAATACTCTTCAATAAAGAGTAATAAAATCACGTGGCACACCTACAGATTCAGAGAAAAAAAAATTGAATAGGGGTACTCGGAGATAATTTTTTTTGTACGGCCTAATTCACAAAAAAAAACATACCCAAATGTATCAAAAGTTGGATAATGATGGTTAAGATGTTCTACGCATTCAAGTATTCCAATATTCAGGGACGGACTCCCATTTCAGATTGGGTTTTTCAATAGATGATAGGTCGAAAGATTCGCCCTGAATATGGAACACCCCAAAAAACTGTTACGGGAGACCAAACAACATTAAATAACCTACAAGAAATTTTCATGAAATTGCGAGACACACAAATAGATTTTAAAAAAATTGCATAATTTTACTCAGAGATAATTTTTTTAGACGGCTGAAGTTTAGTAGAAGAACTATACCGAAATGAATGAAAAGTCGAATATTATCAGGTTATATCCACTCCAGGGATTATGGAATACTTTCATGGGGAGTGAATATAACCTGATAATATTCGATTTTTCATGCATTTCGGTATAGTTCTTCTTCTAAACTTCAGCCGCCCAAAAAAATTATCTCTGAGTACAATTATTCAATTTTTTTTAAAATCTAATTGTGTGTCTCGCAATTTCATGAAAATTTCTTGTAGGTTATTTAATGTTGTTCGGTCTCCCGTAACAGTTTTTTGGGGTGTTCCATATTCAGGGCGAATCTTTCGACCTATCATCTATTGAAAAACCCAATCTGAAATGGGAGTCCGTCCCTGAATATTGGAATACTCGAATGCGTAGAAGATCTTAACCATTAATATCCAACTTTTGATACATTTGGGTATGTTTTCTTTGTGAATTAGGCCGTACAAATAAAATTATCTCCGAGTACCCATATTCAACTTTTTTTTCTCTGAATCTGTAGGTGTGCCACGTGATTTTATTACTCTTTATTGAAGAGTATTTAGTGCAGTTTGTACTGCCATGACGGGTTTATTGACTTTTTTATTTACAGGGTGATTTTCTTTATAAATTCCGATAATATCAGAAAAATAGAGTCCGGTCCTGGAAACTGATAATCTGTTAACTCAGCTGTAAGGAGATTGATACAGTCCTCCTACGTACCAAATTTGATGAATTTGTGATCATTCGTTCGTCCAATAGAGCATTTTGAAAATATGACCCAAAACTGGAAATCACCCTGTATAATTCAAACGAATCGTTTGAGACCTTTCATGTGGGGTCTTTTTGAAACCAGCAAAGTGTCCTCTATCTCTGTGTGAAGTATGTACAGTTCAACAGGATTCACCCTGTATAATAATTATGTATAAATGGGTAAAATTCACTGTACGCGCTTTTTCTAAGTTAGTGTGTGAGGTCCTTTGAAATAATCATTTACCAAGTATATTCAGAAATATGTGATTGGCAGTACAATGAGCTAACATCAACTCTCAGCAGAAATATATTTGCATAGCTAGTTCTTTCATACTCGTTCTGAGAGAACCCTGAAGTCGGTCTACTGTGCCTTTGTGGAGAATACACTAAGGTATGGGGAAACGGTGCCCAACGTGAACCAGTCTTCAGATTGCAGAGACATGCAATTAGGATTTTGGTTGGAATAGGATAATATAGAGAATGTTACCAAAAAATTATGATGAATATTTAAAAAATTTCTTTTTCTTCTTCTTCCGTCTTCCTCTTAGGCTCAGAGCCTGTTCTTCTTCGATGATGTTAATTCGGTGCGTAAGTTTCACTCCATCTCTTTCTGGGTCGACCGATACTTCTCCTTCCTAGAGGTGATTTATCCCTTGCCTTCTTCACCATTCTGTCTTGTTCCATTCTTTCTATGTGCGCGTTCCATTCTACCTTTCTGTTATTAATCCACTCTCCGATTTTCTCCACTTCACACAGATTTCTGATCTCATCACTCTTTTCTCTGTCGTACAGGGTTTTTCCGGAGATTCTGCGAAGAATCTTCATTTCCGCTGTCTCCAGCATACGTCTTGTCCTCGCAGTATCTGGCCTGGTTTCAGCCGTGTAAGTCACGATCGGTCTTATGGTACCTTTATAAATTCTTGCCTTGGTTTTTATGTTTAGATGTTTATTCCTCCATATAGTGTCGTTAAGGCAGCCTGCAATTTTATTTGTGCTCATGACTTGCTGAGAAACCTCATCTTCAATGCTGTCATAACTGGATAATTCGATAATTCGATGCCCAAGTATTTGAATTAAAAAATTTGAAATTTTTAAATTATCTTTACTTCAGAGGGACGGCAAATTGTTTTGGGTGGAAAATAGTTTAATCCGGTCTTGGTATACCTATTTATCAATAGGTACTCCTTCTCAATAAGATGATGTAAGTCTAAATGTCTGTAATTTTCGTATTATGAGCCAAAAATGCTCTCAAACGATAGGGTTCGACTCCCTGATGAGGAATCCGTAGTCAAACTCAATTCTGTTCGGCCGTTAGCTTTCGAAGGGATTGTAATAGAGATTTGAGATTTTCAGGATAAGTACAGGTCCCAAATGCCTCGGCTAAGTTCGTTAACCAGACAAATCGTACATATAGTTCAATGAAATATGGCCATTCAGAATTATTTCTGTTACCAATATCTCAGACAAAACGAAACCAATCGAAATGTAATGTTGCGGCAATATGCAAGATGCTCGTAATAAACCTCAAGCAAAGTTTCGTGGCCATAGTGTACACAAACACAAAGAAAATTCAATCAGAATATTGAAAGAAAGAAACTTCATATTTCCATAAAAAGATAGTATTGACAGAACCATAGATAATTCAATTTGAATATTGAAAAGAAGCATGGGCGTATTTACGGGGGGGGGGTACTGGGGGTAATTACCCCCCCCCCAAAACAAAATTTTGCAATACCACTCCTAGAAGAACACTCGCTAAATCTTACCACTACCCCCCCAAAAGAAAATTTGCAATACCCTCCTAGAAGAATACTCGCTAAAACTTACCACTACCCCCCCCAGACTGGCTCTCTGGATACGCCCATGAAAAGAAGAATCTATATTGTATTTCCATAACAGGATATCCGATTCGAGTGAATGAATACTGATATAATGGATGTTCATGCAAAATTTCAAAAGGATCTAGGATCACATTATCAAAACCATAGAATTAATTTTTTTATTATTTATTCTTATCATATTTCTTTCTCTGAATAATTTTCAGAACATAATTTCGATTGTGTTGAGATTCTGCATTTATATATTTGGTATCAAGTCCCATATTAAATTCGTTCAAAAGCTTATGCTCAGGTCTTCTAAATTTTTTATTTATGCATTTGAATGTTCAGCACCTATTCTTCAGTGATAATTATCGAAATTCCTCATTTTTGCGACAATTCAAATTGATAAATTACGTAATTGATAGTAATGCGATCTTTATATATGATGGAAAACGTCTCCTGGTTATCTCCTAAGTCAATGACATAATAGCTTACCATTTGATTCTATTTTATTTGTGATTGAGTTCCTGTTCGTAGTTTATATGGAAAAGTACTACTAGTTTTTACTGTCTTACAGGACAAAATTTCCCTCTGTTATAATCAGGTTCTCGTGTTTATATCACAAATTCTTTGACACTCATGTATTCATGCTGAAAAATGAATCGATATTATATATGAAAGGGGCGCGGTTACTTTTGACAAGTTTCTCCTCAGGAAGAAGATTCTCCTGATGATTTACGATGGTTGGAATACGATGTGCGAATTTCAGATAATTTATTGCGGATAAGGATGAACCGCCAGGCAACGTATGAATGCAGTTTGTTCAGAGACGTAGTTGTTTTTATCTGATTTTTCTGTATATAATAAGGTTTATAAATCTATCTTCCAAGCGTTTCTTATATTTACAGTAAATTTCAATTTTTTTTAAATCTCTTAGAATTTTCAAATGTCATGTTGCCACTTTCACCGTCTTCGTAGGCTTTGCTTATATCCCCTACCACATAAGGTGAAGGGAGGTTGTTCGTAAGGATCTTCAGATGTGGTGTTCAGTTTCGGTATTAGCCAAATAATACCGAAAGGATGTGCAAGATCTAAGTTTAGGTCTTAGAATGCTTCGTACCATTCAGTGCTTCTCTTCATACTGATGAGCACCGATACGGTGAATAGCTATCTATGGATACTCCTTGTATTTACTTTGAATGTTGACGAAATAAGCTCAGAAATATGAGTTTAATATTAGTTGATTTTAATCGATTGATATTATTTCCTTCTTTCATTGTTTAATATATCTCAATAATAACACTAATAAAACAGTGTTCTTACAACTTCCTCAAAACAATATTGATTTAGTTCATGATCTGGGTATTGAAACAAAATCTAATGAGACAGCAATTTTATATTGGGTGCTCAATAAAAAAGCAAGCGCTAGGATAAAATATACAACGGGATATAAAATTTAGATTTTCTCTCTTGTAACCGTAATATTTCGAACACTAATTTTTCTTATTGGTTCTTATAAATCTTCCAGCTATATAATTTTTATTTTACCAAATGATTATATTACATAAATACGAACTATTCTCTCCACAAACTTCAAATCTGATCTCCCTTTTCACTTTTTCTACAAAAACTGTCCTGACACTGTCGCGGCCGACTCGTTTCCGTAAAAATATTATTTGTGGATCCACGAGAGGAATATTGTCAGTAGAAGGTACTCGTTTATAAGTAAGACGGTATATGATGTATACTTTTTCTAGATGTGATCATATATTTCTCTAATCAAGTCATAAAAGAGAATTTTTTATACCTTCATGATATACCATGCAATTTTAGATGATAAATTATTGTTTGTATGCTATTTGTATACTAATATTGAAAAATAAAAATAGGAAGCCAAAACACGAAATCAAATGCATTCTGTTTGTAGAATTTTATCTGGACTCGAATATTTCGTTCGACTTAAATGTAAACAAATATTCGGTCTAGATCTATATTTAGAAATCTCCCTGAATTCCACACGGAAATATGTGTTAAACTCTGCCTAGCAACAGCCCCAAGTTCAAGTACTTGAAAGGGTCTGTTCGACCTAACGCTAACGCAACAGGTCAGGCAGTGCATTGGTAGAATACGAACAGTGAACACATTCTCAAACAGAGAATAATATTTCAAATCAGTGCATTCAAAAGTTAAGGTATCACTAACTCAAAGCTGTGAGTTCTAGTGATCATTCAATACCTCAAAAACATTATATGTATTTTGTATACAGCAGAATATAAGTGTACTTTCGTGGCCCTACAACTTAGGACAATTATTGCATAATATCTTCTATTTCAAGGGTCCCTAAAGACGGATCGAAATAGTCGATAATTTTCATAATCCTTGAGCAAGGATATTTTTCATGGTCCTTCGAGCCACCAATTCGATATTTTTCACTGTTAATAAGAAAAGTGCGTTAGGCGTCTGACCGTGAACAAGTCAACTTCCGAAAGGATCAACCTCAATACTATAAATTTTCATATTTGATTCAAGATTTGAACAAAAAAATTGTAATCATAAATTGACAGATTGAAAGCAATAATTGCTTTTAGGATATTTGAATTTGAATAATTTGTATTCGCTTCTAATATTCAACACACATTGAGATAACTGGTAAACGTTGAATCATCAACACGTATTTTGAAACAGGGATTTATTTATATAAATACATATATTTACATATTAATCACTATTCAAAGTTGAAGGCTTTACCGCGGGTTTCATAAAGCTTGATTGGGCAATCAAATCGTTGATTTCGATAAAATTCGATGGTCCACGTCAAAAATGAACTGAAAATTGCAGAATAATAATAGGTTTGTTCCAACTCAAGAATTGACCGTACAATGATCGTCAGGATTCTGCGCAATAGATAAAAATGTGTTCCAACTGAAAATGTTACGTTTGAGAACGGTTTCGTTTTTGTTCCATCCTGCTTCGGGACCGTGAGTGGAACGGTTTTGTGATCGTCATTTCGATCCCTGGTCTGGAGCAAGTACTGTTTGGACGGTTCTTGTACGGTCAAAGTTTAGACATGCGCATAAGATCGATTACTAACAGTTTCGTGACCGTCAAATTACCGTACAAAAGTCAGCTGTTGGAACAAACCTAATGACATTCCATCAAAGTAATTAGGATTTTTGTGAAACCCAGCTTTAGTGTTGTATGCATTAAGTATCAATCAAGTATAGCTTCTATGTTGAAAGTCTTCGATATGAATCACCCAGACATTTTCCGAACAGAAAAATAAAGAATATTGTATTTAAATCGTGATCGCACAATCGAAAAAGTACGAAACTTATCACAAAAGCTATTTCATGGTTATACAGGATGACTGGTGACGTAAGGGACAAAGGCTAACTGGAGATAGAGGACCTCAAACTGAATGAGGATTGGGGGATCAAATGTCCCATTAGGCTATTAGTTTCAGAGATACGGGGTGTTTTTTGCAAAAGTGCTAAAACTGTAAACTCCTATCTTCGTCAATATGGCAAATTTTTCGCTGATATTTGGCTAGCTTGTTACTATACATATTCTCCATCAGATCGAGAAGAAAAAATTCTCAAAGATTGCAGGTCCGTATTAAAAAATTTTAATTTCCGTGCCAGGTGAGAAATATCACTCGGTATATGAGATAAAAAAATTGAATTGGAAAATTGGAATCTGCAAAAAACACTGAGTAAAATCTGTTTTTAGTTTGAATGGCACAAATTTTTTAAAGTTTTTGATATGTTGAAAGTCGAATATTACAATTTATTCATATCAAATTCAAGAAACATACTATTCCTGAATCACTGAACTCAGATGCTTAAATAATCCTGACGCATTTTGAATATTTCTTCACATCTTGAAATACTTTTTTATTAATTTTTCTATCAATATCATAAGAAAATTTCAAAAAACAATACAAATACAAAAGAAGAACAGTAGCACATATGATTCATAAAAAAATCAAATAAACAAATGCTCGATATGCGAGAGCCAGTCCCCTCACACACTTATTGGCTCTTTTGAACAATTGAAGTACTTTTCATGTCCACAAGATGGAAAATTATACTCTTGATAGAACAGAAACACCGGATTTCAGCTCGAGAAAAGTTTGACTTCCTTCTCAGAACCCCTGAACAATAATCCATCTGGTACTTATGTTTTCAACAAAATTTATTCTTCAATTAATAATGTATAAATTTTGAGGACTTATTTTCCTCTAATATGTACTTATAGGTGTAGCAACTTCACCTTCTTTTGAGAAGCATATGAATTTCTTCAATGCAAACAGAATATTAGGGAAACAAGTGATTTTTCAGAATAAGGGTTTATTATTCATTATGAATGAAATACATCCTACTACACAGAGTAGGCATATTTCAAAAAATGACGTTTATATTCATACATTCATTGGTTGTGAATTATTGGGAATTGTGTCGTTTGTTTATCTACTGAAAAATGCCTTCAGTATTCACGAATGAAGAATATGAGAGATACCTGTTTTTTGATTCCGCAAAATGAACGGATATAATATTTGGTCTTAGAATAATCCTCATCTCAAAAGAGAAAGAAATCATTAGTTCAAGAGAGCCAATAAATGCGTTGAAGCAAATTGCTCTCATTTCGAGCATTTGCTCAGTTGTTTTTTATGAATCATTGCATTATTTAATTAAAGAATAAATTTTTTTGAAAACATAAGTACCAGATGGATTATTGTTCAGGGGTTCTGAGAAGAAAGTCAAACTTTTCTCGAGCTGAAATCCGGTGTTTCTGTTCTATGAAGAGTATAATTTTTCATCTTGTGGATATGAAAAGTACTTCAATTGTTCGCATATCGAGCATTTGTTTATTGATTTTTTTATGGATCATATGTGCTACCGTTCTCTTTTTGTATTTGTATTGTTTTTCGAAATTTTCTTATAATATTGATAGAAAAATTAATAAAAAAGTATTTCAAGATGTGAAGAATATTCAAAATGCGTCAGGATTATTTAAGCATCTCAAGTTCAGTGATTTTTCTATCAGGAATAGTATGTTTCTTGAATTCGATATGAATAATTGTAATATTCGACTTTCAACATATCATAAAAACTTTAAAAAATTTGTGCCATTCAAACTAAAAACAGATTTTTACTCAGTGTTTTTTGCAGATTCCAATTCTCCAATTCAATTTTTTTTATCTCATATACCGAGTGATATTTCTCACCTGGCACGGAAATTGAAATTTTTTAATACGGACCTGCAATCTTTGAGAATTTTTTCTTCTCGATCTGATGGAAAATATGTATAGTAACAAGCTAGCCAAATATCAGCGAAAAATTTGCCATATTGACGAAGATATGGGAGTTTATAGTTTTAGCACTTTTGCAAAAAACACCCTGTATCTCTGAAACTAATAGCCTTATGGGACATTTAAACCCCCAATCCTCATTCAGTTTGAGGTCCTCTATCTCCAGTTAGCCGTTGTCCCTTACGTCACCAGTCACCCGTATAAGACAGATCAATATCGAAAGTTTTTTCATGTCTCTTCGATGCAAATCGTAATATCACTTTATTTATTTTATTGATGGCATGAAAATATAATATCCGAGGTGTCCGGAAATAATAGTACAAATCAAAGTAATCAGGAACACAGTTTCGAATCTCCTGAACTAATCGATCGAAAAATTCCTAATTTAAGTTTGAAGTTTCATCACACGTCAATAATTCGATTAGATCAGATCCGTACTAGGAGAATTTTAGATGTTTTCTGTTTCAACACTCATGATATTGAATATATAGAAAAACTTTTTTTTCGATCTCGGTACCACAAAAAATGTATTCATAATGAAAAAATCTGAATTTCTGCTTAGCACCTCACCTGGGAGATTAATTATTTATATTACATTAATAAAACTTCGAGTGCCTTCCCTGAAAATTTCTCGAAAAAAAGAGAGATTCAGGCTAGTAAATTTTCCTTTTTACCCAGTGTTGTTCCTTCATGTGGATGTTTGTATTTTTTTCATTCTTATAAAAAATAAAAAACTGTGGTAAGTACCATCATCTTCTGATCTGATTAGTTCGATAGTAGAATTATTCAAAGTAGGCTTGACACGTGACAATACTCCAAAATTGGATCAATTAGTTCATGGGCAATTGTATTTTGAAATTTATCTATTTATTAGGAAAATTGTACTGTTCTAAGGATAAAAATATTCGTTGCCAGACAACGGTAGTCCGTAGTTCATAGAGTTTGACTACTGGCTAAATTATATTCACTGAAATTCAAATACCAGTCAAACTCTATGAACTACGAACTACCGTTGCCTGGCAACGAATATTATTATCCTTAGAACAGTATCATTTTCCTATGTAATACCTACGTCGGTTCGAGTCCCAACTAAGTTTTACTGATTTTTTTTTTAAATTCATCTAAAATGTTTGGACATGCCAATAATTTAATTATTTTGACTCTAGAACTCAAAGCAATTTTTTTTTCATTATTTCAGAGGTCTGAACGAAACTTTTGAGTGACTGTAGTAACGAAACCGTTCGATATTTTACAATTCTGTTTTTATATTTGTGATCTTAGACAAAGGAAGAGTCTAAGTTTGTGATTGATAATGCAAGAAGTACCTACAATTGTACAAAATTTCATTCATTTCATCGCTGTAGACATGTAAGAAAAATTTGTTTTCGATTTTCGAAAGGAATTTTTCACAGAAATTCTTAGAGAATTGTGTTTATTCGGAATATAAAAGTCAATTTGACAACCGAAAAAAATAATAGGAACATTGCAGTCTTTCCGCCATTTTGAAATTTTTTTCGGAGTACGTCAACTTTTCTGAATAGAGGACCCAAAAATACTGATATTTGACCAAAAACCGTCACTTTAAGTGTCATACATAACTGACTACATTCATAGGAATCTTGCTCAAAAATGACGTTTGACAACCTGTATCTCGCTTTTGCTTCAAAAACGGGATATATTGTATAAGGCAAAATGATGTGAAAATATATGTTTGTCCACTTTATGATGAAATACCCTGTATGTTTCACCGAAAAGAAATTTAATTTGAACAGCTCCTTCTGGGTGTTACATTTTCTCCGTCAGTAAGTATATGTTACATTAAAAATGGCGGATTTCGAACCAATCAGAGAGCAGTTGATATTCTGAAATTTGTCAGACATCTGACGAAAATATGATAGAATCTGTTCATATTTTCGTCAGATGTCAGATCGACACTGGAAGTATTTAAAGACTGTGGTTTCTTTTCTTGAAGTTATTCGAAATTGGAGCTTTAAAGTTGAAATTACGGAATTTTCAATTGAATCCTAAGTGAGGATGTATTCTGATATTCAGACTGCTGATAAGAAGAAAAAATTAATCAATTTGTTTTTGTTCTTTATGTGTTTACTCTGACAAATGAAGAGAAATATTGAGAATCAATTAATATAATTCATTTAATTTTATAAGAATCATTATCATTATTTTCTATTAGCAATGATTTTAGCCTGAAGTTTTTATGAATATTTATGGTGCCAGATATTTTGATGCTCCTTCAGAAACTAGAGTGAAATCATGAATTGCTCATTTTATATCATTTATAATTATAAATAAGTTGAGCATAATTGTTCTAGGGTAGTGTGAATTGTGTAAACCTTTTTGTAGTCTGCATCCAAAGTTGATTTCAATGCGAACAAATTGTAACCAATAATTTTCTGTATGCTTTCTTCTAGTTTAGATTTCACTGAAACAAAACGAGATGAACGCGCAAAAGAAGTAAATGTATATACTATACTATGTTTTGTCACTCGAGTAGGAGTTGAGTTGAGATGCGTTTTTCTAAGAAGAAGAGGGTTTTATTAACAATATCATTACATACAATAGAACATACCTAAGAAGAAGAGGAAAAAACAATTTGAAGCCTCCAATTCGGGTTCTCAAAAGCTCAACTTAAATTAAATTCGGTCTTTGACAATTTGAAAACAAACATTCGAAATATAAACTATCTGTCCTGACATTCCAGGTAACTCAATAAAATATTGAAAGAAAAGCACAACACATACTTTACATGTTTTGAATTCATTATAAAACTTATTCAGGAAAAAATAGGTCCTTATTCATGTCATACTATTTTTTCGGTATAATGAGTACCTACATAGATTTATAGTAGTGGAACTTCATTAGACAATGATTTACCATTCAACAACTACCTGAAAAAAAATCAACGAATTATTGTAAGAATTGCAATAATTATAATTTGAAACTCCAATACAGGAGGTTTATGAATAATTCCTGACCAAATTAGAATTACAAGTAAGAGAGAAAACTAAAGCAAATTGGTACTGCAATTCCCTCAAATTTAGGTTTCCTCATCCTTGATAGAGACTTTTGTGGCATTCCTGCTTTCCAGGACACTCCGCAAATAATTTTACTAATATATATATATATAAATTGAGAGCTAACAAAGTACAATACATGAAACAAAAAAATCCTTAGCTGAGGTTAGCTCAAAACGGGGTACCATACTAGTCTGCGTATATGATACGGCTCAGGGAAAAACATCGGTAGATAAAACCTTGTCTCGCCGTTTTTACAGAATTGAAACCTTAAATTATTCTGATAAATATCTTCAATATTCAGATACAATTCTTGCTCTCGGGCCAGGAGGATGATTTGAACCAGGTCTAGCCTTCCAAGTGATGATTTTTCGAATCTTCTGTTCTTCTAAGACCGCTACAGGACCCTACTTAAGGGTAATCACCCATAGATTTAAACAGTGGTATTTCATTCTAAATATCGAATTCAGTTTCGGAATAATGATGAAAAACGTTATGTTGAAATGTATAAGATTTCGTGGGATTGGAATGTTTTTGGGAATAAGACACTATGTCATTCCTTCAAGCGACGTTTCGCAACTTTATTTGTTGCTTCTTTAGGCTCTACAAAATAAAACACACATCTTTCAATTCACTCACATAAAAGCACACAAACAACAATTTCCCATAAATATATAAATAATTTTTAATAGAAACATGTAAATCTTAGGGATGTTAGGCAGGTATTGTCAAAATTTTGTGGCAAACTTAAACAAACGGTAGCGCGCTCCAAAACCTGTTTAAATTCTGATATATTCTTCGCGGCGACCGGACATCCCCACTCCCTTCATGCTATAAACGTCTTCAAATTAATACATAAAATAATAAATAAATAAATAATATAAACTGAGTGAAATCATAGTTTTTCCTTTCTGATTCTGGGATATAAATTGAGGATATTGTGGTATATTACACTCAAACCCAAGCAGTCAGTCCTAAAGTTGGTATTTGTGGAATGTTAGTGTAGGCTGAGATAAATTTCCACCTTTTTTTGAGCACACTTAGAGCTAGGCTTTTTGGTATGTTCGTGAACAATGATGTTACATCCAGGGAAACTAATCTGTAATTAGGTCGTTCGAAAGTTATGTTGAAATATTTATTTTTACTTATGAACAACCCCCCACGCGAAGAGAAGACAGAAGAAATTTATCGCCACAAATTGAACGAAACATTAAAAAATAATTGTTTGTTTAAAATATCGCAGAGGCTCTTAAGTCTTAAGTCACTTTTTAAATGTCTAGGAAGCGACTTAGCTGAAAATATAAGAATTAATTCCTATTGTTTGTGCAGGAACGTTGTTCACTTAGCGCATAATCACATTGCTCGCTGCAACCGAGTCTGGTGTCCGATTAAGCCTCATCCTACTCCGGGTGGTTGCAGGATTTTTGCAGATAAGGTCGCCTGTCTGCTGCGAAAGAATTATGTGCGCAGATCCTGCCGATTTCGGAATGAATCCAAGAATTAGCACTGGGGTACCAACCCATTATTTTCTTACTATATTTGGTTATCGGGTTCAATTATTATCGACGTATGAAAGAGTAGCTGAAATGGAAGGAAGACAAGCCGATAATAAGAGTATGTGAAAAGTTGGTCGGGTTAGGTCACGGCTTGTTCATTTGCTAACGTGGTCGACAATGCTAATGTGGATAGCTCTTCAGGCACCAAGCATACAACATATACTCCGTTCACCTATTATTGAGCACAAAGTGGGCGTTTGTCTATTTATCTGAAGTTGGCAGTATTTACTGGCATAACGTGAAATAAAGTCAACGTTGCCGAATATAGCCGGCCTCGCCCGACAACCCTTTGAGTCTAAATAAGAAAACTTCGTGATTTATGCAACTTTTTCGTGATATTGACAACATTGTGTATCGATCCGACAAGAAAATAACGTAACCTAAAATTTTCATATACACAATATGCCAAATCTCCATGGACTACATTGTACTCAATAATATGTGAACGGGGTATAAGTAGAAAAAAGCGCACTTATATATATAATATTATTTCGTCAGTTGAAGGCAGATGTCCTCTATTGTACCTATGTATTATTAACAGATTGAATGTTTTTCAGATCCTCGATTTCAATAATATAAAATATTTTTCGACTATTTTTGAGCGATCGTTTCACTTAAGCGAGTGCTTATCGTTTTGTCTATAATTTTCTAATATTGAGCCGAAAATGGTCTAAAACGATAGAGATAGGAATCCGTGGCCAAACTTCTTCTGTCCGTGGGGCCGTCCGTCCGGCCGTTAGCACGATAAATTTCGAAGGGATTGTCCCAGAGATAAGATTTTTAGGGTGAGTTCGGTTCCCAAATGCAGCGGTTGAGTTCGTTAACCAGACGAATCGTAAAAGGTGTTTTTCATGAACTATGGCTATTCAAAATTTTTATTCCTCATTATCTCACACAAAACAGAACCTATCGAAATGAAATTTGGCAGCCACATGCTAAATGGATATAAAAAGCTATATGCAGATTTTCTTGGCCATAGTGTCAACAGAATCGGGGAATATTCAATTGCAATATTGAAAAGAAGAATATTTATATTTCCATTACAAGAAATCCGATTCGAGTAAAATTTATTTTAAAATGAGGATTGATGTACTGAATGTTATTGCAAAATTTCAAGAAGATCGCATCATCTGAACTATATAGTTTATTTTTTTTACTTATAGATTTTTTACGTATTTCTTTTCGAGCGCTCGGTCTATTTGAACGAGTGCTTTATCGTTTTGCCCAAATGTCTGTAATTTTCGAATTTGAAGGCAAAAATGGTCTCAAAAGATAGGGTTCTATCCCTTATTGACGAATCCGTCATTAATCAAATTCAATTCTGTCCGTGGGACCGTCCGGCAGTGAGCACTATAATTTTCGGAGATTTGTCCTAGATACTTAAGATTTTCAGGGTGAGTTCGGATCCCAAATGCCTCGGTTAAGTCCACTAACAAGTCTTTTCGTACAAGGCATAAAATATAGTCATTCAAAATTTTCGTTCAACAATCTCTCAGACAAAACGAAACCAATCGAAATGAAATTTTGCGGCCTTATGTAAGATGCTTATAATAAGACTTCGTGGCCATAGTGTACACAGGAGCATAGAAAATTTCATTGGAATATTGAAAAGAATAAACTACATATTTTTAGAATAGTTCTAGCGATACATCGCAAATTCTTGAAGACTGCTGCATTTTTTGATACCAAGGTGCCACTTGGTACAGTTGTTCTTTAGATCAATTTGGCCCAAAGAACACCTAACAGTGGGTGGATTTTTAGGGGTTCGAAAGAGTGAATTACTGTTTAATTAAAAAGAAATAAGTTTAGCCTAGAGAGAAGATCTGTGTGTCAATTTCGCATGATTTCAACCCGATAGTAGTGTCAGAAATAAGATCAATTTTGTAAGTAAATACAAGTCCCATGCAACATCCGCTCGTTCAACATCATGATAAACAATAAATGAAGACCATGATGTGTGAAATTATGTAGTACCTAGGATCTGCCTTCTTTAGAATGTGCATAATATGTGCGTGGCTTAGAGAGCACCGGAGTACCATTTTCAATGAATTTTATTCATACGTAGTATGTATCGGATGTCCCGAATTCGTTGTCTAGTGAGGGGATCTCAGAAACCCTTGGAGCTAGAAGGGAATGAATGGCACATTTTCGGGCTCGATTTTTGAGAGATTTAATTTGGTGAAAACCGCAACCTTGTAAGTTCAACCGTTTTCGAGCTATTAGCGAGAATTGTAAAATGGCGTGAAATGAAAAGTTCTCATAACTTCTTTATTACTGGCACTATAAACATGAAACGTAAACATTATACAGGCACTTTTTTTCGTAGAATTGTTTGATGTAATCAATTTTTTTCTGTTGCGTTTTTTTTCGAAGTTATAATATACAAACTTGTGTTTTTTTAAATGTGAACCATAAGCATTTCAATAACAGATGAAACCGTTTTTTCCCCTTCCAAAAATATATAACTTAATATATAAATTTTGTATTAAACTGTAAAAAACATCAAAAGTTTCATTTTCACACGAAAAATCAAATGGTTGTCTAAATATGATGATAATCTGTTAAACATCAGATAATTAATTAATACAGTTCAAGAATTTCAGATGAAGTTGGCAAATTCAAAAAGTAGTAGTGATTATTGTTTTTTACAGTTTTTCTAATTCTATATAGCATTTTTTAGTTGATTAATATTTTATAATGATGAATTTTGAAGATCTCTTGGTATTGTTCCATTTCCAAAATTAAATATTAATATTACAAAAGAAATCACGAAAAAGAAGAAATACGCCGTTATCCGAAAAGTAACATGTGCTAGAATAAATACTTATAAACAAATCATTTAACCTTAGTTATTAAATGACCAGAAGCTTGACTCTCAATAAGTAGTTGTGATTATTTATTACAGTTTTCCTGATTCTATATAACAGTTAATTAATATTCCATAATGGTGAATTATCCTTATTATGAAAAATTTGATATGCTTAAGTGTTACTTGCTGGCCAACGAAAACTGGCAAGATGCGTCAGATGCATACTTTGCATTGTACCCAGAAAGACAACAACCCAACCTGAAGATATTCCAACGTTTGGTCCAAAATTTGATCAATTACGGAACATTCGAAAAACCTCGCTCCAAGAAATATCAAATTGATGGACAGGAAGAAAGGAGCCTAAATGTTATTGGAATGGTTATACTGGATCCCAACATAGCTTTGAGAAAAAAATGCAAAATGAGACAGGCATTGCAAGATCGAGCGCGTCAACTATTTTGAAAAAAAAAAAATAAATTCCATCCATATAGATACTGCAAAGTGCAAAGACTTAGGGAAGGCGATGGACAGCGTCGACTAAATTCTTGTAGATGTTATTTGAATCAATTGGACGAAAATGAAAATTTTAATGGAAAAAATCCTATATAGCTAGTGATGGAATAGTTAATAGGTATAACAGACGGTATTGGGCCGACGAAAATCCCCGTGTGACAGTAGATAACGGCATACCGCAAGGACGCTTCGGTTTTAGTTTGTGGGTAGCCTTAAATTGGAACGGTATATTAGCCTACCAAATATACCAAGAACCTCTAAATGGAGAGAGATACATCCAGATATTGGAACAACATATTCAACTTTTTATGGAGAATCAGCTATTGCATCAATTAAGAGATATCTATTTTCAGCAGGATGGCGCACCACCACATAACACCAGAGCAGTAGCTGATTTCTTGAATATAAATTTTGGCTCCAATTGGTTCGGAACTTCTGGTCCAGTACGGTGACCACCAAGGTCACCGGATTTAACACCACTGGATTTTTTCCTGTGGACGCATTTAAAGGACAAAATTTATAAATTTGAAAATGAAACTGTAGAAATATTGTTTGCGTGAACTTATCCACACTTTTCCAGCCACGGTTTTTGACGTGTATACTGTCGATGTTGGGATAGAGGACAATCGTGCGTTATTTAGCCACAGTGTTGCCAGATGTATCTCATGTATGATAATGAGATTAACTTACACATGGAAAAACACGAACGAGTGATTTGTTTTTTAATATCTAATTACCAATATCTAGAACTTTTTTAGTGTCCGTCGAAATATAAGGGAAAAATTAAAAACTGACCAGCCACGGTTTTAGCAATGACTGTGCAGAGGGTTATCCGGAGGCGGTGCGGTGCGGATCTCAACAAAAATTTTTTTGCTTAGTATTTCGAACACAGATATCAAATCTATTGAGACATTTTTTTGGGCGTCCGTCGAAGTACGATAAAAAAATTAAAAACTGACCAGCCACGGTTTTCGCGATTACTGTGTGGGGGGTTATCCGGGGGCGGTGCATTCTCAACAAAAATTGTTTTGAATAGTATTTCGAACACAGATATCATATCTATTGACACATTTATTTGGGCGTCCGTCGAAGTACGAGAAAAAAATTAAAAACTGACCAGCCACGGTTTTCGCGATTACTGTGTGGAGGGTTATCCGGGGGCGGTGCATTCTCAACAAAAATTGCTTTGAATAGTATTTCGAACACAGATATTATATCTATTGACACATTTATTTGGGCGTCCGTCGAAGTACGAGAAAAAAATTAAAAACTGACCAGCCACGTTTTAGCGATTACTGTGTGGAGGGTTATCCGGGGGCGGTGCATTCTCAACAAAAATTGCTTTGAATAGTATTTCGAACACAGATATCATATCTATTGACACATTTATTTGGGCGTCCGTCGAAGTACGAGAAAAAAATTAAAAACTGACCAGCCACGGTTTTAGCGATAACTCTGCGGGGGGTTATCTGGGGGCGGTGCATTCTGAACAAAAATTTTTTTGCATAGTATTTCGAACACAGATATCAAATCTATTGAGACATTTTTTTGGGCGTCCGTCGAAGTACGAGAAAAAAATTAAAAACTGACCAGCCACGGTTTTAGCGATTACTGTGTGGGGGGTTATCCGGGGGCGGTGCATTCTGAGAAAAAATTTTTTTGAATAGTATTTCGAACACAGATATCAAATCTAGTGAGACATTTTTTTGGGCGTCCGTCGAAGTACGAGAAAAAAATTTAAAACTGACCAGCCACGGTTTTAGCGATTACTGTGTGGAGGGTTATCCGGGGGCGGTGCATTCTCAACAAAAATTGTTTTGAATAGTATTTCGAACACAGATATCAAATATAGTGAGACTTTTTTTGGGCGTCCGTCGAAGTACGAGAAAAAAATTAAAAACTGACCAGCCACGGTTTTAGCGATAACTTTGTGGGGGGTTATCCGGGGGCGGTGCATTCTGAACAAAAATTGTTTTGAATAGTATTTCGATTACAGATATCAAATCTAGTGAGGCATTTTTTTTAACGTCCGTCGAAGTACGAGAAAATAATTAAAAACTGACCAGCCACGGTTTTAGCGATAACTCTGCGGGGGGTTATCCGGGGGCGGTGCATTCTCAACCTAAATTTTTTTGAATAGTAACACACAGTAATCGCGAAAACCGTGGCTGGTCAGTTTTTAATTTTTTTCTCGTACTTCGACGGACGCCCAAAAAAATGTCTCACTAGATTTGATATCTGTGTTCGAAATACTATGCAAAAAAAAATTTTCTCAGAATGCACCGCCCCCGGATAACCCCCCACACAGTAATCGCTAAAACCGTGGCTGGTCAGTTTTTAATTTTTTTCTCGTACTTTGACGGACGCCCAAATAAATGTGTCAATAGATATGATATCTGTGTTCGAAATACTATTCAAAACAATTTTTGTTGAGAATGCACCGCCCCCGGATAACCCTCCACACAGTAATCGCGAAAACCGTGGCTGGTCATTTTTAATTTTTTTCTCGTACTTCGACGGACGCCCAAAAAAATGTCTCACTAGATTTGATATCTGTGTTCGAAATACTATGCAAAAAAAAATTTTCTCAGAATGCACCGCCCCCGGATAACCCCCCACACAGTAATCGCGAAAAATGTGGATGGTCAGTTTTTAATTTTTTTCTCGTACTTCGACGGACGCCCAAAAAAATGTCTCACTAGATTTGATATCTGTGTTCGGAATACTATGCAAAAAAAAATTTTCTCAGAATGCACCGCCCCCGGATAACCCCCCACACAGTAATCGCGAAAACCGTGGCTGGTCAGTTTTTAATTTTTTTCTCGTACTTCGACGGACGCCCAAAAAAATGTCTCACTAGATTTGATATCTGTGTTCGAAATACTATTCAAAACAATTTTTGTTGAGAATGCACCGCCCCCGGATAACCCTCCACACAGTAATCGCGAAAACCGTGGCTGGTCAGTTTTTAATTTTTTTATCGTACTTCGACGGACGCCCAAAAAAATGTCTCAATAGATTTGATATCTGTGTTCGAAATACTATGCAAAAAAAATTTTGTTGAGATCCGCACCGCACCGCCCCCGGATAACCCTCTGCACAGTCATCGCTAAAACCGTGGCTGGTCAGTTTTTAATTTTTTCCTTATATTTCGACGGACACTAAAAAAGTTCTAGATATTGGTATTTAGATATTAAAAAACAAATCACTCGTTCGTGTTTTTCCATGTGTAAGTTAATCTCATTATCATACATGAGATACATCTGGCAACACTGTGGCTAAATAACGCACGATTGTCCTCTATCCCAACATCGACAGTATACACGTCAAAAACCGTGGCTGGAAAAGTGTGGATAAGTTCACGCAAACAGAAATATTGATGATTAGTACAGAAAATGCACTAAGAAGTGTATCCAGGATACACGTCCAAAATGCTATCCGCAATGTCAGAAGAAGGTGTGAGCTTTGCATTCACCAAAATGGACTTCGCACAATATTTATGAGAAATTTGTTATATGTTCTTATCTATTAATCATTTGATGTTCACAGATTATCATATTTAGACAACCATTTGATTTTTGGTGTGACAATAAAACTTTTGATGTTTTTTACAGTTTAATAAAAAATTTCTATATTAAGTTATATATTTTTGAAAACGGAAAAAAAGACGGTTCCATCTGTTATTCAAATGCTTATGGTTCAGATTAAAAAAAAACACAAGTTTGTATTATAACTTCGAAAAAAAACGCAATAAAAAAAATTTGATTACATCAATGAATTCTTCGAAAAAAAGTGCCTGTATAATGTTTTCGTTTCATGTTCATAGCGCCAGAAATGAAGAAGTTATGAGAACTTTTCATTTCACGCCATTTTCCAATTTTCGCTAATATCTCGAAAACGGTTGAACTTACAAGGTTACGGTTTACACCAAATTAAATCTCTCAAAAATCGAGCACTTAGAAGGGTGCAAAAATGCAACATTTATGTTTCATTCTCATTTCGGAAGAGGTTTCAACCCCTTTTACACCCATCCTCGGGTACGGCACTGCTCGTAGGTAATATATTTGTTACAATAAATGAATTCCTTGACCTGAAAAATATGAATCTAGATACCTTACACGATCTATTGGGCGTCAGAAACAAAATTCCACTAAAAGTCACCCATTTTTCTAGAAAAGGCGGTTTTTGAAGACTTTCTGTCTCTGGATCACATTTCTGATACTACTATCGGATTTCTCGGGTTGAAATTATGCGATATTGGCATATAGATCTTATTTTAAGGCTATACTTATTTTTTTTTAATTTAACAGTAATTCACCATTTACCCTCTCCATAAAACCTTCCCACAAGGAAAATGTCAAGTATTCTTTGGGTCAAATCATCTTGATTGGTCCAAAGAACAACTGTACCAAGTGGCACCTTGGTATCAAAAATGCAGTATTATTTGGTCTATCGCTAGTACTACAAAGATATATCCGATTTGGGTAAAGTTTGTTTTGTAAACGAAGATTGATATATATTCTGAATGTACATGCAAAATTTTGTGGCCATAGTGTTTATTGAACCATAGAAAATTATATTGGAATATTGAAAAAAAAATCTTTATATTTCTAAAATAGGGTATTCGATTCGATTGAAGTTTTTCTGTGAGTGAAGACTGATATACTGAATTGTCGTGCAACATTTTGTTGCCATAGTGTTAACAGAACCATAGAAAATTCAATTGGAATATTGAAAAGAATAATCTATAAATTTCCATAACAGGATAACCGATTCGATTGAAATTAATTTTGTGAATGAAGACCTATATACTGAATGTTTATGCAAAATTTCAAAAGGATCCCATTATCTGAACCATGGAATTTAATTTTTTTTGTTATTTGCTACATACATATAGCATTTTCTGAATGATTTTCAGAATATATTATTCCGATTGTGAGATTCTGCATTTATATATTCTCAAGCGCCGTATAAAATTTCGAGGTATTAGTCTTATTGGTCAACCATTGAACGAGCGCTCAGAAGCTCTTACTCCGGGATTCTCTTAAATTTTACATCACAGGCTGAAATGGAAACGTGAGTTCATATATTCCATTCAAGTTGGATGAGGTCAATTTGCAGCATTAACATCTAAATGATTTTTCAGTGACAAAAGGATAAATATCTCCGTATGCAAAAATATGGGTGTTCCATAAAATATGGTCTTTAAAATTTTTTTCTCCCAATTTCTCAGAAAAAACCGAACTAATCGAAATGAAATTATGATGCTACATGCAAGATGACTACAGTGAGACTCATGCAAAATTTTGTGACCATGGTGGTAACAGAACCATAGAAAATTCAATAGGAATATTGAGAAGAAGAAACTTCATTAGTCCATAACAAGACATCCGATGCAAGTGAAAGTTATTTTATGAATGAAGAAGCATATACAGAATGTTCATGCAAAATTTCGAGAAGATCGCATCATTTGAACCATAGAAAATTCAATTGGAATAATGAAAAGAAGAATCGTTCTATTTCCAAAACAAGATATCTGATTCAGGTGAAATTTATCTTGTGTTAAAGATTGATATACTGAATGTTCATGCATAGTTTCAAGAGGATCGCATTATCAGAAACATAGAATTTAATTTTACAATCATAAAATTTTTACATATTTCAGTTTTCGAATAATTTCCAGAATATTATTTCAAGCGTGCTGAGATTTTGCATTTATATATTTAGTATCAATCTCAAAAACAAAACAAAATCCAAAAGCACCTCCTCAGGGCATTTCTCAATTTTTTTAGTATTCGAGAATTGAAAATACGCTAAAATATTTCGATCAAGAATAATTTCTTCAATTCATAATTTCCATTAGAATTCAAAATATTTCCACAGATTCAGTTCAATATTTTCTGCATTGACAGATAAAAAAGATCAAGCCGTGTTTTGATGGTTCCCGAAGCCGCATTCAATGATACTCGTATACAACTATGAGGACTGTGTGGAACGATTTTATTCTACAAAATATGGCAAATTGAACGCATTTACCACATAATCGGAAAAAAGTTTCGTCACAAATATTATACATGCTCGCGTTTCCCGTGTGAATGCATTTTCAGTTTTAGAACAGACAATTCCATATTATACTATCTCGTCATTTTCAGTTTTCAGTATTTCAACCGAAAATAATTAGGGGTATTTTAGTGAAAAATAGAGGACACTATTTACACGGTTTGTAATAACTGGTATAAAACATAACTTTTTAAATATTGTGAACTTAAACATCATTTAATTTAACACCGAAAAGGCCCTCTTGAAGAAAATCGATAACGTGTACTATTTGCGAAATTTTTTGATTTGAAAATTACTTCAATGACCGTTACAAGCATCATGTTTTACTTCATTATTTTCAAATCATTAATTTCGAAAACGACACACATTATCGATTTTTGTCAAGAGTCTGGTGTAAAATTAAATGATAATTAAGTTCAATAAAATTGAAATGTTGCACCATAAATCTAATATTCGAAAAGTTATGTTGAAAACTAGTTGGTCGGAACCGTGTAAATAGTGCCCCTTATCTTGAATAGGGATGGCACTACGAAAATTTTTCACTGAAGATACCGCAATTAATATTCGGTTTTCTATATCTATCCTAGAAGGGGGATTCACCTTTTTTTGAAACACCCTGTATAATTTTCACACAGGGCAGGTATCGATATTGAACATCAATTTCAATCATAGTACAGCAATCACATAAAATGCTACATCTGTACTCTTCTGTACTGTACTCTTCAGATTCGGCTCTGATTTGGTAATTTCAGATATTTTGGTAGTAACTTATTTATCGAGTTTTCACTGACAGACATGGTAACTCATAAAATAATACTGAATTCGCACGTACGAAGAAATCTAATGGCACCATTTCAATCATTAGAAATATAATTTATACTTTGAACACGAAACTCAATATTAAAAAATCCCTAGATATTTGATGATATTCAAAGAATTTTTATTGGTGTGACCGTGTGACAATCTAGTAAAACGTTTTCAAACAATATAAAAACGTATGAGTTCATGAAATTCACTTTATTTCATTTAATTTACACTCACTCACTTACCTCTTATGCAATAATTACCTATTACCTATTACCAGTATAATGTTTCACCCTCAGTATTGACATTGACATTAGAGGCGACATAAAGAAGTGAGGAACTTATTCTAAGAGCTGCGGAGTTATTTCATCAAATTTAATAGATTGCCGTCATGAAAAATTTTTTACTCTTTAATTGAAGAAAATATATATTCGAATACTCAGAGAATTATTTGTTTCTGCTTATTTATGAAGCCGACTTTTCTGATCGACTAAATTTCAAAAATATAGCAGGTAGGAAGGTACCTACCTATTTCGTTCAGCGTTCTTCATTTCATGAGTTCAATCGCTGTTTGAGTATCGTCTGAAATTATGTGTGTAGATGTGTGTTCCTATGCGACTCGTTTTTGGATTTTTCCATTTGCATCGAATTTATATTTCTAAAAAACTTTATAGGTTTTCACTTCCAGTCTCCGAAACAGAAAAAATAAAAAAAAAATTAAGTAAGATGAAGTGCTCCTGCGAGAATTTTTGCACTTATTTGTCAGGAGCAAATTGGCCTTGAAAAAATTGTTGCCTAACAGTAAAACTGAAAAAGGAAATGAATGAAAAGGACAATGTAACGTTTCGGTGTCTACATCAGACAACTTCTTCAGATCAACTTGTAAAATCTTCAGAATTGTGTTTTTTTCATTTGCAGTCTGATTTTTGGAAATGCAGAATCCTCCCAGAATATATTTCAATCGAAACCGAATTTATAATCTAACATCGGTACCAATTACCAATACTTACACTATTTTTATACTAACGAAGTCATTGATAGTTGATAATATTTAGATTATTATGTGATCAATCTCCCAATTATGTCTTCGTAAAATCTAACTAACATGGACCAAATAATAAATCATCAATTGATTTTCAAGAATCGACCATGCATAAAAATCCTATGGATTGCGTTGTATCGTTCTTTTGTTGGTATGGGTACAGCAAGAAATCCTTACACTGACATTCGAGGGAATCGTAGAGTAGAGTAAGAAGAAATAAAAACAACAATACATGGAGAAAGTTCGTCTTCAAAGCGCTGTTTTAGCCTCCTTCGTGTCCAATAAAAGTTATTATCCTATTAATCTCTTTGTGTAGTAACATTGTATGTAAGACGTTATAAAATATAGATTACCCATATTTGGAGGACCATATGTCTTATATTTATTCATTTGTTGGTTTATAGTACGTATCCAGTTTTAAATTTCTATCATTTCAATTTGGTGGCGTTTTATGGGCCATAAGACTGTTGGATATTCCATTTGATTCATCTCGCATTAGCATATTGATCATTAAGTACCTGCATGACGGTATCATCGATATCTAGTGCTCCAATGTACGAAAAGTGTTAGGAAAACACCGACTTTCATAGTTTGACGTTTGATTCTTATCGTTAGTTTCGGTGGTAGTTAATTGTTTGTGATAAATGATTTTAGGGATGAATAAATGGGCCCAGAGAGAATACTAAGCATGAGCTCAATTTGTAGGAATAATTCAAAATTGTTCTCGAGAATGATTTCGAAAAAGGCGCGGATCCAGGGGGAAACTGAGGGACCGTTCCCCTAAAATGGCCCTCGACCACCTGAAATTTTGCTGACATACTAAGGGTGAAATAATTACAGGACGGGCAAAAATTTAATTTGACACAATTACTGAAAGGTGTTTTGATTGGGGGCTACTCAATTTAGTTACTGGGTTTTCACAGTTTGTAAATGGGAGAACTTATGAATTCTCAGATTCGGTATATCGCTAAGACCGAAAATTATAAACAGTTTTTCTTTATCCGGACGCTTTTTATTGAGGAAGTGACTTTTCCCGGCTTTTTCCGCAAAGTACGTACTTCCTGGAAAGTATAATAAATAGGTATGACTTTTATGAATCCAATTCATAGCAATGAAATAAAGGATGATAGTTGACATGAAATTAGACAAGCGCTTTTGTAGCGATACGCGAGCAAATATGAAATAAGCAGCATCGATAGTGTTTATTCAAGGTTGCCGAAAAAAATTCTAAAATATGAATTGTCTACTCGTCCGAAAAAACTCTATTTTGTTGACTTGCCACATAAATAACTCTTTCGGCAACCATCCGGGAAGTACGTACTTCCAGGGCTAGGACGAGAAGTAAATTTGATTTTTATGAATTCATCATCTATTTTCTCACAAATTCAACGTAATAATACATCTTTAACATAGAGTTACTTTTTTATCTGATGAGAAATTTCACAGTGATGAATTGAGTCGTATATTTTGAAAAATAACGATTTCTTCACTATTATCATGAAAGTGCTATTAGACAGAAAAATCTAGAAGAAACAATCAAGTATTTTTCAATAAATACATTAAATTCGAGATTATCGGAGAAATTCCGATCACTACTTCAATCCAGGAATATTAATATTTCACTGAATCCCATCAATACAATAATTGAAAAAAATTTATCCTCTAAATTGAATTAATGATGTCTAGTGTTATTCATAAAATTTCTTGCCAGGATTGTGATCGGGTGCACACTGCACATTGGACAAACGGGGGCATTATCTAGAAACCAGAATATTTAAATTTCGTCGGTATAAACAAACACAAACCTCAAAAAAGAAAGAAAATAGGATGGCTATAGCGGGACGTTCTCTCACTGAACTACTCTTTTGATTTCAATGAAGTGTCACCTATAGGATTCCAAAACAACCTGAAAAAGCGGTAAATATATGAAATGTATCGAACAAAATAACTGATCTTGATAACTTGAACACGGCCTTCTTTAACTTTATTGGTGAATTGGAGGAGAAGGGTTGAATAAACTACGAAATTTGATATCTGTTCTTCCATCCAACTAACATCTGTCATATTCATGGTTTTCTCTGATGTTTCACCAGTTCTTCGACTATATTTAGTTGAGGTTGAACTATGAGTAGATATTATCGCTCTGTGTGTTTTATTCATCATAATATAGGATTTTCACGTTTTAATGTGACCAATGAGGTCAATTGAAAATGTAGATAGCTTCCGAGCTGTTTCAGTATGTGTGTTACTGTAAATATATTTTTCACCGACCTCGAAATAAAAGGTAATTTTACTGTGTACGAAATTGAGCATTAATGACCCATTTTAATACTCAGTTTATGCTTTATTTTAATGTGCAATCCTCATGGCAGCCGTACACATAGTATTCAGAAGCACTACGAAAAATGTCAAACTCTTCTGGAACATAGAAACATAGAAATTCCATTATTCCAAATGTATGTCTTGTGCAAAATGGGAATGTATTTCAATCAAGAACTCATACACAATTATACACAATTCATGTTGAGAGCGTCGGAAAAATCTTGTAATCAACTCGGTTATTAATCGAGCGACTAATGGTCTCGAACTGTTAACGCGTTCGCTCCGCTCACGCATTAAAATATCTTGACCATTAGTCGCTGTCTTTAATAACCTAGTTGATTGAGTAACTATAATTATGTTTCGATGCCGATGCCGATGTACTGTAGAGTACATATTTCAGAAGATTTCGAATGAATAGAAATGTCGGCATATTTTACTTTTTGTTTTAGTGAAGTACGTCCGTTAAGTAGCTTTATCGATGAAGGCCATCAGACACTATTCGTGATACAAAAAAAATTTGGAAAAACCCTAAGCAGGTTCTTCTGGTGCTCGTCCATTGGTGGAGCAATAATGTTATTACCTCGAAATATTTTGTATAGGACTTGAGATTCCTTCTACGTATATGAATGCAATATTTTAGCACGATCGGAATTATCTGGAAAATATTCAAAAAATCAAATAAGTGAAAATCTAAAATATAAAAATTTATTATATAGTTCAGATGATACGACCCTCTCGAAATTTTGCATGAATATTCAGTATAGCAATTTTCATTCACAAAATGAATTTCAGTCGAATCAGATATCTATGGTTCTTTTAAAAAAAATTGGGATGAGGCTTAGCACGAGCATCTTGCAAGAGGTCGCAAAATTTCATTCCGATTGGTTTTGTTTTGTCTGAGATATTGAAGAACAAAAATTTTGATTGGTCATATTCTCTACTCAATCCTTTCGGAAGCACTCGTGAATTTGACAACTCATTCGTCATCAGGGAGTCCTATCGTTTGAGACCAATTTAGGCTCAAAATTCGAAAATTATAGACACTTGGACAAACCGATTTAGCACTCGTTAAGATAAACAAGCGCACAAACCGTTAGTTATTTGACAGAAAAATTACTCAATCGTAAAGAAATACACTACTGGAAAAAATTAAAGGATCAAAAAAAAAATCCAAATTTTTCGGCAATTTTCAACATGCCGTAACTTTGAGAGGAATGGTCGTACAAGGAATTTAAAAAAAGGAAATTGTAGCTCAAGTGTCTAGTTTTTGGATTAGAACTTCAAAATGTTTTGGTGTCATCGGTTGTTGAGTATTCTTGAACAGACCATCATCAAAAAAAAATTCGAAATTTTTTTCAGTTTTTTCCTGGTCTACGGGCTTGGAAAAATTTTTTTTTGCTCAATCACTATGAGGATTGGATAGTTTCTTCATTCTGTTTTAATCTCATATTCTATAGATTTTGGTATATCCACTTCTTGTCAAGATATCGGCCTTCAAATGAAAAAGGATCCTTTTGCCTTTGAATATCGATACCTCGGCAACCAATGATTGCACAGAAAGCTAAAGGTGGGTTTCAGGAACTTGAATGAATTCCCTTCAACGACTAGCCATTGCTTTTCCGAAAAAAAATTATTCTTTCTGTCACATGAATTTGAAAATGCAACAAAAAAAGGTCTTTTCGTGGTGTTTTCGGAATACGAGCGCTGGATCGAAAATATTGTGGGAACAGAAAATGTTAAGTGTGCAATTTACAGTTCAGTAAGTCCACAAAAATCTCACAAAGAGCCAAATTAATCCAGCCAACGCTTTTCATGTTTCACTCGATCGAATTTCTGAAAAAATTAAAGGATCACGTTTCTTGCCCTGAAAAGCTTTATAATCTTGAAAAAACGAGAAAAAAAAAGTTCACCAGTTTTTCTCTACAATTTCGTCACAGAAAGTTATTGAACTTTCAGAAAAGAAAAAAAAATTTCTCAAAAAAATAAAAAAAAAATTTTTCTCATATTTTTTTGGAACAGAAGGTTTTTTTTTCGATTTTTTCGAGAATTTTTTTTCTATTTTGGAAGTTCATTATCTTTCTGCAATGAAATCGTTGAGAAGGGTCGTGAATTTTTTTTCTTGTTTTTCCGAGATAATAAAGGTTTTGAGCTTCTCAGAGCAGGAAACATGATCCTTTAATTTTTTCAGAAATTTGATCGGGTGAAACACGAAAACGGTCGGCTGGATTAATTTGGCTCTTTGTGAGATTTTTGTGGACTTATTGAACTGGAAAATGCACACTTAACATTTTCTGTTCCCACAATATTTTCGATCCAGCGCTCGTATTCCGAAAACACCATGAAAAGACCTTTTTTTTGTTGCATTTTCAAATTCATGTGACAGAAAGAATAATTTTTTTTCGGAAAAGCAATGGATAGTCGTAAAAGAGAATTCATTCAAGTTCCTGAAACCCACCTTTAGCTTTCTGTGCAATCATTGGTTGCCGAGGTATCGATATTCAAAGGCAAAAGGATCCTTTTTCATTTGAAGGCCGATATCTTGACAAGAAGTGGATATACCAAAATCTATAGAATATGAGATTAAAACAGAATGAAGAAACTATCCAATCCTCATAGTGATTGAGCAAAAAAAAATGTTTCCAAGCCCGTAGACCAAGGAAAAAACTAAAAAAAATTTGGAATTTTTTTTTGATGATGGTCTGTTCAAGATTACGCAACAACCGATGACACCAAAACATTTTGAAGTTCTAATCCAAAAACTAGACACTTGGAGCTACAATTTCCTTTTTTTAAATTCCTTGTACGACCATTCCTCTCAAAGTTACGGCATGTTGAAAATTGCCGAAAAATTTGGAATTTTTTTTTTGATCCTTTAATTTTTTCCAGTAGTGTATTATACAGAGCAAAATATGTCAGCTTTTTATGGCTAGCCGATTGATTTTATGAAAATGCGAGATGAATGCAGCAGCAGTCTCCATGTAATCATGCACAAAATATTTTACACACAATTCACAATTTTGGTATCACTCACGGCCTTCTGAAGCCTTTCAAATTCGTTCACGTCCCATCTTGAGCTACGCATCGATAAATCGTCGAACCTGAAACCATTGTAGGGCTTTATTCGGTACGATATATCCTCTCATCTTATTGTTTCAGTTCCTTTCCCTATTTGGGTCCAATTCCTCTTCTGTTTTTGTCGAGACGACCTCAGAGATCATTCGCGAAGACGTAGTTCCATTATATTGTAGAATTATTCAATGCTGCTACGATCCGGCTTCAGTTGTTCCTCTGTTTCTCGTGTAATGAAGGATCATGCAAGAGACGTAGGAATGACTGGGTTACGTAAAGAAATGTCGTGCATTGCTGGGATGTTTAAAAGAATGAAGGGATATCACACATTAGCAGTTACGCTTCAAATAGATGGTTTAGTAAATCATTCCAGATGATTGTCGTCAAGTCATGAAAATCTACAGAGTACAAGGTGATGGAGGATTTCAAATGCGGATTGGGCGTCTGAATGCCCAATGGAGTTTTTTGTTGATATTTGTCAGCCTTGTTTGTGTGGTCAATAATTTTATCTATGAGGATAAGAAATTGATAAAATTGCGTACCATCATTCAAAAATTTCAATTTCCGTTTCAGATAAAGACATCAGTCTGTGAAAGACTGAGAATAGATCAAAAAAGACTGAGTAGGTAAGGATATATCTATTGTTTAAATGGCACAAATTTTGCATGACATGATAAAAATTAAATTAAAAAGTATTCTCAATGAAACCAAAACTTTGAATTCAAGATGGTGAAGATAAGTCTGAATAATTTCAAATATTCCTTCATTATTGCTGAATGATTTAGAGATTTGAAGTGATATTTAAAATTACTCATCTTTAGCACCACGAATTCAATTTTTTGGTTTTATCAAGGATATCCATTCAAACTGGTGAATTTCAAAATATTGTGAAATTTCGTTTTGAACATATCAAGAAAACCACGAATAAGGTTTCTACATTGTCTTATCAGCTCTTTTCACTATGATACTCGATTTTTGAGCGCTCTTTCTCCATAAACGAGTTCTATATCGTTTTACCCAAATGTCTGTTATTTTAGAGTTTTGAGGCAAAAATTGTCTGAAACGATAGGCTTCTACTCCCTGATGACTAATTCGTGGTCAAATTCAATTCTGTCCGTGGGACCGGTCGGTCGTGAGCACAACTCTTAAGAGGATTGTCCTAAAGACTTAAAATCTTCAGGGTGCGTTCGATTCCCAAATGGCTCGGTTAAGTTCGTTAACCAGCCAAATCGTATAGGGTGTTCCATAAAATATGGCCATTCAAAATATTTGTTCCTCAGTGTCTCAAACAAAACGAAACCCATCGAAATTAAATGTTGCGGCCATATGCAAGATGCTCATAATAAGCTTCATGCAGAATTTTGTGGCCATAGTGTAAACAGAACCATAGGAAATCCAATTGGAATATTGAAAAGAAGAAACTTTATATTTCCATAAAAAAAATTCCGATACGGATGAAATTTATTTTATAAATGAAGATTGATACACTGTATGTCAATGCAGAATTTTGTGTTAACAGAACCATGGAAACAAAAAAAAACAATTGATGGAATATTGAAAAGAATAAGAATGTTTATATTTTCATAAAAGGCTATCCGATTCAAGTGCAATTATTCTTGTGAATGAAGATTGTTAAACTGAATTTTCAGGCGAAATTGTGTGTTCATAGTATCAACCGAACTATAGAAAATTCAATTGGAATATTGAAAAGAAGAATCTTTATATTTCCATAACAGGAAAGCCGATTCGGATGAAATTTATTTTGTGAATCAACACTAATATACTTAATGTTAATGAATATCATTCCGACTGTGCTGAATTTGGTATCAATCTCAAATCCCATATAAAATTTTGAGGTAATAGTCTCATTGCTCCACCAGAGAACGAGAGCGCAAAAGCTCCTGTTCAGGGGTTTTCCAAAGTTTTTCACAATTTATCCAGTGATGTTTTCCACTTGAGCTTATGATAAATGTGCATAGTAGAAAGCCTATGGAATATCAGTGAAGTATTAGAAAAAGATGTTATCGGGTGTCAGGGTCTTCAATTCATTGGAAAAGATGAAAAATAAAAAAAAATTTCTTCAGTTTGTACATGCAGAGAAAAACATTTAATTCAGTCAATAAAATAAATTTTTTTATTTCCTTTAACACAAAACTGACAAGATTGAAAAGTGAGTAGTCAAAATTATTTGTAACGATATATTTTTGTCCGAGGCAACTACATATACCTATATCATTTCTTTGTGACAAAAATAAAAAAAATTCATAAGATAATCTTATGAAACGTCAATTTGCGAAAAACTCAATGAAAGTCATTAGATTCTTCGTGAAGTGTTCCTGATATAATATTTTCACAGAAGAAAAAATTTGTCATAAAAAAAAAGAAAGCAGTATTTCGAAAATGCACGTTTTCGAGAAACTTACGGTAACTAAGAAATTGTCATAGAAGTTCACGTGTAATTTTCACCATCAAGTATTTCATTGAAATTGACCCTCAGACAGTTGTGCGACAACAGTTTTTGAAAATCTGTATTAGAAATAGGACTTTCCATTCGAAAGTGTCTAATTTGGCCCACCCTGTACAGTGGCGAAAAGCAAAATGTGAACGATTTTTTTTTTATTGTGAATGCGGCTCCATCTAAAGCTTTATCGCTCAGTCATTGGCAGCAAAACGTTAGAATTTATTTTTTACTGAATGGAACTTTCAAATAATTTATTGTAACATGACCTATCATTTGAACTATGGTGAAAAATGTGGCAAGGTATTCAGACTCAATTCGAATTGTATGCCCATCCCTCGTTGAAATGAACCTGTGAATCGTTTGGGTTTGAAACTTAGACAAACTTTGTCTAAGGTTTGAAACATTAGTGGACAAGCAATGCGTAGCCACAGACTAGAGACGTTCTGTAAGGAAGCCTCATTCAGTCAACAAAAATAGTCAAATATTTTCTGTAGATTCGTTGACCTTTCGGTTTCCGACACAGTACATATTATATCGAAAATAAGTATTGCGACGTATGCATACCAAGATATATTTTTCTACAAACGTCAAAAAATGACAACGTTCGCGCATTGGCAAGAATATGCGAAGGGACTCTTTTTTTCATTTTCTTTGTGCGAAATACTTACTTCGCACACTGCATGTAAACTATATGGGATTTTTATATTTTAACCTTTATGTTCCTCAATCAAGCAAAAATCCAAGAAGATTTCTCCGATAAGAGATTTGAAATTCCTGAATTGGCCACATCTGTCAAGTTATGTGGGGTACTGCTTACTTCATCGTCGCTCGAAATTTCCATTATTTCACAGTTATAAATATCACGCACGGAATTGACGCAAATAAGGAGTCACTCCAAAATAATGAAAATAATTATCAAGAACTGTCACTTTGAAATAATTGTCAACAAATGCCATTTTATTTCCATAGTTATTGTACCTAATCACTTGATTTGGAAAAACAGTTCAAACCAGTTCAATACTTTTTTTCATATTAAGCTAAGCGTTTGTAGGAAAAATTTTGTTTCCATCTCATGCGCGAAATACTTTGGTTATTTCTACTATTTTTTCAACTCGGCTGCGCCTCGTTAAAAAAATCAGTTCTCGATCACCAAAGTAGCATTTCGCGCACTAGAAACAAAAATAACACTATGTATTTAGCAATATCGCATCGCAAATCCAGAATCATTTTAATATACAGTCGCACTTCGATAAATCAAATTTTTGATAACTCAAATCAAATTGCTTGGCAATAGCGCCAAGATTTTTATTCAATCTGTTTCATCAACTGGAAGTATTGGTATCTCAATTTTTTGGCAGATCATGGTTCGTGTTATCGAAGTTCGACTCTATTTATGATGAAATTGATTTGAGTGTTGGAATCGAACTTTCGGAGTGTAAAATAAAATGAAGAATATCCATATTCAACTCTGCTTTCGCTTACATAACGATAACCTAATAACGGCTATCAAATATATTGAAGTAAATGAATTGAATAAGATTACATCGATATCTGTGGCCCCAAAATTATTCATTCCTCAAAAATTCGTGCATGTGCTTCATCAAGTACCTATGTGAAGAAGATTTCAGGTCTAGTCAAATATTCATCTGCTCATTTCTTACAACTAACAAGGATTCGATTGTAGCATAGACCTATAAACTAGTGACCTAAAAATGGTTTGTAAAAACACCGGTTAATGAGTCAGCACATATCAGAATCCATCGGTAGGAAAATGAAATTAAAATTAGAAGAGATGAAAACCGTAAAAGGAGTGCTAGGTAACTGATGGATCATGCCGAAGTGAAACAAAGTAACTGAGTATCCAATCTCATCTCGTAGCAGAAACGAATTGATACAATCGTCTAGTTTTCATCAAGATACTCTGAATACTGGCTATTGTTCTGTTTACACTATGGCCACAAACTTTTGCATGAGGCTTACTAAAAAGATCTTGCATGTGACCACAAAATATCATATCGATTGTTTTTTTGTCTGAGATATTAAGAAACAAAAATTTTGAACGGCCATATTGTATTTGTTCAAGATTTTTGCCTACGCCGACAGTTAACAAAATGTCTTCTGAAAGAAACAACTTCAATAGTTGAGATTTCCAATGTGGCATTGAAATTTGATTACGAAAGTTCAATTGAGGTGGTTCGAATGAAAAATTTAGTATTTTTCGTTTTATCATAAGAGCATTCAGTTTCCGAGAAAAAATAAAAAAAGACGTTGCTAAGCAATATTTCATCAAAAAACATGAGTACTGGTGGCAACAAAAATCCCAGTCGAATACAAGGATTTTCACAACTATAGTCCGTTCACGAAAGTTTGAGCGCATAGTAGGCGTTTGTTTATTCATATGAAGTTGGCAGTATTTGCTGCCATAACGTGAAATAACGTCAACGTTGCCGAATGTACCCGGCCTCGTCCGACGAGCTTGCGATTTAACACAGAACTAACTACATTGCGCATCAATCTGACAAGAAAATGAACAACAAAATCTAAAATTTTGAGTGGAATATGACAAATTTTCATGGCCAACCGAATGTTCGAACATTCGTGAATGGACTATACACGAATACTTTTTGTGTTAAAATATTACTTTGCAATGTGTTTTCTCGGTTTTTTCTACAGGAAATAAGATGCTCGAATGGTACTTGACTAACTATTTCATGAGTGGCAGATTATACTGCATACATTGAGCGTAATTTTTGATCGCTACCGAAAATTGCTTCCGCTTCACAAAATATTTGAGAAGTTACGATGCGTTCAGCACAAAGAGCATAAAGTACCTATCGGTAACTGCTCCGCAACAGTTCCCTTTGCTGAATGCGCACATTAGGTATACTCCAAGTTGTTTTGCCATGGGTAAACTAGAAAAACTGCTAACAGCAGCTGCTACAATATAAACCGATTTCAAGCGGATAACCAACCAGAATTGGTAATTACTATTTCTGTTCGGTATATATCAATTCGTTCGAGCGGGAGTGGTTATAAAGTTTGGTAATCAATCCGTGACGTCATGAATCAGCTGTTTCTGTCTCAAGTATAACCGCAATATTTTGGTATTCACTCTACTGTGGACTTGTTTTTCATTTGCCGTTATAGGATTTTGAATGAAAACAATAACAAAATTGGAGTTTGCTAGATTTATGAAAAGTTCTTTTTTACTTATTTTCGATTTTGGTTTTTATGTGAGTGTGTGAGTTTGAACAGGGGTACCATAATATACGTTTTTTATTTTTAATACTTATATCTATTTATCTGTCTTGAATAGACTGATAGAATGATATTGTTTTTTCTTCCAATTTGTTCTTCAGAGAACTTAGTGGATACTCTGGGTACTCTTATTGTTCTGTGGAGAATAAGCTTCAAAATACCTGTGTTTTGGTTGAAAAACATTCAAAATATAAATAAAAATGATCCAACGTCTCAGATGTTATTCACAATGATAATGAAGTAGGTATGAAAAAAGCAATAAAGCTATCTTTTTCATTTCGTTTAAGTTTTGTGTTAGAAGGTAGGTACTATTATTTATTATAGTCATCATTTTCATCTCTTCATGATCTTTGTAAACTTATTCTCCAACCATTGGGCAAAAATGCTCATTCGACATACAAAAGTTGCGAAACATAGGCTGCTAAGGTGTTTTTCAATATGCCTACATAATATTTTATATAAACTGCTTGTAATGAAGTTCGATTTTCCGGGATAATAATCGTACTCCATTTTTAGTATTTTTCTATATTCTGTTCAGTTATGTGACGACCTTTTTTCCCTGCTGGTGATTTACGGTTTCGGTTTCCTTTCCTCGGGCGCCAGTTGTGATAATTTTCCTCAAGGTCACAACTCCTTGATGACGTCGTTCACTTACCTAAGCCTGGGTAGCTTTTACACAGTTGGAGAAGGGTTCGGTTCAATCTGAGTTCTTAGCGATTGAGTAGAGTCTATCAAATAACCAACGAGTATCAAGTCTGCTCACCTTCAGGGCGAAGAAAACACACAAAAATATATATACAAATTTATTTACAATATACACAATTTATATTTACAATAGACAAATCAAGAAATATTCCAAAATACAAAGGTAAAATAAAATATATTTCAAACAAAAATAAAGCACAGATCACTGTTGTTCTTCCAACCTGAAATTCAAAATAATAAGCGGTTTTTAGCGGTGAGCAAACTGAGCAGGTGATACAAGCGGTGAGAGCAGGTGAAATAAGCGGTGAGAGCGATGTAAAAATAAATAGGCCGTGAGAGCAGGTAAAAATAAGCAGGCGGTGAGAGCAGGTAAAAATAAACGGTAAGAGCAATGTAAAATAAACAGTAAAAACAGGTAATAAAATAAAACACAGAAACAGATATATTTCTTCAGCAAGAGAGCATACACTTAAATAGGTAATCAGTAATCTGAACTATCGGTTGGCTGTCTGGAAACTACAGGTACCTTACTGTGTTCAATTACGTACACGACAGAAATTTTTACTTGTGTCTACTAATAAAAATAGGTTCGGAACAGGAAAACTGATTCAAAATAAAATAAAAAAAATATATAACAGGTCAGGTCACACCCTTACACCAGTTTAGGTGGGTTGCCAGTCGTGCTTAAGCCGCAATAGCCAACCACACCTCACCTAGTGCCCTGGGGACGGACGGAAACGGAAAATAAAAAAAAAAAAAAAAAAAATAAGATCAACAGGTCGGTATCAAACCCTTGCACCAGTTTAGGTGGGTTGCCAGTCGTGCTTAAGCCGCAATAGCCAACCACACCTCACCTAGTACCCTGGGGACGGACGGAAACGGAAAATAAAAAGAAATGAAAAAAAAATAATATCTACAGGTCGGGTCACACCCTTGCACCAGTTTAGATGGGTTGCCAGTCGTGCTTAAGCCGCAATAGCCAACCACACCTCACCTAGTGCCCTGGGGACGGACGGAAACGGAAAATAAAAAAAATGAAAAAAATAATAATATCTACAGGTCGGGTCACACCCTTGCACCAGTTTAGATGGGTTGCCAGTCGTGCTTAAGCCGCAATAGCCAACCACACCTCACCTAGTGCCCGGGGACAGACGGGAACGAAAATAAAAAAAAAATGAAAAATAAAAATATCTACAAGTCGGGTCACACCCTTGCACCAGTTTAGATGGGTTGCCAGTCGTGCTTAAGCCGCAATAGCCAACCACACCTCACCTAGTGCCCGGGGACAGACGGGAACGGAAATAAAAAAAAAATGAAAAATAAAAATATCTACAAGTCGGGTCACACCCTTGCACCAGTTTAGATGGGTTGCCAGTCGTGCTTAAGCCGCAATAGCCAACCACACCTCACCTAGTGCCCTGGGGACAGACGGGAACGGAAATAAAAATTTAAAAAAAAAATCTACTAAGACACTCTGTATGAACGGAACAATTTAACGGAATTCTGTCGTGTAAAACTTCACAGGAGCGGGTTCGGAAAAAGGGAACACAGTAAAGTAAAATACAAGCAGCCAAATTAAGTATTTCAAAGCCCCCAAAGGGCCTTACCTTTATATCACTGGTACACTGATTCTAATTCTTCCTTTGAAGTCGAAAACGAATTCCAAAAAAAGTAATTTATTTACTTTCAACAATTAATCTCAGAATAAAGAATTTAACTTGGAGAAAATTAACGTCAATTAATAAGCAATCTGAAAACTCGGAGCTGAATCCCTGATTTTCGGGCGAATTTTGGTTATAACGGCATGTCCCCCACCGACCAAGACATGCGTCAAAATTCCAGAAAATTCGACGGCGGGGTTAAAACGGTGCTCTCGGATTGGCCACTTCTCCCAAAACTCCATTTTCGACCTCGAGAAAATTCGGAACATTCGGTTAAAATCGGAATTAAAACGGCGGACAATTTCTCTATCAAATTCCCAACCTCTGAAAAACACGAGCAGCATATGTAAAAAAAAAACGGTAAATAACAAACTGCATCTCGGACTGGTGTTTTTCTATATAGGTTGGAAATCGAAATTGAAATAATTTATTTCGTATCACAATATTCCGAATTTCTCAATTTTTCAATTTCATTTATTTATTGGGTAAATTTAACGGAATGAAATTGAACAGAATGGAATTTCTCTGGTAATAATTCGGTATCATTTTCATGTGTCATCGTCGGGAAAATAAATAAACGGACGATTGAAATAACAATAAGAATTATTACAACTCACAACATTATTCACGGATTAAACTAATTATTAATTCTCTGAGCAGGACATCTTGAGAAAGTAATAAACGCGGTCACTCTCAGCAGAAACATCGTAAAACGGTATACGGGGGATGTCCGAATTGAGAGGGACCCAAACGAACAATTTCGGAACGAAATTATTCTTGCTTCGGTTCATTTTCCTCGACATCGACATGAATGATATATACGGCGGTCGGAAATTACTACCAGGGCGGAATAATATCGTACTGTTTTACCAGTAGTCAATTATTGTGGTATATTTAGCGGATTTAGTAATGAGCGAAAAAAACGCTTCATTACAGTTAATAGTTCGGAATTATTGGAATTAGTAATTTTTGTATTGGTTTTCGTATATTTGTGATACGAAAATCGTTAAATGCTGAAGTTTTCTGAATTCTGTAGTTTACTCAATTCAACCAGTAGTTCCGAATTATTGAAATACGTATTTTTCCGTTAGTTTTCATATTTTTCCGTTCATTTAATTTACCGAATATAGAAGTCCGTAAGAGATCAAAACATCGGAAAAAACGCCGAGCCGAGATTTAATCGCGTTTTTCATCGCTGCAACCGGCATAAAAAGCATATGCAGTACAGATAAGGACATGTTTTTGTTCAATTCCTCCGCCAGCAACGCGAATTTCGGAGTTCGGGTCGGCGCAGAAAATTTTCCTTTTCCGTTCCCCCCCGTGATGTTATAAGTAAAAGAGTACCCCCGGTCATTAGTCAGTTAGTGCTCCGGTTTTCCGATCGTAAATTAGTCAGTTAGTGCTCTGGTTTTCGGTCGATTAAGACGAACAGTATTTTCCGAGACTTATCCGAATTTTTGCTGTTACTTCTAACTTCCAGTTTCCTTTGAGTTAATTATTACGAATTTAAATTTTTATTTCTTTTCTTCTATCGCCGGTTAGTCCGTATTATTTTCAGTTGTCAGTTTTTTTTTTAGTTATTTTCGCGTTAGTAACTTCAGTGAGTGAAAGGTATCAGGTTCTAGGTAAAATACAAACACCATTTTTGTCTGATTTCTGGTTGCGTGCGAATCGCGTGAATCGGTTTTTTTTTTGTTTTCCTTTTTATATATATCGGGGATAATTTTTCGCGAGTTCTGATCTCGAATTGTCCGTCGTGAGAGGTGGTCAATTCGATATCCCGTTTATTATCCGTCCTGATCCCGTTCATATACGCCCTGGTACAGAGAGTTCGAGGAGTCCAGTAACTATCGTTCATGGTGTGTGAACTCATGGGTAGGTGACTGGAGGTTTCGTTGAATCGTCTGACGGAGGCGCACATACGCTAGCGTCTGGCGATTTAAACACTCTCTATAGACCAGTGGTCGTATATTGTCAATTATTTTTCGTATTACATTCGTACGTATAAACCCTCCTTGTACAGAGAATTCGAGAAGTCCAGTAACTATCGTTCATGGCGTGTGAACTCATGGGTAGGTGACTGGAGGTCTCGTTGAATCGTCTGCCGGACAGGCGTACAACTCTGGCGGTTGACGATTTAATTTTCTCGCTATAAACTCCGACCGAACATCCCCGATTCCGTCCGAACCGAGTTAAACGAAACTGAAAGAATATACAGAACAACCAGAAATCTGGATAGGTGTTATCATTAGCATTTCTTTTGATTGTGAACATTTCTGATTTCGAATATTTTATGTGTCTGTTATTTTATTATTGCGAATAATCTATATTAGGTTTTATTTTTCGGTCCTGGTACTGACTCGCGATTACGTGTACGGAAATCGTGAATGTGCTCGAACTCAAGCGGTAATTTATTTGAATTGTTTCATACGTGAATATTTTCTTTGAATTGTGTTCATTCTTAATTGCCAAACTTGAATAAACTTTTGTTATTACACTCTATTTTCATACGTCTGCGTTGTCGCTACTACCCTAGACAACATAGAACCTTGTCTTCGACTAGAGTAGCTATCTGGGTAGGTTGTGCTATTTTTCCCTTGAAAGAATAGCTGGCGCCCGAGGTGTTAATTGTTAGTGAAATTATATTGTGAGGAAAACCCGTTACAAAATTGGCGCCCGAGCAGGGACATGAAAATTTGAGTGAATTTATTTGATTTTCCTCTTTATTGATTTTTCCTGACATTTTTCATGTTTATTGAAAAGTGTTAATTTTTTTTCAGCCTAGTGTATTTTTCTTTTCTGGTTCCGGTTATATTGACTTTGAGAATTTGAGTGAATTTATTTGATTTTCCTCTTTATTGATTTTTACAGACATTTTTCATGTTTATTGAAAAGTGTTATTTTTTTTTCAGCCAAGTGTATTTTTCATTTTTTTTTTCTTTACTGGTTCCAATTATATTGAATTGAATATATTTGATTTGATTTTTATTTATTTATCTGGTCAGTGTTGCCGTCTGTTTTATTTTTACCACTTGGGAAATCCGAATATACTGTATTTGAAATAAATTAAACTGTGTTTTATTTCCTGAGGGGTGATTTTTTTTTGGCACACTGACAGATAAAACTGATATTGTTATTTTTTCTGCTATTTATTTCTACTGATCTGTTTATTATTTTTTTTGACATTTTCTGAAATCCTGATTTGATATACTGAGTGATACATATATTTTTTTTTTTGTGCATTGGCTGAATTGTTGGTATTTACTGATTGCTTTGAATCGCCGTTGTAGAATAAAATTGTTGTTCTATTTTCTTCTGAATTTCTGATATTTCTGGTGTTTTTGAATTATTTTTGATACACTGATATTTTTTTTTATTTTTTTTTTTTTTGTAAATTGACGAAGCAACCTGAAATTTTTTTTTGTTTTTGTTTCCTGCTTTTTGAAATTTACTGCTGAGATATATTGTTCATTTTTTTTTATAAATTTCATCTTGGGTTATCACTAGGTAATATCCGGTTATAGAATTCAAGGTTTGGTAATTGGAGTGTTTATATATTCGACGTTTATGAACTGATTTAACTGTGTGTTTGCGAATGAATAAAAGACTCTGAATTTCCGGTGAATTTTTTTTTTTTTGGTGTCGTTTTCGCTTTGAACTGGTGTCTTTCTGAACTGAGTGCTGTTTGGAACTTATTGCTGAATATTTTACAATTTTTTTTTTTTGTTGTTGTTAATGGTATACTGACATTTTGACGAAGTGATTTGTTGAACTATTATACCGGGTGTCCAATTATATCATTTTTTTTTTGACAAATTTGTGTTGACCAGACACACCAGGTAAAAGTCATAGATACAGTGTCACAAATGGAGGTGAATCGACTGAGAGCCGAAGAATTGATTTGGGAACTTCAGTCCCGTGGTTGTCAAATAGCCAGGACAGTGCAAGAGAACCGAATGGAATTAAGAAAAGCATTAACAAGAAACATCCAGTTCCGTGACATGCCGAGAAATATTGAAGAGGAATTGAACGATGCAGAACGACTTATGAGGGACCTGGTGGAGCAGATCCAGGAATTCGACGACGATAATGCTTCTAACGATGAACCCCGAATAAGAAGCCGCCTGCTACATCTGGGAAACCGCCTGGGCCAACTTAAACCATCATCACTGGAAGAACAAAGTCGGTTGGATCAATTGAGAGAAGTGCTGGAGCAGGCTTCCGACATGTTGAGGGATGCCAAATTGTTGGCTGAATCAAGGCGTACACTGCAGGAACCATTGGGTAGCATGCCGGTTAATACTGGTCATAGTCTTCAACCAGAACAGGAAGTGGACCTCATTTCTTTCGATGATGTCACAGATTCTGGAATACAAGCCGCTGGAGACACACATACGGTTCCACCTAGAACAACGAACGTCACTAAAGAACCGGACAACCTGAGGAACCAAGCGAGAGTAAACAATACCGAGGGACAGCAGCAGCAACCCCAAGATAGTACGGGGTTGACCTTGAGTTTCCTCCAGCGATTGCACAACAGAGCTTGTGAGGCCGTCCGTCGACGGTTGGATTTCACGAGTTCATGGACACACACTGCTGAAAATGGAGACGAGCCGTTGACCAGAAAGGAAAGGATAGCAGAATCCACCCGCAGAATATCGTTTCCATTTCTGCAGCCTGAAGAACCAGACCACACCAGAAGAGAGTCAGCCCCCACAGCGATTTCGTCTAACACCAGCATACAGTACGAAAACTTGGGACGCAGCGACCCTGGACAGTCGTTACACATTGCACCAGGACAGCAGAGACCAAACTATCCATTTTTACCCATATATAAATGGAACATATACTATGACGGATCCACAAGTGTAACTGACTTTATCGACGAAGTCGAGCGACTGGCCGAATGTCGCCGAGTGCCCTTACAACTGGTGTTTGAGGCCGTCTACGAATTGCTAAGAAAAGATGCCAGGGATTGGTTCGTTCCTCGTAGAGGAATTCTTCGAAACTGGGAGGATTTCAAGACTCAACTGAAGGACGCATTCCTTCCGATTAATTACGAAGAAAATTTATTTGAGGAAATTAAGAAGCGAATGCAAGGCGCTGATGAAAAACTTGTCCTGTATGTCACCCGAATGCAGAATTTGTTCCAGAAGCTGACTCATAACCGCCCCTCAGAGAGAGAACAAGTCCGCCTGATCAAACAGAGATTGATACCACCTCTACAACAGGCATTAACCTTCCAAGAGACAAACACCTACGACGAACTATTGCAGAAAGGAAAAGTATTCGAATTGGTTCGATGGCAGATGAACCAATATACGAGACCACCGTGTAGCCCTGGACTCTTGGAAGAACCTGGACTATCATACAACCCACCCGACCAAAATTATTACCAGTCTACCTGCAGTTTGAATATCAATCAGCCGTCCACGTCACCGACTCAGTTCTCCGATCCGAGAATTTCGACTCCAATTCGACCCTTGCCAGTCAAACAGGAACCCAACCAGAAACGGAAAACGCCAGTACAGGAAGATAGGCGTAGAGTGATGGAAGAAAACAAATCCCAAGCGACCACAACACCGAGGCCAGACGTTCGGAGACTATCAGATTCTCCACCCATCCAGCAAAGAGAAAGTATTTCCAACAGAGATCAGATGGAACCTCGACAAACAAAGAAAGTTTCGTTCCAAACCCAATGCTTCCGCTGCGGTGGATATGGGCATATGCGCAGAGATTGCCGAAGAAAACCTAAGCTGTTTTGTTCTCGTTGTCAGAGGGAGAATATTCTATCCCGAGACTGTCCATGTTCGGGAAACTAGAGGGAGATATGGAAGCGGAGTCAGTCATATCTGCCAAACCATTGACTCCATCGACGCCCAACACCTGCCATAACAACCGCCCGTTAATAGAGGTCTACATAGCCGGAAAATCATTCAGAGCACTAATGGACACCGGAGCCACCAGGACCTTTTGCAGCCAGGAAACTGCCGAACACTTCAGGAAACACAAGGTCGAGGAAGAATATATCCAGAATGGTTTTGCAGTAACCGCGAATGGAGAAACTACCGCTACGCCGAAACGTTATACTGTTCTCATCAGGATAGGCGATTATACTTTGCCCGATGTGAAATTCCTACTTGTACCTGATTTACCTGTGGACATCATATTGGGAATGGACGTCCTGTCAGCCTATAATTTCACCATCAATCTCAAAACAGCCGAGAGTTTTCTCGAGGGCCGATTAATTCCCAAGCCGTCAACAGCCACAGAAGAAACCATCGAAGTTCATACCGCTGAGGAACACTTGCAAGAATTGACGAACATACAGAAGAAGGAACTAGACTCTTTCCTTGTCGAAGAATTGAAAAAGTTCGAAAGTCTACGAGGCACCACCGACCTGGTTGAACACAAGATTAAATTGAAACCCGGAACAGAACCAATTAAACAGCGATTTAGACCCCAAAACCCGAAAATGCAGGAAATTTTCAATCAAGAAGTGGATCGGATGTTGGCTGAAGGAGTGATCGAACCTTGCAAGTCACCATGGAGTTCGCCCGTGGTATTGGTCAAGAAGAAAGACGGAACTTATCGATTTTGCATAGACTTCCGTGCAGTTAACCAAGCCTCCGTTAAAGATGCATATCCGTTACCTTATATTTCCGGAATTCTGGACAAGTTACGGAAAGCCAAATACATTTCCACCATCGATCTGAAACAAGGATATTGGCAGATACCATTGGAAAAGGAAAGTCGCCCGATCACTGCATTCACTGTTCCTGGAAGAGGATTATATCAGTTTCGTGTTATGCCATTTGGTTTACACGCGAGCGGAGCTACTTTCCAACGATTCTTAGATGCCGTGATTGGACCGGACATGGAACCCGAGGCGTTCGCCTACCTCGACGACATAGTTGTGTTGGGAGAGACTTTTGAAGAGCACCTTGAAAATTTGAGAGAAGTTTTCCGGCGATTGAGGGAGGCTAACCTCCGTTTGAATCCCGAAAAATGCACATTCGTCCGCAAATCTTTGAAATATCTAGGACATGTCGTCACGTCGAAAGGTATCTGCACCGACCCGGATAAAGTGTCGTCGATAGTAGCTTTCCCTGCACCGAAAACCGTCCGAGAACTTCGCCGATTCCTGGGGGTTGCCAGTTGGTATCGCCGCTTCATCGATAATTTTTCAGACGTCGTTTCGCCGTTAACCCTGTTGCTGAAAAAGAAACAACGATGGAAATGGACCGAAGATCAACAGAACGCTTTTGATGCTCTCAAGAAGAAATTAACCGAGTCACCGATCTTGGCCTGTCCAGACTTCTCCAAACCTTTCGTTTTACAGACAGACGCCAGCGACGTAGGTCTAGGAGGGGCCCTGACTCAAGAAATAGATGGCGAAGAGAGGGTGATAGCCTATGTGAGCCGTACACTGAATGCTGCTGAGAAGAATTATTCTGTGTCGGAAAAAGAATGCCTAGCGATAGTGTTCGCAATAGAAAAGTTGCGACCGTACCTGGAAGGATTCCATTTCACTGTTATTTCCGACCACATGAGCCTGAAATGGTTGAATTCGATCAAATCGCCGTCCGGAAGAATCGCCAGATGGGCCGTTTTTCTCCAACAGTTTGACTTCGAAGTGCAGTACCGAAAAGGAGCCCTCAACAAATTGGCAGACAGCCTTTCAAGGAACCCCTTGCCGGCCGTAGATAGTGTGCACATGACCGAGGAAAGTACACACTGTCGATGGTACAACCAGAAATTACAGGATGTACAGAAAAGTCCAGAGAAGTTTCCCGATTTCTCGATAATTGATGGAAAATTATATCGACACTTCTGGGACTCTACTGATTTCACTGAAATGGAGACTGGCCAACCTTGGAAACTTTGCGTACCCACCGAACAGAGGTCAGCGATCCTACAGGAGAACCATGATTTGGCACTGGCAGGCCACATGGGAATTGCTAAGACGATTGCTCGAACAGCCCGAAAATACTATTGGCCAGGAATGTTCCGGGATGTTGCGAAATATGTAAGAAATTGCACTTCGTGCCAACGTTTCAAAGTTTCGCAACAGAAGACTCCCGGAAAAATGCAACCGCATAGGATGGTGGATGCGCCGTTCCAGGAAGTATCCACAGACGTGGTAGGACCATTACCACGATCCAAAAAAGGACATTCCTATCTGGTGGTGATGCAAGATAGGTTCACAAAATGGGTGGAATGCCGTCCGTTACGGAAAGCCACAGCTAAGACTGTTTATTCTGCCCTATATGAACAAGTAATTTTGAGGTATGGATGTCCGAAGTTGGTTATTTCTGACAACGGTGTACAATATGATAGTAGGCTGTTCAGAGAAAGTCTCCGTGAGTTGAACATCGTCCACCGATTTACCCCTCCGTATACCCCTCAGAGTAACCCCGTGGAAAGGGCGAACCGGACTTTGAAGACGATGATCGCCCAATTCTGCGAAACCGACCAGCGAAATTGGGACGAGAAAATAGGGGAACTGACGTTCGCCATCAACACCGCCAAACAAGAATCTACTGGTTTCACCCCAGCGTTTCTGAACTATGGAAGGGAATTAAACGTCCCCAGGGCTGCTTGTGCACCAAACCCCCAAAGTGAAGAAATGGAAGAGACGAATAGTGACCCAGGAAAAGAAACGGCGAAGTTGGCGTACCGAACTGAACAAATACGTCACCTACAGGAAGCTTACGAGTTCGTCCGTACCAACTTGCACCGGTCATTCAATCAACAAGCCCACAGTTATAATCTTCGTCGAAGAGAAGTCCGTTACCGGGTTGGTGACAGAGTGTTGCGCCGTACAAACCCTTTATCATCTGCCATTGACAGCTTTGCGGCCAAGTTGGCCCCAAAATTTGCTGGACCGTATACCGTTATGAAAGTAATTTCACCTGTTGTTTATGATCTCCGAGACGAAGGAGGTAAACAAATCCGTAATATACACGTCAAAGATCTGAAACCGTTTCACTCGTAACGTCACCGATACAATATTTTCCGTATTTATCATTTCTTCCGTTACCGTTATAAGAAATCAATGAGTAGCCGTCAAATTGTTCAACAACATCCATTTCTTTGGCGTATGTAACCAGTATCACCCCAAGAAGATTATCCAGCAGAGAATTGGCTCTGCGAGCTTGCCCGAAATGCCGTCAAATTCCGAAAATACCGAATCCCACAGATCATAAACCACCGAACCTGTGACATGGAAAACCGTCCGTACCGTTCAAATACATTTTCTTATGTCTGTACCTCAGTAAGAAAATACATATCCATCGACCTGTCTTATACCAATTATTTTCTACCCGTCCATACCTCGACGCCTGAAGATCTATTCAACTTGGTACATGGTTTGAGGGAAGGACGACCAACTGTATCGACGTGAGCTTCAAATCCAAGTTGGGAGCTTCCTGCTGAAATACCCCGCCAATCTACGTCAATCCACCTCGGAACGCAGGCGATGTCCACGTAAGCGACGACTTCATATGGACCCACTATACGAGGACCCGGAACTATGGAACCAGATGACCAGTGACGTGCAAGAAGACCAGGAGGAAACTTCTAAGTATTTTAATTTTGTAAGCTTGACTTCGAGCACCGCGACGCGAATAGAGGACATCGTTCATTTATTCATTTTTTTTCTTTTTTGTTTGGGAATTCGACTTAGTCCGAAGTCGAATTCTTCTCACGTGAGGGGGGTGTAATGAAGTTCGATTTTCCGGGATAATAATCGTACTCCATTTTTAGTATTTTTCTATATTCTGTTCAGTTAATAGTTCGGAATTATTGGAATTAGTAATTTTTGTATTGGTTTTCGTATATTTGTGATACGAAAATCGTTAAATGCTGAAGTTTTCTGAATTCTGTAGTTTACTCAATTCAACCAGTAGTTCCGAATTATTGAAATACGTATTTTTCCGTTAGTTTTCATATTTTTCCGTTCATTTAATTTACCGAATATAGAAGTCCGTAAGAGATCAAAACATCGGAAAAAACGCCGAGCCGAGATTTAATCGCGTTTTTCATCGCTGCAACCGGCATAAAAAGCATATGCAGTACAGATAAGGACATGTTTTTGTTCAATTCCTCCGCCAGCAACGCGAATTTCGGAGTTCGGGTCGGCGCAGAAAATTTTCCTTTTCCGTTCCCCCCCGTGATGTTATAAGTAAAAGAGTACCCCCGGTCATTAGTCAGTTAGTGCTCCGGTTTTCCGATCGTAAATTAGTCAGTTAGTGCTCTGGTTTTCGGTCGATTAAGACGAACAGTATTTTCCGAGACTTATCCGAATTTTTGCTGTTACTTCTAACTTCCAGTTTCCTTTGAGTTAATTATTACGAATTTAAATTTTTATTTCTTTTCTTCTATCGCCGGTTAGTCCGTATTATTTTCAGTTGTCAGTTTTTTTTTTAGTTATTTTCGCGTTAGTAACTTCAGTGAGTGAAAGGTATCAGGTTCTAGGTAAAATACAAACACCATTTTTGTCTGATTTCTGGTTGCGTGCGAATCGCGTGAATCGGTTTTTTTTTTTTTTGTTTTCTTTTTATATATATCGGGGATAATTTTTCGCGAGTTCTGATCTCGAATTGTCCGTCGTGAGAGGTGGTCAATTCGATATCCCGTTTATTATCCTTCCTGATCCCGTTCATATACGCCCTGGTACAGAGAGTTCGAGGAGTCCAGTAACTATCGTTCATGGTGTGTGAACTCATGGGTAGGTGACTGGAGGTTTCGTTGAATCGTCTGACGGAGGCGCACATACGCTAGCGTCTGGCGATTTAAACACTCTCTATAGACCAGTGGTTGTATATTGTCAATTATTTTTCGTATTTCATTCGTACGTATAAACCCTCCTTGTACAGAGAATTCGAGAAGTCCAGTAACTATCGTTCATGGCGTGTGAACTCATGGGTAGGTGACTGGAGGTCTCGTTGAATCGTCTGCCGGACAGGCGTACAACTCTGGCGGTTGACGATTTAATTTTCTCGCTATAAACTCCGACCGAACATCCCCGATTCCGTCCGAACCGAGTTAAACGAAACTGAAAGAATATACAGAACAACCAGAAATCTGGATAGGTGTTATCATTAGCATTTCTTTTGATTGTGAACATTTCTGATTTCGAATATTTTATGTGTCTGTTATTTTATTATTGCGAATAATCTATATTAGGTTTTATTTTTCGGTCCTGGTACTGACTCGCGATTACGTGTACGGAAATCGTGAATGTGCTCGAACTCAAGCGGTAATTTATTTGAATTGTTTCATACGTGAATATTTTCTTTGAATTGTGTTCATTCTTAATTGCCAAACTTGAATAAACTTTTGTTATTACACTCTATTTTCATACGTCTGCGTTGTCGCTACTACCCTAGACAACATAGAACCTTGTCTTCGACTAGAGTAGCTATCTGGGTAGGTTGTGCTATTTTTCCCTTGAAAGAATAGCTGGCGCCCGAGGTGTTAATTGTTAGTGAAATTATATTGTGAGGAAAACCCGTTACACTGCACATTGAACGTTTTTAGAAATGAGTTATATTACAAGAATGGTTTTTCCTATACTGTCGTAGCTCAATATTACCAAAATTTTCATGAACTTCATTAAATTAAAGAAAACTTCAATTTGTAAACAGCTTTCGAGCAATTAAGTGTGGTTATGACTTCAATATATTTTGGTTATTCGCTTGAAATCGGTTATAGATTTTCCATCTGGAAAACATTTGTTATTCAGAATGGCGCGTTTCTGATGGATGAAAATTAAGACGCGCAAAATAATCAATATGACCAATCGTGTAAAAGTTTCTGACGCATCATCCAATTTTCATAAACTGTAATGGGGAGATATCTCAAAGTAGTCGATCTTGATAACTAATTTAGTTGGTTTTATTATTTATCTTATTTTAAGGAAAATATACTTTTTTCATCGTCCTCAAAATAAAAGGTGAGTTTGGTGTTTTTCAAATCGAACAAGAGGAACTCATTTTAATGTTAAAGTTATGCTACTTCAATGTGCAATAAATTGTCATAGGCAACCGAACTAAAAGCGCATTTCGAAGCAATACGAGTAATTTCAAAACTCTATACTGGAATATAGAAACATAGGGATTTCAATAACTATGTCAAATGTATGTCTTGTGCAAAATAAGAATGTATTTCAATCAAAAATTTATGGCGAATTCATAATGAGGTCAACAGAAAAACCTTTTAATCAACTCGTTTATTTATCTATCGGCTAATGTTCTCGAATTGTGTCTTGACCATTAATGAGTTAAAAGATTGAATAAGTATTAGTGAGTGTGGGTTCACAAATTTCAATTTTTTCGCTTCCAAGTAGGTATAATTATGCCATACAGAAATGATTGTTTTTCGTGCTGATATGTTGAATTCTGTGAAATATTCCAACATTTATTTATTTCACCTGTTTTTTCGGATGAGTGTAATCCATCGTTAAACGTGAAGACTCGTTCTATATAGAACTGATAACATTTTCAAGTTGAGCAGGTTATTTGGGAAACTATACCATTAACATAAATACACCTTTCTTCGGTCCTACCACAATAAAAAATAGGCGTATTCTGAAAATTCGTAGCCATAAATCACACGACGCGTTCGAACAAGAATAGATAGAACCACCAATTAGCAAGTGGTCTTCCGGTACTCGCGTAGTGGCGGAAGGAGTACCGTGTCCATGTCCACCTTTAGTAACCTTCCTATCCATACTCGAAGGACCAGCATTCGCATCCGATATACCTCCACCGGCAGTCGCCAGCGACACGGCACGCGAAAGTGATTCCCGTTCTTCATTCTTCATCTCTCATTCTGCATCTCGGCGAGGTGCAATTTGAACGGCGTTCTGTCACGCTCTGACCCCGGCATCCAGACCGATCCTTCCAAATTGAACACGAACACCAAGAGTGCATATTCCTTTTCTTCATTTTGTCACCGACTTTCATCCTTCCTCCTATCCTTCTTATCGGCGGCGATTGCCCAACGTTTATGGCCCGCGTCTTTGCCGTCGTTTTTTTTGCTCCTTTGAGCCGGATATGCGATAAAGGTTGTGAGTAAATACTACGTTTTTTTCTTGATAATTGTTGACACAGATATGTTGACCGGTGATTTGAACGTGAGAGATTCAGAAAATACGAAGGAATGACTACAACAGCCGTGCCCAAGATCAGAGTAGTGGTTTTGGGAAGTGCCAAAGTTGGAAAATCTGGTGAGTTGACTGAATATCTTTCAATCTTTTTCTCGAAAGAATCATACGAGTCTTTTCTGTTTTGCACGGTTGAATACCTGAATTATTATTTTCGAACCTTTTTGAGATTATCCCAAAGGATTAGAGAACAGTAATATATTAGGTAATTTCCTCTTTTTACGATATCTACGATGAAAACAGTTGAATTTTATAGTTCTCTGAAGATATGCTGTGAATTAGTCATCTTTGTTGATACTCAACTTTCAGGTAACCTAGATATGAATATGTGCTTATTTTAATCATTTTATTAGGCGGTTTGAGTTCATAATTTCGAAGAAGAATTTATATCTAATCGCATATGATATTGAATTTTGGAGTAATTTTATGACAAACCAATCATTTATAGTCATCATTCGAATTATTTTCATTATAGATTTCCACTAACATTTCCTAGAGTTTGATTAAGAGTAGTAGTTTTATAGAACCAGTTCAAAGTAACGACTAGTTGAAAAAATTCAATAATGCCTTAAGTAGTTGCTTTTGAGCGCTCGTTCATTTTTGGAGCAATAATGCTATTACTTCAAAACCATCGGAATAATATTCTGATAATTATACAAAAAAGGAAATACCAAATACCTATGTAGAAAATCATTAGTTGAAAAAACTACTTATGAACAGTATATCAATCTTCATTCACAGAATAAAGTTCACTCGAATCGGATATCTCGTTATGGAAATATATACATTTTTTCGATATTCGAATTGAATGTTCTATGGTTTCGTTAACACTATGGCCAAATGAGCATGAGGATTATTATGAGCATCTTGCATGTGGCCGCAAAATTTCATTCCGATTGCTTACTTTTTGTCTGAAATATTGAGGAACGGACATTTTGGATGGCCATATCTTATGGCACATCCTGTACGAGTTGGCAGATTAACGAACTTAACGAACTCACCCTGAAAATATCAAGTCGCTAGGACAATCCATTCGAAAGTTATCGAGGTTACGACCGGACGGCCCCACGAACAGTATCAAATTTGACCACGGATTCGTTATCAGGGAGTTGAACCCTATTGTTTGAGACCATTGTCGGCTCAAAATTCCAAAATTACAGACATTTTGGAAGAACGATATGCATGAACGAGCGGTCAACAATACGAAAATTTACCTACACATACAGAATTGAGCGCGAAAATAAGAAAATTCGATGAGTTTATTCAGAATACTTTCCTCATTTCTTTCGTTTTTCATTAGTTGGTCCCCTCGCTCGAAATATTGTGTGTCGAAACTTTCTGAAATCGGATTTAAACAACCTGGAACCTTTGGTGCAATTATTAGGTATTCACGCAAGAGTTTCAAAATTAGTGAAGCTCAGTATACCTATCTGAAGATAAAAAATATCTTTTATATGGATTACAATGAAAATATTTGAATGTAAGAATATTCTTTCCGAATTGATAAATGAATTACTTACATGGTTTACCAAGCTCCAAGAAGATGAAACTTGCCATGTCTCCATTGTTTTGAGATCAGTTTCGACAAAAACCAGGCAAAAATGGAAAACATGCCATTTTCTCTTGAGAGGAACTGCCAATATAATAAGAATAATATTGTCGATTTGGGACCAAGTTCCACCTCAGGGTCGAAGTGACTTACTCTACTGGCCAATACACTTTAGAGTAAAGTCTCTTAGGAAAAAACTTTGCGAAGCAGGTTGCATTTCTAGGCAAAATGTAGCTCTAGGATGGTAACGCACAAAAAAACTCATTTGTCGTAGTGTAGAAAGGCAGTCATCGTGCTATTGATCACAATCCAACCTATTGTAATCCATGAAAACAAAAAGCAAAAACTTCTAAGTACGGTTAGTAATCATCATTATGTTTATGAAAGTTTAATTACTACCACATCAAAAATTAAGGAATGGCGAAGATCTGACAATTGAATAGATCAAAATTTTGAGGTGATTCCCTCAAATATAAAAACGAAAATTCGATAATACAACAAATTTTTATGAATAAAATTAAATAACAGGTCGACAATTTCACACTTTCCAACACAATATTCTGGAATCTTTCGATCGTTGACATTGACGAAAACGATTTATATTGTGAACAACCTCATACAAAATTCTTGTAGTGGTTTCTTTCGAAAGTTATCGTATTAGTGATCGACAGTATACTGTGTTTCTCATAATAAAAACAAACGCACAAAAGCTAATGCCTTTTTCATTTTTTATGCTCGACGGTGTATAGATTTACCGAATGTAACATGCTTGGTTTGAAATATTCACGAGGCTAGTTTTACATGACGAAAAATTATGAACGTTGTGATTCTTGGAATAACACTTGTTTTGTCTTCATTAGAAACTATGATATAGTATCGAGAATTTCTAATTTTTCCGTTTTTTCTAACCAATTTTTCAAATATGTATAATACATCTGAAGTCACTAAAATAACGCATTCGTTTTCCATTTCCTTATAGGTTTCACAGTTTCAGATTGAAATCCATCTTTCGTTCATTTATAGTAGGTACAAAATCAATTCATTCAAAAACGCACTTCCAATAAGATTATTCAGGAAACCTGCATTGAAAACCACCTTTGAAAGAAGTAATTTTGTAATCTAAATCACACACAATTTTACTGCAGATATCTTTTGTAGCTGTAATGGATCGATTACATTGAGATACTTCACAAGTTGCTACTGAGCGAATTTTAAAGCGAGTGAATTAGTGTGTGAGATTTTGGTGATTACACACAAAACTGTCTACACGCTGAGTAGCCAACAATCTAGCGATCCACGTGAGGTTTATGTTTGCATCGTTGTCAAAATAAATGACAAATACGTTTTCAAATTCAAGAACCAGGAACCACCGAGTAGATGAAAACTCATGGATTGTTTAGTAGCAACTGTGATTGCACACGGCTTGTTCACATGCCAACAAGCCGAAACACCAGCGATTTAGCGTGTAAAGTAGCAAACTTTCAACTTGAGTCGCAGCTTTTTTACAATCAGATTGTTGGCTTGTGAACACGATTACCTACTCTGAGCAAATTTACAGCTACTATCAGCTACTAAATTCGCTCAGTAGCAGCTTATAAAGTATCTCATTGTAATCGACCCATAAGCAAATGTTTAGATAAAATTTAATTCACTAAGGACAAACGGGCTCCTCATTTTCTTAAAAGCCCTATAGAATAAATTGGTGATATAATCTGTTTATGTTTTATGATATCATTTTGATGTTTTTCTAACTGAAGTATCAACTAACCAATTCATAGCATTTTTGCGTATTTCATTCTTGAAGTAATCGAAACGATATTGCTAAATTAATCATTCTAGAAAACTGAAATCATTTAAAGTGCTCAATACCATTACACTTCATTATATCAACCTGAATAGCTCCTAGGATTACATACTTGTCAGTATGTTGCCTAACAACTCTAGCATTATACAATGCATTAACTTTATTGTCCAAACCTTCGGGTTTTCCATGAATAAAATCTTCGTGAGCCATGGTGAGAAATATTTCAGTTTTCCTTATTCCATTGTGAATTTCCCAGAGCAAATACCATTTGGAGGAGATAAGCCGGACTGGTATATCTTCAACGGGGAATCCAAATTAATTGAAGATTATATTGAACATATAAATTCAAATGGATGGACATATAATCCGAGTGCTAAATTTGTCTTTCTTAAGAATAGCGTGTCCAAAATTATCGTAGAGAAGTTAATTGTTAACCATATATATCATGCTATATTTGTCAATACATACACAGGTAAAATACGTACAATGTTTCCATATCACAACGGGATATATAGAACAGCCAATAGGACACTGGTTGAAATCGGATCTTGTGGTACTGATGGTTCATTAGAACAAGAAAACGATCTATTTCCACGAAAACTACCACATATTTGGAAGAGTAACTCCACAATTTATTTCATTTATTTTACGAATGTAGTTTATTCCTGGTGTTATCATTGCAGCCATCGTTATAAAGGATTGGAGATCGAAATTTTTGAATTAATAATATTGTCTCTCCGAATGAACCAACAACACATTTCCATGGGTGGCACTTCTCTTTCGTGGGGTACCTTTAAGTACTTTGATTTTTACTTTGGTGTTCAACTACCCCCGAAGTGTGCTTTATGCACCGATCAGACAATTCCATATTTATTTGAAGATGCTGCTATATTCGTACCTGCTGCTGAAGTCGTTCCTAGGTGGATGTATTTATTAAAAGCATTCGATATACATGTTTGGCTTTCCTGGCTTCTGTGTTGCCTAATTATAACGCTAGCATACATCTTCGACAACCTGCTTAATGGCCGAGGTTATCAAGATAATTTACATTTCGTAGTCTTGGTGGCTATGTTGAAAGTTTTCTTAGTACAGGGAAGATCTGACACGAGAGTAAGATCTACATGCCATAAAATATTATTTTTTCTAGTATTTTTTCTGGGTACAATAATGAATTTTTTTTTCATTTCAAGAATGATTTTCTTCTTGAATGGTTGCAATCTCTATAAGGAAATTACATCTTTAGTAGAAGTCGATGAAAGAAAATTTGCACTTGGTTACTTATCCATATTTTATGAGCAATATGCTAAGGAGAACTTAAACTTAAAAGGTGTCCATATGTATATGGATTGCTATGATAGCAATATTGAGTCATGCTTAACATATGCAAAACTTGAAAGAAATCTTGCAATATTTGGTATGGCCAAGCAGATAAGATATCATGAATCCAAAATGGGCGAACGCTTCTTGAATCGATTGGATCCTCCTGTTATGAGTGCGAGATTGCTCGCTCATTTTACTAAAGGAAACCCTATTTATCCCTTGGTGAATGAGAAATTGAATAACCTAATTGAATCTGGAATAGTGGACAAAATTTCAAAGAAGTATGAATCAATTGATAATCAACGAGATCGAATATCTAAGAGAACAGTTTCAAATAAAATAAATTTAGATCATTTCGTGGCACCATCTTTCATTTTAGCTATTGGGTTACTATTAGGGTCATTGGTGTTTTTGGGAGAATACTATTTTAAAAATATTTTGCATATATCTCTCATTTGAATTGATAACCACTTTCTTTGGTTCCTATATACTCATTTCGATATAAGTTGAGAGAAATACAATCATGAAGATATTGAATACTTGCCAGAGATTCAATCTAGGAGTGATCACCAGACCTCCGTGGATATCGTTATCGTACAGTACTCCAATACACATTCGTGTGCTTATTAGTTTTGATCGGTTACTCTTAAGCAACTCAAAAGCACGAAATACTGGTTGCGCGTGTACGTTTTGTGTGAAGCACGAATTACTCAATTACCATATGATTTCTGTTTACATCGATGCTGTCATGTTCATATTCGTTCGCATTGTGAATATTTCGATGATATCAAAGTTCTTCAAATTACTGTAATTTTCATCCTTTCCCAGCTAATCGTTTTATTGTAAATATTGTTTATTCACCACCTGGCAATAACATATGCTACAAATCGAGCAGTAACCACCACCATTTACCGCAACTTAGGAACACAAAGCTCTGGAACAGCTCAGGAGCCGAAGCTTCCAAAACGAATACTGAAAAAATGTGTACCAGACCTACGCCAGCATTGATATAACATACAAAATAAACACACGAGGCTAAGGTTCACAATAAAAACTACAATTTTCGTCGACCTTGAAATAAAGGCTTAGTTTTCCGTCAACTTCAAAATAAAAAGTAGGTTTAAAGTTTGATGAATTGATCAATAATTTTGCCGCTAAATTTTTACTATTTCACCGTGCAAATGTCATTTGCTGCCGATTAAAATTATTCAGAAGCCATACTGAAACCAGAAAATACATTATATGATATTATATCAAATGTATCTCTCATACGAAATATTTATTTCAATCAACTATTTATACTTAATTCATAATATTCGTTTATTAATCTAGCGATCAATAAAATAGTTGACTAAATGACTTTCGTTTTGTTGACAGATAAATTTATTCATCACGTGCTACAGTAATATTGCCGAATAGGTCCGGAGGCATTTACTTACCAAGGAAGCCCGTGAAATTCACGGCGAACACAAAGGTCCTTCATGAAAAAAAGAATTCAATATAATTTGATGTTTTTAAGGGAGGATCAACACATCAGCAGCTTGAAGAGGTTTTATAATAGTAAAAAGTATAAAATTATTTCGAATTCAATTGAAGGAATCCAAGAGGTAAACATACGACGGATTCATTGCAACTTGGAATTCCAAAGAGAAAAACTGCCAGGTTTATGAATAAAGTTTAGTATTTTATGTTTTTTTCCCTACCGTGCCGTCCGTCCGGTGCCGATATATGTGCGTCAAGCTTTAGGAGTGCTTTACAAAAAATGGTCTTCATAGGTATCATTATTGAAAGTACACACTTCTTAAGCAAATTCATTCGAAATATGAATTGTCAGTTAATTAACTGGTCAGGAATCGTCGAAGATCACACCATCGGTGCACATCGTATGCCTTCTCGATTAGATGTAGAAACTTTCTCGGGGTTTTTGAAAGAATAACTATCCATTCTCATGGAAGATATGCCGCTTGAAATGAACTAGTATTTGTGGTGCACGAAAGAGATGGTACCACAGCACTCCTCGGGCGGTTCATAACCGAATGCCTGAATAAAATTCATCTCCTCGTTTGTCGGGAGCGATTCGCCAAATAAAGTATTTTTTACGCATCTCCAGATTTGAACGCTATGAACTCTTTTAGTTCATGCCGTACCAACAATGACTCGGTAAAAATTACGCAAATCAGTTCTAGATATTCTTGGTGAAATAAAATAAATGCCCAAAATTACAAGAAAACTTATAAAAATTAACTTATGAGTTTAATAGAACGATTCAAATAACGAAAATGTTTCTAGAAGCTGATTTATTTTCTTTTTTTCTGATTGAATGAATATTGAGCAATATCGCCCTAATTGCCTAATGTTATAACACTCTCATATTTCCCAAGTCGTATTTTACTAAAAACAGTATATTATGCAAATTTCCACCTAATACATCAGAAAAAAGTCATTTTGAGCTTCTATCAAGAATTTCTTGATCTGGTCCCGGAACAACACTACTGATTTTTTGGGAACGTATCCTTTATTTCAGTTCTTAACGATTGCTTTCATTTCATCGAATAATTTCACATTCGTTTTTCCCATTAAATGTAGATTGGATCTTAACATAGATAATTTTTGCCATAACGTGTTTGGTGAATATTTGAGCGACTAGAGATCGAATGAATTAATCATACATTGAAAATAACAAGAATCAGAGCAACATACCAAATCTTCAAAATAGGCTAACAAAATATTTTCGCTGACACCGTCCACCGCCGTTCCACTTCTGAAAGCCTGCATACTCTTTATTATAGGCAGCTTTAGATTTGGCCGAAATCAAATATTCACGGGCTTTCGCCGCTTGAGTTTCGACGTAGTTCGACATTATTTCAATAATTTTATTTCTAACAAGACGTGAAAATAAAACCAGTCAACCATGATTCTCACGAACATGGCTCATAGCAACGTTAAAAATCCAATTAATTCAAAAATTTACAATCTTATAAATTTTCCATTTTAGGAACGATATTGTTTCAATCAGAAAAAAACTATTGATTACAACACGAGAAATATGAATACATTTCCCACGCCTATACATCCTTGGGGCTTCGCCCTCGGGATGTATCTAGGACTTACTCGGGAAATATACTATTCATATTTCTCTAGTTGTAATAATAGCTGTTTTGAATGCTCGTTCCCCTTAAACGAGTGTTATATCGTTTTGCACAAATGTCTCTAATTTTCTTATGAACCGAAAATGGTCTACAATGATAGGGTTCAATCACCATGATGACGAATTCGTGGTAAAATTCAATATTGTCCGACGAATACAACGATAACTATGGAAGGGATTGTCGGAGATTTGGGGGTCAATTCGGTTACCCAATGTCGAGGTTGAGTTCGTTAACCAGCCGAATCGTACAGAGTGTTCCATTATATATGGCCATTCAAAAGTTGTGTTCCTTAATATCTCAGACAAAACGAAACCAATCGAAATGAAATTTCTGGCTACATGCAAGATGATGACAGTAAAGCCTTATGCAAAATTTTGTGGCCATAGTGTCAACGAAACCATAGAAAATTCAATTGGAATATTTAAGAGAATAATCTCTATATTTCCATAACAAGATGTCCAATTTGAGTGAAATTTATTTTCTGAATTGAGATTGATATTCTAAATGTTCTTCCGAAATTTCAGGAAGATCGCATCATCAGAACCATAGAATAATTTTTTTTATTATTAATTTTTACCTAATTCATTTTTTGAATAATTTCCAGAATATAATTTCGATCGTGCTGAGTTTTTGCACTTATATACACAGTTTGAATTTCAAGTCATATATAAAATTTCGATAATAGCATTATTGCTCCATCAAATAACGAGCTCTCAACAGCAGCTGATCAGTGCTTTTCTTAATTTTTTTATCGATATCCAACACAGATGTTGGACGTTTTCAGCATCATCAATTCCAACAAATTTCTCTGAATCTGATAAATGATATACATGCGATGTTTTATTCTGCTTTCAAAATATGCTCCCACAACAAAAAGTCTGGTTGCATGTCCACTTTCGAATCCTTTTTTCCGTCTCATCCATTTAGCTGATAAGCGCCGGTTGCCGAACATTCAGACCAAAAGTTTATGGTTGCAACCGAAACATTTCACATGAACAATTAATTATAGAATTGCGAAGGATACGTGCATTAATTTCTCCGAGAAGGATTTAGGTGACAGTATCATCCTCAATGAATAAAAGTACCTACAAAATCAGGTTTGCTTTCGAGACTTCATTTTATTACGTTATATGTTTTATCAAGGTTCTGAAATACATTGAATCTGAATTCCTGAAGTTTTGTAAGAGTTAATATTTATCTATACATTGATACAGTGTATTTATTGGAAAACGGAAAACCTTGAACATGAATAGAATACTCGAAGTAGTTTGACTTCAACTTTATTCACCAAGCCTGATAATTTTGGTTGATGTTTGTGTGAATATATCGATATAACAAATCTCAAACGTTAATCGCCTATAGTAAATCTGCATTTCGATGCAAATATTTCAATTGATAGTCAATTTCCCTAAAAACTATAAGTTTCTGTATTTAAAATAATTCATTTAAGGGGATAAAGCATGCATCTGAAAAGAGAAATAAAATCTTCAGTTATAACATTCCAATTGTACAAAGCGCTCGTTCATTGGTGAAACAATAATGCTATTACCTCAGAATTTTGTATAGGACTTGAGTTTCATGCTAAGTATATAAGTGCCTAATGAAAGCCGAGAATAATATTAATCGATATAAATCAACCCATATCGGGATTAATTCCGAAGTATGAGTTTACTATTATTTTCTGCTTACATTGTTCATATTATACCTGCCTTACTCTCAAACGCGTGACTTTTTATTTTGTATTAATTTTATGGTTCTGATGATGCGATTCTCTTGAAATTTTGTATTAACATTCGATTCAATCTTCATTCACAAAATAAATTCCACTCGAATCGGATATCTCATGAAAATTTTTATTATTCCAATAGAATTTTTCATGGTTCTGTTGACACTATGACCACAAAATGCATGACGCTTTTTACGAGGATCTTGCATGTAGCCGCGAAATTTCATTTTGATTGGTTCTGCTTTGTCTGAGATATTGAGGAACAAAAATTTTAAATTGCCATATTTTATGTATTTGTCTGGTTGATGAACTTTACCGGGAACAGGTGCATATATTGGAGGAATAAATGCAGTGGTCGTTGGCACATACAGATCTCCAACATCTAGAGTTGAGGAATACATTGACGTACTGAACAATTTGTTGACATACCTTGTGGAGAAATTTCCTGGGAAACGGATAGTGCTACCTGGTGACTTCAACGTGAATATCCTGAGCGAATCAAAAGAAAAAAGGAATTTGATCAATACCCTTTCTACATATGGTTTGTCGAGTTGTTTTCTAGATCCTTCCCGGGTTGGAGTAAACATAAACAGTAGTTGTATAGACAATATATTTATAACAGACAATAAAAATATGCAAACAGAAACGGAAGAATGGCACATGTCAGATCATAAGGTACAGCTTCTCAACATCCCCTTAGATACTAGTAAAACTGAAAGAGAGTATAAAATTATTAAACAAAGGAATGTAAACAATGATAATACTTACGCTGTAAAAAAAGGACTGCAAGAAATATCTTGGCACAACTTGATACTTGGGAAGAGTGCCAAAGAAGGATTCAGAATCTACAATACCATCTTGCTAGATACTATTGACAAATGGATGCCAGTAGCTGAAAAAAAGAAATTAATCGAGAATAACAAAAAAATTTGGAAGGTACCTGAAATTGAAAAAATGAAGAACCAACTAGATGCCCTATACACAAGGCTAAATGTGAAAAAAGATGAAACGTCGAGGTTACAGTATAAACACTATAAAGAGGAGTATAGATTGAAGATCCAGCAGATAATAAAAGAAAGAAATAAAGCAATTTTGGAAAGTTCTGGAAGCACTGCAAAGTCGTATTGGAGAATAGTGAATAATGAAAGAAAGAAAAATAACTGTAAAATATCTAAATCGATCATAACAACTGACGAAATGAATGCATACTTTGCTACAATTGGGCAGAAAACTGCAGAATCCCTGAAGAGTACTGGTACAAACCCGGAAGAACTTATGAAGGAGAGACAGATAAACAATGGATCATCCTTTTGTATGTTCGAGATCACAGAACAAGAGGTCAAGAAAGCTTTCCGGAGAATGAAATCTAAAAGCACATTGGACGTTTACAACTTGTCATCAAAACTTATAAAAGAACTGTCTGAAGAATTGATAACACCCCTTACCTTATTGATGAATAAATGCATAGAAGAGGGTGTTTTTCCTAGTGAACTGAAATCTTCCATTATAAAACCAATATATAAGAGAAAAGGAGAAATAAACGACTGCTCAAACTATCGACCGATTAGCATTCTGCCGGTGTTGTCCAAGGTATTTGAGACCATATTGAAGGATAGAATGATGAATTTCCTCGAAAAGAAAAAACTACTGCATGAGAATCAACATGGTTATAGAACTAGAAAGAGCACAACTACAGCTCTCGTGGAACTACTCAGGAAAGCAATAAAAGCACTGGATGATGGTGAGTGTTTGAGTATGCTCAACTTTGACCTGAGTCGAGCTTTTGACAGCGTCTGTGTACAGACTTTACTAAGGAAACTTAGATACTATGGGTTCAGAGGTATGTTCTGGAAGCTCATGGAGTCCTACCTGACGGGCAGAACTCAGCAAACTTTCTGGCAAGGGGGTACATCAGGCGTGCTGTCTAATGAATACGGAGTGCCCCAGGGATCTATATTGGGACCAATCTTGTTCATAATATATATAAATGACATACATGTACCGGGTTGCCACCACCAATGTTTGTACTGCGATGACAAATCACTTTTGATAAGTGGGAAGTCAGAGGAAGAAGTAGCGCAGAAGATGGTGAATGCAAGTGCCTATGCGGAAGAATGGTTCACCACCAATAAACTGAAGCTCAACCCTGAAAAGACGCAGAATCTGTCATTCAACAGGAGAGGGAGGGAGTCGGCTAATTTTTTGGGCATTGTTCTCAACTCAAGGATGGACTGGAAGGATCATATAGAAGGTATATGTACAAAGGTTAGCAAATCACTGTACTTACTCAGAAGATTGAAGTTCGTATCGTTCCCAGAGGTGCTGAGACCTGCTTACTTTGCAATAGTGCACAGCGTAATGACATATGGCATTCTGGTGTGGGGAAGATCTCCTGAGATTTCCAAACTGTTCATCCTACAGAAAAAGGCCATCAGAATAATGTACAACATGAAAAATACCGACACATGTAGAGAAAAATTCAAATCAGAGAGAATACTCACCCTGCCATCAGTATATACATATAAAAGAAAGCCTTAAATATGTGCATACGAACAAACATCTATTTAATACCAACAGTCACTTTCATGAGAAGAACACGAGATTTAGAGAACACTTCACCACACCACTACACCACAAAAACTACACACAACAATTTGTTGACTATTGGGGAGTGAAGATGTATAACAGATTGCCGGATCATTTTAAACAGCTTACATTAAGACAGTTCTGTAAGAGTATTTCTGACGTTTTAATCAATTGTGCATTCTATTCGGTTGATGAATTTTTTGAGCGTAACTTACATGAAATGACAATAGTACAAAATTAACTGTGATATTTTTTTTCTCTGTACCTGTCGTTGAGTTATATGTTGACTATCAGCCAAATTCTGTATTGTGTTTAAGTATAAATTTTGTGAATGTGTGATTTTACTTTTTGTGATATTGTGATATATGAAACATTTATTATTGTCCATTATGATTTGTTATGACTAGTCATGTAAACTTTTTTGATGACGCTAGAATAAATATACAATATACAATATACAAATAAAACCGAACTTGCCCCGAAAATCTCAAGTCTCTAGGACAATCCCTTCGAAAGTTATTGTCTCACGGCTGGATGGTTCCACGGACGGAATTTAATTCGACCACGGATTCGTCATCAAGGTGTCGAACCCTATCGTTTGAGACTACTTTCGGCTTAAAATTTTAAAATTCAGATATTTGGGGAAAACGATAAAGCACTCGTTAAAGTAGAACGAGCGCTCAAAAACTATATGGTACATTCATATCACAGAACTGCAAAAAAGACAGAAAAAACAACAATGATGCAAAAACATGGAAAAAATAAGGGACGGACAAACTGCTATAGATTAACACTATGACTTAAAAAACTCATAATTACAAATATGTAGATATGTGCTTTGGTTGAAGGGCGAATACTCTACAAAGTGTAGATCAGTATCTGCTTTCCTAAACATCACAGGAATCGGGAAAACATATTTATTATGGCACTTGAGATCTCACATTGTTCCAAGTTTTGATGGCTGTATACAACATCATCGAAGTATCTAGAGATAATTAAAATTAGTCAGCAGGCAACTTTTATTCCGTAATGACGCATTTTTTTCCTATTTTCGACGAAGTCATCCAAAAACTTTCTGAATCCATATCATTTCGAAGAAAAAATACATCAAACTCGAGCATGTAAAAAAATTTAAAACGATTATACCATAGAACAAATATTTCTCTCTATGAATTATACTATCCTGCCGAGATTCGAACGCTAGACTACTCACACAACTGGCATGTAGGTACCCTATACGATTCCCAACGGCCCTGACGTAGACGATACACCTTCGACTTTGCCTCTGTTTTTTGTTTTATCTGCGTTGATGTGATGAATTAAAAATTTATTAGAATCTTGAAAAAATAATTATGGTTTTTTCAGATCGTATGAATGACTAAAGGGTTCTTCGGTTCTTACTCGTATGATGATTACAACAGCAATTTACTAAGACAAGTTAGACAAGTCAAGTTATATACATATACATAATATCAAACGTCATAGAACATTGTCACAGAAAGTTGGGAAACTACGAGTATCATTAGTTTCCACAATATGTTCTGCTCGTGAATTATTATTTGAGAGTCGTAAAATTATCAGATTTCCATGAATTTTTGCAGACGTAGGCACAACACCAGTTCGCATTTGGATAATGAATTTTAAATTGACCGAATGATAGTTATCGAAATATTGGAAAACATTAAGTAGCATGTATATTCCGGGTGAATTGATTACGGCTCGACCCAATGCAATAAAGATTTTTTTCTGCTTTCCAATTTCTTGAAAAAATGACTGGGAAAGTGAGTTAATATTTTTATCCACTCCTATAAACTAATTTCTATGTGTAATAGTAGCTAGAACACAACCATAGACATGTCTATGAACCGAAAAGCGAGTGTTATAATAACACCCGCCCATAACTCCCGCTAATAAAAATACCTAGGAAAATGAAATTGTTCACAAAAAAAATGAATAAAAAGTAGGATCGATCCGGAAATCTATTTCAGCCATCAAGATAACGTTCTAGCGATTCATTCCAGATTTATTTTTGGAAAACGTAAATTTTTGAAGTTGCGAAAGTACTTGATTTGATTCCCTACTACAGAGTACAGAGGTTTGACGGTTGGACGAAATGTTGTCAACGCTTTTGACAACTGTTTGAAATTTTTTAAATGCAGATTAATTCGAATTTTACTGAAGAAGTCGTGGATGAAGTATAGTATTCAATTCGCGGTAATGCTCAAAACACACTTGATGAATTACACCACTCGCCTGACGGCTCGTGGTGCAAAATTCATCTGCGTGTGTTTTGACCTGCATTACCGCTCATCGAATAATATACTATTACGGCGATGGAAAATTGGTCCTTCAAATTTTTTCCGCTTTATAGCTCAGCTGTCCAACTCTGAGCCTTTATTTTCATTATTGTAGTATTTTGGACTTACAGTTATTTGGACCAATTTTGGTTTTCAACTACAGCTGGAAATAGTTTTATAGCGAGAATGCTTATCATATATGTTTTTGGGAAAAAGGTAGTCCGGTTTTGATCGCCCGTTCATTGGTGGAGCAATAATGCTATCACCTCAAAATTTTGTACGGGACTTGAGATTAATGCCAAGTATAAAAATGCAAAATCTCAACACGATCAGAAATATATTCTGGAAATACCAAAATTCCATGATTCTGATTTCACACTTTTGAAAATTCGCATGATCATTCAACTCGCAAATTCACATCGTCAAACACAATTTCATTTCAATCGAAAGGTATTTCAAGGCAATAATAGAATGTACTGCTTTGAATTTGCATCGAACATTTTACTGAACAATTTTAAGTAGATGGAATGGATAAATTCGGATATATTCGAAAAAGTTCATAATTTAGAATTAAATTGAAAATTACAGACATTTGGGCAAAACAATACAGCACTCGTTTATAAAGAACGTGCGCTCAAAAATGAAATATGCAAGAAAATTCGATGAAAAAAATAAATTCTATATGGTTCTGATGATGCGATCCTCATGAAATTTTGTTTGAACATTCAGTATATCCATATTCATTCACAAAATAAATTTTACGCGAATTGGATATCTTGTTATGAAAATATCAAGTTTCCCCTTTTCAATATTGCAATCGAATTATTCATGGTTTTGTTCGCCATGAAATTTTACATGAGGCTTACTATGAGCATCATGCATGGGGTCGCAAAAGTTCATTTCGATTGGTTTCATTTTGTCTGACATATTGCTAACAAAATTTTTGAATGGCCATATTTTATGGAACACCCTGAATGATATGGCTGGTTTGTGAACTGAACTGCGGCATTTGAGAACCGAACACACCCTGAAAAATTTCAAGTTTCTAGGACAATCCCTTCGAAGTTATGGTGTTCACGGCCGGCCAGACGGCCCACGGACAGAATGAATTTGACTACGTTTTCGTCATCAGGGAGTCGAAACATCGTTGAAGGCCATTTGCAGATCGAAATTCAAAAATAACAGACATTTGGTCGAAAAGATATAACACTCGTTTAAGTAGAACGAGCCCTCGGAAAGAAAGGAAAAAATGAGGAAAATTTTCTTTGAATTTTGTTCAATGACCGGTAGGTGTTTCTCCACTCAGTAGCGATCACTCCAATGTTTTGACATAAATCAAATCATTTTATCTTTTGAACAACTGGATAAGATTGTCTAAATTAGTGTTTATATTTGCACAATCCATGATTATAAAATATTTTTTTTGCAACAGTGGAAAAAACGGAAATACACATATACGCTTTTTGTGTGAATTATGGGAAAATATAAAAAAGGGTGCCTGTTATAGCTTCAAAGTAAACCTCAAAAAAACTACGAAGTATTTTTTCAAATGAAACCATATATTTTTGTGACTCCGATCGATTGTTCGTCAAAACTAGTGATAGTGTGCCAAACTTTAAAGTCTTTAAAATCAGTTATAGTTAAGCCTTGATAAAATTCCAATGAACACTTAAAAAATCACCTTGTACGCTGGACATTTTTCTGTTAAGATAATTGTTAATAGTAATAATAATAATAATAAAATAATAATAATAAAGCTTTATTTTACAACAGAAAATCCAATTATAGGGCAAAGAATATATGTAACGTTTCAGTTCAAAATTTTACACCATAAAAATTAAGAAAGGAATTTAATTATAATATATATAACATATGCAGCCTTTGCTCAGAAAAGACCCGAACCGAAACACACGATATGAAATCCAACATTCCACTCAACACAAACTCAAGTCCTCAATAACTAAACATATTCAACTCCAGTCTGTCAGCCTTCGACATATACTATAAACAGGGCACCGTTCGAATAGTTTGTACGAGCCGTAGGTAGATAAAACACCTCTCTAGATCTCGTTACCATCTTGGAACGTTCAAACTCATTTTGGAGAGCAATATGGGCAGTCTATCTATCTTAAGAGTCTTTGAGCAAACCTGGCACATTGCTCCTCACACCGCAAGAGGGATGATATCCTCATTTCACTCATAATATTTGTCAAATCCGCCCCACGCTCAGGAAACCTCCAGTACTCCTAAATGTTACATATTTGAAAACTTTCTATGTATGCGCTCCAGTGGTACAAGTGACATTGTAGATGGGAAACCAGATCAAACTAGCATATTCTAGTTTACTGACCCGTATGTAAAGTACAAGCTTCTGAGAATCGATAGATCTTCAAATTCTGCAGTTGATCTGAGTAAAAATCCCAATGTTCTGCTAGCCCTAGTACATATTTCTTCGATATGGGAATGAACTGGCGTAGAGTCAATAAGACTCCAAGATCTGAATCTGATCCTTTAACATTATCAGCTGTCCTGCCATATGATACCGAAAGTAAGTGAAGCGATTCCTCGTGAATGTGATCTGAAACATTTTTCCTATTTAGTATCAACTTGTTACGCAACACCACTCTGCATATAATAATAAGAATAGTGTTAACTGAGGTCTTAATACAGGGTTTTCATCATAAACTGGAAAACGAATATATTCTTGTAGAGGGCACATCGAGAATATTTTTTGCACAATCACATATATCCCGTTCTAGGAGCATAAGTGGAATACAGGCTGTTTAACCTCATTTTTGAGCAAGATTCAAATGAGTTGGTCAGTTATGTATAACACCTAAAGTAACGGGTTTGAGTCGAATCCCAATATTTTTGGATCCTTAATTCAGAAAAATCGATGAATTCCGAAAAAATTATAAAATAGCAAAAAACCTGCAATGTTCCTTTTTTTTCGGTTGTCAATTTGAATTTCATTTTCGGAATGAATAGAATTTTCAGAGAATTTCTAATATTTCTATGAAAAAATTCTTTCCTAAATCGAACACAACTTTTTTTCACATAACAACAGCTTTCAAAAAATTTCAACTAGAAATTGATGAAATTCTTCACAATTGTACTTCTCCTTATACCTGTCAAGAATATGACAACAACAAAATATATGAAACGGTTTCATTACTACAGTCAGTCGAATGTCTCGTTCAGACCTCTAAAACAATATTTAAAAAAAACGTTTGGGTTTTTAGAGTCAAAATTATTAAATTGATATGTCCAAACATTTAAAATGGTAAAATGTAGTTAAAAAAACTCAGTTGGGCTCCGAACCCTTAATTTAGACGTAGGCATTAAATACAAAATTGAGACTGTTCTACGGATATTAAAATTCGTTGCCAAGCAACGGTAGATCGTTGTTCATAGAATTCGACTGGTTTTTTAATTTCACTGAATATAATTTCGCAAGTTGCTTGGCAAGGAATATCAATAGAACCATCTCAAGACCGTTTTCAATACCTAACTGACAACACTCATTTGAATCTTGCTGAAAATGACTTTAAACACCTTGTATCTCGCTTAAGTTCCGAAAACGGGATATATGTGATTAGACAAAATGATTCTCTCGGTGTCCCCTACACGAATATATATGTTTGTCCAGTTTATGATAGAACACCCTGTATGTATCTGACCAAGATACCCATAAATGAGTGAAATATTCGTCCCATTACTACAGAATTAGCATAAAACAGCAACTCTCTAGGAATCGAAAAACAAGATTAGTCATATTTCCGTACACACTAACAAACTTCGTGGGTGTTCCCCTTAGCAAATTTTTGATATCGCCATGAGTGCTTAGAAAGCTAGATTTGAATAATCCCTTGATTCCGATATCACAATAAATTAATCAAACAACCTTCCCCTTCACTCTGAACGTGAGCCAGTGGACTTTCCAGCTCTGACCAATTAAGGAAAATCGCTAATATCGGGATTTAATATCGGTTAAGATATACAGGTTTGATTGAAATTTTACACTAATTATAGGTTATCTTGGACTTTTACTCGGGTTAATAGACTTGTTGAAAATCTCCATTGTAATCTGATTTAGTAGAATTTGCTTTTTAATTATTGAGCGAAGAATATTTTATTAACTCCTGAAAGGATCATTAGCAGTTGTGCAGATTGTATCTCAAAACTAGATGTCTAGGTGTTTCGATGGTCAACGTAAGAATTCGGCCGATCTATGCTAATTCTGTTTTGAATATTCAGAAGCTTTGAATCATATTAAAACATATTGTTTCAAAGAACTTGTTATGAATCAATTAGGAATCCTGGCTTCTTTACTACGCACGATTTCAATTCACATTGTTTATCTGTTCCCCGATTCATTTGATGACTTTATTCATTTTTTTGAGCGGTCGTTCTACTTAAACGAGTGCTATATCCTTTTGCCCAGATATTTGTAATTTTCGAATTTTGAGCCGAAAATGGTTTCAAACGATAGGGTTAGACTCCCTGATGATAAATTCGTGGTCAAATTAAATTCTGTCCGGGGGGCCGTCCTTCCGGCAGTTAGCACAATAAGTTTCGAAGGAATTGTTCTAGAGTCCCAAATGCCTCGGTTGAGTTCGTGACCCAGTCAAACCGTAAAGGCTGTTTCATAAAATATGGCCATTCAAAATTTCTGTTTCTCAATATCACAGAAAATACGGAACCAATCGCAATGAAATGTTACGGCCAAATGGAGATGATTGATTTACTGAATGTTCATCCAAAAGTTTGTGGTCATAGTTTCAACAGAACAATAGAAAATTCAATTGAAATATTGAAAAAAAACTTTATATTTCCATAACAGGATATCCGATTCGAGTCAAATTTTTTCTATAAATGAAGATTGATATAATGAATCTTCATGCAAAATTTTGTGACCATAGTGTTAACAGAACCATAGAAAATTCAATTGGAATACGGAAAGAAGAATCTTTATATTTCCATAAGGGAATATTCGATTCAAGTGAAATTTATTTTGTGAATGAAAACTCCTATAATGAATATTCATGCGAAATTTCAAGAGGATCGCATCAGAACCATGGAATTCAGTTTTTGTAATTATTTATTTTTTAAATATTTCATCTTTTCAATAATTTACAGAATCTAATTCCGATTGTGCTCAGATTCTGCATTTATAAATTTGGTCTCCATCTCAAATCCCATATGAAATTTTGAGCTAATAATCTTATTGCACCACCAAAGAACGAGCGCTCAAAAGTTTCTACTCAGTTCTCAACGAAAATAACTTTGGATACACCTCGATACTTGTCATCTATGAATTATGTGGTTTATGATTCACCAGATAATCATTTTACCAATAGTAATCAATATCTATGCGTAGTAAAAATTTCAATATTCGTTATTTTTTACTACAATGCGAGTGATTCAAAATATGTCCAGCCGTGAAAATGACAAAACAGTAAATTACTTCAAAAGAAACAACTTGAAACTACAAAGGGGAATATCAGTAATTTTTGTTAGAGGAACAAAAAATGAAATTTCCTCTCTCCAGAAATCACCAAACCTTATGTTCAAATTCTGAAATGATCGCATTAACTTAACACTTTTTCTGTTGAACTTCATATCAACACAGATTATATCAAAGCTACGATCGCTAAAGCTCTCCTCGGAGTCCAAAAAGGTGCGGACGCATCCTCATCGAAAAGTCGCATTTAATCGGCATCATTAAACAGACAGCTTTGGGTCTAAAGAGATTATTTACAGATTCTTAATACTTCATAAACATTCTTTGTTTATTTGTTACTTTTCAGTTTTGATGAGGCGATTAATTTTTTGGTCACATTATGATCAGTTTATTTCGAATATATGCATTTCTGATTTTTTTCAAGTACCTAATGATTCTAATATGTAGGTATTTCAGTATGGGTGACTACTTTTAAAGTGGACAAACTTCAAGGGGAGATTATACGAGTGATTTACAAGAAAAATGTCATATAACATACGGCCGAAATGTTGACGGTTATTCTTCAATTTAAATTTTTGACTTCACGAAATCTTTCGAGTTTTTTCTATAAAATGATCACTATTCAGTTTTCCTGATCTGATAGTCTCATCAAATTTGACCACATATTCGGAGAGGGCAAAAACTCTTATTGCGGGCGTGGTAAGGATGTGAATATCACGAATTGGTTCTATTTTTCCAATGGTTTTTTCGAAAAAATATTAATAATTATGCATACTTTTTCTTTTCAGTAAAAAATACCTCATTCAGTTTACTTTCGAATGACATATTGTCAACTTTTATGTTAGCTCCTCATCCTCTGCCACAATATCATGGCTAACATAATAACAACGAAAAATTCCATTGAAGCTCTTCGTGTTCGTGATTTCAATGGAATTTCATGAAGAGCATTAATTCATCTTCAATACATTTGACACATCGTTTCCGTACAGAATCTACAACTCTACAAAGGCGTCAATTCGGGGCTCCTCGGTGGCCATCTGACCGTATCTTCCAATCCGTTATATAGCAAAATATACATTAAATAGATCTCGACATTACGACTATAATGTGCTGGGCAGCCACTCATTTGATACCAGACATTTTATTTTATCTCTTAGATGCATTTCATCCAATATGTCTATCGAGTTGCTTTGAATGAATCTTCACTTTAGTTCTTCAGCATTAAAGTAATCGATGAATATAATTGGTCCGAAAAGTTCGTTACTTATGACTGCTAACCTCACGTTGAAACTTATCAGTCCATAATATCATACGGCCCCCCACTTTCCTGAATATTTCTGGTACCACCTACAAAATGTAAGTTTGATCATAGCATCTACAGATAACAGATGGATTGATGATTTCCATGAAATAACATCAAAAAAGAGAAAAATAGAGCAAATTTAGGTTAGGAATTTTTGGACTTTTTCGTTATCATGTTAGCCATGATATGATGGCGGAGGACGAGCAGCTAAAATAAAAGTTGATATGTCATTCGAAAGTACACTGAATGAGGTATTTTTTACTGAAAAGAAAACGTATGCATAATTATTAATGTTTCATTGAAAAAAAACATTGGAAGATTTAGACTAATTTAGTCAACTTCCGAATCGTGATATTCATCGCCTTACCACGCCCGCAATAAGAGTTTTTGGCATACATGTTCTCGTATCTTGTAGCAAACTTATTGCTCTTTCCGAATATGTAGTCCAGTTCGATGAGACTACCAGAAAAACTGAATATTAATCATTTCAGAAAAAAAACTCGAAATTTTTCTGGAAGTCAAGAAATGTTAAATTGAAGAATAACCTTCAACATTTCAACCATATGTTATGTGACACTTTTTGTTGCAAATCTTATCTCCCCTTGCAGTTTTTCTACAAAGTAGACACCCTGTATACAGGGTGAGTCTTTGACTAGTACATTATATTCTAACCAAAAATTCCTGAGGTCAAAAGAAACCCTTTTTTGCTTCACCAATTTTTCCGAATCGGCTCCGTTGAAAAGATGCAAACTGATTAAAATCAATAAAAGAATACGATTTTCAGTTTTATCTTGCAGACGACCCCATCGAATAAAAGTATTTTCGGGATATAGTTTTTCATTTATGAGAAGAATATTATTCCAATACAAAATTCCATCCACATACTCCAGTTTTTCTAAAATGACCATTATTGCCCGTAAAAATTCCAGAAATACTAACAAACTTAATTCTTAAAGTAGATTGAATATTTTTTTGTGATTATTTGGCCATTTTGGAAATTAAAATGATTTCTACTGTTTTCTCTTAGATTTAGAGTTATTGCATTTCATAAATCAAAAATGTCTTTGAATTTCCGAGAATTGGGTACATTGGCTGAATGTAACTTTGTTTGAAAGATTTACAGAATTCAATGTTTTCCGCGTTGACATAATCTGAAACATAAGAATGGATAACTAGAATTTTTATTTGGAATATCTAAATTGTCAATTCACATTATTTACAAAGGAAGTCATCGTAAGAATCCCGCAACTAATAGGTTGAAATAAAAATTTAAACTACAAAAATCCATAGCATTCAGCAAATAAATTCGCTAGGTTCAGCTATTATCTTTACCCATAAACGAAGTTTCCATATTACACTTCCATTCCAAGTATCTCTTCATTCTCTTCGTATCGGTGCTTATTGGGTCCACACATTAATCAATTCATGAAGCTCCTTTTTCATTTTCGAGCTAACTCGTATAGTATAATAAGACCCTTTATTCTGAGACGAATTATTCTGGCTTTATTAAATCCGAAATTCATGTAATTTCAATACCCCACTAGTATTGTGAATAATTTATTAACTTCTGCATTCATAATATAACTGAGATGTTTGAAAGTAAGTTATTTTTGAACATCGCAAACATTATCTCGAAAACTCCTTTCATTTTCAAAGACATAGACTGTTGTTTTATTTTTATGTTCAGTTCAGAATCATAGAGTATACATTTGTGTTGTTTGAATTTGAATGTTAAAGAGTTTTCTTCTCTAACAACTATTAACATTCTGTGAGTCTGCCCAAAGAGTTCTGTTCATAGATTAATAACATCTTCTTTATTTATAACATCTTCTTTATTTATTGAATCGAAAGGTTATGTTTGAATCTGAAAACTCTCTCAAAAGATGTGATAAACAACGATTTGTAAAGTACCGAATATGAATTTCAAATATGAGTGGTAGCTAGCTGGATTTTTTATAAGCGAGAATAGAATGAAATCAAGAAAAAATATTCAACTCTTATCGTCAAGAAGAAATTCATAATAACGTATTCTTTGTTTCATGAATACTACTTTTTTCACCGAATTGAATTTTAACAGTAAACGCTTATTTTCATAATACGTTTAGATGCATATTTAGACTACTTGAATTGAATAGGTATATCTTATGCTCAGAAAAACTTCAGTGTTCCAGTTTCCAGGGGTGGCGTAGCCCATTATGAAAATTTTAATCTAGGCCGAATTTGGAAAAATTGGCGAAGAAAAGGAGTGTTCCTTTCGATCTCAGGAATCTGCGGTACAAGTCAAAGATTCACCCTATATATATATTGCGAATATGATGGTTCAATTTTGATATCGCAAAAATTAGTGACCTCGTCATGAGATTCTTATAAATTTGCTTCCCTGCCTATTTTAAAAATACGAGTATTAATAGTTATTTAATCAACTAGGCTATTAAAGACAGCGACTAATGGTCAAGATATTTTAAAGCGTGAGCGCAGCGAACGCTTTAATAGTTATAGATCATTAGTCGCTTGATTAATAACCGAGTTGATTACAAAATTTTTCCAACGATCTCAATATAAATTGTGCATGAATTCTTGATTGAAATACATTTTCATTTTGCAACAAGACATACATTTGTCATAGTGAAAATTCTATGTATCTATGTTCCAGTAGAGTCTTCACATTTCTCGTAATGCTTCCGAATACTTTGTGAACGGTTGCCATGAGGATTGCACATTAAAATGGCTTCAAAAATTGAGCATTAAATTGGGTCATTAATGCTACATTTCGTGCACATTAAAATCACCTTTTATTTCGAGGTAGGCGGAAATTATTTTTTATTACATTAGATGGCCAATATTTCATTCGTGGCTGCAAATTCTGGAAACACAAGAATCATGTGAATAACGTTGGTTACGTGACCTCCTATAACTTTTTTTTTGTTTTTGAAATTTCTCATGCCAAAACTTCAGAATAGAATCTCGTCTATATCCTTCATGAATTGACATAATTAATAATGAAATTAGCTTTATTTATAATTCAGATATCAGAAAAAAAATGAATAAGCTTTTGGAAGTATAGTATCTAAAATTGGCGGATTTTATCACCATGCATGAGGTTCTCATAGAATTTATGATAAATTGAATTGATAAAACTCTATCAAAGAATTTCTATTCAAAATATTTCCATTCGATTCAACTGAAAGCTTTGAAAAGGGCATAATACTTCAACCCTGATATTCTCTTCCATTGTTAAACGATTTCAATGGTCACCTCCAAAGGTGATGTAAAAGTCAAAGTACAAAGACCAGATTATTTACACAGATAGTTGACCATTAATTCTTGTAATTTTTCATAATTCTACGTCTATGCTGTGAGTAGGTGGCAAACAGTTTGTTCTATACGAATAGAGTTCGTATTCAGAGAGCAATAAACTACATAACATTATAGACTGCAGTAAATCATGCTTGGATAACATGGCGGGCATATTAACTTAATTAATGATCGTGTACAATTGGTATTTATTGTCATTTCCGTATCGAAGAATACAGAGAGGCGACAATTTAACTCGAGTTTGCTCACTCTTGGTATAGGTAAACTGAGTCCAATTAATTTGGTTTTTCTATTTAAATATAATCGTAATCGCGATCATCATTTGTTTTTACCAACAAGATGAACGGAGGAAGTTTTCTTCTTCAAATACAGTTGAATGTGACAGTCTAATTCAGAATACGTTCACATCAGGAGGAACTCATTTTTGAAGAAATTATGACTCTGTTATAGGTTAAATGATCAATCTTTCTGCTATCACAATCCATAACTTTTCACTACGAATGCTATTCAATACAAACTTTCAACTCAGTATAGTGAGCTATTTTCGAGCTATTGGAATCTCTTTGAAATTTCATTTCCTATTTTTTATTTTTTTCGATTCCTATCTTACAGGTCTCCAACAAAGTGTTTGTGTCACTAACAACGGGATGGATTATTAATCTGAGTTTGTAGAATCGAAATTTGGTATACCACAGGGAAGTGTCTAGGGCCAGTTTTATTCACTATTTTCATTAATGACCTGTGTTCATTGGAGAGGGATTATTTCGATGCAATAACATGTTTTGCAGATGACACTAATGTCATTCTGGGGGATAGAGAGTTTAAATATCTGGAAACTAGAGCGGAATTGGCTTTCAAACAGTTCAAATCTTGGTTCACTGCTAACAAATTGGTAATTAATGATAAAAAACTAACATTTATTCATTATTCAGCACTCAGAGGTATGTTAAAAGTAAATATGGTAGTGTTCAAATCGATGGATTGAATATTAAACTTGAAGAGTCAACAAGATTTTTGGGAGTTTATATGTATAGATCGATACTTGAAGTGGACTTGTTATAATGATTATTTGTCAGGAAATCTTTATTGTCAAATTATTTAGATTTAATGACTTTGAAGATTGTATATTATGCAAACAGTGTTAAGATGTGGTATCATATGCTGGGGTGCTAGTTCAGAGGTGTAAAAATTATTTGTCATGCAAAAAAAATTTTTAGATTATTATCTGAATTACGACTTCTTGATTCATGTAGAGGAGTGTTTAGAAAAGGGTATCTTGACAGTTTATGGTATTCATTTGTATGAATGCCTAATTTATTTCTTCAGAAGCAAGGCAGTTTTGAAATACATATATCAAACCATAAATATGAGACGAGAACTGTAGATTTCAATTATTCTAAGCATAGGTTAACACTAATAAAAAACATCCTTTATTCATGTGCATTGACGTATATAATAGGTTACCTAATGAAATCAAGTGAATTAATAATATTAATTTATTTAAAAAGATAGTATGTAAAAGGAATGCTCATCAAATTAGAACCCTACTCTCTACTACAGTATTTTGATGTTCAGTAGGAGTGGGGAGTATTTTAGTTACAGTTTTTGTTGACACTATTTAGTGTGTGAAGCATATGTGTAGTTGTGTTGTACATGCTTTAAAATAAAGACTGTTATATATCTATTTATTTCATAAAAACTTATATACATACATGGATATTATGGCCTACATTGGAGATCATAAAAGCTGGCATTATATAATTTATGCCCTGCGTGGAAACTTGCTTCAATATAAGAAATTCGTCAATCTACATGGTGCTCAGCAACTAGACAGCCATAGTTACTGGTAGAATATCCAATCTTCTGTACTCCAAAACAGAAATATTTCTGGAAGTCAGCTAGCTGTTTCAGCCATACATGGTAATTCTGCCTGCTATTTTTACCAAAACCATACTTGTCGATATCTTCCGAATGGTTTGATTTTTTTCAATCAAATTCGGTAGAAATGAACAACTTGTTCAACTGTGCATTTTCGGAGAAAACAGAAGTGTGAACTTCCTCTTATTGCTTAGTCAATAATTCTTGTTTTCGTGTGAAATAATTTCTACGGATGAAGCGTGGATCATTTGAGAAATATCCATTTATTATCATCAAATAATTCAAGAATCTCTGAATGAAAAATTCTCGTTGAATCCATACGCCATGATTTTTCAATGAACTTTGTCGTCCATAAGCTAATTGATAAAAATGAAACAAGCATTGCTTGGTATATCCAATGACTATGAGTAAATGATATATTTCAGTTGAGTGAAAAATTCCCTAATTAAAAATCGTGAGTGAATGTAAAGGGGCCCATTCACTATGAAGGAAGAATGCGCAGTTAAGTATCTGCACGTTTGCTGTAACGCAAATGTGTGCATTCATATTTCCCACACACATACACTTTTGCGTGTTGGTTTGGATGTGCGACAAGCGTGAGATGACGTCGAAGAAAGATCTGATGTTAATGGCAGTGACGTGTGTTGTTATTAAAGAAAAAATGTCCAAGGTATAAATATCGAACCCGACACTGTGTTGCTAAACATATGAAACGTGCAGAGACTTGTTGCCCATACACGGTCGTTTTTGGTCATTCTTCCACGTACGGTGAACAATGCACACGCCAAAAATCAAAACCGACGGAGATAATTGCGCATTCCAAATTTACGCCATACATACACTGTTTTAACTGTACCCCGTACAACGCGCATTCAAGTCTTCGCGCTTCCCTCTTAGTGAGTGGGCCTTTAAAGGAGCAAAAATGGAAGAAGAAAATTATTGTACTATGTGTGCACCACCGGAAATTGCAAGCACCGCTAAAGTTTCAACGTTAAACCTATTACCAGAAAAGTTGCGGGGGAATTATGAAAAGCTGTACGAACTCTACATCGCTTGGTGTAATCCAAGGAAAATTGGAAGGTTCACTGGAACCTACTTAGGCATAAAGATCAAACTATCAGTGCACTCAAGGCTACAATATCTCTTATCTATGAAAGAACAATATCGATATCAGCCAATGAGGAGAAGGTGATCGCTCTCCTTAAATCTGTAGGATTAAAACAAAAAAGTTTCTGAAAAATCGTTCATTATTTGAATTTATGAAATTATGTATTATACATACAGCCCTCAGTTTTCGTTGTTGGTATGTCAGCTACTCTTTTAGTTAACGTGGCAGGTGATATCATCCAACTGAAACATCATGAAGGCTGAAAATAGGAATATATTGAAGAAAGCATCACTACATAGTATAAAACAAAGTCGCTTTCTCTGTCCCTTTGTATGCTTAAATCTTTGAAACTACGCAAGGGATTTTGATGCGTTTTTTTAATAGATAGAGTGATTCAAGAGGAATGTTTATATGTATAATAACATCCATTAAATAGTGGAGAAGTATGTACTTTTATTTTTGAGGTTTCTAATGTGATGTCGTACAGTGCGAAGCCGGGGCGGGTCGCTAGTTCATAATGAAATCAAAATGCCACAGAAAATTTTTGGCAAATTATCGAAATGACGGTATATAAAATTTCAAACTCATCTAGACTTTCTAAAGCATCTGAAATATTCATTAAAAATTGTAAAATAAGTACTTTCAATTGAATAACCGAATAAATTTTTTGAACTATGTGAACTGCTCGATTATAGGGAATATGTATATCTATATTGTTTGTAGTTCAAGCGCAAATGCATTGTCGATTTCAAGCGGTTTGCAGCACTTCTTCTTCGAGTAGCATCTTTTTTTGTCAATCAGCAATTTATCATTTCTTTTATTATAGAATCGACTGATGAAACTATCGAATGAATAACCTTCCAGGGTCTTCTTGAAATAATACATTTTCCATGAAAATTTACATGGAACGTTATGAAAGGATATATAGCAGACAGATCAATTCACACATTTCCATCAACACTGGAGCAAACCTCTCTGAGCAACATAGTTCTGACAGCCCCCTTGAATCTAGTAAAGGATTTCAAGTTTTCCACTTATGAGTGGAGTAGATAAAACATGGTAACACTAATAATGTTGATATGTTACTTGTTAATCGGTGCAAAGGTATCTCAAGATGATCTTTTCTATGTGTTAGGCACGCGTGTTTCATTCCCTGTTTTTTATAACTCCACTGATTCTCATAGATATGGCACAGAAATGCAAGAATCGGATGAGAAGGTAAATACGTTGTTTCTTGAAAACAGTTGCCGGTAGCTAATTGTTTGCAATGGCGCTAACTGACATCTTCTACAGATGCCAGCGCCAACGATATATCTGATTTTACGAACTGCATAAATTGCAGACATAGAACATTAACAAGACCCCTCCACGATGTTATATTTTTCTCTTTCAGGATAAACCCAGAAGTTTTAACTTTTTCTCCATTTTTTTATATTTTCTAGTGAATATCAATAACCTCTCAATCCAGGCAGGGACTCAAATAAGTTCTATCTTGTAATCGACCTGTTAAAAAAATGTAACATCGTCAACATAAAGGCACATACAAGTAAAGCTCAGAGAATTTGATTAAAATTCACTCTGATTGGAGAAAATTATGATTATTGATTTTTGTATTTTAGAATGGAGTTTTTGTTTTATACACTGTACACCTACAGTTTATATTTTTGATATTTAACACTGCACGTATAAAAGGTTGGGCACCGAACTTCGAGAATTATCATGTTTATGGAATTGAGTTTGACCACGGATTCATCATCAGAGAGTCGAACGCTATCGTTTGAGACCATTTCCGGCTCAAAATTTGGAAATAACAGACATTTGGGCTTACCGATATAGCACTCGTTCAAGTAGAAAGAGCGCTCAAAAACTCTGACGCTGAAATTTTTAAGGCTGTGGCTTATTAGGTACTTTCACAACTTTGAGCGTTCATTAACGTAAGTGCTGCCTGATTAAATTAATTTTGACCTCGAATTCTTTATCCATGAATTTAATCGAATCGTTCGAGATCATTTTTTGCTGAATGATTTTTATTAAAATGGTTTGGGAAAACGAAATTTTCGATGGAAAAATATCAGAAATCTCTTAATCACTTGTAAAATGGCAAGTTCTAGTATTGAATCAGATGTTCACCACGAAAAATCATCCTGAATAAATGTATCGCGGAAAGACGACCACGAGTTGAATACGTTGAAATATTACTGTAAGATAATGGAAAAAATTGAAACGTGGGAATATTCATGCTGGGCAAGTAAACTAACCACCCATATAAAATGTAGTCATCAATAAAATTTACTCTAATGTCATACGCTTTGTAACAATTCCAATCTATTCCACTATGATGGTAAAATGAATTCTGCTTCATGTATATCAAGCTGGGTGATTAATGATGCACAATAATAGCGGCTACAAATATTCTATTAAGTATAGAATAATGAATAGGTTTATAATCATAAGAATTAAGTATCCTACCTATGTTATGTTTTTGAGTCCAAGCTCATAACTCACGGTAATACGAATGCTCAAAATTGTATTTTTATGTAGCTCCATGAAATTGTGCTTGATTAATTGTTTTCTTCATCTATATCCTATAATTACGTCTGAAAATCACTCGATATGTCAAGTCTTATGCTACTTATGTGGGTACATAACGTTCTAGTTTGATGGCTTGGGAAGTTTTCTACTAAATTCTGTGGACCACCCTAGCGAGAGAATATAAATGATTATATGATGGGAATTCATCTTCGACCTTAATGAAAGCGCATTGCCTTTATAGTATTTTCTGGTAACGGTCTATGGCTATGATTTTGAGTGTTTAGTTATTCAATGAATTGTTAATCGTTTATATTGGCAAGTGTAATCACTGTGAAACTTCTATCGCCAGGCAAATTATCGAGAAATTAAGTACAGGTTGGGTAAAATTCGTTGTCCACATAAAAGATTTCGAGAACTATAGCAGATAGAAGTTCTTTTTGAGTGCTTGTTCCACTTAATCGAGCGCTATATCGTTTTGTCAAAAGTCTGTAATTTTTTAATTTTGAGCCGAAAATGGTCCCAAACGATAGGTTTGACTCCCTGATGACAAATCCATGGTCCATGGTCTGTGGGACCGTCCGTCCGGCCGTAAACACAAGTTCTAGAGACTTTTCAGGGTGAGTTCGATACCGACATGCTGCGGTTTAGTTCATTAACCAGCAAAATCGTACAGAGTGTTCCATAAAATATGGCCATTCAAAATTTTTGTTCCTCGAACTCTCAGATAAAATGAAACCAATCTTTATATTTCCATAACAGGATATTCGATTCTAGTAAAATTCATTTTGTGAATGAAGATTGATATACTGAATGTTCATGCAAAATTTCAAGAGGAAACCATCATCAGAACCATATAGAATTAATTTTTTTCATCGAATTCTCTTGCATATTTCATTTTTGAGCGCACGTTCTTTATAAACGAGTGTTGTATTGTTTTGCCCAAATGTTTGTAATTTTTTTAATTTTGAGTCGAAAATGGTCTCAAAAGATAGGGTTCGACTTCCTGATGAAGAATCCGTGGTCAAACTCAATTCTGTCCCTGGGGCCGGCCGTCCGACCGTTAGTTCAATAACTTTCGAAGGAGTTGTCCTAGAGACTTGACATTTTCAGGATGAGTTCAGTTCTCAAAAACCTCGGTTGAATTCGTTAACCAGCCTTATCATACAGGGTGTTCCACAAAATATGGCCATTCAAAAAAATTTTTTTTCAATATCTCAGACAAAACGAAACAACAAATGCGTTCGGATCCTAAATGCCTCGGTTCAGTTCGTTAACCAGCCAAATCGTACATGGCGTTGCATAAAATATGGCCATTCAAGATTTTTGCTCCTCAATAATTCAGACAAAACGGAACTAATCGAAATGAAATGTTGCAGCCACATGCAAGATGCTCATAGTAAGCCTTTTGCAAAATTTCGTGTCCATAGTATAAACAGAACTATAGAAAATACAATTGGAATATTGAAAAGCAGAAACTTCATATTTTCATAAAGATATCCGATTCGAGTGAAGATTTATATACTGAGTTTTCATGCAAAATTTTGTGGCCATAGTGGTTACAGAACCATAAAAAAATCAATTAGAATATTGAAAAGAAAAATCTTTATATTTCCATAACAGGATATCCGATTCGAGTGAAATGTGTTTTGTGAATGAAGACTGATATACTGAATTTTCATGCAAGTGTTCAAGAGGATCGCATCATCAGAATCATAGAATTTATTTTTTTTTATTATTGGTTTTTATATTTATATTTTTCGAATAATTTCTAGAATATTATTCCGATGGTGCTGAGATTCTACATTTATAAATTTGGTATCAAACTCAAGACTCATATTAAATTTTGAGGTAATAGTCTTTTTGCTCCACCAAAGAACGACCTCTCAAGAGCTCCTGCTCAGGGCTTTCCTCAAATTTTTGAGGGCTCGTTCTACTGAAACGAGTGCTATATCGTTTTTTCCAAATATCTGTAATTTTTGAATTTTGAGCCAAAAATGTTCTTAAACGATATGGTTTTTTCCCTGATGACGAATTCGTGGTCAGATTGAATTCTGTCCGTGGGGCCTTTCGTCCGTCTGGCCGGCCGTTAGCACGATTACTTTCGAAGGTATTGCTTTAGAGACTCGAGATTTTTAGGGAGTTCGGTTCCGAAATATGTCGGTGAAGTTCGTCAATCAGCCAAATTGTACAGGATGTTTCATAAAATATGGCCATTCAAAATTTGTTCCTCAATATCTTAGACATAGAAAAGCTCCTCTTGTAAAGTTTCAACACAAGGACTCAGACTAGTCTGGTTAAAAGGCGACGATATCTCGAGACCGTATTGAAATGAAACAAGAGCCAATTCAAGAGCTTAGTAAGCCTTTTTCAAACCGAACGTTTGATGGCCATAATAATTATCTGAATATTATATTATTATAATCGAATCAATCGTCAGACAATGTGAAGACGGTTTCGAAAGGAAATCTTGACACGATTATTGCGAGAAGGCATCTAATTTAATTCGTTACAGTGGGACGAAAAATGTCCCTTCTCAGATGAGTGAGATATACTTTCTGATCATTGTTATTGTTAGTTATGATAATTTGTTCGAGAAATACCTCGAGATACAAAGTGCTTCAGGAAGTTCATACTATAAAAATCTATTGTTGTAGATAATATAATTGGTACAAATCGTTGCTACCAGGGATAGGACAAAATACAATGAGGCAATTTCACTGACAACCTGTTTCAGCTCTTATGATTTACTTCACCGAAACTTTTGTTTCAAGCGTTTTCATGATTTTTTGTCGGTGCGTATACTTGGTTAAGAGCGTGCCACCATTATGTTGCTATTGTTGGAATATATGTAAATTCCTGATTGATTTTGAGCCGAAATTGTCATAAAATGTTTAAATTTTAAATGCATTATATCTATTTTCGAAATGACGCAGCTGATACATTCAATAACGTTACTTTTTAATTATGAACTTGCATAAAAAACTTTCAAAAAATTTAAATAGATTTCGTTAGCAGTTTTAAGCACGTGACTCTAATTGAAAATGGTCATTTTTCAATTTGCAATCATAACACGAAAACGATGAAAAATGATCTTGTTTTCGGGTTCGGATTTGATTTAGGAAAAAAGACCTCGAGACACTCTCATCTGAATAGATTTCAGTAGCAGTTTTAAGCAAGTGACTCATTGAAAATGGTAATTTTTCAGTTTGCTATCGTAACACGAAAACGATGAATGATCTCGTTTTCGGATTTGAGTTAGGAAAAAGGTTCGAAACACTCTCATTTATTTTTGTAGCTCTTTGGTTGGGCGCACACCGAGCTTGTCCCCGACAAACCGTTGGTCGACGACACGGATTTCGATTGCTGTCTCGTGTCGGCGCACACCGCATCGCCAGAGACAGAACAGAGAGACGGAGAAGGGGAAACGTTTGTTTACTTTTCGAAAGTTTTACATATTTAATAATCAGTGACCAGTGTATCTGTTTCTTTCGAACGTAAATTGAAAAAAATGAATTCGGACTCAGAAGAAGAATTTTGTGTGATAACAATGTGGCAAAGTATATTTGGCGAAAATATGAGAAATCATTGGGTTCATCCTATGAATGAAGTTAGATCCACGGAGAACACGCTTATCAAATTCATTGTATTGAGCTTATTTTTTGTGAGAAATAAAAAAAATTGAAATTCTTATTTTCCTCATCATTGATGAATATAATTCACTCATAAGAATCGCTAAATTTACTCTGTTCGAAAAACAGAAACTCCGCCTTTGAAGGGTTAATAAAAAGAAAATGCCGATGAAGTTGATGATTTATATCATCTGTGTATAGAATGAAACAGGAAGTTCTATAGCGAAATGTCATAAAGTACGGGATCACTATTTATTAGCTTCTGCAATCATTTCTTCTCTCAAGAACAGAATTTTCGATTACAGATCGAAAAATTTCAATTAAGTAGAAGTAGTCCATGAAATGCTAAAAGCATGCAATATACCTACTTATCTCGAATTTCAATGACTCAGACGAAAAAAAAATCTATTTTTTCGTCGACCCCGAAATGAAGAAATTGCACATTAATTACCCATTTTAATGTTCAACTCCTGCTATTTTAATGAGCAATTGCCATTGGCAACACAAAGCATTCTGAAGCGATACGAATAATGTCATAACTCTACTAGAACACAGAAATTTATATTATGTCAAAAGTATGTCTTGTGCAAAATAATATTTCAATCAAGAATTTATTATCAAGTCATAATGAAATCGACGAAAAAATCTTGTTATGAACTCAGTTATTTATCCAGCGATTAATGGTCTCGAAGTATTACCGCGTGAGCGGAAAGAGCACGTTAAAGTATCTCGACCATTAATCACTGTCATTAAGGAACTAGTTGATAAAATAACTATGAATATGTTGTTTCACGCCCCAGTATTGCTATTCCTTTTGACGTATTCTTTGGGCGATTCAAAAATATTTGTCTTCGACAGTTGTTTAGCGTATGACGTTGGTCTTTTTTCGAGGAACTCATTTTGAGGCATTGCTCTATCGTCTTTTGTTTTCGAGTTATAAGCTAAATTTGACATTTGGGAAATTTCTAATTTGGCCACTATCTCCGTTCCGGTTTATGGTATGAACTTGAAACAAAAACAATGATAGGAATCCAGTGGTCAGTTGTTTAATCTATTTTTTTCTGAGGGTTTTCCTTTCTGACTTATTACAGAAAAAATTGTTTTTTATGGAAACAATAATTTATTTATACTTAAGAATAAACACCGTTTTTTCCTCGTTTCAACAATATATAACATATCACATATCGCTGCTAGGTATGAAGGAAACCACTCAGAAAAATTAGATTAAACCACTGGATTCCTATTGAAAAAGTGTTCGTATAATGTTTTTGTTTTAAGTTTATAGCACAAACAGGAACGGACATAATAACCAAATTAAAAATTCCCCAAATGTCCATTTTGATTCGAAAACAAAAGACGATAGAGCAATGCGGTTGGCGACAAAATGAGTTTCTCGAAAAAAGACCAACGTCATACGTCAATAATTTTTCTCTATCTCGCACGGTTAAAAAGTTTTAGTTCAGGTATCACCAATTCTGGTCGCCCTGTACGCATGGTCTTTTTGTATACTGAATACCTAATACAATTTTCATTTTTTTGTATTGTTTTCGTTTATGTTTTCCATATAATTTTTTTATGTATATGGTTTTTGCTGAACTGATATCGAAAATTATTATCAATTCGTTTTAATTATCATCTAAAATGGTCATTTTCGATAGGTATTTTAGTTGTTCTCCGGCTGAATATATTTAAAAAACGTATCGTGGCGCAGCCAGAATTTTGTTTTGGGGGGGGGGCTGAACTGAACAATTTTTAATGATACAACAAATAACGAAATTTGCAAAAAAATAAAGGAGGAAGAAATAACGAAGAAATTGATCTTTGGGGGGGGGGCTGCAGCCCCAAAGCTCCGATCCCGATGAATTGTTATGAGACGATCCTCTCAGCCACGATACAGTAAAGAGTCGAGCACTAAACGGAAAATTCCAAAAAATTCTCGAACTCGTTCTCGAAACACCAAGCCCTAAGCACCGGTTTAATCTAGTGCTCTCGAGCACAGTGCTTACGAGACCAAAAGTGCTTCGAGTGCTTTCACGAGCAATAAGCTCAAGACTTATGACACAATCCCAACAAAATCTCTATTATATGTTCTTGTCTGTAAAATTTTTCAGACAATTGTTCAATACGGAGGTCCGAAAGTTTGATTATTGTTGCTGAAGGAAGTTTATCCTTATTATGCGCATCTTGTATGTGGCCGCAATATTTCATTCCGATCAAAACAAAAATTTCGAATGACTTATTTTATGGATAGTTGGTAATGATGGCGCCGCGTACAGTTGATGTTGTGGAAAAGTTGTGCAACAAATGTGCCAAAGAAGTAAAACATTTTGTGACTTGCTCGAAGTGTAGTAAAGCGTATCACCCAAGCTGTCTGCTCAGAATCTGTGGAATTTATGTAAGTGATGAGGGAAAAATATTTTGTTGTGATAACATAACCTCAAAACTATCCCAACTCGAAGATAAAGAGTTAGAAATACATCAGCTTAAAACTCGACTATCTGGGTTAAATGAAATTTGTTTCGAACAAACTATCAGTGAGCAAAATTATATTGACAGCGAAGACCCAACAAACCACTATAGTGGAACATCGGAACAAACATCATCGTGTAAACAAGTTTTGAATGATGATGGAAGGGATGTGGAATATCTAAACAAGATAATAGAAGTGAAAACTGAACTTATTGTAGAACTTCAGGATAAAATTGAATTCATGAAAAAATATACATTGGTACTTGAGAAAATGCAAGGCAACGGGCACACAACACCATCTGTGAATTCGATCTGCGAAGAAACGAATAACAGATTTCTTCAACAAACTACTTCAGATAATACTGAAGCGCCAAAAGTAGTAAACAACTCCGAATTACCGGCTAATAAAACAAATGAAACAGATATGCCAAAAAAGGAAACTGTGAACAAAACAGAAACCTTGTCGAACAAAAAGAATGGCAAAAATGAGAGAGAAGAAAAGTCAAATTCACAGGATGATGAAGAAAAGGAGAAAGTGATGAGAAAAAGGGAAGTTGCTGTGGTAACTGGTTCGGGTGTCGAATTTTCCACCTTCTCAGGGGCTCCACGTCGAGCTTGGATTTACGTGGGACGTGTGAGTAAGGGCGTGGCGGAGTCGCAAATTGACAGCCATCTAAAGGGACTTTTCCCAGGTAAGAATTTCATAATTGAAAAACTTCCCCAACAGGATGAAACAGAAAGTGCATCTTTCAAAGTTGGTGCCGAGCTATCCCTGGTCGACGAGCTGTACAATCCTGAAGTGTGGCCTTTGGGAGCGGTGGTCAGGAGATTTAAATTTTTTCATGCAGGACGAGGAAACAAAAGGCCACGAAAATCCAGATGGGAAATTAACAAAACAGGTCAACCCTAGTTGTAATGCAATATTGAACATAAACATCAAATGTCTCAAAAATAAACTTGACGAAATAGACTTCGTCTTGAATACAGAAAATTATAAAATAGCATGTGTGACGGAGCACTGGATGACTGACGAGCAGCTCAGGGTTGTGAATATCCCTGGGTATAATGTAGCGAGTGCTTTTGCACGCGAAGTTTTTCTGCACGGAGGATGCCTAATACTCACAAGAGAGGACTTCGTCGGCGGCCCGGTGACGGAGATAAAAAATTTGTCGCTCGAAAGGCACATTGAAATATGTGCCGTCTTTGAGAAAAAAACAAAGACACACTATGTGTGTGTATATAGACCTCCCCAGGGAGATTTCGATCTGTTCTTACAAAGGTTTCAGGAGGCATTGGACATAATATTCGGTGGTCAGCATCGTGATGTCATAATAGCAGGCGATTTCAATGTAAATTTTAATGTAGTTAATAATGCACAAATAAAACTCCAAGAATTGCTGGTATCATATCATTTCGTATTTAATGAGGCATCACGTGTTACACTTAGATCTAGTAATTGTATAGATAATATTTTCACGAATATTAAACCTGACGCCTATGTGGGAAGAACGCTGAATCACCACTTATCGGATCATATGGCTCAGCGATTGGAACTCCAGACGACAACCAGACCTGAAAAAGAAATTTATCGATTAATTCGCGTTATGAATAAAAGAAACACCAACGAATTTAGAGAGAGATTGAAAACTGTTGATTGGGGATTTGTAGGTGACATGCCTGCTTCCCAATCGTATAAGCTGTTTCACGAGTTATTAGCAGATTCATTCAATCTATGTTTTCCGGAAAAAAAAGTCAAGATCAAGAGTAAACCCAAGAAACATTGGAAAAGGCCAGAAATATTAGAACTCAAGAAAAAGGTGGATGCGGCCCACACTATTTATACAGTTCAAAGAAGTGAAACAGCGAAGAAACTCTACATGAAATTGAAGCACCAACTAAAATTATTGATTGATAAAACTGTAAAGGCTAATTGTACACAAATGTTGACTGAATCGGATAATAAAAACCGCACAATTTGGAAAATAATCAACTCAAAGCTGAAAGGGGATATCAGAACAGACGATGCCAGGGAGTTGCCAGTAGAAGAACTCAACACACACTTTTCAACTGTGGCGGAGAAATTGAGTTGTGAAAGCAATAGTTCTAAAACGAGTAGTGAATATCTGAAGCGAAAACCAATAAAAAATTCAAATTCCTTCTTCCTAACTCCGACTACACCAGACGAGATCAAAAAGACCGTGGCTGAAATGAAGGTCAAAACTTCAAGGGACACTTATGGGTTCTCTGTAAAGTTGTTAAGAGAGATAGCGATATTCTGGCAGATCCACTATCGGAGATTATAAATTCTTGCTTTCAGGAGGGATATTTCCCAGATGAACTGAAGCTGGCTAGAGTAGTACCCGCCTATAAAAAAGGTGACCGAGAAGTATACAATAATTATAGACCTATATCGATACTGCCGGTGATTTCAAAGATTTTCGAGTCACTCATCAAAGCTAGATTTGTCAGTTTCCTGGAAGGGAATTCTCTGCTGTGTGATCAACAGCACGGATTCAGGGGGTCAAAGTCCACAATTACCGCACTGGTGCAGATGATTGAGTTTGTCATGCAGTCGTTAGACAATTCGGAGGAGGCCATGATAACGTGCATGGACCTAAGCAAAGCCTTTGATTGTGTGAATCATGAGAAGCTCTTAGCTAAATTAGAATATATTGGCATCAGAGGACCAGCTCTGAATCTCATGAAATCTTATCTACAAAATAGATATCAGATCGTAGATGTAAATGGAAAGAGATCTTCTAAGAAATCCATAAAAGCTGGTGTGCCCCAGGGATCGGTGCTTGGGCCAATTTTGTTCTTGATTTTCATTGACGATATGGTTTGTAACGTCACTGCGGATGGAAGTACCATATTTGCCGATGATGCATCTTTTCAGAACAGATCTAAGAACGGAGGAGATCTGCGGAATAAAGCTGGAACATCTGTCCAGGAAGCTATTGATTGGTTTAATGCCAATAATCTGAAGGTAAACCCCGAAAAAACACAAATGCTGATTATAACAACAAAACGCTAAAATTTGGAGAGCATTAATCTTCTCGGAGTGTCCATCAGTGGAAACCTGACATGGACTGAGCATGTGAATGCACTCTGTAGGAGACTCTCCACTGCAATATTTGCAATAAGACAGATCAAAAATATCCTAACTGAAAAAGAAGCGCTTCTCACCTATCACGCTCAGTTCCATGGACGGATGACATATGGCATCATACTATGGGGTGCGTCGTCGGAGGCCTGTAGGGTTTTCCTGAAACAAAAAAGTGCGATACGCGTAATAGCTGGAGTGGATCAGATGACCAGCTGTAGACCCTTATTCAGGAAATATAGGATACTTACCGTTGCCTCCTGCTACATTTTGGAGTGTCTCCTCTACGTCCATCTGAATCAACAACGTTTTCCAAGGTATGAACAAGTGCATGATCACCAAACTAGATTCAGAAACAAGTTTGTGACTCCAGGCCACCGCATTCAGAAAACGCAAAACATGTACAGCTATCTAGGTTTGAAAATGTACAATAGACTTCCCGACCGCCTGTCATCCCTTGGGTGTACGGCCTTTAAGAGGCATATCAAGTCTTTGCTTGCAGAGATGGTATTTTATTCGATCGATGAATTCATGAACCACCAGTTCTAACCGTTCTCATCAATATTGAAGTTTAATGTTTGTTTGTGCTCTATCGTTTGTACCCGTTTGTGATATTTTAGATTTACTTAAATGTTTTTAAATTTTTAAAATTTTATTATGTTCTTGACAAATCCTGTAAGCATTTTTTTGAGGTGAATAAATGAGTATGAGTATGAGTATTATCAAGTTGGCCCGGAAGTTCCGGCAGTTCTCGGAGAAAAAATTCTACGGTAAATGCTACCTTAATTCGGAGAGATGCGAAAAATAAATTAAAAAATCGAAATATCCTCAGCCGAAGTGGAAAAATGGACGATTGAATGTCTCGGGGGCCAACGTACATCAGCAGTCTTCATCGAAATGCTTACAAAGATTAATGCTAGCTAGATGCTGAAAAAAAATTGAAATATCTTTAACCGTAATGGATAATTCGAAGGTCGAATTTTCTGGGCCAACGGCCAACTTATGTGCAGTACGGATGCATCAGCATTTTCCATCGAAATGCTCAAAAAGATTGATGCTTGCAAATGCTGAAAAAAATGGGATATCTTCAACCGCAGTGGAAAAATCGATGATTGAATTTTCCTGGCCAACTAATGTGCAGCTAAATTCTGGCGAATGAATAAATGATGCAAAAAAAGTCAAAATATTTTCGATGGTAGAGAAAAAATCGTTGGTTCAATTTTCCGGGACAAGTCTTAGTTTCTCAGTTTACTGATTACTTTTCATGTGCGGCTTTCGTTTTTGATATGGTTCGAAAATAACAATTTCTCTAACATGAAAAATTCAATTTTTGCCTTATTTCAACTGAACTCTCGTTTTATAAGGCGGACTAAAACTATTGATATCCTAGATTATTTGTCACACAATCTTATACAACTTGAGCAGAAAAACTTCTCATTTTGGGCTCTGAAATTACTCTCGCCAACTTGATGGACCTGGCAGAAGGACCTAGGTCGATGGCCTATTACACTAGATATTAAGGTTTAATTCTTGTTGTGTCGTGAAGCACCTATTGGGAAGATTATGAAGAGGATAAGATGCCTAAACATGGTACATTTCCCTAAGGAGGTATTTTCAGCTTTTCGAAACATACTTATTCCTTGGTAAAATTTTTCGATGAATGTTAATGGGGTACCATTATTCCAATAAATTCGTCAAAGTTCAAAGTGGGTAGATGTCTCGACTTCGTTGGATATTAATAAATAGTTTATCGGGAATAGAAGTCAAACAATTTAAGGACTTTAAATCGTGTATATTCTTTATTGATTTGATCCCAGCTTTCGTTCCTTGTCTTTGGAACTTCTTCAGGGATTAGACTAAAAAATTTAAATTGGCATGAACATTAAATGAAGTAGACAATTGACAAAACTTACACTTAATGTGAAATTTTTAGATCGACAGGACCTTGTATTATCGAAACTAACCATGAAATTTATGGCGTCATCATTTATCGTTTGAACCATTATACGATCAATACTTTTTTGTTAGATCATCGAGCAATCAAATAATAACAACAGATTGGTTCACCAAACCTATATCCTCTAATAGATATCTCAATTTTCACTCAAACCATGAAATGAAGCATAAATTAAACTTAGTAACTGGCCTAAAAAAACGAGTCAAAATATATGTGATGCATCCAAATACAATGATGCATTACAAAGGTTGAAGGTGTTTTTACTGGAAAACTCTTACCCATTAAAATTAATAAAAAAAAACTTCTATAATACGACACCTATATTAAATGACAGTGTACAACAAGAAAACCAACCACTCGATCAGGTCAAGAGCTCAATGGTCAATTTCAGATATTACAAATTACCACAATATAATGAAATAACATCAAAAATTGTATCACTCTTCAGTGGAATTGATGATATATAAAATCATAAAAACTGTGCCCAACAAGTTGAGGAATATAGTGTTTACCAAACTCAAAGATAAGGAAGAATTACTTAATAATATCAATACGATTTATCGTATCCATTGTTAGTCATGTCAGGCATCATATACAGGGCCTTTCACGAGAAACCTCACCCATATTTATACGGGAAACTACTGAATGTATTTCCATGAAATTCAGCATTATAAGTATTTCACGATGCGGATGAAATCTAAAATATTTTCAAGGCATGAGCACCTCCGGTTTTTCCGGAAATGACGTCAACTTCCGTTTTTCAAATTAGAACACCATTTTTTTATTGTAGAAATAGATTCCTTAGAAAATTTCAAGTTATTTTGATGTAACATTTTTCAGTTTTGGTTGGAAAATTCTCTCTGAGCGGGAAAATTCGAAAAAAAATCGAAAATAGAGCTCCGCTGAAACAAGAATAACTTCGAGGTTCTTGGATGGAAAATTTTTATTTTTGGGATTTTTCAAGATGTAAGATTGATGTATTCACTTTAAAAATCGAAATCGCGATTCATGATACAGGCGGTGAAAAAATCGCTTTCAAAGTTAGGGATGACAAAATCGTGAAAAATCAATTTTTCCAAATAAGAACCCCATTTTTTATGACAGATATTGAATCTACGTTAAAAAATCATGTGAGTGTATGCATCACACCCTTGCCCTAAAATGAATATTTTCTGAATTATTCACAAAAAACTGTTTTTCGTCTTGAATTTTCAGCTATTTCTTTTCCCTTGTAATTTTAATAATTATTTAGTTAAAATTTATTATTTTTCAAAAATTATACAAGGAAGTTGTAACATGTCAATATTTTGGATGGAATGTGTACCTATGTCGAAATTATTTTTTTTTATATAGTAAAATATTTAGATTGATGATATTATGATTTTTCCTCCGACTGGTGACTTATCTCACATCATCTGTCTAATTAAAAAATATACATATAATACTGAAATTGTATTGATTAGGCTAGAAATAAGAGCCCGGTCATGGTGACCGCACGACGTTGATAGTGTCAAGAAATTTTGATGTCGGTGGTTAAGGGTTAATTAGGACATGGTCTTCCCCAGAAGAATGTATTTTTCAAACATAAACATAAACATGGTTCAATGCTAGCAACATAACACACCTAAGTCCTTCAACTAATTTCATTTGCTAACAGAGTCCATTCGAAACTGATTTCAAGTCGAAAATGTCAGAGGAATTGAGTAAATTGTGATAATAGTTATTCAATCAACTAGGTTATTAAAGACAGCGACTAATGGTCAAGATGTTTTAACGCGTGAGCAGAGCGAACGCGTTAATAGTTGGAGACCATAAGTCGCTCGATTAATACCTAACTGAACTGAGCTGATTACAAAATTTTTCCGACAATCTGAATATGAATTGTGTATGAATTCTTGATTGAAATACATTCTCATTTTGCCTAAGACTTTCATTTGACATAATAAAATATCTATATATCTATGTTCCAGTAGAGTTTTGACATTGCTCGTAGTGCTTCGGAAAACTTTGTGAACGGTTGCCATGAGGATGGCACATGAAAATAGCAGAAATTGATCATTAATGGTTCATTAATGATAATGATCAATTTCGTACACATTAAAATCAACTCTTGTTTTGACATCGACGAAAAATTCAATTTAACCAGATCCCATTAGAATCACTTAAACACCTTCTGAATAGTAAGCTTTGTTGGGCTATAGGAGAAGAAATTATCTCAATAGGTTGTTAGATAAATCTCATTCACAAATCACAACTGAGCAACTGAGCTTAGTTAATCTCAGTGAAAATTGGTAAAAAAAAATATCCCTAATGAGTCAAACCGAGTCGATCACTCTCGGTTCAATAAACGAAACCCAAGAAAATTTGAGTAGAACTATGGCCTGTTGCCTGAAGAAGCAACAGTGTGCAACTTATGGCAACTCAGGCAACCAAACGATAAATAAAAATTATACATTCATGTATTTGCAACCGGAGGCCTCCATCCCATTCGTCGAGATGCTTGCCTGTCAGTCGAAGATTTCTAGGATCCGATCAACTTCAGATGAATACCCTAAATTAACACAAAGGTAATGCATGTTTTCGGTCTGAAATCTGCCAGGGTAGGTGAAATTACTCAGAATTTCAGTCCAAGAAAGGTGTCCTAATGAATGGTTTCAACTGTTATTCAGTAATAATTACGGAAGATGTTTTTTAGACCATTCAATCAGTGGAAAAAACGAAAGCCACGAACTTTCGCACACTCATTAGTACGTTGATTCGTCACGAATTATGATAAACAAAGGACATTTGACACTACTTCGGCTCTAGGGAGCATAATAAGACACAAGTCTAGACTTCGATTCCATTCGAAGGACCATCTGAAAACACCAACTTAGTTTTTATGATTTTGTATGACCTTGCAAAACTTTCGTTATATTTTTAGTTTCACCCTGATCATTTAATCATAAGCTAAATATTCCCACTTCCTTCATTCTATTGTTTGCAAAATGTTATGAATATCCTCACCCCACAAGTATCAAAATCTACAATTCTTATATGTACTATGAACAAAAAAGCGTGCAAAAATATCTCTCAACACGGAGTGTTTCAAAGGTTGCTTAGTGAAATTTTAAGGTAACCATGCTGAATAATGATGAACTGTCGAGTTGCAAGTGCCTAAAGCTCTTGCAACATCCTTGCGTGTGCTGAAATCACTCCGCCATAGACCTGTATCATAATATTCAAATCACTGATTCACGAGTTAATTTTTTCCAAACATTAGACATAACAACTATTTGTAAACTTTTTTCACAGCTTTAGGTTTGGCCGTTTGTTCAAAATGGAAAAATGACCCTGAATCCGTCAAAAGGTGAAAAACTTATCGTAAAACTTTTTTATTTTGGGACAAGAATTCACATTCCTGTTGGTATATTGGGATTGTATACATTTTTTTGTTACTTGGCAAAATTATTTTTACATGTGGAGTGGAAATTAATAAAAAGAACATGAACATGAATACTAGTTCGGTGATGTGATGTTAAAAAGATAAATCAAAGATCCTGATAACCATTGGTCTCATTCTATGCATAATATATTCAAGTTTTCTTGGGTAAAAGAATACTCTGAATGTGCTTTAGGTAATAAATCTGTTTTTTCCGATATAATCAAAACCAGGACCTACCAAATTATGCATATTACACCTACAGAATCGCTTCACATATCAAGACTTCGGCACAGAAAGATTAATTGAATTCAACGAGGAATGATGACCTTATATAAAATTGGCGAAAGAATAAACATATTAATATTTATTTCATAGTTTGATTTGTACAGTCATCCATCAAATTGTTCACTATTTGTTTCATCACTGAGACCAACGCGCGATTCATCTTACAGATAATTTATTCAAATGGCCTAGTGGAAATAAGGAATCAATCAATTTATATAATTTGATTTTCACTCCTTTATAAATAATGGACATGTTTTTTTTTTCTGCGATGTGCCAAGCCCACGTGCAAAATTACTTTCTAAAAATTTTCACGCCTAATTCCATACCTGATCTGATAATTGTAGTCATTCTGATATGGATATCTATGATCAGAGAACTGATATAACAGTGCTTGAAAATTTTGATGTGTAGCTGTGAAACAAGTATAGGTATTGGTTTTGAACATCTGCATGAAAGTGGTTTTTATGGCTATTAACGACTAAAGTACGCGGAGATAATAATTTTCATGATAATTCCCTAGTGAATGAAATTACAAAATCGGTTTAGTTCAATAATTCGACATAAAATTAGAATATTTGAAGGAACTCAACTGATTTCGCGCGTTTAAAGAATTAATCGGTCATGTATCAGGCTTTCAAGATATGATTTATGATAACATATTCTTGGTTGTGATAATTTACCTATTAACTTGAAATTGGCTATTCAAACTTTGTCAACAATCCATTCGTTTCCGAGGTCTCGTACTACAAACGTTTCACCCAAAAATCTGTAATTTTCTAATTTTAAGGCTAAAATGGTATCAAACGATAGGGTTCGACTTCCTGAATCCTGAATCCGTGGTCAAATTCAATTCTGTCCGTGGGGCCGGCCGGCCGTCTCTCCGTTAGCAAGATAACTTTCGAAGGGATTGTCCTAGAGACTTGATATCAGCACAGTATAGACACCAACCAGTAGTTGCTCTTTCGAAAAATTGAACTGAATTCTTTACTCTATCGAGAACTCGCGCACCATCACCGTGCGCAGGCGGAAATGAAGTTATTTGAGCGGAAATTTTTGGGTTTATTTGAATTTTCATTTGTGAAGGTAAATATTGAATTCGGATATCATTATTATTATTTTCAAAATATCAATTTTTCGAATATAATAAATAGGAGACAAAGAAAGGAAGTCATATTTTTTTTCTTAACAAGTTCAATGAAGATATTCACAATATCAATAGTTTTATAAGAATCTTTCTGGCACTCTTCGGAGGAATAATTGTCGTTTTGCCATAAAAATACTTTTTAGGCAATACATTCAGAATATTGAATAAACAATAACAAAATGTGGGTGTATAGGAATGAAATTTTCAGAGATTCGCTCTAGGCGATGACCGTAGATATAAAAAAGGAACATGAACTGTAAAATTTTCTTAATTGAATGAATTTATTGAATTAATGAACATTTAATCTTTTTGATGTCCTTAAATTCAAAATCGACCCTCAAGAGCATTTCCCAAAAAATAGATATCTACGGGAGTTGAAAATTTTGTGTTACTTTTTAGTGCATTAGAAAAAATATTTTTTTTAGCTTTATAATGAACAAATAACCATTAAGAATGGGAAATTTGTGAAAAATTATTGTTGAAGTACAGCTTAGAAATTAAGGGAAGTATAGCAGGTGTTGTGTCTCTAATTTTCGTGAAACACAATCAATGTTAGTTTTCCATTATAATTAAAGTGAGAACTAATGGAAACACTATATTTTGACTGCCCTAATAATTTTTCTTTGTCTATTTATGTTATGATGTAAGCATTCAATACTGATCAAATAATAATGCAAAATAGAAAATATCATATAAAACAGTTACAATATGACCATATACTCAATAGGTATTAGATATTGGGAATAGCAGCAATATTTTAAAGTGAAACTCTCTTTTCTTTGCTCAAGCTTTTGAGATGATCCCTTCGCCAGGGAAACTGTGAAAATAGTAATGAAAATATAAATGAACTATATAAATGTATAAAGAAAAAAGAGTTTATATTTCCATTACTTGATTACAGTTCTTGTGGCGAAGAGAAAATAAAATCTCGAAAGCTTGAGTAAAGAAAAAATAGTTTTACTATAATATTGCTACTATTCCCAATCTAAGTCTAATATCAATACAATACAGGGGCAATACAGGGAATGGAGGATTTCTATAATATTTATACAATCAAACAATAAAAACCATTAAAATCCATAAAATCTAAGAGTTCAACAAAATTTGAGGTTATAGTTACGGAGATGGTGCGCGAGGCGAAATTGGATTAAGAAAATCCACGGAGTGCAACTACTGGTTGGTGTCTATATACTGTGATATCAGGGTAAGTTCGGTTCCCAAATGCCTCGGTTGTTTTCGTTAACCAGCCAAATCGTACAGGGTGTTCCATAAAATATGGCCATTCAAAATTTTAGTTCCTCGTTGTCTCAGACAAAACGAAACCAATAAAAATTAAATGTTCTGGTGATATGCAAGATGCTCATAATGAATCTCGTGCAAAATTGCGTGGCCATACTGTACACAGTACCATAGAAAGTTCAAATGGGATATTGAAAGTAAGAATATTCATATTTCCATAAAAAGATATCCGATTCAAGTCATTTTGTGAATGGAAATTGATATCGTGATTGTTCATGCAAAATTTTGTTACCATATTGTTAACAGAACCATAGAAAATTCAATTGGAATATTGAAAAGAATAATCTATATATTTCTAAAAATATGATATCCGATTCGAGTGAACTTTATTTTGTGAATGAAGACCGATATACAGTGTTCATGAAAATTTTCAAAAAGGATTGGATCATCAGAACCATGGAATTTCTTTTTTTTTGATATGTATTTTTTACATATTTCATTCATAATTCTGATTCTGCATTCATATATTTGAGGTCAATCCATATGAAAATTTGAGGTAATAGTCTGATTGCTCCACCAATAAATGAGCGCTCAAAAGCTCCTGCTGAGTGCTTTTCTTAAATTTTCATTACTTGCACTTGTTTTAAACCGGTGTTGCACCTGCACTACACTGGTTATCATCGATTTCTGGTGTAGTTTAGTCCAATTGAAACAAGACAATCGTTGACGGATTCCTCGACCATACTTTTTCACTGATTCAAAAATTAGATTCTGTCGGTAGAGCGCCGAAACAGTAGTATCAATCTCAAGTGCCATAAATAAAATTCGAGGTAATAGCCTTATTGCTCCACCAATGTACAAGCGCTCAAAAGCTCCTGCTCAGGGCTTTTCTTAAATTTTTCTATATATGTTTGATGATTTTCAACTACATGTACCGAAATCGGTTGGTAATTGTTATGCATTTCCTTTGTACTCTGAAGAAGAGTATTATAGAATTGTCAAAACGTAGCTAGATAATAAATTGCGTTCAAATGTTATGAGATATATGTATAGACAACTTAGGGTTTAGGGATGTCGACCTTATATAAAAAATTATTATTGTTAACTCTTTATTCACAGCCAAAAGCTTTTGGAACTCTCTGTTTCTTCTTCAGAGCAACGAAATTTAAAATAGACGAGCCGTTTGTCAAAAGCTATCAACTCTGAATTTGAAGTGGATCATACCTACTATTAAAAATCTTTAAATATTTAGAAGAATTAAATGAACACGAAAATAGTTATTTAAACAACTAGGTTATTAAAGACGGCGACTAATGGTCAAGATATTATATATATAGTTCGAAACCAAGAGACGCTAGATAAATAATCGAGTTGATAACAAAATTTTTCCGCTGACCTCAATATGAATTGTGTATAAATTCTTGTGTGCTTCTGAATACTTTGTTGCCGGTTGCCATGAGGATTACATATTGCAGCATATATTGACCAATGGTTCATTAATGTTCAATTTCGTTCACATTAAAATCAACTCTTATTTTGAGGTCGACGAAGAAATATTAAAATGAATGAATTATCACAGGCAAATACATAGTAAACAAGAAATAATTATTTTAACGTTTTAGTTCGTATGTCAATCCTGAAAAAAAATATGCATGTTCTGAAACAAAACAAATATGCATATTTGCTTTGTTTCAGAATTGACGAACTGAAAATTTAAATTAATTGGTTCTAGTGTACTATGTATTTGCGTGAAATAATTTATTCATTTCAATATTTCAAGGTATTTATTTGATTTTTTTAACATTTTATCTTGTTTACTATGTATTTGCGTAAAATATTTTATTCATTTTGATATTTTAACGTATTCATTCAATTCTTTCTAACATTTTGAAATTATTATCTATATCATTGGAACAGCCTATATACAAGGACAGTGTCCGAGTGGTTTATTGACCCAAACAGATCTTTCCCCTTTCAGAAAACTGATTTTATTGATGTATTTTCTAGATAACAAGTACTGTAAATAAGACAGTCTACAGTCTGAGTATTCTCGAAATATACGAAATAAAAATTGAATATGTTTGTATCGTTCAGTTTCAAAATCATTCTCATGAATAAAAATAACCCTCGAATCAGAAAACTATCGAATCGTTAACTTCTCGTTAATTTTCTCCATTCCATTACAAAAATGTAACGGATGCTCTGTGATACTTGACCTGATACGCACCAGTGTAGGTAGATCAACAAAAAAAGGGAAGTGTACTTGAATTCCAATCTACCATCGCTGGACATTGGAATAATTAACTTCTAATGTGATTGGGATCAGGCTTAATTTCGTTTTATTCCTTTAGTTTTAATTGAGTTGCTTTAGTTAGTCTCACATTACCATTGAACATTTACAGGTGGAAGGCGAATTGAATAAATATATGGCTGCCTCGGTAAATGCTTTTTAATGAGTTTTTTTCATTCCCTTTTTTGAATATTTTACCTAATCACTTGAGGATGAGTAGTTGATATGAGTTCATAAATTGCGTTTTTTTAAATTTGTTGATGGAAAATTCTTCGAAGAGTATTCAAATCTTTCTTATAATCTACCGTTCGTAAAATTTTCAACGATTTTGCTGAAAACTAGATTTCAATCGAAAAATTGCTCTGTCGATTGTAATTTTTAAGAGATCCAAATTATAGTCTCGAAATATTCGAGAAACCGAAATACCGCACCCTCGAATCTATTATAATTCTTAATATATTTTCGGGGTATGATGAGATATTCAGATTATACCTGAATCCAACGTTCCTTCACTATAGTAGGTACATACCTACAGGGTGATCTCAGGAGTGATTATACGTAGGGCGAGCCTTAAAACGAAACCATAGATGTGCCCCCAATCAAATAAAACACCTGCTACACTCACCAGTTTTCAAAATAATTCATGGATATATGTATAATTGCAAAGCTTTTGTATCAATTTGACACGATTTCTCACGTTGGCAATAAACTCCGCACCTACACTGAATATTGAAAGTAATAAGATGAAAATACAGTGTTTACGATCTTTCGGACATACAGAAACTCTTTAGTTTGGGTAGATTTATAAGCAAAAAAGATTCTTACCGAGTTGCTTTAGTTTATTTCTGCTTCAAATTCGAATAAAACAAATATTGGGCGAAACTGAAGCATATGAAACTTCAAGAACCAACAAATATAAAACTCATAGGTACATGCGTTTTTGCATCAAATGTTTTCAGTATGCATATATTTTTAATCGATAAAAGTCGCTTTCTAAAGCTGGAATTTATGATTAATATGCTATTGAAGAATATTCCTTCAAGTCAATATTACTTTTCTCACTACTCTAACTAAAGCGCCTGTTAACTTCAATTTATTACACTGAGACCGTCTTGTGATATCCATCTTCTTCACCAATTTCATCCTTCAGATTCGCGCAGCAATTCTTCTTAATTTTAACTGCCAACAGGTACCTTTTTTTCTTCTTTTATTACTCTCACGTTTGCTTTGATTCTTGGCACCATATTTCCAGAATTTTCTTATTATATTATAATAATCCCATCTATTCAGACAAGAATACGCAGTAAACTGAATAATATAAAAGAAACTGAGAAAAGCCCTGAGCAGGTCCTTTTGAGCGCTCATTCATTGATGGAGCAATAATGCTATTACAGCAATTTTGTATGCTTAGTATAATTCTCAGCACGATCGGAATCATATTCTGGTAATTATTCAAAAAATTTAATATGTAAAGAATTTATTATTAGAACAAATTCTATGGTTCTGATCATGCGATCCCGCATGAACATTTAGTATGTCAATATTCATTAACAAAATATATTTCACCCGAATCGAATTTCTTATTATGGTAATTTAAAAAAGTTTTTTCAATATTCCAATTGAATTTTCTATGGTTCCGTTAATCCTATGGTCACGAATTTTGATTGGGGCTTATTTTGTGCATCTCGCATGTGGTCGCAGACGCAAAATTTCATTTCGATTGGTAGGATTCGTCATCAGAGAGTCGAACTCTTTCGTTTGAGAAAATTTTCAACTCAAAAATTACAAAATTACAGACATTTGGGTAAAATGATATGGCACTCGTTCAAGTAGAACGAGCGCTCAATAAATGAGCCAATTGTTATTTCAAGGTCAAGTACATGCATTTTGCACAGCAGTTATAAACATTTTTATTAATCTACAAACAACATGTAACCTGATTGGACGAATTGGAATAAGTTTTTCCTATTGTTCAAACCTTTTATTATAATGCTTTGAAAAGAACAGCCCGAATACATGAACAGTTTTTTCGAATAAATTAGAAGGAAAACAACTTAACAGTTTCATAATTTAGATGGTTGTAAACTTCCCAGAGGAGTTTTTTTAATTAGTGGGTACTTAATGAAAGATGCTTTATGTTCGAGAATTCAACATCCTGATGAAAAAAATCACTGATGAGAGGAACCTGTATAAACATACAAGTTAATCAAGTGCTTCAATTATGTATTCCAACCATGCGTTCAACACCCATGTGACATATAAACTTGTAATAAAGTGGTTGGACGAATTTGGAACGTATTTATCGACCATTGATCAATACCCATCGGAAACAGCCGGCATTGAGCTCACTTCATACCAAACTCGATAAGAGATAGTTTCTTCTACCAAACATGAATTTTTATTGAATCTTTCTGTTTCAGCTGTAACTGTCCGTTACCTAACTAAACGATACATTGGAGAGTACAGTTCTTCTATGGGTGAGTCTCATTTTCTGATACGGTTAGTTGTTCACTGAGAGTTATATATCTCAATTTATTTATTTTTATTTATTATTCGAAGAATCTCAAACGGGTTGAATACCCAGTAAGGATTCACAAATAATTAACATACAATATCCTAATCCTAAAACTACATACAAGTGAAGAAAGGATGAACCTTAACTACTGAACAATCTTTAATCAACCTTTTAAACTGTTCGAGGTTCACACTAAAAATATCAACATAATAGAACTCCGTTTTGAAAGTCGACATCATTCTACAGATGGTGCAGTTTTTCGTGGCGTTGATCATGCGAAAGGGTGCCGTAAACAAATCTCTAGATCTGAATATTCAATTTGGCACCCAAAAACTGATAGACTCCAGAATGCCAGGTTTCCTATACCGAAATAATGTTGCATTATAATGTTTTACTTTTTCGGAAGTTATATCTTCCGGAATCAATTGGGAAATCTATTGCACCAGTCTATCGTATTCATTTAGTAAATGGAAAAGTTGGATACCGCATGCCAAAAAAACCTTAGCTTTCACTTCGTCAAACTAATTGTAATTGTCTATACAGGGTGTTCCTAAATTGAACGTACAAACGAAAAGGGGAGATTCCTTAAGTGAGTTAAAGAAAAAAAAGTCCCATAAACATGGGGTCGCAAACGTTTCGTTTTCAAGATACAGAGTGTTGAAGTTTGAATTTTTTTCAAGTTTTTTTCTCCTAGTATCTACACTTCACAAGATATTCAACTGAAATTTGGCATAGATATTACATTTGAGAGTTCTCACCACGTGACATGGCAATTTCGATAGAAGATCTACAGGGTGATATTTTTTCTGGAACACTGCCACCTGTTCTTCTGCAGAACTTTTTTTTTGGTGAGCAACTGTCAATTTGAAAAAATGTAGAAAGAAGCTTCGTTCTTACACTAAACTTTTCGGTATCTTGTAGTTTTGTCGTATCTACCAACGATTTCGAGAAAAAAAAATTTGAAACTTCAACACTCTGTATCTCGAAAACGAAACGTTTGCGACCCTATGTTAATGGGACTTTTTTTTTCTTAAACTCACTTAAGGAATCTTCCCTTTTCGTTTGTACGTTCAATTTAGGAACACCCTGTATTGATAATCATTTTAGTTTCAAATAATCTCGAAAATCGTGGATTGAATTATTTTCATAATTAACAGAGCATTGGAACAATCTTAGATACGAACTATCAATTTCGACAACAACAATAAGATTTCAATGAAACATCATAAAGTGAGAAACAAATTTTTCAGGAAACTAAGACGAAGATCATATCAAAATAGGATTGAAATGTCGGCAGTTCATTGATTATTGTTTAAATTCCTGAGTCTTGATACCTGCATTGTATTATAATGAAGCTTAAAACATCTGAATCAATCATGAAGAATCATGAAGAGTCGAAATTGTTTGGAAATGTATAAAATCGGGCATGAATTCCAATAAATTACAATGCACTCTTTTGGTCGTAGAGTTATTCTAGTGATAATTTTAGTTTATTGAGAAGGAAATCATCACATAAACATAGGAAAAGATCTGCAGGTATATTTTTTGTGGCGCAGCGTCTACAGAGTATTATCAATAACACTATTGATTATTTTCATCACTTTCACTTCTTTTATTCAACGCACTGCATAACTAAATACAGAAATATATTGAATATACAGGGTTTTCCTTTTAAGTTTGCCTTTTAGATGTTTTTTGAGAATTAGAGAATATTTCGTTCTTTAATTTAAGGTGTTTAGGTATTTTTAGCCTTGATGATGAAGAAACTTTTCTCTTAAAATATTTTCAAGTCGACAATAATGCCACGTCTATCTCAAACGCATATCTACCTTCTTATTTCAAATGCCACTACCTATATTTCCATTTATGTATCGATTCAATACCAATTTCGCAGTATAAACTACTAAAAAATATTTCTTTGCCATGCACTGTTGCCAAGTTATGCACAAATTCTTGAAATTTTTTACAACGGCATTGCCAGTTTGGATTTGCAATATCTCGATTAATTTCTATCCGAACGGAACCAAACTTAACAGTCTCTTAGTAGAGAATCCATGCATTCTTGTGGTACATTCTGATACATCGTAAGTTTCTTCGAAAATTTCGATCCGAAAATGTGGATCTTAAAATTGAAATATTTCGAGATTTTCAAATGGCAACCTCATATTTAATTTACAGTATTCGTTACTAAATGAAAAACAAATTGCAGTCTCCTCTTGCACTAATTATTATTTATTCTAGAAAGTTTTCGAATAAGATGAAGACTACTGAAATTCTCCGGTATTTATAGTCATGATTTATGGGCATAATGCTGTGTGATTATAATTATTGGAATTAATTCTATGGTTGGGGTCATGAACATTGGGCCAGGATTACCGAGAGCCAAAACAGTTTTCGGAATTTATTTCCAATCAATGTTTGAATAACATAGGTTAACTTTTTTCTATGACATTCATGATAATCGAACAATTTCTGTGATTTTAACCATAGAATCTACCTCAATTATTCACCACGTAATCATAGAGCCATTTTATCGTAAACACGATCATAGATCATGACTCTAAATATTGAAGAATTTCATCAAGATATTGCATTTCCAAACTTGCAACGCCGATGTAAAAAATTTCAAGAATTTGTGCATGACTGGGCAACAGTGCATGGCAGAGAATTTTTTTTCTTAGGTTATACTGCGAAATATTGGTATTGAATCGATACATAAATAAAAATATAGGTAGGAAGTGACATTTGAAATAAGAAGGTTGAGATAGACGTGTCAACATTGTCGACTTGAAAATATTTCAGGCGAAGAGTTCCCTCATCCTCAAGGCTTTACCTAAAATTTCAGAACGAAATATTCACTAGTTCTCCAAAAACGTCTAATAGGCCATTTTAGAAGGAAATCGCTTTATGTGGAATATTTCACTTTCGAGACGACGCGCGATTTTTGGAACATTGTATTGTTGAATGAATCAAACAATGATTAAAAGGCAGAATAATTGAAAATATTAATACGAATGTATCATTCAAGATTCGACTGAAAAATATAGTGAAAATTCCACTCGTTTCAAAATCTATAGAAATGTAGAATATTGATTCGTTATTTTCATCGTCGGATTGCAATGCTTTTTAATGAGTTGTCATTCTTCTTGAAGATGTGAGATTTGTTGAGCACCACTGTTCATTAGAATTTTTAATGAAAAACAGTTCTGAAAGTATGAATTTTTTGAATGACCTTATGCAATTTGAGATGAGAATTATGACTTTTAGTTTGTTCGAGGGTTTTTTCATGATTTGATAAGTAGAAAAGGATTTAATGTCTACGGCACTGGATAATTTCTCAGCATCGTTTTTCAATTCATAAAAAGCAATATTTTTTGTTAGCACTTTTAGATATATTTTAACAATATTTTATTCTTGTTGATCATGGCAACATCTGCTAGCATGATGAATCTTGTGAATGGTTCAATTGGAAAATTTAACAGGAGCAACATTATTATCTAGAAGAAAGAACATTTGTTTTCAAGAAACTTCAAGCTCGAATACTAAACGGAGAATGAAGTATAAAGAATAAAAATAAGATGTGCTTCAATCTTGGTACTGCTTTTTTAATTATAAAATTATAGGTCTAAACTATGATGTACCTCTAATTCAAGCATTTTACATAGCAGTTTAATTATCATTTCACTGCAAAGTAGCTGAGATTTCTATCTGATTCAGTAAGGTGCGAAACTTCAACTCACTCACACTACTCTCCCACTTCCTCAAAACAACTTCTGAAATCTACCTCGAGGAATAAATCACATACTCAACATATTTTCATGTCAACTATTGCTGATTAAGATATTCATCAGATCGTCGAATTAGCATAAATTACGGGTGAGGAACGACACAATGTGGTATATTTTAAATACCATCATTAAAGCATGACATAGCACACAATTATTCCTTCAGGAAAAATTTTCTGTTTATTGGTACCTATATATTCTTGCAAAGATTCGAGAGATAACACAAAGTTAGAACAAAGTGCAGAGAGTTGCCTTCGATATTATCAACACTATTAACGTTTGTATCCCAAGGCTTTATTCTATTTTTAGATCGTTTATTTCAGACTTTTATTATGGAAAAGGCTTTATCGGCTTTGTTGCATCGGTGATCTAGGAATTACCGTCTGTTCCCTGAGTAGAATCACAGAAAACTTAAGATTATGTCTGAGCTTTCTGTTTGGTACTATAATTGTATCAGAAATATATCGATACTTACGAACTAATCTTTAAGGATACCTTAGCACAGACTGTGAATTTCGTTGTCGTCAAAATCGTTGAAGCTTGAAATTATGTTAAATTAATGGATTATTATCGTACTATTTCAATCGCAAATAATCACTTCATTAAGGGTAGAATCTATTGTATCAGGCTTTAATATGGTGGTTAGAGCGCATCGATTTGAAGAGTGGTCAATGAAAGTTTCTATTGTGTAGATATATTTATAAAATATTTCGAAGGTATGAAGATTTTAATATATTTGGAATATTTTCAAAACTACAATTTTAGTCTGGTCTAAAGGGTATGACCGGGTTTCAATGGTAAATCTGCCCCCGCGGAAATTTCGATTCATATTGAGGGGATCGATATAATGCAGCTAACTTCTCAGCTTTTTATTTTTAGCCATTTTTGAGATTTCTGTAAAAAATACTTTTTTCGATTTTATTTGTTTCTCTTGGGAAATTCAAAATTTTCGAATGGTGATTTTTTCTCTTGATTCTTTACTAATGAAAGAATAGACGTATATTTTTTATGGATTTCAGAAAAAAATCTATTTTCAGAAAAAAATTGAAATTATAGTCATTTGTTTCTCGGTGTTCTTCAGAAGTGTCCACCGCCATTTTTTGACAGGAAATGACTTCTTTGGTCGTTTATACCCTAGAATTTTGAACATTTGAACATTTTGAAAAAAAAGATTAAAATTGTTTGAATTTTGGGATTCAGCAGATATCTATCAAATTTCGGTATCGTTGTATTCATATTGGCTCCCTGAATAAAATTAGTGAAAAAATCAATTGGGGATCTGTCTTAATTTGGAATATATGAGCTCCCAAAGTCCGAAAAATATTTCACTTTTCTCACTACAAAAACACTGAATTACCGCTTTATTAAGTTTAAAGTCTTCGGACTTTGGGAGCTTATATCATCCATATTAAGACAGATCACCAATTGTTTTTTTCACTAATTTTGTTCAGGTAGCCAATATGAATACAACGGTACCAAAATTTGATGAATATCTGCCGAATCCCAAAATTCAAACAATTTTAATTTTTTTCAAAATATTCATTTCATGTCAAAAAATGGCGGTGGACACTTTTGAAGAACACCAAGAAACAAATGACTATAATTTTAATTTCCTTCTGAAAATAGATTTTTTTTGCTGAGATTCATAAAAAAAATTATACGTCTATTCCTTTATTAGTAAAGAATCAAGAGAAAAAAATCACCATTCGAAAATTTTGAATTTCACAAGAGAAACAAATGAAATCGAAAAAAGTGTTTTTTACAGAAATCTCAAAAATGGCTAGAGATAAAAAGCTCAAACTCAATTCTGTCCGTGAGGCCGTTCGGCCGGCCGTTGGCACAATAACTTTAGAATTGTTCTAGAGACTTGAAATTGTCACGGTGAGTTCGGTCCTCTAATGCTGCGGTTAAGTTCGTTAACGAGCCAAATCGTACCATTAAATATGGCTATTCGAATTTTTTGTTCCTCGATATCTCAAACAAAATGAAATTGGAATGAAGTGTTGCGGCCATATGCTAGATCCTCATTATAAGCTTCATGCAAAATTTTGTGGCCATAGTGTAAACAGAACCATAGAAAATTCAATTGGAATATTGAAAAGAAGAAACTCCATATTTCTATAAAAAATATCCGATTCGAATGAAATTTATATTATAAATAAAGATTGATACAATGAATATTTATGCAGAATTTTCTGGCCATAGTGTTAACAGAACCATAGAAAATTCAATTGGGATATTGAAAAGAAGAATCTTTATATTTTCATAACAGAATATCCGATTCTGAAATTTTGTTTGTGAATGGAGATTGATATATGTACTGAATTTTCATGCAAAATTTCAAGAAGATGGCATAATCAGAACCATATTGAATTAATTTTCATGCAATGCCCAATTGCCCAAATGTCTGTAATATATACTGAATTTTGTGAACATAGTGTCAACAGAACCATAAAATTTCAATTAGAATAATCTCCATATTTCCATAACAGGATAACCGAAATTTAATTTGTGAATGGAAACTGATATACTGAATGTTCATGCGAAATTTCAAGAGGATTGCATCAGAACCATAGAATTTAATTTTTGAAATTATTTATTTTTTACATATTTGATTTTTTGAATAATTTAAAGAATATAATTCCGATTGTGCTGAAATTTATGTTCATATTTGATATCAATCTCAACTCACATATAAAGTTTCGGGGTAGTAGTCTAATTGCTCTCCCAATGAACAAGGGCTTTTCTAAAATTTTTCATTGTTGTTTATTATATTGTTGAAGTTGTATATTATATGTCTATACTCGTATGGTGAAAGTGACACATTTCTCTTGATAAAACTCGATGTTGTTAAGGTTTTTGACATCAACCATTACAATCTCTATTGTAAACAACGGGTATCAACATTTATATGTTACCGCATATATACGATAATCAAATCATGAACATACTAGCTGATATTGGAGATGTTATACTCATTTATGAATTAAAATTTTCTGTACGAATCAGCAACGATTGAAAATAGAAATAATTTACGAGAACACAGAATTCAGAAATAATTACTTTTGAAAAATAATCTATCCGTGTTTTTACTGCTGTAGGCACGAATCTATGTGCAGAAAAGGAATAAATACTTTTTGCTGCCACTTTTCAGTTTTATTTATGAATGGAACCACGAATTAATGAAGGAAGGGGATTATGTCACACTCTTGGTGACAGAAAAAATTCAGAATGTGAAACAAGAGCTTTATGTGAATCGACAAAAATAAAACATATCGAAATCGTGCTTCAGAGCTAGTCTCGTCAACCTTCAAAGAGCCTACATAACAGACAAATGCATAGAACTTTTGGAGCAGTGGTGGGGATATGGGGTACTCCAGGGCACTTTTATTTCACGATCTGCTTAATCGATTCTGTTATCAAACCATAAACAACCCTATCTCGGAGAATTCTCACGAATAATCTTCTCCCACTGCATGATCCGTTAAGTATAGAGACATTTTTACCTTCTGTCTTCGGGTCAAACGATAGATTTATGTATGCAGTGTTTCAAACTTTAGTTGACGACAAGGAATTATGAAATGACATTGATGGATATAAATCAGCAAATTCATAAGCCTCAATTATAATCAGCCCCTGTCACTGTTGCTAGCGTTGCCGGTAATATTTCCCGAAATAATTCCGCGGCAGTATCGAAGGCAATGAGCATTTACATTCTGCTGCAACATTTCTCTCGTGACCAAGTGTGACTGATAAAGAATTCCACAGCAATCATCTGACTTCAGTACGAAAAACCGCCAATTTAGGAAGCGTAACACAGTGCGAGCGGAAGCGGCAGGGATCAGGAAAGTGTAGTGAATACATTCTTTTGCTGCCCAATTCCTTGTTCCTTTACGTGGAAGTGATCTGAATGTATTCGGAGTGATTCATAGGCAACGTATGAAGCACCATTTAAATGGTTATTTTGTCTACACTCTAGATTCTGAACTGATCCCTATGTAGAAACCTCTGTGTATCGTCTGCTTATTTCAAGGTTATGTTGAGGTGAATGAACCCAACAAAAATAAATGATCTGAATTTTTATTGCTGCAGTGAAATGTTCAAGATAATAACCATTCTGTATAACACATAACTCATATCTTCGAAGACGCTCATTATAAGGGCCATATGTCATTTTTGGCGAAATTTCCTGACACGTTTCAATTACCTCGTTCGTATAGGTACAACCCACGATAAATCGGGAACTACTTGACTACTCATTTTGCGTAATCATATACAAGATAAATCAGATTTGGAGATTTATTGTTCGTACAAGATTCGATTACATAACTTATTGCATAAAAGTCAATGCACCGAATATCCAGTGTACTTTTTTCGATAGCATTGATTTTTAGGCCTTAATCTTTCTATGGGAAAATACAGACTGATTGTTCGAAAAGTAGCGAACGTTCAAACAAGCTTATTTTTATTTCTTGAAAACTTTATAGGTTTTCACTCCCAGTCTCTGAAATATAAATAATAAAAAAATGTTTGATTAAGGTGAACTGCTCCTGCGAGAATCTTTGCACTTATTTGTCAGGAGCAAATTGGTCTTGAAAAAGATTGTTGCCTAACAGTAAAACTGAAAAATGAAACAAATGAGTGCAAAGATTCTCGCAGGAGCACTTCACCTTTAAAACATTTTTTAATTATTTATGTTTCAGAGACTGGGAGTGAAAACCTATTAAGTTTTTAAGAAATGCAGAATCCTCCCAGATTATATTTCAATCGATATCTAGATTATTTTTAAACTTTACCTCATTATTTTTTTATTCGATTCGATAAAATGAGCTGATACTCAAAAATTTAAGAATCATGAATAATCGGTTTGTTTGAGTTTGCAATTTCAATTCTTTTTTTCATCTTAGTTGAGCTTACGGCTTGTGAATTTCAATGTAGTCCTTGGTGGATGTAGACACACAAGACTCTTTCCAGCTTCCATAGGGTCTGCCAAAAGGTCTTCTGGTACCTGGAATTGAAGTGACGTGATCGTTCCAGTGCCGCCGTAGTTTTTTTCCATTCGACAAAGTCCTGAGTCTGATATTGCTCTCGAATGGCTGTGTTTATCTGCTTTTCTCTAATAGTTTATCCAGATATGATTCTAAGAATCATCATTTTCGTCGTTCTTAGGATGCACTTTGCTTTCGTATTGTCTGCATCACGAATTTTTATGGCGTACGTCATGATGGATCGAAAAAAAACTTTATATATCCTGGTTTTTGAAGATAAACTCATATATTTGTTCATATAACTTCACGAAGTGCACAAGCAACCCTGCATGCCTTATCTGCCTGCTTATGAATCTCGTGTGTTCTATCTTGGCTCGAGGAGATCTCCACGCCAAGATAACTGAACGACATAACTTGCTCTATAGTCGGCAATGGCAATTTTGCATCGCTTTGGTTATTTGCTTATAACTATAGACTTTGTTCTCTTTTTCGAAATTTCCGTGTTGAATAAGCAAGCTTCTAAAAATAATTAATATAATATAGTCTCAGCAGGTCATCCACGTACTGTCACGATCACCGCATCATCAGCGTAGCAAATAATCTTTATAGCTCCTGTACTTAGTCTGTAAATCCCTTTCCAGAATTCTTGACGCAATGTATTATTTGATCCATTATGATGTTAAAGAGTCAGAGGCTAAGTGAATTTGGTTGTCAAATACCCGTAGGAGTTAGAATTCCTTCTGTTGGTTATTGGTTTTTTGATATATGTGTACAGGTGTCATATCAGTGTTGAGTTTTTCCATTATTTCTATTCTTCTTTTCCGGCTATACCCCGTTCGGTTATTATTAGGCCTTTGTATATTTATCTGAGGTTGGCAGTATTTACTGTCATAACGTGAAATAAAGTCAACGTTGCCGAATGTTATCAGTTTGTTAATTTTGAGATGTAAATTGACATTTTGAGAAATCCGCGATCTATGCAACTTTTTCGTATCATAGAAAACATTGTGATCAATCTGACAGGAAAATAAACTACATAACCTAAAATTCTAATATACAGAGTGGAATATGCCAATTTTTCATGGTATACTTTGTGCTCAATAATATCCGAACGGGTTATACAGTTTTGTTCTTCTTGTTCTTCCACAAGACATGCTTCTCCATCTACTTTATGGAATCATTTCGAATATCGTTTATCCCAGGAGCTTCTTATTTTTCAATTTTCTCACTTGGCGTATAGATTTGTTATATAATTCTTTGAGGTATTTTCGTCAATTTTTTGAGTTCCTTCGTGTTTAACTTTCTTTTTTTTTCTTAGCATTCCCTAGATTTTTTCGGTGCGCCGTATGATCCATTTCTGATAAGAATCTCTCCCAGTACTCTCGCTTTATGTTTCGAATTTTTGTGTTGATTCCGTTTCTTATTTGGGTAGGTATAGTATTAGTGTTGTCGGTCCTCTGGTGATTCGCTTCTTCTGTATCGTAGATACGCGTTTTCGTTTTCGTCAAAAGGTACCTTCGATTACATTTTTTCCATGAATTCTCGGCATCGTCCTCTTCCAGAATTGAGTTGCTTTCAATTTTTTGATGTAGTCGAGGATATAACAGATCCTTGGTTGACGAGATACTATGTTCCATTTTTCTTTTCCGGTACTAGGAGGGACCTTTTTTTTGTATGTGAAAACGCACCATGCAGAGAATCAGAAAATGATCAGAGTCTATGTTGGCTGATGCTAAACTCTAACATCCAGTCTCTGGGTTTGGCATATGCCTTGGTTCGATAGAATATAATCTATTGTTGACCTCTGTTCAAGCGAGTTCTGTAGTGATCTTGTGTTGCGACTTATACCTGAAGAGTATTGAGGCGCAAAGATCTACCAGAGATTCTCTGTTCTCGTTGAGATGTTCCTTGTGAAGGTTGATTCATATTAAACGTTCAGCTCAGTTCAGTCCGGCGGAAAGATCATTAGCCGTACACTGATGTTGCATTCATATTATCAGTCGCGATCGTCTCAGTCACTAAGCGTTTCGTTTGTCGTCGCGAATCTCCGTTTGCACTCAAATATTCAAAGTGACGTGACAGATTTCCATTTTGATTATTGAGAAAAGTCAAAGGAGTTTTTCGAAAATTATATTGAGCGGTTACTAAGCAACAGTCTCTTTCAGCGAAACCACGCCCATCGGCCGTTTCAGTCGATCTGCAAAATATTCTCGGCCAGAATGCCTTCAGTCAGCCGGAAGCGTGCCGATAGGTGCTGAAAGGTCGGAGACTGATAATGTGAATTAGTTCATGCAAAATACATGGAAACATATTTTGACGCGGCTGAGCTGAACCGAGCCGAACGGATAATATGAATTGGCCTTTGAGCTTAATGCAACGGCATCGGCATCAATTCCATTGAAACAATTTTTTCCGTACCGTGGCCTCCGTCCAGTGCCAATGTATTTGCATCAAGCTTTAAAGTGGTGTTTGACTCCCTGAATTACATTGTGTCCAACTATGGCGTTCAGGTAACCAATTATCAAGATTCGTTCATTTCGTATTTTTTTGGATATTTCGTCTTATATGGTTTCATAGAATTGAGGTTTCACTTTGGGTTTGCTTATATCCGATGCCTACATATGAAAAGTAGCAGCCTACTTGTCTTGGTATTCAGTGTTAATTGACTCTAACAATCTTTTGTAAATGTAGTGTATTTTTCCAATAGATTGCTCGTATTTATCAGACAGCAGCATTCCCCCTCCAGCTGTTTCTCGTTAACACTGTACACAACTGTACACGAAGACGTAGCCAGGAACTTTAATGCTATCTTTACCTTTACGTTTGGTCTCAGACACAGCATAAATGTCTATTCTATGCTGTTCTCACTCAATTAGAATCTTTGTATTTTTGTATTCCAGATCATTACAGCTCTTATTACATTTTTCCTTCATCGTCGATTTCTTTGCGATGTCTTTGTATTCCAAATTGTTGTCCTATTTCTCACATGGGTCATTGCCGTGTTATAAGTAATGTTTCGAATCATAAAGTTAGGTCAGGTACGTAGTTAACCTTCCCTGAAAACCTACCTCCTTTCTCATCCTGGATTTGTCCAGAATATCCTATGAACGAAAAAGACAATATTTATGAAATTTCACAGAGGTGATTGCAATGGCGCAAAAAGGATTTAATGTACATTTTTTATAATGAATCAGGTTGAATGGGAAATACCTTGAAATCTTTTAATTTATATACTCGTAGAACCTCCTGTAACTATCTTTGCAGATGTTGAAAGAGCTTGGTATTTCGAATTTGTACAATCTGGGTTTAGTAAAAAAATCTGTATACACAAATAATTATCAAACGTTAATCAACTTCTTATGAGTTTTTTTCATTACCGTAAAAAAACTTTCAAATGAACAAATTTATGTTGCTTGTATACGCAGTGCACTTCAACAGAATGGACAATTACCACACAATGTGTGGTATCAACAAGATATAACACTTCCTGACAATGATAGACAGGTTCGGTTAGGTTAAGTTGTGTTAAAAGAGTTAGAATACCTCCCCATAAAATGAATGTCATTTGACACGTGGAGAGGACTTGGAAAGAGTGGCCCCAGAATTTGTTAATAGGTGTCACATTGTCAGGAGGTGAACAGCGGGCATTTTAAAAAATTGATTTCATTCAGTTCCGAACATCATTATAATTAATCTGCTGTAAATAAATTCAGCTATCCTTGATTTTTTCAGATTTTTCACACTAAATATTCATATAAATTAAAAATTGAGGGTATTTCCGGTTCAACTGGAAGTGAAATATTCACAACAAATGCTACATCAGATGCAGTTTGCTCCATTGCGCTCACTTTAAAATTTTCAAAAATATTGTCTTTTCCGTTCGTAAGATATACTTGGTTCCATAATTTATCCTAATCGTGTATATATTCTCATATTTATGTAGGTACTGTTATTTCAAATTTATCCCCAGAAACGTATAGGTAAATATTTCAAGGAATATACCCGTACCACATAACTTATTTCCAATAATCTCTACTGGATCCTATACAACATACATTCATTACCATATAAGGAACTTGAGATTACCATGCCATCCTCAGTTCAAGCTCACAGTATAGTTCATACCATTATATGCGCATATTACGCCTGATTATACTCACTCTTCAAACCAGGTCAGACTGACAGACATTTGACGTCGCCTTCGGCTGAATATTTCTGATCTAGTTCCTTTACAAAAAATAACTACGTATTCAAAGCGCCTCGAATAATCGCAACGGTATATCTCCTAGCAGTTATTGGAGTGACGAACAAGAACAAACATCTCATTAATATTCACGTCTCAAATAGTAATTTCCTCAGTAATGAGTAATTATTAGAATGGAAGATTGTAATCAGACGTTTTATGTTTGCTTGATTCGTTGAACCACGATGGATTTCTCAAATTGAAATTTAATAATGATATATGCCGGTTTTGCTCATTGATTATAATGGTAAAATTTAACAGAAGGCGTGCAGTGTTAATATTTTCGTTCACTACTCTACAGAAATCATTTTGTGAGGTCGCTGACTAACTCAGAGGAATTAACCTATTTTCAAGTCACTCTGAAAGAAAAAGCTTGCCATTAGTAAGATTTTATCTTGTTGACTATATCTAGCATACCAAAGTATGTACTAACAAATTTCAGATAATATGTTACTATTATGAATAACCGAAGTAGGAAATTGTTTTGAAATGATGCCATAGAATTTTATGAGCCTTCCTGAGACGAATCACTCGATATGGAATATTTTTGTGTTCGTAAATTGAAGGAAGTCCTAAGAAGCCAGTATCGAATTTAATTAAAATCACCTATCGTTAACGAAGTGTTTCTAGAGAATATGTCAATCGAACATAATTTGCGAGCAATTGAAAGTTTTTTATGGAATTTTTAATTATTTTGTTGTCGAATCAATCGCTAACAATATTTTTTTCTTGTCATTGCTTCATCTCCTGCGAAAAATGTATTGACACAATACTTATTAGGAAAAATAACTTGAAATTTCCTATTAAAATACAGGGCATAGAGGAGAGTGGTACACAGTGAGACATGTTATATAATGAGAAATCTTCATAAACAAAAAAATTCTTCAAGTTTAGCTGCACTGCTTATACCACTCGTTCCTTGAACGGTACTGTAGCTGAGAGGTGAGTCCATTTGGACACAATACGAAGCGAGTACCTGAAAAAATATAATTTTAAAAAACTTCACAGGTTTTCACTCCCAGTCTCTGAAACAGAAATAATTAAAAAAAATTTAAATAAGATGAAATACATAGGTTAGGTACATCACCACCAGCCAAAATAAATATCAAAAGTTATGTTGGTGATTTTTTTAGTTCCTATGGTAAACTTTTTCGGTTCCTATAGCTAATTCATGATGCCTTTTTATTCTGGTTTTGGGGTATCTATTCGATAAAACTCATAAATTAATTTGTCACATTGTGGATTTTGTGTGTTTCAGTGTAAACATGACATTTTCCACATTCAGACAAAAATACCTTTTCAAAAAAATTTCAATGCGGAAAATTTTTTCAGATATTTCTTCAATAATAGCAAGGTTGAGTGAAATATTGAGCAAGCTGTCAGTGAAGCCTGAAATCGTAAATATTTAAACCAGCATAGAAATCATCGATTCGCTATTACGTCAACTAATATTCCTAAAATTCAATTGCATGCTTTCATGAAAATTTTTGAGGAAATTGGTTTTGAGCGCTCGTTCATTAGTGGATCAATAATGCTATCACCTCATAATTTTCTATAGGACTTGAGAATCATGCTAAGAATATGAATGCAAAACCTCCGCACGATCGGAATTATTCGAAAAAAGAAGTATGTGAAAAATCAATAATTCCAAGAAAAAAATTCTATGGTCCTAATGACGCGATTTCTTTTTTTCCATATTTCAATTGAATTTTCTATGGATTCGTCATCAGTGAGCCGAACCCTATGGTTTTCGGCTCTAAATTCGAAAATTACAGACATTTGGGCAAAACGATATAGTACTCGTTCAAATAGAACGAGGGCTCAATAATTGACGGGCATTTGTCACTTCCGCAGATGTTGATGGTTTACTCTCGAGTTGTTTGTTCATTTATATCCTAATGAATTCCAATGCCATGAAATTTCTCATCATTTGAAGAAGGAATACAGTTAGTTCCTCAAAGATTCTGATGATTCGATGTTAGGAAACATCTTGCTATACGTGAATAGAAAACTCTGAATCCTGCAGATTACAATTTTAGAAAACAAGGGTTTTCAATAGATCCAATGAAAAAGCTATCACAAATTACCACAATAAGCACATTCATTATTGTAATGAATACTACATTTCAGTTCAATCATAATCATCAACGATTTTCACGGTGCACCATATCCCAAACAAGTACCGGACTGTAAAACAGTTAAGATTGTCAATATAACGATGACTGGCTAAACGGTTGATATAGATACAGAATATCGGTAAAATTATTATCGTTAAATTGATAGAGCAACTTTTTTTTAGCAATCTAGAAGACATAAACAGTCGCATCTCTCTTTTTATATACTTATACATCTTTATGTTGAAAAACTTAGATACGAATAAATTTTCGTCGATATAAAAAACTTTTCCCGCTGTTCAATGTCCAGTCCCATACGAAAATATCCCATATTTCTTGCAGTGCAAACGACACTCCTCGGAGTAAATCATAACCATAACCATTCCATGGAATATACTCCAAATGCAATCACTTTTAATTGAGACGACTTATGTTTATTCAAAATAACATTAGCATAAACTAGGTAAGGCAGTAAATAAATTTCTAATAAGTAACAACTTAACTTTAGCATTAGTTCGATTCGACTTCCGTTGTAGGAATTGATGTTCGCTGATTTCAGTCAACTCCGCCATGAATTTTCCATTTGATATTCCGTAGAACGATTCAATAAAACAGTCGATGTTTATGGGTAGTATAACTGTCTATTTGGGTTCGAGACGGGAATTATTTATGTAAATTGTTAAACACGCATTTCAATAGTGCTGTACAATTGTGGTGTGATTGAATGGTGTACAAATAGGGAAATTATCAACCTACGATTTGAGTTCGTAAGTTGATTTACATCGAATCCGCGAAGTCGTCAATTGATCCTTTCACGAAGTTTCATTTATGCATTTATTTCACACTTTTGTAGGATTTTTATTTATAAGCATTGTATGATTTTTTCAAAATGGTATAAGTTTTGCGTTTAGTTGTTATTCACAACAAAATGGTAGATGTATAGATCAATACTTAGATCAAATATATTACAAAAAGATATACCTACTGAGAATTATGTACAAAAATTGATCGTATCCTACACGGTTACTTTTGATGAATATATTGCTAGTATCTGAACAATTTATATTATCACTGTATGCTCTTATACAGGGTGTCCCATTACTCGACGTCAACCCGGAACCGGGTGAAAGGGCAAGTAATGCTGGTTGTCAGAAAAATATAAAAAAAATCTAAGTTGCATGATTTTAAAATAATGCGCATTTAAAAAAACACGCAAAATTCCACACCCTGTGACAGTCTTTTCGCTCCTGTTGCCACGAATATCAACTTTTTCCAACTTTTTTTGTTGCTGTGTAACCTTGAATAATGCTTGTCTAAATTGTTATCAAAATTTTGACACCAGCTGCTCTAGGTTTCATAAAAATGGGGCTTACTTCTCAGAAAAAAAATTCGAAATAAACAATTGCCTAGTTTCAACTGACTGTATTGAAAAAAAATTTACTACGTAGGTTTGGCATGTTTTTTCAAAAGTTGGCGCATTTAGTAAGGATTCCAAAATGGTATAATACTTGTTCAATTGTAGCTGCCGTAGTTCAAATTTATTTTCAATGCCTTTGAATACACTTTTTCGTTAACTGCTTCCCAGTAAAAAAGTCTAATGGATTCAAGTCCGGTGAACGGGCCGGCCACGAGATTGGACCAGAACGTCCGATCCATCTTCCGGGAAAAATGTTACCAGAAAAAAAAATTTTAGAAAAATTTCTCCGGAAAATTTTTTTCTGGAAATATTATTTTCTCTGGAATTTTTTTTTCTGGTAACATTTCTTCCCGAAAGATGGATCGGACGTTCTGGTCCAATCTCGTGGCCGGTCCGTTCACCGGACTTGAATCCATTAAACTTTTTACTGGGAAGCAGTTAACGAAAAAGTTATTCAAAGGCAATTGAAAATAATTTGAACTACGCAGCTACAATTAAACAAGTTATACTTTTTATTTCGAATTTTTTTTCTGAGAAGTACCTATTTCTATGAAACCTAGAGCACTGGTGTCAAAATTTTGATAACAGTTTAGACGAGCATTATTCAGGTTCACGCAACAAAAAATTGGAAAAAGTTGGAAAAAGTTGATATTCGTGGCAAGGAGCGAAAAGACTGTCACAGGGTGTGAATTTTGCGTGTTTTTTTTAATGCGCATTATTTTAAAATCATCAACTTAATTTTTTTTATATTTTTCTGACAACCAGCATTACTTGCCCTTTCACCCGTTCCGGGTTGACGTCGAGTAATGGGACACCCTGTATTATGCAGGTTCAAAATTACTATCGGAAACATCTATGCATCAAAAGTATTTTGCCGTGCAGTCGTTTATTGCTAGAAAGTAATGCTATTTCTATAGGATTTGAGATTCATGCTTAGTATGTGAGTGCAAAATCTCAGCATAATCGATATTATTTTGAAATATTCAACAATGAAATATTCAGAAGATCAATGATTCAAAAATATAATTCTATGGTTTTGATGATGCGTACTCTTGAATTTTGAATGAACATTTATTATATCAATCTTCACAAAATTAATTTCACTCGAATCGGATATATTGTTATGGAAATATAAATATTTTTTTTTATATTCCAATTGAATTTCCTATGGTTCTGTTAACACTATGGCCACAAAATTTGCATTAGACTTATTATGGACATCTTCTATGTGGCCGCATTTCATTTCGATTGGTTTTGTTTTGTCTGAGATACTGAGGATCAAAACTTTAAAATGGCCATATTTTCTGGAATACCCTGTACGATTTGACTTGATAACGAACTTCGGCAATTGGGAACCGACACACCCTGAAAATCTCAAGTCTTCAGGACCATCCCATCGAAACTCTCGTACTCGTGGCCGGACGGACGGCCCCACGGACAGAATTGAATTTGACCACGTGGATTCGTCATCATGGAGTCAAACCATATCGTTTGAGACTATTTTCTGCTAAAAATTCGAAAATTACAGACATTTGTGCAAAACGATGTAACACTCGTTTGAGTAGAACGGGTGCTCAATAAGAATATCGTGTATGATTTAGTTTCTAAATGCACCAGATAAACCGGAAGATTGAAATTGTTATTTCTATGGAACTTTTACGAAGCATTCAGTACTCAGCCTTCTCGAAAAATGTTAATTAATTAGAAATAAAAAAGTACCTGATCGAGTTGCTAAATTCGAGGTACGATCAGAGAGTGTTGATAGAGATCTGATAAAGGACCTGTTGAGAAAGATCATGGCTGAAGTATTTGAGTACTGAACAGAAAAGTAGTAGTAGTACACACAGATTAGAACAAAATTAAACATTGTACAAAATTCACTTCGTTTTGTCAATGGACATACCACCTCTATATAAAAATACTACGAGCTCATTGACGCAAGACTCCATTCCGACCGATTGGAAACAAAATCGTTCACTAATTGCAATTGATCGACTATACCTTGGGCCAAGGAGAATTATTGTACTCTCTCTCGAAGAGACAATACCCGTAATTGCCTGCTCATTTCTTCATGTTCAAAAAGGAGCAAGTCAGCCTATTCCACTTTGAAATTTATCGCGCATATCCGGTATCAGTCGACAGGATTCTCATTACGCTCATGAAAACTCAACGTAAAGAAAGACTTTCCCTGAGACTGAGATAAGTTTACTATGTGTACAAGTCAGATGTATTTATCGACTACAACACGACTACACATACATTTGTTTAAGAAGATATGATCTCTGCAGACATCATACAAGCTAATGCTCATATTAAGCAGCTGATAAATAAACTATAATTTGTCTACATTAATGTCTGGAGCCTGCAGCGACTCATAATTAAGTATAACATTAGAGAGGCGCATTATCCACGAGTGATACATTGTTCGGACATGAATGAACAATTTTTTGTGTGAGGTGAAGGCACGCGTAATGCGAATGGAATATCTGGACCGTTATTTGGTAGATTTTCAATTAAACAAGTGTTGTATGTATGTTGTCAATCATTTGGGTAACAATGATGGAAGTGGAGTTTCATCATAAAGATTCTTATGAAGGAATTCGTGAAATCATTCAGGAAGGTATTTAAAATAATTTTCATGTTTAGGAGACAAAACCAAAAACGTGGCGTGAATCCATGAATCTCATGCGTCCAACTTTTATCTTCGAAGTCGTTCCTTGACAATTTTTTGTATACTACAGATGTGTTTTTTGATAATAAAAGTTCAATTATCTACATACAGTTCAGCACAGTTCACTTCACAAAAGACCTTATTGTGCTCCCTTACAGAGCTGTTCTCACCACATCCTTTACAGCTAGCCTTTCAAGTTTTCTTGGGCTCGCAATGGCAAAGCATTCTGTGACTAGGTGAATGGGGGTTTCTTCATCCTCCCCACAAAACCTACACTCGTCAGTGTCCGATAATCCCATTCTCAACAGGTGCTTCCTGGGATTATCGGACACTGACGAGTGTAGGTTCTATGGTGAGGATGAAGAAACCCCCATTCACCTAGTCACAGAATGCTTTGTCATTGCGAGCCCAAGAAAAGAATGCCTTGGACGAGAAAGTTGTAGGAGTTAGCCTCGTTAAAGCCTTCTCAGATATTGGATTTCATCAGATCTCTGGAACTGGAAGGCGAGGTGTAAAGGACGTGGTGAGAAGAGCCTGATATTATATCAACTGAAAATAATATTGTTTTGTTTGCCTGACATGGAATTTCAATCCAATGAACAACAATAGCATCATTGAGATGGATGCTTAGTGAAGTCCTGAATTCAATTGAAAAGTTCCCTCTCCCTTTTCGACGATTTGAGATACTCATTCAAAATTGATTCTTGGATATCATAAGCAATCAGGTCAATATCCATGTAGTATATTTGATATATTCAAACTTGATGTCTTGACAAAAAAAACCCGCAACTTGAAGTTGTGAAGTGTTTTAATTGAGAGGTTGAAGAAAAATATTTCATGTCATGTCGAATATTCGAAAAAACATTTGAGGCATTATTGATGAAATGATTTGAAAATATTGTAATCATCCTAAGGTTATTTGCAGTCAGTGCAATGTATTTAATGAAATGTTGGGAATTATTTGATGTGTATTGGGTTTGAATGAAAGTTTCAACAGTTTTCTTACATTCAATCGAATTAAATGAGAATTGGTTGCAGTGAATTGATAGTTGGAGAAACTTGACAGTTAAAAAATATTTTTTTCATTACATTTTTGATAATAGTTATTTAATCAACTATTATTAATATGAATTGTGTATGAATTATTGATTCAAATACATTCTCATTTTGCATAAGACTTACATTTGACATAATAAAATTTCTATGTATCTATGTTCCAGTAGCGTTTTGACATTTCTCTAGTGCATCTGAATACTGAACGGTTGCCATAAGGATTGCACATTTAAAATAGCAGAAATTGAGAATTAAAATGGATCTTCAATGATCAATTTCGTACACATTAAAATCCCCTTTCATTTTGAGATCGACGGAAAAGATATTTGAATCAATAGGTGACAACATGTAAATGTTAAAAAAGGATGTCATATTCAGACTTTGGTTTCCAATTCAGATATACCTACACGTTCAGTACACTGAAAGAAGATAATTGCTGAAAGTGTGAGAAGAGGCTGCCGATTATCAAACCACTATTCACAATGGAGACGATGTGTTACTCCACAGAATCGTATTCTGATCGGATTATTAGGTTTGAAAATGTGAGGAAGATAAAAGTATGAAACTGACTATTAGGTATGTGGATAACTCAACGTATCCGCTACATCAAACCAAATCTTTGACTGATCAGTTTCTGGACAAAGTTGTTAAGTATACGGCCAGTCGGTTAAGTTAGTTTTAGATTGTTCCTAAGAGCTTGGGCGGAAATAGTTTCGTTCAACAGAAATCACTCGTTGAATTCAATGGAACTTAAGTGTTGAGTGGTATTCGAATTTTCGAAAAGAATAAACACCATAAAAATAGTTGATCATTTCCCCCAGAATGTATATGTACGCAGATGCATCAAATCATAATAACAAAGTACTTTCCTTATGATTTTGAGTATCATAAAATACAATTAACGGAGATGTTATCAATGTATATTCATTTAAGTATGAAATTCCCAACTCCTGAATTGATTACACCCAGTCATTAAATCGGTCAACGCATTTCGAATTACAAATATCACTGTCTGATGATCGAGCTGATCTCAATTAGTGGTCAGAATTTATTATCAACAGAGACTTTTAATACTTCACACCATTCGGTGAAATCTTCTGGGCTATCGAAATTTTATTAGTCTTACGTTACACTCAATATATCCATTAAAGAAGTGCACACTTTTAACCATAAAAATTCGACGATTTAGGTTACTATAACCTGGAGGAAAATAACAGTTTTATTTATAGAATTTTTGATTTTCATGTACCCAAACCGATAACAACTTCACTGAGGTGTGATTCAAGTTCTTCAGGATTATGAATACCATTAATTAATCCGTTATGCTTCGGTGTCGATAGGCCATTATAGATATATGTAGATGAATGGATAGGTATTAATAAAATTGTAGAATTATTTTGTTTATTTATAGAAATTCAAAATTTCGATTCTACGTCATTTGGCAACTGAACATTATTACTGGCTTGTTTCTAGGAGAACAGCGTACTATTGTTTCGTCCAAATGTCTGTGAGTTTCGAATTCTGAATCTCGGCCTCACCGAGACAAAATGACAGTGGTACAGTTATTACCACTGTCATTATGTTTGTATCTTATCTGCGAAAATTTGTATTGTGTTTTTTATTTTTAACTGAAAAATGTAATTTTTGACGAAAATAGAATTATTGATGGTTGTATTCTCCTTGAAAAAGGCCATAATAGGGCCGAAACATATGTCGGAGTCAATATATTTCATTAAAAGTAAATAACTATTTACTAGTAAAACTGAGTGCTAAAAAAAACCCAAGAAACCTCAATCAACAATTTATAGATTAAAGAGCACAAGAAAACTAAACAACGAAAAATGTATAATTCTTATAGGTGTGATTCATAATTTGAAATCAATGCAGTTCGATTTTGAAACTCTCGTTCATCTCACGTTGATGTCGTTGACAATTACCAAATCATCATTGGATTATCCGGAAGCTTTTTCACGCTTGTACATTATTTTCAAATATTTAAGTAACATTGAACTCTTCGAAGTTGTATCTTTCGAAATTCATCTTGCTCCCAGTGCACCGTTTTTTAGTATTAAATAATCAAAGAAGTGATTTTGTTGTTTGATCAACTTAAATTTGCTTTGAAACACCGGTATTTAAGAGAGGAAAACCCTTAGATCAGAGCAGCTACAGACCAATTTCTTTACTTTCAGCTTTTTCAGAAATATTTGAATTGTTTAAGACATTTAGAATACTCAAGTTCGAATTGTTGAAGGTGGGATTGGTCAAGGTCTCAGATCAATAAAATCCATAGATAGGCCCTTTCAGATATAAACAGGGGCAAAAATGAGGACAAGATCTGTATGTTTATATTTCCCCCCTGCTGTTTTTAAACATTAACCTAACTTTGGTTATTTTCATGATTTCCGAGATATTCGCGATCCCATTTTTTAAAATGCCTTGCATTGATATTGAAGTTTATTTGGTATTTGAAAAATTCCGAAATTCTGTATTATTTGCGAGACATGTAAAAAACACGATTGTTTACGAGAAGCGAGATTCCAGAGTTGAGTGCAGCAGCGTGCGTTGATTATGGGTAGAAGGTATTGAAATTGTTAAGTTTCTTTTATTCTGTAATCCTATAATTAGCTAGATCATATACCTCTGCTGAAAGCCATAAGGTGGATGCGTCTTATTACTTCCTATTGATCTCAGTTTATGGCGATATTATATTTATCCCTTTTTAGTACCCCTAAAAAAGCACGACTCTGCCTTTGGACCAAATTTCAAAACAAAAACGAACATTTGCTTCGTATATCTTGTCATCCAATTCATTTTATTGATACCACGTTTGGGGCCTATCTAGGTTTTTTTATCTGAGGTCAAGGTACTATTGCTGGTCCAATTTTCTTTGGTGTACAATAATAATCCATCAAAAACAATAGGAAGATATTTAAATACAACTTCTGCAGATGATATGAGTGTTTCCTTCGAGATTGTTGATAAGATGAAAGAATCGTTCTCGGATTAAAATTTTATGGATAAACTTATGATAGATCAGTCGAAAACTAACTTCGAACTGTTTTGCATTGCACAGGATCTAGAAGAGACGTCCAATTTCGTGGAAAGTAATCCATTAACATTATTAAAACAAAACTAAACAAGAAGACGCTTGGCGCGTGATTTTACAGATTTTTCACAAGGCTTCTGACGTTCTTGTAAAAGCAGTAGTTTTGAGCGCTCGTTCATTGGTGGAGCAATAAGCCTATTACCTCGAAATTTTATATGAAACTTGAAATTGATACCAAATATATAAATGGACAATCGGAAATATTTTTTGGAAATTATTCAGAAAATGAAATATGTATGTGAAAATAATAATGATTTGAAACAATTAATTCCATGGTTCTGATAATGCGGTCTTTTAAAATTTTGCTTGAACATTCAGTATATCAGTCTACATTCACAAAATGAATTTCACTCGAATGGGATATCCTGTTATGAAAATGAAAAGATTCATATTTTTATATTCCAATTGAATTTTTTATGGTTCTGTTAACACTATGGCCACAAAATTTTGCACAAGAAGTCAGTATATGAATCTTCATTTACAAACTTAATTCCACTAGAATCGGATATATTTCTATGGAAATATGAAGTTTCTTCTTTTCAATATTCCAATTGAAGTTTCTATGGTTCTGTGTATACTATGGCCACAAAATTTTGCATAAAGCTTACTATGAGCATCTAGCATGTCGATGCAACACATCATGTTGATTAGTTTCGTTTTGTCTGAGATATTGAGGAACATAAATTTTGAATGGCCATACTTTATGGAACACCCTAATACGATTCGACTAGTTAACGAATTTCATCCAGGCATTTGGGAAGCGAACTCACCCTGAAAATCTCAAGAGTCTTGGACAATCCCATCGAAAGTTATCGTGCTAATAGCCGGACGGTAATTGAGTTTGACCACGTGTTCTTCATTAGGGAGTCGAACCCTATCAAAACCATCTTCGCCTAAAAATTCGAAAATTACAGACATTTGGGCAACGCGATATAGCACTCGTTTAAGTAGAACGAGCACTCAAAAAAGGTTCATACAAAGATTTTGCCTAACGACCAGACAGACCTGAACAGATCCCCTTTATCGATAGATTTAGAATAAAATCCTGGAATTCTCCGAAGGATGTCCTCAAATCTTTTCCAGTTCATTTTGTATTCAAGGTTATCGAAACTGTGAGATTAGTCAGTACAGGGTCTCTATAAATGATTTTTTCTGTGATTTAAACAAATGATACTGTGAGTTTAGACTGGTCATTCCGAAAGAAATTAAATAATGTGACTTTAATTATAAATTTGTGGACTTTACATAAGAAACGATAAAATAAAAAACTTCCAGAACAACCTCAATGTTACAATCATTTATAAAGACCCTGTATAATGATAATTTATCCATATTATTTGTCAATTCACGTAAATTCACGTCAAGTAAAGACCCAAACAATCGAACATTCAGTAAAATGATATGTTCAAACTTAAAACGACGTCGATACGAGTATAAAGATTATTGTGCACTCAGTATCTATATTTAGTAATATCGACAAAGTGCCGTTTAATGATGCTTGGGTTGCGTTACATCGCGTTGTTTCTGCCAGCCGCCAAGCCGGCGAAGCTTTTGATTTATTTCGTTAGAAAGTAACTTACTTATTGTGCATTGTAGCTTTTGACCTTAGGCCGAGAAGTTCTTATTGTAAGGAAGACAGGATCGGATTGCGTAACGATGAAATATGTTCGCTCTTTTCTTGAGGTGTTATGTGGGGTGTTGTTGGAAGGGCAATTAACATTTTCATTTCGTGTCAATTTCTAAACTATAGGATTTATGCTCGTGTATTACCAATTTCTTCTTCGAATGAGGTTGTTTGTAGAGAAACGAAGGTCCAAATCTGCACGTTTCATTTCCATATCATGATTGCACTTCATTGGACAGAGATGAAAACAAACAAGAATAATACGATATCATACTAGCTGAATGCAGCTGGGAAAGTAGGTTTACCAGTTCCATCAGTCTAGAAGTATTCGAAATAATTGCAGTTTTCAGATATGTTTCGATAAAATTTGATAAGTTATGGATAATGAATAAATGAAATACTTCCCGAATATAATTGGGCAGGAATTTCATCTTCTATTCACGGCTCACGCATAGTTCAACTGAAAAATTACTCTGACGGAAATGCATTTGGCAAATAATTTCAAAATGTACATACTTCATGAAATGATATTTCTGATGTACTAAACAAATCATCGCGTTATGCCTGAAATGCATTTCTTTGGATACCTTCATTTATTGGTATCATTGATTTTAATTCCGAAATTACGAGTATCTCGATGATGTAAAGGACCAGGGATATAAATCATATCTTTTTCTCCAACCATCAAAAAATGTTGACATTTTTGTATTATTTTCAGGTGCAAAAGCCACCAATTCCCTTATCGTACAAAAATTCACTCGTTACTCAGCAACACTTTTAATCCTAGGAGTAAAAATGCTACTTTTAATCTTAGGACTAAAAGTAATTGCATTTGACGTCTACTTGACGATCACTGTCATTAGTATGTGTTCAAATTCATAACCAAATTATTAACGATTTTTGACTAAAACCAATCTTATTGTAGTTTTGACTTGGTTGGAGAAAAAATAGTATACAGGGTGTTTCATCATAAACTGGACAAACATATATTTTCGTGTAGAGGACATCGGGAGAATCATTTTTGCTTTATACAATATAGTGTTTTCGAAGCATAAGCGAGATACAGGGTGTCAAACGTCAATTTTGAGTAAGATTCTTATGAGTGTGGTCAGTTATGTATTACACTTAGAGTGACGGTTTTTGGTCAAGTCTCAGTATTTTTGGGTCCTCTATTCAGAAAAGTTGACGAACTCCGAAAAAAAAATTACAAAATGGCGGAAGACCTGCAATGTTTCAAATTTTTTTTCGCGGTTGTCAAATTGACTTCTGTTTTCTGAATAAACACCATTTTTTAAGAATTTCTGTGAAATTCATTCAAATGTTTCGTTCAGATCTCTGAAATAAAGAAATAAAAATTGTTTTGGGTTCTAGTATCAAAATAATTAAATTCTTGGAATGTCCAAACATTCTAGATGAATTCATACAAAAAAAAATCAGTGAAACTCAGTTGGGGCTCGAACCGACGTAGGTATTAAACAGGGAAATGGCACTGTTCTAAGGATATTAATATTCGTTGCCAGGCAACGGTAGTTCGTAGTTCATAGAGTTGGACTGGTATTTGAATTTCAGTGAATATAATTTAGGCAGTAGTCAAACTCTATGAACTACGAACTACCGTTGCCTGGCAACGAATATTAATATCCTTAGAACAGTGCCATTTCCCTGTTTAATACCAACGTCGGTTCGAGCCCCAACTGAGTTTCACTGATTTTTTTGTATAAATTCATCTAGAATGTTTGGACATGCCAATAATTTAATTATTTTGATACTAGAACCCAAAACAATTTTTATTTCTTTATTTCAGAGATCTGAACGAAACATTTGAATGACTGTAGTAACGAAACCGTTCGATATTTTACAATTCTGTTTTCATATTCGTGATTGATAATTCAAGAAGTACAATTGTACAAAATTTCATCCATTTCGGGTGAAATTTTTTCATCGCTGTAGACATGTAAAAAAAAATTTGTGTTCGATTTTTGAAAAAATTTTTCACAGAAATTCTTAAAAAATGGTGTTTATTCAGAAAACATGAGTCAATTTGACAACCGCGAAAAAAAATTTGAAACATTGCAGGTCTTCCGCCATTTTGTAATTTTTTTTCGGAGTTCGTCAACTTTTCTGAATAGAGGACCCAAAAATACTGAGATTTGACCAAAAACCGTCGCTTTAAGGGTTAAACATAACTGACCACACTCATAAGAATCTTGCTCAAAAATGACGTTTGACACCCTGTATCTCGCTTATACTTCTAAAACGGGATATATTGTATAAGGCAAAAATGATTATTTTGATGTTCTCTACACGAAAATATATGTTTTTCCAGTTTATGATGAAACACCCTGTATATTATTCGACTAAAAGTGCCTATTTTAACTCGCAATTTTGCATTCGCTCGGCTGCGCCTCGAAACTGCAAATATTGCTCGTAAAAAAAATATGCACTTTTAATCCTTACAATATAATATACTATTTTTTATGTGGCAGGTGACAAAATATAACTTTTTACGAAATTACTTTTTTTCCTGTCAAAAAAAGTGACTGTGTATGTATTTCATGAAAATTTATATTTCTTTCACTATTTAATGATCGTTATTCCGGTCACAGAAAAAAAATAGTGTATTATACACGGGAAAAATATTAAATTTCAGCTCTCCGTTTTTTGTCTCCCTCCCCTTTCCTTGTATAATAAATAAGTATTTTCTGTGTCAGAAAGAAAATTTGACATTTATCTCTGTTGACAGGTAACAAAATATAACTTTTCACGAAATTACTTTTTCCCCGGGAAAAAAGTACATGTATATAAATACGGGAAAAGTGTGAGTGTATATATACATATATCCTAAAAAAGTTCTCACCTTTTTTCTAAAACTTCAGTCGTGAATACAAAAAACTGCAGAATAATTAGTCTGCGTTTGCTACATTAAAAGCTCTTCCGGATGAAAAATTATGAATCAGTAGGAGTTTTGATTGATGAATTCCAATCGATACTTTACATCAGAACACATTGAAAGAGTTGATGTTGATCAGAAACTGATACATATAACCCTTTCAACAGAGACGTTGCAGATTGACTCATTATTGAATTCCAAAACGACAGAAACTGCAAGGATGCTTTGGAGTCTTATTCACTTTGTTTAGGTGTAAAAAAACAATATATATTTTACGGTTTTCTCAACAATATTTATGCGAACGAGGGTTTTCTGCTTTGGTTGTTATTGCTCTACAAACTCTGAAAAAATCTCAATTCAAAATTCCGAGTTTATACAAAAATATCATTTTTGAGTGCTTGTTCTACTTAAACGAGTGCTATATCGTTTTTTGTAGTGCAAAGCTGCAGGAGCATTTCATATTAATTAAAAAATTTTCATTATTCCTGTTTCAGAGACTGGGAGTGAAAACCTAAAAAGTTTTCTAGAGAAATTATATCGTTCTGCCAAAATGTTTGTGATTTTCGAATTTTGAACCGAAAATGGTCTCGGACTTAGACTCCCTGATGACGAATTCGTGGTCAAATTCAATTCTGCCGTGAGGCCATCCGGCCGTCCGAATCTTCATGCAAAATATTGTGGCCATAGTGTCAACAGAACCATAGAAAATTCAATTGGAATATTGGAAAGAAGAATCTCTATATTTTCATAACAGGATAACCGATTCAAGTGAAATTTATTTTGCGAATCAAAACTGATATACTGAACCAAGAAAAGGTTGGAAACCACTGCTAAAGAGATTTCTCCTCACTAGCCTGAGCGAATAGCTACATGACCGATGTAGATGAATCGACGATTATACAATTTGTTGCTAATGAATATTTCGCAATCGTCGATTCTGCTCACCGTACGAGTCCCGCAAAAGAACTGCCCGCGAACAACCACGAGACACGCATTGTTTTGATTTATCTATGACAACAGGTTAGTTGCTTATTGTTCCTAATAGAGAAATTGCTTCGATATAGGAAGTTTCGAATACAAATCATGATTTTTGCGATATTTATTACTTCCTTCCTTCTTCCCACGACTTTTCATTAATGAAAAGAATATACATTCACATTTTTTTATGAAAGTGATTAGGCGAATGTTAAGTGAAAATTATGAAGTTCCTATTACAGTGAGAACTTCTTATCGCCAAATTTTATACTGTCTTTTTCTTGAATCCTATACATATGAAAAATATGAGAAAAGCCCAGAGCAGGAGCTTTTGAGCGCTCGTTCTTTGGTGGATCAATAAGACTATTACTTCGAACTATTACATGGGATTTAAATGCAGAATCTCGGCACAATCAAAATTATATTCTGAAAATTATTCAAAAAATGAAATATGTAACAAATTAATAATTACAAAAATTAAATTCTATGGTTCTTATGATGCGATCCTCTTGAAATTTTCCATGAACATTTTGTATATCAGTTTTGATTCACAAATGAATTTCACTTGAATTGTTGTCCTGTTGTGGAAATATAAAGATTTTTCTTTTCAATATTCCAATTGAATTTTCTATGGTTCTGTGTACACTACGGACACGAAATATTGGATGAAAATTCAGAATTTCGATCTTCACTCACTAAATAAATTTCAATCTAATCGGATATCGTGTTATGGAAATATAAAAATGCTCATTTCAATAATCCAATTGAATTCTTCAAGCTTCTGTTAACACTATGGCCACAAAATTTTGCATGAAAATTCAGTATAACAGTTTACATTCCAAAAAAAATTTCCCTCGAATCAGATATCCTGTTATGGAAATATAAAGCTTCTTTTTTTCAATATTCCAATTGTATTTTCTATGGTTCTGTTAACACTTTGACCACGAAATTTTGAATGAACATTCAGTTAATTGATCTCCATTGACAAAAAAATTCTACTCGAATCGAATCTTCTTATGGAAATAAAAGTTTCTTCTTTTCAATACTCCAATTGAAATTCTATGGTTCTGTTCACACTATGGCCACAAAATTTTGTATGAGGCTTCTTATGAGCATCTTGCAGTTGGTAACATTTCATTTCGATTTTTTTCCTGAGATAATGAGAAACAAAACCTTTGAATGGCCATATTTTATGGAACACCCTGTACGATTTGGCTGGTTAATAAACATAACCGAGCCATTTGCGACCTGAACTCATCCTGAAAATTTCAAGTTTCTAGGACAATCCCTTCGAAAGTTATTCTGCTAACGGGTAGGGGGACGGTCTCACGAACATAATTGAATTTGACCACAAATTTGTCATCAGGGAGTCTAACCCTATCGTTTGAGACCATTTTCGGCTCAAAATTCGAAATTAAAGACATTTGGACAAAACGATATAACACTCGTTTAAGTAGAACGAGCGCTCAAAAATTAATGCATTGTTGTGAGTTTTGCTCAACTGGCTGAACTGAAAGTATGGAACATTGTGAGCCTGCAGCGTATTTTACTTGCTCCAAAATTCAAGCATTCATATATGGTTCAAAGGGTGTTTGTGCCCTCATATATTGAGCTTTCTCTCCCTCGCCATCACCAGTGCCGTTTCAGTTTCAGAATCTTAATGAGTTTCAGAAATCAGAGTAATTTCAGAGAGATCTTCACCCCTGATAATTTCTGCCTTCTTGTTTCCGTTGATTCCTGGGTGTCCTAGAATCTATAACATTGAGACAATGTTGTGTTTTAATAGTTAATCCAACTGCCTTGTTATTTGCACACTAATATTTGAAGAGAGTTTTCTTCTCCTAGTAACAGGTACCGTTGTATTTTTTATTCAAAGTTGTGATGTCAAACTCACCTTTCCCGGAGCGCACCATTTCTCGAAGACCCTAAGTGCTTTCAGTTGTAATACACCTAGAAATTCCAGAAAATTTCCTCCAAACATTCGTTCAACTCAGTTCATCCCAAATACAGTTACTGGCAAAATAATCGATCCACCCAAAAAATCGATGAAGTTTGTTAATTCATAAATATGTTATTTCAAGTTCGATTTGAATGAATTTTTTTTCAACTTTAGGTATGTTCATGAATCACCAGTTTTAAATTTCAAAAAAACTTGGCGTACGTCATTTTAGACAGGGTGAAAGAAAATCTGTTTTTTAAAGCTTACTTTCGAGCAACCCCTGGTGTGTTCCAGTTGTTTAACCATGTGATTTCTTATTTCATCATCAATACACATCTTCTCTTGAAAATTTAATTCTTTATTCATAACAATAGCTCAAACTTTATTGAAGAGACAGGGTTTTGAGTAGAACATTAAATTTCGCTGAGGTTACAAGAGTACCTCAACAACTTCAACCTAAAATTCTGACCTAATGAAAACAAAGTCAAACACATAACGTGTTTCCGCCTAGACGAAGATAACAGTCTCGGATGTCCTCATTAAAGTTTTAAATCGATAAGAGCATCACTGAGCTGCTATAAATTTTCAGGAGTTGGTACGCGAAATCGAACTATCCTCCCAAGATCATCCAAACATGTCCAATTGGGTTCAATTCTGGTCTTAGAGCAGGCCAGTTGAATGCTTTGATATCAACCTCTGCTAAATACTTCCTGGCAATCCTAGTCACATGCGGTTGATGCGTTCGTGTATTATGAAGCATTAGCACGAAATTGTCTCCAATAAACGGTAGATACATACCGAACAACATGTCTTGTTTTATGTTTCCACCCAGTTTACTGTTTATTTTCATAACGTTCGGTTTAATTTGTGAAAGTAAAATTTGTCTTGATGATGAAATAAGAAATCACACGGTGAAACAACCGGAAAACACCAGGGGTGGTTCTGAAGTAAGGATAAAAAAAAGATTTTGTTTCACCCTGTATAAAATGACGTAAGCCGAGATTTCTTGAAATTCAAAACTGGTGATTATTGAGGATGACCATACCTACAATTGAAAAAAATCAATCGAATCGAACTTGAAGTAACATATTTATGAATTAACAAACTTCATCGATTTTTTGAGTGGATCGATTATTTTGCCGGTAAAAATAAATCTAAATCAAATTGGTAGATAATTCTTTTTGCGTGCTTGTTCCAAGAAAAACAGCGTGCTATCATTTGGCCCAAATATCTATGTTTTTCGAATTTTTACCGAAAGTGGTCTCAAACGGCTCTGTTGGACTCGCTGATGAAGAAAGAAATTTCTGTCTGTCTGGCCGTGAACACGATAAATCTCGAACAGATTGAGATAGGGTTCCAAAATTTTGAGAGTTGGTTCGGATTTAGAATGCCGTTAAGTTCGTTAAGGTGCCAAATCGATCAAGTAGTTTCGGAGTTATTGGCATTTGAATTGTTTATTATTTTTTCTATATTTTCGAAACCACGCGTCCGATAATTTTGTATTTTGATGATAATGACGTGCAAACTTTTGCGTACGTGAGGAAATTTAAAAAAAAACATGTCTTGTCTGCGCATGGTAAACCGATAAACGGTGCGAGTAGATTTGGAACATGTCTTGATATTTTGAATAAAGACAGCGACGCTCATATTTGGGCTGAATTTCGTCAGAATCATATTATTAGAATATTATTATATTATATTTTTATAAATAGTGCTGTCATTTTTACAGCACGAAAAAAAGATCATACCTATCCATCAATATTGTTCCGTTTCTTTTTTAACAATTTCTTCGCTGTTCGTATCATCTTTATCCTCTCAATTTGAATAATTCAAATTCAGTAAAATAATGTTTCACGACAATACGCATTACAAAATGTTCATTGTATCCTTACGTTGCCCTTTCACAATCTGTACTTTCTAAAACCACTCGGCTAACTGATTGGTCATACATATAGTCTGAAATTAAACTTCAGCTGAAATGCATACAGAGAATATTATAAAACAAGTATCATATTCATATGCAATAAAACAATAATTTTCATTTCAATTATATTATAATATACTAACTGCTACGTAGGTATTCATTTTCCTTCGATGGCTATTTTCTTTTCGGTTTTCTATTCTTTGAATAGAATGAGATTTAGTAATACTTCATTTGATTGTAAATTTCGTTTGATAATCGAGTAATGATCAAACTTTAGCAATGCTGGTATATATATTCTTTTGAATTGAGAGCTAACCAAATACAATACATGAAACAAAAAAGCCCCTAGCTGAGGTTGGTGCAAAACGGGGTACCATACTATTCTGTGGTATGACACCAGAGCACAGGGAAAAACCTCAGTAGAAAAAACCCTGCCTCGCCGTTTTTACAAAATTGAAACTTAAAACTATTCGAATAAATACCTTCAATATTCAGATACAAAATACAATGCTGGTGTGTCGATAATATTCTTTTATAGGATACAGTGGAATATTTCTTTTGGAATGAATTGTTGTTATGGAGTTGATTTATTATTATTATTACTGACAATGAAAAAACTGCGAAATTACATTGAAAACGGAGAATTTAAATTCTCAGGGAGGATGTGTGACAGAAATTTTTTTATTTTTCGCATACAGAACAGCAGAAATCTTTCTACAGTTATCAAATATAAATAATATGAACCTCATAAAGCATTGTCAGGTACAGTTTAAAATCTATTATTGGTTTCAGAATCGTGTAATCATCAGATTTGAAATTCAGCAGATATGAGCATAACACTAATTCACATTTAAACACCAAATTCCAAATCGACAAGACAGACAGTTAGAAAAATTAAGAAACAATAACTACTCAATGATTGAGATGAACTTGAAATGAAAGTTGCCTTTTTATGAATACATATAAATATGAAGATGTCTCAAATCTGCCTTGAACAATGAACAACTAGGTAACTAAATATTTTTTTTGGTTAATGAAATATTTGAATTTCGGTGACCAGCAGACATCGACCAGATTTTGGTGTCATTGTATTCATTGAGTGTTCCTGCACAACTTTGATTAAACCAATAGAGGGCGGTCTGTCCTAGTTTAGAAAATATGGAAGTTCCAAAAATGTTCCATCTTCACGTCACTTTTTCACTATAAAAACACAAATTCACTGCTCCAAGTTAGTCACCTTCGAACATTCAAATCACTATTCGTTTAGTCTCATCTCAAGTGTGTTCAGTAATTAATGCGGTAACATCGAAATTAAGTTCGGCGAGTTACATATCAAATGATGGCGAGAAACGCAAAGGCATCGTATCTCATTTTCGCGAAATAATCTGCGGCAGTGCAAAATCTGCCTTAAAAACAGCGGCCTTTCCTTCGAATTTGTGGATATGTGGTAGTGGAACCTCTAGAATTTAGATGTTTTTGAATTAATTCCTGAATAAACCTGGAATAAAACTAATCGAATAGCTATTTGAATGTTCGATTGGTATTTATAGACTGAATTGGAGCAGTGAATTCATGTTTTTATAGTGGAAAAAGTGTCGTGAAGATGGAACATTTTTAAAACATTGGGAGCCCATATTTTTTGAACTAAGACAGACCGCCACATGTTGGTTTCGCTAATGTTGTTCGGGAAAACTCAATGAATACAATGACGTTGGAATCTGGTCGATATCTGCTGGTCACCGGATGAATTTTCAATAACACGATCCGAAATTATGAAGAAGTGTGTGCGTCATTATTCTCCCTCAAAATACCAAATTTTGAATTGATCGGATATGTGATGTCAGATATCAGGAGAATAAATAAAAAATTAAATGCAACTAACTCTGACTCTAATAAATCGATAGCGAACTTAATAGCATCGTCTGAGACCTGAACCCACATTCGAAATTTCAAATTCCTAACTTCATCCGTTCGAGACTTATCGTGTTAACGGCCGGACAGAATCATTTTCGACCTCGGATTCTTCATCAATAAGTCCAAACTAGTCCTTCGAAAACACTTCAGACTCAAAATTTGTAAATAACAGACGATAGCACGCTGTATTTCTACAAACTAGGGCGCAAAAAATAATTTATTTCGATCGATTCGAAATGTTAATGAGGTCGGCGGAAATACCTTATAATAAGTTCATTAATCTAGCAATTAATGGTCTTGAACTAGCTCTGTTCGCACTTGAAAAAAATATCGACTTTTACTCGCTGTCATTGATAAACTAGTTGACTAATTGAATCAATGACAAAATGACAAATATTATCATTATTATTATTAAAATAAAAATTCAAGAAAAACTCTGAGCAGGAGCTTTAGAGCGCTCGTTTTTCAAAGCAATAAGACTTTTATATTACCAAATATATGAATGCAGAATCTCAGCACAATCATAATTATGTTCTGAAAATTATTCAAAAAATGAAATATGTAAAAAATAATCATCACAAAAATTGAATTCTATAGTTCTGATGATGCGATCCCCTTGCAATTTTGCATGACTTTCAGTATAGTAGTTTTATTCTCAAAATAAAGTTCACTCGAATCGGCTATGTGTTATGGAAATATAAAGATTCAATATTCGAATTGAATTTTCTATGATTCGGTAACACAATGGCAACAAAATTTTGTTCGAAGATTAAGCAGTGGCTGAACTGAATAATTCTTGATGATTCAACAAATATGAAAGTTGCAAAAATAAAGAAGAAAGGAATAACGAAGAAATTAATCTTTGGGGGCGGCTGCAGCACTAAAGCCCCCCCTTAACTGTGCCAGTGAGATTCAGTATATCAATCTTTGTTCACAGAAAAAATTTCACTGAAATCGAATATTTTGTTATGAAAATATCAAGATTTTTTAATATTCCAATTAAATTTTCTATATGGTTCCATTAAAACTATGGCCACGAAATTTTGGACGAATATTCAGAATATCGATCTCCATTCACGAAAAAATCACTCGTAGGTATCGGGTATCTTTTCATGGAAATATTTCTTTCTTTCAATATTACAATTGAATTTTCTATGGTTCTGTTCACACTATGACCACAAACTGTTGCATGAGGGTTGTTATCAGCATCTTGCATTTGGACATAACATTTTATTCTGATTGGTTTCGTATTTTCTGAGATATTGAGGAAAATTTTGAATGGTCATTTTTTACGGAACGAACTCAACTGAGCCATTTGGAACCCGAACTCATCCTGAAAATTTTAAGTCTCTCAAGTGTGCTAACGGACGGCCCCACAGACAGAATTGAATTTGACCACGAATTCGTCATCAGGGAGTCGAATCCAATCGTTCGAGACCATTTTTGGCTCAAAATTCGAAAATGACAGATATTTGGGCAAACGATATAGCACTTGTTGAAATAGAACGAGCGCTCAAAAATTAGAGAGTCTGTCTGGCAATTTAATATCGACTCATTCTTAACAAAATAAAAGAAAGAGATGAATAACCGAAACAGTATTGCAGTACCTACTTTATTTACCTATTCCCTAAGCAATAGAATAAGCGGTGATATCTTTATATACAGCCATTCGATATAAGAAGAAAATTACCCATAAGAAATCAGAATAATTTATAACTGACTGACATAACGTATTCTGAGTTTATTTATTCGTAACTCCGTTGTGTTAAAAATAAAACATGTACAACTACGGCCACTCGAGCGAAACGTAATAAGCAAAATAATCACCGAAGATTTACGCAGTTTGTGATGTTATTGGCAAGAACCAGAGCAAATTTTATTTATCAACTAGCGACCCGCCCCGGCTTCGCACGGTAATTCGATCCAAGTAAAACTGTTAAATAAAGACAGTTGCATCAAAATTTTATCATAAATTCCCTAAATTATGGCGCCTACTGACCCTCTAAGTTAGAAAAGTGATCAAATACTAACTTGGAGTCTTAGTAACACTCAGTTGAAAAAAAACATCGAAATCATTTCAGTAGCTATGGCGTCATGCGCTTCTTGACACGATCACGCTAGATTTCCGCGGGAATGAGGTATTTTCCCGCCGTAAAAAGTAGCCTGTGTCCGTGCCTAGGATCCTATTCTTATATTTACCAAGTCTTATAAAAATCCGTTTAGACGTTAAGGCGTGAATTAGGTAAACTTTTAAAACAAACGATTAAAAATCACTAACTGCCTGCCTTAAGTACGATAGCATGAATATTAATAGCCCATATCCTTTTCTAGGCTACTTTCTATCACCTAACTAAATTTCATCGAAATCCGTTCAGCCGTTCAGGCATGATAGAGCAAAACTCCCAGCAAAGCCATACAAAAATCACTAACTCAATTCAGTTTTCTGCCTACTTCCTACCCCCTAAGTACGATGACGTGATCATTTTGATCTTATATCCGTTTTTAGGTAACCATCTATCACCTTACTAAATTTCATCAAAATCTGTTCAGCCGTTCAGACGTGAAAGAGCAAAAGTCCCAACAAAAACGACTAAAAATCACTAACTCAATTTAGTTATCTGCCTACTGCCTACCCCCTAAGAACGATGGCGTGATTATTTATAGCCTATGACCATTTCTAGGTTATCATCTATCACCATACCAAATTTCATCAAAATCCGTTCAGCCGTTTAGGCGTGAAAGAGTAACAGACAGACAGACAGACAGGCAGAGTTACTTTCGCATTTATAATATAAGTATGGATTGCATTTTCTTACATCTCGGATCTTGAAAATTTTCTAAATATTCGTTGAATCCCAAATCAAATTATTGTGACGGATTGGAATGATTGGATAATAGAAATTCAATTCGAGAGGTGTTTGTGCCCTATGACCTGATCATCTATTGTGCTCCATATACAGGGTGTTTCAGAAAAAGTTTCCGTAAATTCAGGATCTTGATCCTTCGATGATTTCATGACATAAAGCACTTAGGAACTATGGGTCTCTCTGACGCATTGTTTCTGAGATACGCGCTGTTGTAATTAAGAAAAAAAGGGTTTTTAAAAAAAGTTCATGACATAAAAATACAGGGTGTTGAAATTTGAAAAAAAAGGTTTTTCGAAAAATTTTTCACAACCCGTACTTTTTCTATTTGCTTTCTGGTAGGTTATGAATACATAATTGAAAAAATTGTGTTTTGATACGTATCAAAACACAATTTTTTCAATTCAAAATTATTCCCAATTTTCACCAGTGGCGTCCGTAAAGACTTCAGTCTGGATAAATGTATTCTGATGCGTACTGATAACCTGCAAAATTGCAAACAAATACCTTGTAGTGTTTCAAAAATATTTCCGAAAAACCAACTTTATATTTGAATTTCAACATCCTGCATCCTGCATTTTATTTTTTATCTCAGAAAGTATTCGTCGCTGGTAAAAAAAAACTCTAGTTAACATTCTCTTCGTGAAAGATATGCTGATTTCGAAAATAATGTGTTAGAGACCTAAATTTTAAGGAGCCGTTTGTCATGAACTGTTTTCACTACTCGCGTCATAGTTCTCGCAGTCCAGTTCCAGAGTCCTGATAAATCTGAGAAAGGGTTTCAGCAATAATAATTAGTTACACTTGAATGCTCTTTATAGAGAACCGATTTATGAGAGAGTGTAACTAATTATTATCGACTGTTTTGCAAAATACTTGATGAATACATGAAATGGTTGGCATACTTAAACTGATTTTTGACGAGCAATCGATCGGAAATACAGAATATATGGTTACCATTTAAGAAAAAATGAGACTTTTATTGAAACTCTGTTTCAGGCACCCTGTATAATATTTCCTCATTAATACAAAAAACAGTATCAGTATACTTTTTTTTCCACTGCTGCAGAAAAATTTCTTTACGATGATGGATTATGAGGAAATATTATACAGGGTGCCTGAAACAGAGTTTCAATAAAGTCTAATTTTTTCAAACGGTAACCATATATTTTGTATTTCCGATCATTGCATAACTGAACGAAGGATTTAAATATGTATGAATTACATTTGAAATAGGTAACGAAGTTTATATTCGTTTCCAAAAGAACCGGAAGTAGCTTCCTCTTGAAAATATTCTGCAAATTTAGTTCATAAACACTTATAAAAAAAACAAAATCTGAAATTTGTATTACAATTCGTTCCTTGAAAACTTCTGATGAAACACTTCAAAAAATCACCCTGTATACATATGAATGGGAATAAATTGAATAGTTCAGGAATGTCCGTTTGATAGTTGTTAATTTTTGATTTTATCGACGAATGTTATTCTCTACAATTCATTTCTATTTTTACATCTTCGGCGGTTGCCATGATGATGATGATTCATTCATTATATACATATACTCAAATAAATTCTCTTCCAATATGTGATGGTATATAATGAAAAAAAAAACTTTGAATGACCATATTATTTGGAATACCCTCTACGATTTGGCTGATTCACGAAATTAACCGAGGCATTTGGGAGCTACTTCACCATGAAAATTCAAGCCACTGGGTCTTTCTCCAGTAATATGATTTCTAATTTCATATTGGCCTAAATTCGAACTTAAAGAGACCCTTGGGTTGGTCCAAACTATCTGTGAGGTTTATGCCGTTGACACTATCCAGATCGGTTTCTGTTGTAATGTAACATCATACGAGTCCGAAGTTATCGTTTGTTCATATTCATGGACCAAATCAAACTAATATCCCTAGAATATTCAAGTTTGAATCACCAATTTTGACAACAAAGTTCTTCTTCTTACTTCACTTCAGGACTTTCTTGATATTTTTTTTCATCATTTCAAAAGCTGACATAACCACCTGATGCGTCATTTGAATTTTCTGTTCAACAAAATCAATTCGTATCGCAGAATGCTGAGAAAAATTGATCAGAATAAATTTCAACTATTCACCACTTTTTTCATAAGGATATATAGAAATACTTAATGAACCACCTCAGCATGGTGTGGATTGAATGTTCACATTATTCCCCAATAGCCTCTATAATCTTCGAACAACTATCGAAGTCATAATGAAGTACATAAAGTCAGGATATTACATAAAAACACGACATAAAAACATAAAATTATGATTTACGAACATAACCAAACTAATCTGCATCATAATGCGCAGCAGCTACTGCTTCCTTAGCGCTTAATTCGAGCCACATTACACGATATACTTTCTAATAATAAATCAAAAATCCAGGCGACTTCATGGCCGGCAAAAACAAGGCGAAGAACCGTCAGTCAGCCATCATTAAACGGCACTTAAGTGACCAGGCTGTATATAATGATAATAATCGACTGCTTTTATTTGCGAAATGGCAGGAGACCACTGAATACTAATAGAGAATTTCATAATGAAATAATTTCGACTAATTGTTCAGGCCACCAACCGGGTGTATTACAAACATATGTACACTACATTTAACTTCGGTTCATTGCAACGCAGGGACGGGTTGAAATAGAAGTGGGTGACTAATGATTTCAATTCGAGGCCATCCCTATATATTTCGATCAAAAATACTGTATTACAGACAATATTTGTTTTTAGAACTTCTCGGAACTGCTGTTCACTCAAAAACATTGAAGAAAACCCTGACGTAGTTCCACACACGTCTCATATCTGAAAATTGTTCATTCGAATTTCAGTATGCAGAGAGCTATTGTTTCATTTAATAATTCAACTTTTCTATTCAAACTATAAGTTCCTTTTCAAATTCGAAAAATATATTTTCATGAAAATCATGCACAATTTCAAAAAACTCATGATAACTATAACTTGTTTTCATATCATTACTCATTAACCTTTACTAGGTGAGTTGAATATTTGAGCGCACATTCCTGAGGCAACAGCGTTTTCCAAAATGTCTGTAACATGATGAGTCCGCCGTTCTTGAGTTGTTATGATTTAAACTTTGTTTCACTGTCAATCAAACCATTTTTATCGAACAATTTGCCAACCGTGAAATACAGGCAATTTTTTTTATGAATTTTGGCAATGTTATTGCCTATCTGTTGTCATTTGGCATTTCATAATCATCAGATTACACCCATTTCAATAGATTCAATTATTTAGCTGCTTTCTATTGTCTAAATTCGGAAGACCCTACTTAAAAATCAGTATAAATGTCAGTGTTTCAACCGATAAAAATAAAGAAATTTTATTTCTTCCATATATTCATTTCCAATAATGAACTGGGCCAAAGAATAACTGACCAAGCAAGATCACATAACGTTTTTCAGTATGGGTCATTATCGACCGTCAATATCAGTTTAATAAATGCCCACAACGATTCACCTAATTAACCGATAATCTCCGATTTCCAACTGTTCAAAACAAAGATGAGGAGACACGTGTTCACTATAAAATTCCTGAGACTATTTCTTATGAATCCTGTGCTTGTAGAGGAAGGCCATCAATTGCAAATAAGTGGCAAAAATATATGGTTATTCGTATACCGTTTATCGAATAACAACTCGGAAAAATAATCTAGATCAAACGATTTGCCATTACATCATAAATATTTTCAGTTTGCTGTAATTCAGGTTATATATCCTTGTTCAGCCCACTGTTATTTTCTCTTTCAGAAACGGTGTGAAATTCTACAGCAGCTGGAGATTTTTCGTGACCACCGAATGAGATTTTCCCTGAAATGTTTAACTTAGAATATGTATTTTCTCAATATTATACTAACTTCCGAATGTGTTCAAATAAAACGAATAAAGCTAGTTCTTACACTTATTTCAACTGGATATCAATTCTGTTATATTAAATAGCTAGAAATGTTACTCGGGCGCAAGAATTTTTTTCAATATGGCAGGTAAAATAGGGTATAGTAGTTTGAATTTTACCTTCATTTTGAACAAAAATTATTTCGAACATTCCCAACAACGTCTTTGATACTGAAATGAATAGTAATTATTATTATAAGGATTTGAAAGCTTTACAACAATGGTTTTTACATTTTTACACAATATTATCTGTTTTGATTTCAATCCTTCGGGTAAACAAAATGGTAGTTTGTTATGTTTGAAATCCAATGAAAAATTTTTGACATTTTCAATTCATTTCAGTACTTGAAATGTAAAATGCTCGTTCTGTTGCATATTCAATAACCTACGAGAAGAACATATTACAAGAATGGATACACTGTCAGCAGCTCTTAGGAAATTGAAGAATATTTTTTAACTCAATACCAAAACAAAACATATTTCACCGAACATGAACCATAAAAAATTCATTTTCTAGAGGTATTGAGTTCACGGCAGGACAGAATTATTTTCGACCAAAGCTTTTCATCAGTGCGTCGAAAAGAGTCGTTTGATACCACTCAGGCCTAAAATTCGAATATTACATACATTTGGGCAGAACGCTGTTCTCCTTGGAACAAGCAGCAAAAATAGTGGTTGAACATAAGAATAAATTCCTTCGCGAGTCTTTCAGTACTCAATGTTGTACTGAAATGGTTTCTGGAGACGTTGTGACTTGGTTTGACGCGTCGTCGCACTTCGAACGATGAAGAAAAATTTAGGACAAGCCCTGAGCAGGAGCTTTTGAGAGATCGTTCATTGGTGGAGAAATAAGACCATTGCCTCAAAATTTTATATTGAACTTGAGATTGATACCAAATATACATGTAAATGCAGAATCTCTCATTCAAAAAATGAAATATGTGAAAAATGAATAATTAAAAAGAATTAAATTCTTTGGTTCTGATGATGTGATCCTCTCAAAATCTTGCTTGAAAATTCAGTATATCAGTCTTCATTCACAAAATAAATTTCAATCGAATCGGATTGCCTGTTATGGATATAAAGAGATTCTTCTTTTCAATATTCCAATTGAATTTTGTATGATTCTGTTAACACTATAGCCACAAAACTTTACATGAACATTCAGTATATCTAACTCCATCCACAAAATGAAATTTACTAGAATCGGATATATTCTCATGGAATTATGAAGTTCCTTCTTTTCAATATTTCAATTCAATTTTTTACAGTTCTGTGTACACTATGGACACGGAATTTCGCTTATTAGACTAATTAGGAGCATCTTGCACGTGGGTGCAACATTTCATTCCGATTGATTTTGTTTTGTCCGAGATATTGAGGAACACAAATGTTGAAAGGCCATATTTCATGGAACATCCTGTATGATTTCGCTGTTCAACCAATTCAAGTCTTTCGGACAATCCCTTCGAAAGTTATAGTGCTAACGGACGGATGGCCGGCCTCACGAACAGAATTGAATTTGACCACGAATTCGTCATCAGGCAGTCGAACCCTATCGTTTGAAACCATTTTCGCCTCAAAATTACAGACATTTGGGCAAAACGATCTAGCACTCGTTTAAGTAGAACGAGCGCTCAAAAAACAAAAATTAATCCGCATTGCCACAAGACCCAAATTTCGAGAAGTAACTGCCTTCAGAATATCACCAGAAAAGTGACTATAGTATACTACCGTACAATCTGATACAGAGTTGAAAAGAACTGATCTACTAATGTCTGATATGATCTAAGTGTAGATATGTAACTAATAAATCAAACATGTTAATAGACTAATTTCTGAAAATTGGTCTTCAATTTCTAGCAGTCAATCATAATTTGATTCGCAAATTTCTCTAATATAACGGATAGATATTGGTTACATGAAATCAGGCATGAAAAAACTGTCAAAATTTTGACGTGATAAATGGTTACCTCGTTATGATTATCGAGATCGAATTAATGCGTGAGATAATCGTCGCCGTGAGTTTTTTCTTCTTTGCGGTTCACTAATTAATGAGTGGAAAAGTAGCGTATACAGTTTCACGCTGACTACAAGTAGATTATTATTGGGAAAAAAAAATTCGGCAGCTTGTTTTAAAATTTTTGCAATGTAGATATTCTGACGTAAAAAGGTGTGGCCGTTTTTATGTCGAACAGGTAGTGAATGTCTCAATAATGTTAACAAATTACCAAGAATTCTTCATTGATTTTCTGCATGTATTAAAGCTGAAAAAACTTCAGTAGGTAAACAAGATATATTTATTATATTTTTTCCCAAAAATGATTGTGAAAGGAATTTTGATTTCATCCATATTATGTTTTTTACAATTAAGTATGGCAGCAAAAATAAAATACCTAATGCGAACTACACCTATTATCCAAAATAACAAGATATGAAAAATGTTATCGAATGCAAAGTTTCAACCATTCTTGTTCAAGTCTTTTCTGAATATTTTGTATTTTCCATCCAAATGTCTTTCAGTTCGGAATTTTGATGTCTTGATTTTTTTCGAGTGTTTTAGTGTTTCGAACTGGGCATAATTGTAATATACAATAGATTTTCTCAGAGAACCCAACAAGTCCTTCAAAATCATTCTCAATTTAAAATTTCTAAATTATAGACAGAAATGAGATTACCATGACGGCATAACATCATAACAATTTGTTCTCCGTGTCAAAATATTGAGAACATAAAGACTTCTAAATACACAAAAGGGAAAACGTCTAAAAACTCCTTCAAAAATGTGGAACTCTGTTTATTTTCCTAGGTTTTGACATGTTTCGGCATTCGCCATTCTCAAAAACCAACAGGATCTAAAAAATTACAATAAAAGTAAATAACATAAAAAACAGAAAAAACGTAAGTTGCCTGGAAAGCCAGATGTTAAATTTGCTTGTAGGAACGGAACTTACAAATTTGGTTCCACGGATCCATATGATAAAATGGAAGAGTGATCAAATCAAACCATTGAGAACCAACATAAATAAGCGTAAAAGTTTCAGGCTGTTTGAATTTCAGGATGGAAGTCAAGATGTTCAACCATCCTATGTTTCACCAACACTTCGTTACTTCAAAGAAAGGCAGACGTGACAATGTCAATGTCAACCCACAAAAACAAACCACAGAGTAGTTAGTTCCTCTTCTTCATCCTACAGTATATCACAAAGTCATACAATTAAAAAAAAATTAGATTAAAAACAAAATTCAAAGTAAACTTACAGCACAAAACAAAACAAAAAACACAACATCCATATAGTTGTCTGTAAAAAATGGTCAATCATTAGAGGTTAGAAGTTTGTAGGTGTCCTTAAAGTTATTTGTCAACATACCATTTAACGTGTTAAACCGCCTGTCCTTTATATGCTTAAATATCTCCACCTCCTCTAAAATTTCTTGTCTAGGACCGAATTCACAGTAGTGTAATAGCTTCGTGTTATCATCGATGTTAAATCTATGATCTTCGTCCCTCAGGTGGCAACCAAAGATAGAACGGTTATTGTTAGGGTTCCTTAAGCATGCTAAATGTTCTCTAGTTCTTGTTCTCAGCGATCTACCACTTCTTCCAACGTAAACCACGTTACAACCAGTCTCCCCACACTCCAACGAGTAGACTCCCGGCTTATCTAACTATCTAAGTAACGAAGTGTTGGTGAAACATAAGATGGTTGAACATCTTGACTTCCGTCCTGAAATTCGAACAGCCTGAAACGTTTACGCTTATTTATGTTGGTTCTCAATGGTTTGATTTGATGACTCTTCCATTTTATCATATGGATCCGTGGAACCAAATTTGTAAGTTCCGTTCCTACAAGCAAATTTAACATCTGGCTTTCCAGCCAACTTACGTTTTTTCTGTTTTTTCTGTTATTTACTTTTATTGTAATTTTTTAGATCCTGTTGGTTTTTGAGAATGGCGAATGCCGAAACATGTCAAACCTAGGAAAATAAACAGAGTTCCACATTTTTGAAGGAGTTTTTAGACGTTTTCCCTTTTGTGTATTTAACGATAACTCTTCCGTATGGGATTCTACGAAGTAATAAAGACTTCTTCCAAAAAGTCCATAACCTACAGCGAGATCGTTACTTTTATACCAAAAAACATGTAATGCAAAAAAAAACTTGAAAAATAAGGTAGCCATAGAAGTAGCACAATCAAGCGAAAGTCCGTAATTTTTATGTTTCGACAAGTCCATGAAGTGCTTAGTGCTTGGGGATTCCAGAAAGTGCTCGGGGGCACTTTTTCGAACTACTAAGCACTAAGCCCTATCAAAAAATTCTCAAAGCACCAATCACTAAGCAGTGGTTCATTCTAGTGCTCGCGAGCACAGTGTTTGCGAGCACAAAAGTGCCTCGAGTTCTTTCACGAGCACTAAGCACAAGGCTTCGGCACAGCTCTGCCATAAACAACTTTCAATTCTAGTTTTCCTCAACATGCTCTTCAGCATTTCATAGATGAGATATTTCAATCTTTCCCGAAGATAAAATTGATAAAAACCATATACGTTAGGTCTGGAGTACTGTTACTAGATATATGAGGTTCTATGATTGATTTCAACACGATTTTCAAAACAACTACTTTTTCTGAATATGTTTCCTTAAGACACTTGTTCAGCTTTTCATTCTCAAATTCAACTTTATTAATTAAGTTGCAATGGAATCAAGCTAAAATGTTTTTGAACGGTTGTCGTCTTCCTGATGGATATTCTTCTCAAAAGAAATCATTTGTTGAATTTGCATTTTCTCCGGTTTGTGTGGTAAGAACCTACATATTTCACAGTTTTTCAATGTTATTGCATAAAGTTGAACAGAATTCGCGAGCTCCATAGAAATTTAATTTTTTCAATAAACGTTTGATAATTAATATTTCCGTGGCGTCATTTACCATCACATTTTCGAAAGCGCACTAACCCCATGGATAGAAGTTAAAAATTCAATATCTCAAACATAAATTCAGAAAAACATCAACCGTTTTTTTAGATGGTAATTTCAATAATGAATTAAGTATGAGGGGACCCAAATGAAGAGAACAAATTTATTAAATCAATTTCCTTAATATAAATATTCAAATACGTCATTGAATTCTATGTAAAGAGTGGCTGAGTTAATTTTTTTACATGAAAAGTAAATTTCGAAGAGAAAATAAGTGAGGTTCAGCAAAACTATTAAAAAAATTAATATTTCAGCAAAAAAGCCGGTTATTACTATGTTCTTGTGATTTTCGATAATGTATTCCTCACGAAAACACCGTAGCGACTCACGGTATTCAGCAATTTATGTTTCGCGAAAACAGAAATATTTATTTCACTTCTTTTATATCCCGTTTCAATTTTGGACATGTAGTACTAAATAATCGGCATCTGATCACCTCTGTACATAAAAAATAATTATACGTTTTCGGAGAATTGCAAAATTTCATGAAAATCGAATTACATATTACATAAATAATGCTTTATCGTTTTCTCAGCAGGCTCGTACTGTAACCAATACTTTACGTATTTCAAGATGTTTGAAAAAGTAATAGAGTCCTTTCAATAAGAATTAACGTAAAGGAGGATTTTAACTCGCCTGATTACAAACAGAAATCTATTCAGAGATTTATGTTCTGATCACAAATTCTGTTTTTTGAATCGAATAACTAATCATTCGAGTTGTATGAAATATGGCAGAAATGAGCACATCACATTTCGTATTTAAACACTGAATTTCATATCGAGTGGATAAGCAGTTATTGAAATAAGGAAAATATTTCAGTGGCAATAACTACTCAACCAAACATGCCCGCTAACGAACTCAAATAAGATATTCAGGTACCACACCTATCATGAAAATTTCAGCATTTTAACTTTTTCCTATCGTAGGTTATGAATATTTTTTTTATCAAGTGGACCAAATGAGTAAATTAGTTCCCCAATATTAATTTGAATATATTTTCGAATATTTTGAAAACTGAATGTCTGATTGAGTCGAAATTCCATATTTAGATACCTACAAAGAGACTTGATTTTCAGGGTACATGTGCGGTCTGAATATAACGGCTCAGTTCGTTAATGCATCACATCGGTAAAGTGGTTCTCGATATTCAGAGAAAGCTATTTTCTCACTTGAATATTTTCAAAATCGGTAATCGAAACGAGTCGAAATTTATTTTTGAGCTGCCCAAAAACGATACAAAGACTCGTAACAAAAAATTTTCTTGAGATTCCATACTTCTGAAACAGTTCAACATAAATGAGTTTTGACCTGAAGAGCATCAGATATACAAAAATTCAGCTTGTTAGAAAAGCTTCTACTCGCTTGCTCATAATTGGGTATTTATATTGTTTCTTTGAAAAGGTAGCGTGATTACTTCATAATTTAAAGAATGGATCACTTCAAAACGTGAAATTCAAAATGAATTTATAGAAAGAAATAGATAGTTCAGGATATCAAAATTTTAATATAAACCATCAAACGCAGACTATGATTTCAATATACCTCAGCCTTCCTGGACAGTTTCAAAGTTAAGAACTTCGCGTTTGAGGTCGGCCATCAGGTCGCTATGCGTATAGAGCTGTGTCGAAGATCCTTAATAAATCTCAATAATTAAACTTTCACTTCAATCTTTCAATATACACGAATAATATATTCACGAATGAACTGAAACCTGTAACAAATTCTGAAAACAGAAAAGGAAATTTTTCCCTTTTCATGTCGTATTATTGTTCCTTCAGAAAAATACGAATTTCACGAGTTAACTCTGAACTATAAGTGAGATGTATTGGTGTGATCACTGTTTCTCTCATGTCGACAAAAATTGAGATTCGTGAAACTTCATTTTTCTCCAGTTATGTGAATGAATATCTGACAGCAGAATTTGAATTTCATTATTTCTTGAAAACTTTTTAGGTTTTCACTCCCAGTCTCTGAAACAGAAATAATTAAAAAATTTTTACTTGAGATGAAGTACTCCTGCGAAAATCTTCACACTTATTTGTCAGGAGCAAATTGTTGCCTAACAGTAAAACTGAAAAAGGAAATAAATTAAACGGATAATGTAACGTTTCGGTGTCTATATCAGATACCTTCTTCAGAATATTCAGAATTGTGTGTTTTTCATTTGCAGTCTAATTGACATTGAAAGTTGTCAACACATAGAGATGTTGATTTATTTAATTTTGAAATTTCCTGATATCATTTCTCTCTCCAATAAATCAATCCAAATACGAGCTGTTCCAACAGAACAATTGGCCAAATTATCTACTTCATCTAACAAAATACATGTGGATTCCTCAATTTTCCTTTTATAATTATCAGGTTCCGTCATTAGGATCTTGTAATGTCTCTATTTTTGATGTTGTTCTTATGTTCCCGTTTTCTTATCTCTAAAGGTTTTGATGTATGTCCTGTATAAAATTTTCCACGTATGCAGGGAATATTGTAAACACAATTTTTTGATTTTTATGTCATAAATCTGCTGTCAAAATATTGTCAAATTATAAGGCAATATCGGAGTTGACTTAGTGCTGAATCTATCGCCAGTTAGATCCTAAGGGCAGTAGTTCAGCAAATTTCGACGATTTCCAATTTTGGGAATTCTGTATCGGGACTCAAGTGAAACTATTATATGAGAATCGCTGGAAATTGTCCGCTGAAGCAGTACCATAGGACAAACTCTAATTCTAGATCAGTCGGCGCCTATAATGCCATACCTCTAGCAACAATTTATTACTCAAGATCGAGAATATGGATACCATGGAGATTGGATTATGTGGTGCTGCAGGCCTGCCATTATTCGGTCGATCTCAAGTTGATTCTAGGAATTATGCTTTCAGTAAATCAATTAGGTCATGAAGTATTATACTTGAACGTTAGCGGCTAATTGAAAAAAGTGTGAAATATGATTTCGATCAAAAGCACGGTGGAGTTTTGTGATGGTGGCCGCTGATAAAGAATATGCCGTGCTGAATAACTGTTCTCATTGAATAGTGAATCGCCGATATTGGGCAAGCTGACTTTATGAGCTTCTTAAGATTATCATTATCGAGTTGGCTTCAGGGGCATCTTCCTGAATTGGAATACAAGTTTTTCATACCATCGGTCCATATACGTCAATCGTTGTGATTTTTCTTCTGGTATAAAATAGAAAAACATCGGTGTTTCACAGGGATCGATCTTGGGGCAACTTCCCTTCATACTGTTCATTGATGATTTGCCAGATTTCTTGATTGCATGTATCCTTGTTTTGGTTTCGGACGATGCTTCTCTGGCGATAAGAGCCAAGAGTTGCCATGAGTTGGAGGCGTTGTGTGGGGAATTCGTTAGACGTTTCACCGACTGATGCAAGAAATAAAACTTGAATAAAACCCAAGTCGTCAAGTTTCGAAATCGAAATCCTTCTTTGACTCCTCAATTCACTTTCAAAGAAAGGAGTCTGTCGAGTGCGTTAAAAAAAATTCACTTAATCAAATAACATTCAATACATTTTCAATATACACTCCGATATTAGTTTTTCAATATAAGCTTAGTTTTGAGTGTCTAATATTTAAAACCCATCGAGAACAAAGACTCACGTAGGCTCTTTTGTGGTCTTCGCTCCTACGTGTGGTTATACAAAGTGTACACCAACAAAATAATAAAAGCGTCCATAGAAACGATAAAAAATTGGAAGTCTTTGCAAAAAAGATACATTCATAAAAAACGATTATGTGTCTACTGGATGAAAACATAAATTTAGAACGTGAATTGATGATTCATGGGTGGATACTGATGATCAGTTGTAAGAAAACACTTGATTTTCCTACAGAAACTTTATAAGTGTGGAGTTACGAGTGTAAGGTAATTATTTTGTAGCGTTACATCAGCAGAGCACCTTCTTAGGATTTTAAAAATTTTAATGCTCTCGTTATGCTCCGTTTTGCTCAGCACTTAGTTCATTTTGATTACCTATGTACAGGGTAATTCACTTATCTTGATAACCTTATTTTTCTTGAAGAAGGATGAGCCGGAGGAAATAATTAAGACGCCAGGTGTCGCAGCGCTATCAATTTTTTTCCAGGAACATACCTTTTTTATTGTGTCATTCGAGAGATTAAATCAATTCTAAATGTTTCTTCTGAAAAACATTTTTTTTGTTTTTTACCGTCAGCGGCCTGCAGCGTGTTTTATGTTAATTCTATTCCTATTTCCGTATATTGACAGTTTGCCTTGATTTAGAGACATAGAAATATGATTGTGTATCTTAGAATCAAAGATACTTTGAAGCAATTTATTTCTCAATCATTATATTTATCAAATATTATATTTTATAACAATAAATTTTTTAATTATAAATGGAACATGTTAAATAATATACGTTCTAATATATACCGGCCATTATGATCTATACATAAGTTAAATATTTTCCATATTTCATTATACCACCGTTACTTTGGGGGGCGCAGCGAGCGGCTCCAGATATTAACTAAAGCTACGCACTTACGAATAATTTGAATAATCTAGCTATTACCGTTTACTACTTTGAACAATCGATTGTAAATTCAATAGTCGAATGATCTCTTAAATCGAATAATGACTACTTATCAGTAGTTTTCCTAATACTCATTTTTTCTATTTCGGCTCCTGGGGGGGCGCTAGTCTTTCGGCGGTTATTTTAGTGGGGCGCAATGGCGCATAGAGTGGAGGGTTGGGAACCCCTGTTCTAGAGCGAGATGAAAAAAATTTCACTACCGCAATGGGGTGAACTAAACAGTAGGATAGATTTTCATTTCTACAATTCCTGAATATAATACAACAACATTTTAGTAACAACATAACAAATGCGTGAAGGCGTCTTTTGGTTTACTTTTTACTCTTGGATTTATTATATTTCGAGTTTGTGACCCAATTGATAAGAATCTGATGAAATGCTGAGTATTCAATTAAATCGAAAAAATTATTGAGAATCGAATTAAATTTTATTTACAAAATTTAGGTAACGATGTTTTCTAAATAATCATATTCGACTAGATTCATCAAATTTCAATGCGAAAGTACAGTAGATATCTTGTTCTTTTCAGTTTTTTTCCTAGGCCAGACCCGAAAAAAACATTTAGTATGTCTGTATGAACTACTTTGTTGTAGGGAATTAACGTTCAAAATATCTTAAAAATATATAGAGTGGTTCGAACGTTATGGACAATTGAAGAAATTGATAAAATCAATAAAACACTCTGTATCTTGACGATGCAGGGAAATTCCTCTTAATTATAGGGTGTTCTGACTGACCTCAGTGTTCTGTATCTCCCCTCAACTTTCTCCCATTCATCAATGAATCACCCTGTTTATACAATACAAGAGCGAAGTACAGGGTCTTTAAAAAAGATTGTAACAACGCTGTTGGCTTTGGATTGCAGAATACCAATCTCTAACCAATCAAAGCATAAGATGATCACAGAATTCTGTGGTTTGCTTAATCCAAAGCCAACTGCGCTGTTACAATCATTTATAGAGACCCTGTATTTATACTTAGCTCAGAATAAATCAGCCAAGTATTTTTAACGAAAAAAGAAAATCATTTTGTTCGCAGCGATTTTTTTCTGTCTTGTATTGTATAAACAGGGTGATTCATTGATAAATGGAAGAAAGTTGAGGGGAGATACAGACGTTGTCGAAAGAACAGAAAACCCCATATTTTTTAGAAGAAAAGTAGGACTTGAAGGATTTTTCAGCATCAATTGACAAAGCACCATGATAATGTCCAATTAGAATCGAGAATACAGTCGAAACAGAAGAAGGAAAAATAAATAAAAACACGAAGTAAAAGAAATCCATCGATATATTCATATCTGAATACGCGCCTGTCCAATCGAAGTAATCAATTGAGGAAGTCTGATTTTTTCGCTAATTTATGTATCGACAGCGTATCAGTTTACTCGGACGGCGCCTCCATCGTCTGTTAGGCCTCTGGCGGTCAAGAAGAACTAGTCCTACTCGAGAGCGCACCATCCTGATATCCGAGTGTGAGAGGTGAACCGAATCTGATTCGCAATGCTTGAGGAAGGTTAGAAACACTGGCTCAGTGATTTATAGCCGATAGGAAACATTGAAAAATTGCTCCGAGACAATCGTATAAACACCCGCATAACACTTATGAAAACAAATGAATTATGAAATATGAGACTGTCCTGTTATCTCTTCAATGATAACAGATTGCTCCCATGATGCTTCTATGATTTCATATAAAAGCTACTTCAGTTTGATAATTAATCATGCCTCATTCAAAAATGAATTTTCATCATTCACAGTTTCAGGTTTCCCGTAATTATATTCAAGTTTAAGTAAAATTCCGATAACCTGAAGCTCGAACAATATTACAACATTAACAAGATCTTGGCATACGGCACTATTGGCTTGGTGCGCTTTTGACAGTTAGAGTAACTCGCTGTCGCTTTTTTAGGTAAACAAAGTAAATCAGGAGAGGTTCTGGTTTTTTCAATTGTTTGAAATGATTTATTTCTTCGTTCGACTGAAGGATTGTGAGAATTTCCATATTAAATTATTTACTTATTTGAGATCACATTAATCGTGAACGATAAGTAAAAAAACTATCATCATAGTATCGGGCATTCACCATCATCAACTGCAGAAGGCATATTTTTCTTTCTGAAGCGACTAATCCAAAAAAATGTGTCTTGATATTATCAATAATTTGGTAGAATCGGAGAGTGCTGTTACAGTGAATGAAATGATATTTATAATATTCATACTTCAATATATAGAAAGGAGAAAATTGATATTTGTTCCTCAAGAGTAAAATCTTTCAATTAATGAATATATTAAGCAGAGGAAGAATTTACCAAAAGACATAATCGTATTAAAATTAAATATTGAAAAAGCAGGAAATCTCCTTTTATGAATACAACATAAGAAAAAATATTTCAAAATATGAAAACCAGTTATCGACCGTAATTGTTAGTAAATTGAAAGTTTATTAGGATCCTTCGGTCAACGGATTAGTGATACACTTGTTTATTATCCAATCTTTCGGTAATATTTATTACCCTTTTCAGGGATCTAGAAATAAAAATACATGTTATGAAGGACTAAAGAGACAAAATTTGTATTCAAACATATAGTGTGGTTTTTATCTTAATAATAACAAAATTTTTCGTAATCTCACTCTCACTAACACATTCTAACAGTTTTCAATATAAACAAAACCTTATCAATATTACAATATACAGAGTTATAAATGCTTATATTTGATTCACAAAATAGTAAATACTGAAGTTATGAATTTTATGCATTACTTTTTACTCACTTCATATACAGAACAAAAGATAAAGGTGCTCAAAATCGAGAGAGCTTTCAGATAAATTGCATTACAAAGGAATGATTCCGTGGCATAGAGTTATTAAAAGTTAGGTTACCACAACAATAAATTCTGTCAATTAACGAGTAATCTTCCTTTCTTTTCTTAAACTGGTGAATTGATAATACATCCAATAATATTTGATATTGCCTCCTTATTAGTCTAATCATCCGTTCCATATGAACTACATCCTGCATCTGTTGCAAAATGAATAAACTATCGAAATATTATTTTGTCATTATCACCATCCAAAAAAGTGATTACTCCTAAAAGATTTTCAATGTTTTTGCACTTGAATAAAAAATGTCTGGAACATAATGTACCATACATTCTCAATTCCTTTTTCCAGCTCTCTTCTAATAACATTTTATCTTTTCTTAGAGATTTCACAAAATCATCGATTAAAGATGACATTCTACTTGTTATACAGGGTGAGTGGTGACGTAAGGAAAATTTGTGGAGAAAGATGACCTCAAATTGAATGCAGATGAGACGGAAAGTCCCATAAGTATATTGGTTTGGTGACATGGGTTCAGGGACGGGACCAAGGGGGTGGATGAGGGGAGACGTTTCACCCCCTTTCAATGTTGAACAGAGTTGGAAAATTTCCAAAGTAGTTAGTAAATTTTCGAAGCAGTTGAAAAATTACGAAACAGTTGGGAATATTTTAAAAGATTTTAAATTAAATTTTAAAGCAGTTGAAAAAATTTCAATGGAGTTACGTTGATCAGAGTTGGCAAATATATATTCAAAGCAACTGATAAATTTTCGGAGCAGTTGGAAAAATTTCGGGCAATGAGAAAAATAACAGAGCAATTGCAAAACTTTTTTAAAAGATTGGCGAATTTCAATGGAGTTGTAAAGGTGTTCCTCAGAATTGGCAAATTTTCGAGACAGAAGGTAAATTTCCGAAGAAGTTGAAAAAACTCCGAATTAGTTGAAAACAATTCTCGGAAGAAAGATTTCTAGGCAGTAGGAAATACTTCAAAACAGTTGGTGCCAGGGCGTTGGGCGTACCTAGTGTTGATCAGAGTTGGCAAATTTTCAAAGCAGTTGGTAAATTTTCGGAGCAGTTTGAAAAACTTCGGAACAGTTGGCAAAATTTGAAAGCAGTAATGAAAAATTTCAAAGGAGTTGGAATACTTATTTGAAAAGAAATTGTCATTGTCATTCTTCGAAATGAAATTTATCAATTCTTATAAAATAGGTAGAATTTAGTCCACGTTTAGCCCGAGAAAATCTGCAGAGAATTATAGAATAGAGACAATTGTGCAAATTCGTCTGAGAATTCAGGGAATTTGAATGTGTATAACTAGAAATCAAAAATTGTATTTATCCCGATATTGCTACCAAGTGATCGAAAAAATGAATAATTTGTCATCTGTCACGTTATCCCTCAGGAAGAAGTTGTGAATTTTTCAGGTTTCACTAATTGATTGTGTCTTAAAAAACCATCTGGTACTAATTTGCATTATTTCTCTCGACCTGGCAGTATTTTTTGTGCACTTGTTCTCAGGAGAACAGCGTTCTATCGTTTCGCCCGAATGACTGTTATTTTAGAATTTTGGACCAGTAATGGAATCCCATCAATGTCAAACTTCTCATGTTAAACTAATACACCGACGCGCATATTTTTTTGCATCTCGTCAGAAACGAATCATTAAAAAATTTCGAAAACATAAAAAATCCGCCAGTAATGCTGGTCTGGACTTAAACTCTCATAACTTTCGATGGAAAAGAGTTAAAAAGTAGACATTTTCAGGATAGGTATGGGACCTGAATATCTTATTCAAGTACGAAAGCTGGCCAATTCGGTTAGTATCTAGTAATGTCACTGCAATATTTTCCTAATCCGAATAACCGCTTATCTGGTCGATATGAAATTCAGTATTGAAATACGAATTGGTGATGTGCTCATGTCTGAAAAATTTCATGAAAATCGGATGATTAATTTATGATGTAAAAAATGTGATCATAACACATATCAACACTCAAAATAGTTTCCAACCTTCTATGACAATGTTCTATGTCAATGGTATTATAAGTTGACATGTATGAATAGATTTATGTTGTAATCATCATACGAGTTGAACGCCTTTCTACGTCTATTTTTATTCGGATTGAATTTTCAATATCCGTGAAATACGTTATGTATTGGGTCTACTGTGCTTTGGGTCATAGGTTCGAACAATGCCATCTTGAAAACAAGTCTGTTTTCAAGATGGCATTGGTTCGAACCTTGGCAGCATGTTATATTGTTTATACATTTTCGAGTTTGATCTTTTTTGTTCTACATTATAATGTGGCGTCAAAAATTTCGCGCTTTTTTTTCATATTGAAAAAACGATAAAGCATTCTTTATTTTTTTAGTCTGTGATGATTCGATTTTCTTGAAATTTTGCATACATGAGAACATCGCATTGAAATGATTACACATCCTGTTAGTATGTTGTGATTTGGTGATGCAGAATAAAAAAATTTCTCAGTTTTTCAACCCACGCATTTTTCAATCATTTTTGAAGCTCTCGGGAAAAAACATTGAATCAAAAACCATCGTTTTTCTAATCATCTAATGCTCAGATGCCAAATTTTCGAAAGTTAATCACCACCCAAAAGTTTGATTCATGAAAAAAATCCTGAATTATGTACTCAATCATAATCGATCAGCATTTTCTATCAGCTCAAAAGAAGTTGCAAAAATGACCGTATTCGAAAAATTCGATTTCTGTGTTAAGTATAAAATGTCACCCTTCATATAAAATGAGATGAAAAATATCGAATGAAAATTGACAAAATGCGAAGAACACGAAATGTATATTTTTAGGTATATGTTTCTCATTAGACTTTCGTATGGGTTTCAGAATATGTTGTAAAACAAAAATACAAAATCTTTAGATATCCAAGCAAAAGTGAATATCCTCAGACCTATTGGTCAATTTATTCATGAGTTCCATTTTCCTTTTCATAACTTGAGCCCACCCTGAAAAAAATCGAATTTTGATGTCGTTCTTTTCTCTTGTTTATCGTCGGTCGAAGTTTTAAGGTGGGTTCAATATTTGACATAAAAAGTTTAACGCATAAATTAATGGAATGAAACCAAAAACTTTCAAAATAATCAAATTTGATTTGAGTATTGTTTTGCAAATACGAACAAGAGCAGAAAAACTTCAGACTTCACCTCATATAGTAGATAACGATTAAAGAAATCATATTCTGGAAAATTTTCAAAAAATAAAATCTTAAAAAAATAAATAATCAAAAAAATCAAATTCTATGGTTTTGATGATCGTCTTGAAATCTTGCATGAACATTCAGTATATTAGTAACTCGCAAAATATTCCAATTGAATTTTCTATGGTTCTGTTAACACTATGGCCACAAAATTTTGCATGAACATTCAGTGTTTCAATCTCCATTCATAAAATGAATTCCATTCGAATCGAATACCTTTTTATGGAAATATGGAGTTTCTTCTTTTCTATATTCCAATTGAATATTCTATGATTCTGTTTACACCATGGCCACAAAATTTTGCATGGGGCTCATTATGAGCATCTTGCATCTGGCAACAACATTTCATTTCGATGGATTCCGTTTTTTCTATTAATAAATATCTATCTATCTATCTATCTACCTGCAGAGGCTTCTATATCTCTTCAATTCCATAGCAAAATCTGTATCCCTATCTGTCACAAAAACAAAATGTTTGACTACATCCAAATATCCCTCTCAGATGTAAACTCGTCGTCGATGACCAAATCATACAGCAAGAGATGAAGTTCAGATTCTTGGGAATAGAGCTTTTGTGGTTTCGGAGATGTAGAGTCCGAGGTGAGACAACAGGTAAATAAGGCAATGAGAACAGCTGGATGCATGAAAGACACTATATGGAGTAACAAACTCTTGAGAACCGAGACAAAGGTGCCATAAGACCAATAAAGACGTACACAGCAGAAACACGACCAGACACAACAAAAACTAAGAGGTTGTTGGAAACATGTGAAATGAAAATCCTAAGGAAAATAGCTGGAAAAACGCTGTTAGATAGAGAGCGTAGTGACAACATAAGGAAAATGTGCGGGGTGGAAGAGGTGAATGAGTGGATCCTGGGGAGAAAGCATGAGTGGAATGCACACATAGACCGAATGGATCATGAGAGAATGGTCAGAATCGCACGTGATAGATCACCAACTGGAAGGAGAAGTATAGGAAGACCGCGAAAAAGGTGGAGCGATAACCGGACTGCCAACTGAACACCGGACAAGTTACGAAGAAGGAACAGGCAAAAATGCCTATAATGAAGAAGGAAGAAGAAGAAGAAGAATTACCGTTCTTTTGATATGAATAAATGTGACACTTCATCTGACTCCCATTGTGATAACAGAAGTCCATATAGATATGTCAACCATATAATGTTTACACATCATAAAACACAGCCACAAGCAGTATTCATTATAAGAGCCAGAATTTTTTTGGTTTTTAAAATCTTTGTAAGAGTTTTATAGTCATTATTCACTTTCAAAGTAACAATTTTTGGATTGATTTGATAAAGGTATGGTTTCGGAAATATCGGAAAAATAATTTCAAATGTCAATAACTCCTATACTAATAGTCTAGTTTGACCTGTTCCCCTATTAACAAGCATGCTAAAACCGTAATTTTCGAGGTCTTTTCAAATACTTCATCAGAGACGATTGAGCTAGAAAAAATCTGATATTATGGATACTCCCTTGTTTGAGGAACGATTGTAAAATAGCATTGTTTGAAATAATTAATTTTCAATTTCCAGAGAAAGAACTCTCATTATTATTCTCAACGAAAAGAAGCTCTCAAATCTTTAAATTTTTTCCAGTCTGTTGTAGGTATATCTATACCCACCAAACCAAATATCTTGTAAGATTTTGCTACTTCAACCCCGATTTTAGTTAAGGTCACTTTGCTACTATGCCATTAATTTCTGATATCACACATGGGTGATAACAAATGATTAACGTTATAATTCACTTCCACATCATTATTTTTGCAGTGATATTAGACTGCTCCCATGATACATTATGCTTCACTGAACAAACTATTAAATTTTTTCAGTTTGCTGATTTATGAAAGCTGGTCTTTAGAATTTTATTTGGAAATTCTTCGTAAATTACTTCTACTCATGATCATTTATGGAGGTTATGAACTCCCAGATAAATACTCTACTTGACACGTTCGACTGCCTGTGTATAATCGAACCTTAGTCCGAAAAGATCTGAGAGTCGTTGTCACATTAAAACTTAAAAGAAATGTGGGTGAGAAATTATTTTTTTGTTTAAATTTAATTTTTTCGTGAAACTTAGATAGAATAGCAAGAAGTAAATGATTGAAAATTGAAAAAAAAACAAAAAGTTAACATTTTTTCATATGAATTTGTTTTTAATGTGTTTGTCGAACATGATTTATGATTTATAATATATTCCTTCATGAGGGAGAATCTCCCAAGCTACCTGTGGTTAATATCTCAGAGCCGCCAAAGTTCGTGGGGACTGGGGTAAATTTTCAAACCTATGATTTCCCAAACATGCTTCTTGGGCGGAAGATCAGGGGATCTAGCCGGCCTAGGCAAAAGATTCACATGTATCGGCGTATCGCTTCAAATAAGTAACTAACTCTGGCAACATGAGAGCCGATTAAGGTAAGGGAGAACATATGGCTCCACTATTTTTTTAATGTAACGCAGCGCTGTCATGTCACCTAGAATAAAGACTAAAGGTGACCTACTTACATGTGGAATAGTACCGCATACCAAAGATTAAGGTCCCTAATCTTAGCCCCATACCATAACATACTACTCCGGTGTTCATGACGCTCAATTTCATACTGTTTAATCAGGGGTTTCTTAATTTTGTTGAGCCTGCAATTATTCTAACAAGTAAAGAGCTGGCGATATGATTACTTTGCGACCTCTAGTAGGCGCAATACGCTATATTCGTGACGTGACATATGTAATGCGGCGTTATTCACGACAGTGAACCACGCTTTCGTGAAATACACTTCTGTGTGAACGCATAGTCTCTAAACTTGCTTTCGTGAGGAATGCGTTCACACAGAAGTGTATTTCACGAAAGCGTGGTTCACTGTCGTGAATAACGCCTTGTGGGAACGCCGTATTAGGATATCGCAATAGAAGTTCGCGTGGATGTCTGGTTGTAACCTGTCGGCGATTTCGCCAGGGAGTCACAAAATGCGAATATCTTATTTTGGTCATATTTTTGAGATCTATAAGATGTCGCAGGAGTTCGCAAGGATGTCGGATTGTAACCTCTTGGCGATCTCACCAGGAAGTCTGTGTTTATTGGGAATCTATATTAGGCTGATAACATAATTTCTACTTTGATGACGGACAACAACAAAAAATTTGAGAAAACCCTGAGCAAGTGCTTTTGAGAGCTCGTTCATTTGTGAAGCAATAAGGCTATAACCTCGAAATTTAATATGAGATTGATACGAAATATATAAATGCAGAATCTCAGCACAATCGTAATTAAATTCTGGAAATTATTGAGAAATTGAAATATGTAAAAAAATAAATTGAAAAAATTAAATTCTATGGTTCTGATAATGTAATAATCTTGAAATTTCGCATGAATATTCAATATTTTAGTTTTCTTTCTCAAAATAAGTCTCATTCGAATAGGATATTCTGTTATAGAAACATAAAGATTCGTCTTTCAATATTCCAATTGAATTTTATATGGTTCACTATGGTCACACACAAAATTTTTCATGAAGATCCAGTATATCAATCTTTATTCACAGAAAAAATTTCATTGGAATCAGATATCCTGTTCTGGTATGGATATGGATAAAGATTCGTCTTTTCAATGTTCCAATTAAATTTTCTATGGTTCTTCGAACGCTATGCCCACAAAATTTTGGATGGAAATTTAGTATTTCGGTCTCCTTCCACAAAATAAATTTCACTCGAATCTTTTATGGAGAAATGAAGTTTCTTTTTTTCAATATTTCAATTAATTTTCTATGATTCTGTTCACACTATAACCACAAAATTATGCATGAGGCTTCTTATGGGCATCTTGCATTTGTCCGTAACATTTCATTTCGATTGGTTTCGTTATGTCTGGGATTTTGACGAACAAAAATTTTGAATGGCCATATTTTATGGAATACCCTGTACGATTTGGCTGGTTAAAGAACCTACCCGAGGCATTTTGGACCCGAACTCATACTGAAAATTTTAAGTCTTTAGGGCAATCCCTCCGAAAGTTATTGGCCGGACGGACGGGTCACGGACAGAATTGAATTTGACCAAGAATTCGTCATCAGGCAGTAAAACACCATCCTTTTAGGCCATTTTCGGCACAAAAGTACCCGTTTAAGTAGAACGAGCGCTCAAAAAAGGACCGATTGACTTTATTAATTCGTTGATATTGATGCCTTGCCCATATTTTGAGAAGGTGGAGGTTTTTTTTTCAGATCCACCAAAAATGTTGGTGAGTTGTTAAGTCTAAGGAATGTACTCATATTTTTGAATTTAATTAAAGATTTTGAGTTTTGACGGACACTTTGACAGACGCCTTGTACGATTAACGGACTGTCCGTCACAATGCCCCGGACATCTGGCTTAAACTATATACCTTTTGATCTGTTGTTTCACTCTGGCTTTCTTTCATTTTCTCATCAATTTACAATAAAGCAATCGAGAAATGGTCAGTAATAAGTACTTGATATGATATGAGCTGATGATGAAGGGTAGAATCCTCAAATACTGGTCGGGTGACACTATTTTTATTTATATGGATGTTCTTATAATGTTCAGAATATTCGCAGTCATAGAGCAGATCTACATTAACATCACCAGTTATTACATGATAGAAGCAGCTGTGTGAACTCCTCATTATTCTTTTAGATTTTTGTTTATGCCAACATTTCTAATGTTAGTTTTTCAAAAATTATATTTTGAAATTTTTGGATAAACTCTGCGAACTCGAATATCGCCGTTTGATTTCACCATTTATTCACAAAAAGTAGTAACCTAATGCTACTTTTGAGTTTTCATTCAATATATAAATATTTCAACGATTTAATTGATATTTAATAAAATTATTGAAAATCAGCAAGTTATTATCGCTTGAATACTGAAGCAATTTTATAGCAGTGCATTCAATTTCTTAGCACATACTCACAGTACTCACACCTTTGCCGCAACACTATTCTGATCTCAACGTTGAGATCGAGTTGACCGATAACGCATTGTTAACGACAAATTTCACAAGACATAAATCAGATGCCTCAAGGCGCACCATAAAGTTTTAAGAGGTTCTTACACACTTGCAATTGAGTGTGAATGAATTCAATAGAGAGATATTTATCGCGATCAATGAAAGAAATATGATATCCACGACTTGATTTTCTAGAGGTCTGGATGCATTTTGAGAATGTCTCACTTATAAATCTAGCTTTCTGAATTTCGTTTCCTTAATTTAAATTCTGATGTTAACGCATGTATAGTCCGTTCACGAAAGTTTGAGCGCATAGAAGGCGTTTGTTTATTTATCTGAAGTTGGTAGTATTTGCTGCCATAACGTAAAATAAAGTCAACGTTGCCGAATGTACCCGGCCTTGTCCGACGAGCTTGCGAGTTGTCAGATAACTCTATGCAATATTGACAACATTGAGTATCAATCTGGCAAGAAAAATAGCAACATAACCTAAAATTTCAATATACACAGTAGAATATGTCAAATTTCCATTCCCAACCGACGGCTAAACCTATCGTGAACGGACTATACAGAATATTTCATTCACTTTAGTTATTTTTCTATCTAGAGCGAAAAGTTGAATTTTTTCGAAAGAGATTTCCGTTGAAGTCGTTTACGTTTACGCTCAATATAAAAAAAATATGTTTTCTACAACTTTATAATGTGATGAAAAACAATCCATTTTTTCTAAGATAGTCATTTTACAAATGCATCAACTTAGTAACCTAGTTGCTATGTAAAATAATAATTGTAGGCCACGACAGAAATAAATCAGATCTGGGGGTGCTATTGCTAATTTTTGAAGGAAGTCAGGATGAAAATTTTCCAAAATGTTTTATCAATAATCAAGAACATACATCGATAGATGAGTTTATATTCACAGAAAAAACAATATTCAGTAACAGTCGAAACTGCCATACGAAGAGTGGTGGCATTTGGCGTCAGCGCCTTCTGAAAAACCATTCAATTTCTGATGAATATTATTCCTTGATTTCAATGACATACGTATCTTTGCCAAAGGATCCTTGAAATGGAGGAATCTTGTTCACTCTGAGATCTTTACGTGTAAGATAAGGTTAGTTAGGAAGTTACTTTCAACGTTCTGAATTGTTGTTCAAATTGAACAACTTCTATTTCGTTGAGATTTCAGTTTGTCCATATTTGGTTGAAGTATATTCGATACTTATATCATATTCCTGCATCAAAATTGAATAGAATACAGTCAGAAGGATCTTTTATGCGCAAGTTTTTATTGAAAAAGAATATTTCAAATTGAACTTATAACTTGTTATTGTTTCATTTCCTCCCATTCAGGAATTTTCCACTCAATATTTTCAAGTTGTTCCCTCTGTGAGTGTTATAGGTGGCACTTCATAACTTGAACATTTCAAGGTCCGTTTAGAATATGAACAGGAAAATATAAGAGTATAAATAAACATTATCAGAGCAATAATTCTCAAAATATTCGAATTTCCCAATATGAAACAATTTTCTGACCTGTAGAATTTTGCTAACCATAAAATTTGATTTTATCAATGACAACTAGGACAGCTAGGATATATATTGTTACAAAGAAATGACCGCCTGGAAACACGATAATCTACCTAATTTCGGAAGTTAACGTATTCTGAACTGAAATTTTCAAGGTTGAATTCCAGATTTCAACATCGAAATTTTTACCTACGCCACGAGGTGGGCATTGCATTTCACTGACTTCGCGAAGTGAGCATTTTTGTCGGTCTTTGGCCGATGCAAAAAACTCGGTTCGCGTAGTGGGAAAAGATAAATAAATTTCTTGAGTAAACCTTCTTCGGAGATTGAGAAAAATTATAATACTCACTTCACGAGGAGGGCAATCACTCTTACCCTCGTCACGTAGTGAGTGTTGTCAATTTTCGCAAACGCCGAATAACATATTTGAGCGCTCGTTCTACTTAAACACAAAATTTTGCATGCTGCTTATTTTGAGCATTTTGCTTGTGGTCGCAGAATATCTTTCGATTCATTTCATTTTGTCTGAAATATTGAGGAAAAAGATTTTGATTGGTCATATTTTATAGAAAACCCTGTACGATTTGGCTGGTTAACGAACTTAACCACGGACTTTGGTAACTGAACTCACCCAGAAAATCCCAAGTCTCTAGGACAATCTCTTCGAAAGTTATCGTGCTCACGGCCGGCTGGCTGGCCCCACGTATACAGAATAGAATTTGTCCACGAATGCGTCAACAGGGAATCGAACCCTATCGTTCGAGACCAAACAATATAGTACTCATTTAAGTAGAACGATCGATCAAAAATTAAACACACTGACTGTAAACATTTTTGTTTAACCAGTCTCGCCCTCCTCCGCTCCACTCATCAACAAGAGACCTTGTTTTGAATGCCTATGAATACTCTAGAAATTCCTTCATATTGTTACCTAGTTTCTTTTTCATCCAAAGAACCTCACGCGTTCATAACAGAATATATCAGTGAAAGTTATTGTTCTTTGTGATATATTTTATTTCCTTTCATTTTAATAGGTTGTTAAGCACGATTTCATTTGTTAGGAAATATTGACATGACAGATTTAGTGATTTCATAGAAGAGTACCTATAACAATTTGGATGATTTCATTATGTCTATCACTCGCATAATAAACGATGTCGTGAGAGCTGCGAGGCAATGTGCGGAAATTATTGAAATTGTTCGATAATAATATGGAAGGTAGCAGAGCTGTGCCGAGCACTGAAGAAAAGTGCTTCGAGCACAAAGCACTAAGCCCTATTGAAAAGTGCTCCGGAATCTCGAGCACTAAGCTCTTATTTTTTGAAGAATGCTCGCGATTACTAAGCACTTTTGGAAAGTAATTCGTTTACACGAGCACCGAGCACTAAGCACTTTTCAAAATCAAACTTAATATTTTCCATCCAAATATCTCTTGGTTTGGAATTTTGATTTTTTTTTAATGTTATCGTGTTTTGAACTGGACATATTTGAAATTGACAAAAGGTTTTTTTCAGTGAGTCATTCAATAGATATTTAATCAATTCAAAAGAATATACAGGGTGAATCCTGTTGAACTGTACATACTTCACACAGAGATAGAGGACACTTTGCTGGTTTCAAAAAGACCCCACATGAAAGGTCTCAAACGATTCGTTTGAATTATACAGGGTGATTTCCAGTTTTGGGTCATATTTTCAAAATGCTCTATTGGACGAACGAATAATCACAAATTCATCAAATTTGGTACGTAGGAGGACTATATCAATCTCCATACAGCTGAGTTAACAGATTATCAGTTTCCAGGACCGGACTCTATTTTTCTGATATTATCGGAATTTATGAAAAAAACACCCTGTAGATGAAAAAGTCAATAAACCTGTCATGACAGTTCAAACTACACTGAAAACTCTTCAATGAAGAGTAATAAAATCACGTGGCACACCTACAAATTTAGAGAAAAAAAATATTGAATATGCGTATTCGGAGATAAATTTTTTGGACGGCCTAATTAACATGGAAAACCATACCCAAATGTATCAAAAGTTGAAGACAGGAGAATATTATCAGTTTAAATCCTCTCGATATTCAAATATTCCAATATTCAGATAATTTTCGTCAGTTTCCAGGACCGGACTCTATTTTTCTGATATTATCGGAATTTATAAAGAAAATCACCCTGTAGATGAAAAAGTCAATAAACCTGTCATGGCAGTTCAAACTACACTAAATACTCTTCAATAAAGAGTAATAAAATCACGTGGCACACCTACAGATTCAGAGAAAAAAAATTGAATATGGGTACTCGGAGATGATTTTTTTTTTGTACGGCCTAATTAAAAAAAAAACATACCCAAATGTATCAAAAGTTGAATATTAATGGTTAAGATCTTCTACGCATTCAAGTATTCCAATATTCAGGGACGGGTTCCCATTTCACATTGGGTTTATCAATAGATGATAGGTCGAAAGATTCGCCCTGAATATGGAACACCCCAAAAAACTGTTACGGGAGACCGAACAACATTAAATAACCTACAAGAAATTTTCATGAAATCGCGAGACACACAAATAGATTTTAAAAAAAATTGAATAATCGTACTCAGAGATAATTTTTTTGGGCGGCTGAAGTTTAGTAGAAGAACTATACCGAAATGCATGAAAAGTCGAATATTATCAGGTTATATCCACTCCCCATGAAAGTATTCCATAATCCCTGGATTTCGGTATAGTTCTTCTACTAAACTTCAGCCGCCCAAAAAAATTATCCCTGAGTACGATTATTCAATTTTTTTTTAAATCTATTTGTGTGTCTCGCGATTTCATGAAAATTTCTTGTAGGTTATTTCATGTTGTTCGGTCTCCCGTAACAGTTTTTTGGGGTGTTCCATATTCAGGGCGAATCTTTCGACCTATCATCTATTGATAAACCCAATCTGAAATGGAAGTCCGTCCCTGAATATTGGAATACTTGAATGCGTAGAAGATCTTAACCATTAATATTCAACTTTTGATACATTTGGGTATGTTTTTTTTTGTGAATTAGGCCGTACAAAAAAAAATTATCTCCGAGTACCCATATTCAATTTTTTTTCTCCGAATCTGTAGGTGTGCCACGTGATTTTATTACTCTTTATTGAAGAGTATTTAGTGTAGTTTGAACTGCCATGACAGGTTTAGTGACTTTTTCATCTACAGGGTGATTTTCTTTATAAATTCCGATAATATCAGAAAAATAGAGTCCGGTCCTGGAAACTGACGAAAATTACCTGAATATTGGAATATTTGAATATCGAGAGGATTTAAACTGATAATATTCTCCTGTCTTCAACTTTTGATACATTTGGGTATGGTTTTCCATGTGAATTAGGCCGTCCAAAAAATTATCTCCGAGTACGCATATTCAATATTTTTTTTCTCTAAATTTGTAGGTGTGCCACGTGATTTTATTACTCTTCATTGAAGAGTTTTCAGTGTAGTTTGAACTGTCATGACAGGTTTATTGACTTTTTCATCTACAGGGTGTTTTTTTTCATAAATTCCGATAATATCAGAAAAATAGAGTCCGGTCCTGGAAACTGATAATCTGTTAACTCAGCTGTATGGAGATTGATATAGTCCTCCTACGTACCAAATTTGATGAATTTGTGATTATTCGTTCGTCCAATAGAACATTTTGAAAATATGACCCAAAACTGGAAATCACCCTGTATAATTCAAACGAATCGTTTGAGACTTTTCATGTGGGGTCTTTTTGAAACCAGCAAAGTGTCCTCTATCTCTGTGTGAAGTATGTACAGTTCAACAGGATTCACCCTGTATATCAGGTGTCCCAAGGTAAGTGGCCCAAGTCGAATTTTGGCGAGCTGTGGTTACATGTAACTATCTAACTATCACGTGATCATTTGACAGTTAATACAAGGATTTTCTGTCAAATGATCACGTGATAGTTAGATAGTTACATGTAACCACAGCTCGCCAAAATTCGACTCTATTAGATCAAATTGGCGTGTTGCGAAAATGACACTAGTTCGCTCAATATTTGAGATTTTAGTCAGAAATTTAGCAAGTCATTAGATATTGATTTTATCTATGTCACTGTTTTTGAATAATAGTTGTCAGTTATACAGGATGGACCAAAAATAATATATCAATAGATGCCATAATATTCCAATAGGCCACTCACCTTGGGACACCCGATAACTAGGTTATTTAAGAGAGCGACTTATGGTCAAGATATTTCAGTATAATAGTTCGAGATCATTAGTCGCTAGATTAATAACTGGGTTGATTACAAGATTTTTCCGACGACATCAATATGAATTGTATATAAATTCTTGATTGAAATAAACTCTTTTTCACAAGACATACAATTGACATAATAAAAATTTCTATATTTCTATGTTAATGTTGAGTTCTGACATTACTCTATCGCTTCTGAATGCTTCAGGTTCGTTTTTTCATGGAAATAGCACACTGAAACAGAATCAATTGAACATTAAAAGTGGTCATTTATATTCAATTTTGTACATATTGAAATCAACTTTTAGGTCGACGAAACAATTATTTTTGATAAATTCCGGATATAAAGACAGGTAACCATGACGACATACCAAAAAAAGTTATAGAGAAAGAGTGACGTCTTGTTAACAAATTAGATGGAAATGTTTCTTATGATTTTTTGAGCTCTATGATATTCATTCAGTTAACGAACTGTAACTAAAATATTCGCCAATAAATTACTTGAAATCATGATGAAAGATACCTGAATCGTATGTTGAAAAAAAGGTCCCATTGCTCCATAGATTTTTCCTGACGAAATCATCATAATAATCTGTTTTTCTTGCAAAATAATAAAAACGTAAAAAAACCACAAAGCCCATAACATACAGCGAGGTTGCTTTTTTAACACCAGTGTTCGTAATGCAAGAAAAAATGAACAAATTTTTAATCTATAGAAGTGAACCGGGAAAAATATTTTAGTTCTTTGTCTATTTGAAGCAAGCGAAAGTCTGTCATTTCCATATTCCAACAAGTCTTTGAAGGGCTTAGTGCTTGGTAATTCCTGAAAGTGCTTGGGAGTACTTTGATGCTCGGGAGCACTTTTTCGAATTACTAAGCACTAAGCCCTTTCGAAAAATTCGCGGAGCACCAAGCACTAAGCACTGGTTCAATCAAGTGCTCGCGAGCACAGTGCTTACGAGCACAAAAGTGCTTCGAGTGCTTTCACGAGCACTAAGCACAAGGCTTTGGCACAGCTCTGGAAGGTAGGTACCTGCATTGTGTGTTCTTTCTGCAGAGTCACATTATTGAATAAAATTGGAAAATATGTTGTGGTATACAGGTTATTTCATAATGACGTGATCAAACGCCAATGGGAGATTTTCAGCTTATTAAAAATTAGTTCGTATAGAAAAAGTTGGAAAAAAAGAGTTTTTTAATGTTTCAAAATTAACTATTGCTAATGAATTAGAATTTGAAATAAGCTAGCTAAGCCCATTCAAAATGCTCTGTGGATATTGGCAAAATTTTGTAAATTTTAAATCAGATATTTTGGTGTGTTTGTGGATTTTCGCCCTCTTTTCTTTACGAGGTACCTAGCTTTTTTGTTCGTTGAATAGAACGAATGAAATACCTTGAAAGTTTTCAACGAATTTTATGTCCTGCTTAATCTTGATGTATCTAACGTCCTCAAGAATAAATGACAGGTTTACGTTATAAGTTTTTTATTGCATACTTTCCTGACAAGAAATTTTTATACTTTTCTGAATTTTCACAGCGCCTTTTGAATGGGTTCAGCTTATACAAATCAATAGCAATATTCAATTTTGAAATCTTGAAAAACAAATTTCGAACTGAAAAATTCAAATTTTACCCTGACTTGAAAATTTCAATGTTCTCTAAATTTTTTCCAAGCATATTGAAAGTGTTCAGCTACAGACTTCTTAAGTTCTCTATAGAAGCTTGTAGTTCGGCGTATACCAAATTCCAATTCAATGACAATAGCCAATATTGAAATGAAAAAAAATTTCAGACCTTAGACATCCCGTATCTCGATATCTAAGCTTTTTCGAATCCAAGTTTTGACATTGAAATAAACAGGGTTTTCCATTTACAGAATACCAATTTTTTGCCCAACCCTGAAGGGGGTGCTATAAATAAAATTACATAACATCCTAAAAAGTGAACATTTTCGTTTTCGTCCTGTATTTCAGGAACAAAGATGGATGGCATATTTCTGTTTGTGGCTTTGAAAGTTCAACAAAAAGGTGATATAGGGTCGCAAAAACCGCATGGTCCTTTATTCAATAATAGCTGAGATCAGTTTCAACCAAAATGGCATGCAATATTATTACACGTTGCAAAGATTAAACCTACTTTTTGTTTTAGCTTAATTACTTATATTTCATTTTGAATGTTTTCTTTGATGGTCATATTTTTCCTATTTAATCATCAGTTCATTCTCACAGTTAATTCGATAGAGAAGCAGAATATTCCATCATGGCAGCATTTATTAACAAGTTACCCACACTATGAAGAATTTTCTTTAAATACAGAGATCCATTGTCGTGATTCTTGAATGCAATTTAAGCTTAAATTATGGGTACAAACATCTGGTCTATGGGTATAGACAGAAGATACTTGAGCATCTTCTGCTCTTGATACAAATTGGATAGGAACTAAATATCGTAACGTGTCGATCTTTGAGTGGCCATTATTTACGAACCACGCCGTATATTTTTATGAGTTTTGGTACGAACATTATTATATACCACTACTACACAAGCGATCTGACTATCTGTCACTTTGGCAATAGAGTTCGTGTGGTGTATTGCTCACATTGTTTTAATTATTAATCATAATATCAAAACATGTTATCATAACACACCGCTACTTCGATGGAAGACAATTGATTTCATTCCATTCCCAGTCCAACTGTACCATAGATAAGTAAATAAAGAGCAAAGAAGGTGGTTCGTTCCTTACTGAATAATCCCCTTTATTGCAAACACCCTCGATACATCACATGGCGATCCTGCCATGTATTTTTCTCATTTGGATCTTAGTCAAGGCTATTTTCAAGTTGAGCTCACGCCCGAAAGTAGGCAATATACAGCATTCACAACGAATAAAGGTCAGTATCAAATGAAACGTCTTCCAATGGGATTAAAATCATCTCCGAGAATATTTTCACGTTTAATATCAGTTGCAATGTCAGGTCTCAATTATGAACAATGTTTTATATATCTAGACGACATAATTGTATTTGGTAGAAATCTACAAGACCATAACAAAAATTTAATCAAAATTTTCAGCCGACTCCGTGAAGTAAATTTAAAATTAAATCCGGCTAAGTGTCAATTTTTACAGAAAGAATTAATTTATTTAGGTCATCTTATATCAGCAGAAGGTATTTCACCTGACCCAGAAAAGTGTATAGTTTTACAACAATATCCTACGCCGAAAAATGCTGACGACGTAAAAAGATTCGTTGCATTCGCGAATTATTATAGGAAATACATACCGAAATTTGCTGAAATAACGTTTCCATTGAATAGGTTGTGTCGTAAGAGAGTTGAATTTATTTGGACTCCAGAATGTCAACATTCATTCGAATGTTTAAAATTTGCATTGTCAAATCCACCCATTCTTGATTTTCCGAATTTTTCAGAAGAAAATGAGTTTATTCTTCAAACCGACGCTTCAGGTTTTGCTATCGGTGGAGTATTATCAAATAAAAATAATAAACCCGTGGCATATGCAAGTAGAAGTTTGAATAAAGCGGAACTAAACTATTCCACTATTGAAAAAGAACTTCTTGCCATAAAATGGTGTATTAGTCACTTTCATCCATATCTTTTCGGTAGAAATTTCAAAATAAAAACAGACCATCGTCCTTTAATTTTCCTTTTCAATCATTCAAATCCATCTAGTCGTTTGACAAAATTTCGTTTGTGTTTGGAAGAGTATGATTTTCATATTGAATATATAAAAGGAAGTGAAAATGTTACAGCAGATGCATTGTCTCGAGTAATTGTTACATCGAAAGAATTGAAAGGAATGAGTCAAAGTTTAATTGCAGTCATGACACGAGCGCAAAGACTGAATGATAGAGTGAATGAGAACGGTTTGCAAGCAAGTGATACGACAAAACGGCCTGATCAACCGAAAGTTGTAGAACTTCTTAAAAAACCGAAAGAATGTGTTGAGCTTAATTTTGTGTCAAATGTTCATAAGGATTCATACAAAGAAAAAGAAATTTATTCAATATCAGATTCGCTATATTATGTTCCAAGTAAGTCGACTATTTTATGTGAACCAATTTCTCGATCGACATTCACGCTAGACGTACTGTTGAGAGATTTGGAATTATTTTGTGAAATGGAGAATATTGAAGAAATATGTATTATGAAAAATGAAAATAATGTACAATCGATTGAAAATTTTATTAGAGGAATAAAAGAAAACTCCAATTGGACCGGTCCCCGAATATGTATTATTAATGGAGTTAAAAGAATCGAAAATAGCGATACGAAAAAACTGATATTGAATGACTTTCATCTATTACCAACAGGCGGACATGCAGGTATACGCAGAATGTTGAATAATGTCAAAAAGTATTATTTCTGGCCAGGAATTTCGAAAGATGTATCTGTATTTGTAAGGAGATGCGTTAGTTGTCAAAAACACAAGTACAGTAAACATACTAAAGAACCAATGGTGATAACATCCACATCTACTTCACCTTTTGAGAAAATTTTCTTAGATATAGTTGGACCTATCGAAAAAGATGAAAATGAATTTTCATACATTTTGACCTTGCAATGTGAACTCTCAAAATTTGTAGAAGCATATCCTATTAGATCCAAGGATACTATCACCATAGCACGAACTTTTGTTGACAATTTCATATTGAGATATGGTGTCCCTAAAGAGATAGCCACAGATAGAGGCTCGGAATTCATATCCTCTACAATAGCTGAAGTTTGTAAATTGTTGAAAATTAATCATTTGCAGTCAACGGCATATCATCATGAGAGTATTGGTGCATTAGAAAATTCTCACAAAGTACTAGGCTCATATTTGAGAACCCAAACACAAAATCATTACAAATCTTGGAGTTTTTGGGTTCCCTATTGGTGTTTCACGTACAATACAACAGTTCACACAGAAACCCAATATACACCTTTTGAGCTAGTATTTGGGAGAATTTGTAATTTACCCAGTAATTTGATAAATAATGTAGATCCTCTTTATAATTTTGAAAGTTATCCATTAGAAATGAAGTATAGGTTGCAAAGAGCTCACGAAGATGCTAGAAATAATCTTTTGAAAGGTAAAACAAAACGAAAATGTATTTATGATAGGAACATTAATCCTGTAACTTACAATAAAAATGACTATTTGCTCGTTAAAAGTGAAGTGAATACGAAGTTAGACAACATATATGAAGGACCTTATTTAGTGATTAGTGAAGAGACTCCGAATGTGAGAATTTTAAAAAACGGAAAGGAAAGTGTAGTACACAAAAACAGGACAAAACCTTTTTACCCCCCTTAATTAACTGAAAAAAAGTGTAATGCTATTAGGATCCTAATATTATGTATGTACCTATAATTAGTTATGAATTTGATGATTGCTCTAGGTAGAATAAGTTTTTTATCTGGAAAGGTTTAACTATTTGTGGGAATGGATATGTATTTTGTATAGAATGAAAGAATTATTCTTTCTACAGAAATGAAAATTCTTTCAGTCTCCCGTAGGAGATGTGGTGTATTGCTCACATTGTTTTAATTATTAATCATAATATCAAAACATGTTATCATAACACACCGCTACTTCGATGGAAGACAATTGATTTCATTCCATTCCCAGTCCAACTGTACCATAGATAAGTAAATAAAGAGCAAAGAAGGTGGTTCGTTCCTTACTGAATAATCCCCTTTATTGCAAACACCCTCGATACATCACATTCGGATTAACAAAAATTTTCATATGTCTTTGCATCTCGAAAACAGCACTCTGTACTTTCGAAATACGATTTGATGTTTGCTGCACAAAAAATTGAAGCGTAATTTTCATTTTCGCTCATGTTCTTTATCTACTATCTTTTAATCTTATCATTTTACGTTTATTCATTTTGGAAATAAAAAAAGGATGATTATCTACTTTGGGTGGTCATAACGTATTAACCAACCGGAATATTTTCATGATATCTGGCACACACATTCTTGTATTTCTACACCGGCAACCCAATTTTGAGTTGTTGAAAAAATCCAGGTCCAGATTCACAAAATTTTTAAATGCATAAGACTGTTTGACAAACATCCTGTATAAATTTCAAAATATAATGATTGGAAATGGCCCTGAAATAGAAGTAAATTTAATTCTTTTCATTATTCCGCATTTTATGTGTCTACTGTTTTTCCAATTTTGAATTTCAGGTTTATCGCATTTAGTGAATTAAATATGTGTATCTTTTGACGGTTTCAACTAGAAACATGACAAAAAATATGCATTATCTGCATTGATTGTTATCTTTAATTCAGTTCAAAAGTCTAGACTCGGATTTAGAAATATTAAAAAATAAATACATAGTTTGCGTCAATTCTTATGGTATCTCGAATACCTATTATAACAGATTCTGGAAGTTCTGAATTAACAGATGTTCTTTAAACCCAATAATATATTGAGATTTTCCGAATCCGGACCCGGATTTTACACACTACTTTAGGCTCCTGAAAGTAAGACCATGAGTATTCAATTAATATGGCATATATTCTTTGATTCCATGTTGTTAAGAGGAAATTAGTAATTATCCGAATGTCTGATATTTCGAATTCAACTCAAGTAAGCTAGTTGATGAAAAATATGCCAGAAAATGAAATATACACCGTTGGTTTCAGTTTTTGGTGGTGTTCGCAAATACCAAAGTATATCTTAAAAATCTAATTATGCAGGATGTTTTTGGAATATTTTTAAGCATCACCTATTTTGTTGATTCGGATCTGGATTTTGTCAGTGATTGAAACATAGGTCGCTGTTGAAAAAAAAATACTAGAATATGTGTACCAAATTTCATGAAAATATTCCGGGTAATTAGTAGGTTATGACCAAACAAAGTAGAAAATCATCTATTTTTTATTGTCAAAATAAATAAACCTGAAATGTGAAATTGAAAAGATTCGTAGACAAAGAACATGAGCGAAAATGAAGTTCATTGTTCACTTTTATTTGTTGTTTCAAAACATCAAATCGTATTTCGTAAATTCGATAATATCTACAGGCTGTTGTTTTCGGGATGCAAAGCCATATGAAAATTGTTAATTCGGACCTGGATTTCCAAGTGACAGATAGTCAGGTCGCTTGTATGGAAGTAGTATAATGTTTGTTCAAAAATCATAAAAATATACGGCGTGGTTCGTAAGTTATGGTCACTCAAAGACATCCACACGTTACGATATTTAGTTCCTATCCAATTTGTATCAAGAGCAGAAGATGGCCACTCAAAGAAATCGACCAAATTGATAAAACAGCCTGTATCTCCGTAGCGAAACATGTTAGACCCAAAAATATAGTATATTTATGCTTTATTTATCCATCACTTTTTTCGATTCCCAATGAAACACCATGTATACCTACATATTTTATGTCGGGAAGGTAGGAATATTGAATATACTATGAATCAATAGGAATGAGGAGAGTTATTTTTCGAAATAATATTTCAAATTGATGACTTTTTCCATTATGTTACCTACAGTCATCTAAAAAAATCTAGAGTTTCAAAACAATTTCAATACTTATTCAATAGCGAAAACAACAACGATTCACGAAACTTAGTAAAGATGAAGATATAATGTAACATAAAAGCAAATAGAACCATCACTATATCAATCACTATATTCATCAAATATTATATTTTATAACAGTGAACATTTTTTTATTGATAAATAATGATAAAAATGTTGATATTCTCCAAAAGTTATTTTCAACTGAATAGTTAAATATGAGGCAGCCTTTCGTATTATATTTTCACTGTTTTTCAATGTATAGTTGAAAGTTGTTGTTAATCTACTTCCAAGACAGCACAGAGATCATCTGCAGCAGTGGTTCTGGTTGCAAGGCCGTAGCGAAGGGAGATACGAAGGGGTCCGGGCCCCCCCGAAATTTTTCAGAAGTACAGGATTAGAACATTTTTTCTTAAAAAATTGTCATATTGTCATTCGGTGGACCCCCCTACCCCGAAATTTTTTCTGGCTACGGCCTTGTCTGGTTGTATGTTACTTGAAACTAAGAATTTTACCAGTAAATAATGAATCCTTGTAGAGAGTTTGAAATAAAGTCGGACCAGATCATTGGACAAAAATGAAAAAAAAGACTTGAAGCAAAAGACCTACCTATCAGTAGAATCAATTAGGTGGGCAATTCACTTGCGTGATCTTATTAAGTTATTTAACAAGAAGCATTCATAATCAAATTAACAATGAAAGCGGAGAATAATACTAATTGATTTAAAATCAACCAATATTAAACACACACTTCGGAACTAATCCTGTCAACGCACAAAGCACAGAGCATCAATAGATATGTATTTCGCCCTATTTGGGGCTTTTCAGTATGGAGGAGCTCCGTCTGAAAGGCATTCTAGGTTCCCTTATTTGAAGAAATGTCGCCTAGCTCTGAGAATAACAGAACCAAAACGCCATCTCTTGGGATTCTTACGAACACCTACCTCCGATGCATGAACTCTGAACGAAGTTGTAACGGTTCAATAGACTGCGAATAATTTTTCCTCTGCCAAGTCGACGCGACGCCACTGATCCCCGATGTCATAAATCGATCGATATTGATTCTGAAGTTTCCGGCGAAGAATGCCGATCGAGGATTGTCCTTCAATGTGGCATTTTCGGTTTCAGCCGCAGAAGATGACTTTTTATTTTGACTACGCTGATAAAACAGGTGGAAACTGAGTTTGAATGTTTTTTGGTGGCTTTATTCTGGTTGAGTATTTTCAATCTTTCTTAAACATTTCTTTAATAATTTGAATAAGTAATTCTTATTGATAATTATTATATTACTTTTTGGAAAATTTAATATTTTCTTGCCTTTCTGTTGCACACCGTCAGTGTGTCACGTTTCTCTTCTTTTTTTCTTTGTTTGAGAGCCGCCAGGAAGTATATATTCTCTTTCTCACTGTTTGATATTGAAGATATTTTCGTTGAAACAATTTAGTTTCATTCTTATAATAGATCTTTCGGATCATATGTACCATTTTTTTAAACCCACACTTCGGAACTAATCCCGTCAACGCACAAAGAACATAGTTTCCACTTCATCGACTGAAGGATATGTCCACATAGTTGGACTACCACGAGTTTGTATGAAAAACGGATAAACATCTCGCACTTCGTTCAAAGTTCATGCATCGGAGGTAGGTGTTCGTAAGGATCCCAATAGATGGCGCTCTGGTTCTGTTATTCTCAGAGCTAGGCGACATTTTTTCAAATAAGGAAACCTAGAATGCCTTTCAGACGGAGCTGCTCCATACTGAAGAGCCCCAAATAGGGCGAAATAGCTATCTATGGATGCTCTGTTTGATATTACCACTATGCAGGTTTTTTGTTCGTTGGCGGGATTAGTTCCGAAGTGTGGGTTTAATATTGGTTGATTTTAAATCGATTAATATTATTCTCCGCTTTCATTGTTTATATTATGACCTCGTTACTCTTAAACGTATGAATTTTCATTTAATCAAATTAACCCAATTCAGACTACAGACCAGCTCACCGTGCGTTGTTGAGAAATGTTACTCCCAGAACTATGTCAATGAATGACTAAATTGTTTCAAGGCACAGACTTGTCAGTAGGTACCTATATTATTGCCATTCTTGCCAAATTTATTGCCCTTTCCGAATATGTGGTCAAATTTGATGAGACTACAAGGAAAACTGTATAATGATATTTTAGAGGAAAAACTCGAAATATTTCGTGAAATCAAGAAACGTTAAATTGAAGAATAACCGTCAACATTTCGACCATGTGTTACAGACATTTTTTGTTGCAAATCACTTGTATAATCACCCCTCGAAGTTTGTCCGCTTCAAAAGTATACACGCTGTATATATGATCCTGATATAAATGAAATGAAAATAATCGAATAGTTATTTGAATGTTCGAAGTAAACTGAAATTTGAATGATTGCTTCCTCAATATTCAAAAAAGTTATGTATATAAATGTTTTACATGGAATTATCCGTTTAATCATCACTGTATGATCAATAAATGAAAAATTCCGAACAATTACGGATAATTAAGCTAAAAGTATTTTCTTCAGGTGTCTTCAGTATAAGCGAAATATCTATTACTTTTCGAGTAACAGCAAGTAAGAAGAGATGACCAAGAAGACAATTGAACCGGTCCTGGTAGTATCAGACAGCGCAGATATCCTGAGTCATGAGGACATATTATTCGCAAAAATCTCTAGTCATATTCTATCCGTATAACCTAGAATTTTTCCCGCGAAGAAAGTCGTATGAGAACGGAAATCGATTATACCATATCTTACCCATTGTTGGCTGTTATGGGCACGAGAGGAAGGAAGGCCCCACACGCTAGAAACGACATCCAGGTGGTATTATGGATGGTGGTACCGTTAGATAGATGAAATGTGGTGCATGCATCGGTGTGCGAACACAGATAAACCAGGATGGCTTCAAAATAGGAAATACAATAGGTGAAAGTTGATGCGGTGGATCGTTATTTCTGGAGACATTCGTAAAAAGTTTTCTCATACTTAATATGGTTTCCAGGCTATGCATTTTTTCTCTATCGATACTCAATTCATAGAGTTTTTGGATGAATTACGTTTTTATGAATCCAGGTTACATTACCACAAACCAATTGATATATCGCAAGCGACATTATACAAAATGAAATGCTGAGTTCGTGAAAGGAAAGAATTATTCAAATTTGAACATATCTGAAACACCGACGGAAAGGATATCAAGCCTAACTTTATGATATGAATAAATATAATAATAATAATAATTCATTCACAAAAAAATCTTCACATTAAAATGCAATACACAATCATAAAAACAAGTGAAAAAATTTTCAATTAGGATGATTGTTCATGGATGGTGGAGAACAGTGCATAGATTCTTATTAGGAAAGGATAGGAGACCCTATAAGGGTACCCTATAATAAGTGGAGCAAAATGCATTTTTCGTTTTACCGAAAGAAAGGAATCTAAAGTGGGTCAAAAATTATATGATTTGCAAATTTTTTCGTAGTCCTCAGATGAATAGGCATTTTATTCATTTTGTGATAATATTGTTTGTCTTTTTCTATTTGCTCGAAAACAGTATTGCTCCTCATTTTCACGGTGAATTTTTCTTTTATCATTACTGAGAGTTCATTCATCTATGAACTGAGCCAACAGAAAACAATGTAACCGATACATCATAATCGTAATAGATCCAAACTTTCGTCTAAACGCATACTGGTGATAATAATAATACACAAGTTCTGGACGAATTCATCATTGAACCGGATCGTTAAATGGGGTATTGTAGAATGAACAATTCATTATTAGGTATAAGAAGGTTCGAAACGATAGCATATAGTACCTGTAATATGTGCCACTTTCCTAGACATAATAAAGCAGCCAACAATTTATCAAACCTATTTCGAATTTTTCGATACCTCCAAGCAAGTAATGATTTTCCCCATACCACTAGATCAAAACATGATAACACGTTATTAATGCTCGCTGTCTGACACTAAAGAGAAATTTCACCCATTTTTCGAGCCTAAGATTCGCGTTAATAATTGAAATTTCTTGAGTACGAAGGTTCTTATCGTAATATTGGCTATTAATATGGACCCTGAGCGTAGGTACCATCATTATGGTAGTTATTGATGATCATAATTTGTATCTGTTCTATCAATGAATATTACCAATTATGTCCAGTTGGTTTCGCTATCTCCTTGCCTACATCCTTGTCGTGAGTTTTATGAAAGGGTGGATCAGAACACCTCGGCTTTCATGTTGAAGCATGAGATGGCAGGTGATAACATCCTCTCACACTCTTATTTATTCTCGTATCAAGTAATTTGAAAATATCTTGTTGTAGGTTGCAATTCATAATTTCTGATAAACATTTTCATTTCATTAATACTCAAGGTGTAAAGATTCATAGAATATTTGGTGTGAAGACAACCTTCTCTACGAAGAATTCATTGAAAAAAAACTTTCAAGAAAATTTTATTTTCTTTAAATCCTCATGATATCTGAATTGGCTCATACTAAAAGCATCTTGATATATGCATAATAGCAAGGATGGATATAGCTTTTTTCATAGGGGGTAGTAATGATTCAAGATCGATAGATCAGGTTCAAAACTTGAAAAAAATGTAATCAAAATATTTAGGAGGAATAATATAATAAGAAAAAATAGAAGTAAAATAATATTAGTAAAAAAAACAAACAAATTAAAATATATGCGCCACGTTGCGTAACTTTTTTTTAGGTTTTCGATATTCATGGGGGGGATAATTAACCCTCTTTAATCTTTAAATCAATGGAACTATCACCAATTTAAATGATCAATATTAAATTGTGACCGATTTGTTATTATTTTTTCCATTCAAAGTAATATTTTCACAAAAGACATTACTCTGTTATCAACTATTTTATTACGCTTTGGATGAGAATTATACTTCAGAAACTATCAGAAATCAGAAAGAAACATTTGCTTTCTTCCATCGAATGTTTTTTCGATTGGAAAAACCTGAATAATTTTCTCGTTAACAATTTGAACGGTTGAATTCTTCACAACCAGTCACACACGATGACCAATCGACAAATTTGGGTCCATTATTAACTCAATATAGATATTCTACCCCTGTAACCGTCGTGAAAATTTCCGTTCGAGAATTTGTGCACAGAATTAATTTTAAATAAATAAACATTCATATTGAAGCGAGGGCCAGAAATTACCAGTAAAGGATGAGAAGATTATGGCGGATGCGAAGGCATTGTTCAATACAAAAAGAATAATGAGGAACATCAATAAAACCTCAAGCAGTCGTCTGATTGTTCCATGACTGACTGACACTGTTGGCAAATCTAAGCTTCACATCGACCCGTTGGTTTCCAGACTTTCGAAGTCAGCATACATGATTGGGAGAATAATGGAGCTAACTATCCAAACCAACGAAAATAACTTAATTCGCACACTTCCCTGAATATATAAGAATATGTAAAAATCACAAAAAAGCAGGAATAAAAAAAGATGAGATTATAAGATTTTGAATGTATTGGCTCCATTTTGAAATCAGTTGTTCTCGATCAATTCTAGTATCTAGTGATCAATAGTTTTTCTTTCGTTTGATTTTTTACACTCGATCGCTATGCAACGCGAAACACGCAATTTGACCCAAGGGGAATGTGCCCAAGCGGTAGTTTTGCGAGAAAAAGGGTGGACATACACAAGTCATTAAGAGTAGTTGGATGATTTTCTGAACTCCTCAGCCTTCTATTGAGGTTGTCCGAAACCTGCCCAATCGGATTGAGATCTGGACTTCTTGCTGGCCATTCCATTCGAGAGACTTCAACCTCTTCAAGGTACTCCTAGCTGAACGATGCGCGCACGATGGGGTCTGGCATTATCGTCCATAGTAATGAAATTTTCACCACTGTATGGGGCAAATGGCACTACATGCTCTTCAAGAATGTTCCTTTTATACCCATCAGCATTCATAGCTCCATTATCAACGACCACTAGGTCTGTGCGAGCAGTCAAAGATATTCCACCTCATACCATAATCGATCCACCCCCGAAATCAGTAGAATTCAGGAAATTGCACTGAGCATATCTTTCATGTGGACGTTTGTATACAAGAAAACGTCGATCACAATGGTAGAGGCAGAATCTCGACTCATCTGTGAAGAGAACTCTTTCCCAATCAGCCTCTTCCCAATGGATATGCTCTCTCGCAAAATCCAAACGCGCCCTTCGATAAGCTGGGGTAAGAGCTGGGCCTCTTGTCACGACACGAGGCCTTAAATCACCTTCTCTGAGGCGATTTCTCATTGTCTGAGTGCTAATTTGCACCCCGGGAGTTTGCTCAAGCTGATTTTGAAGGAGGTGAGCGGTTACAAACCGTTGTCACAACGAAGAAACTCTCAAGTAACGTTCTTGAATGGCAGTTTTTACACGTGGTCTACCCTGTCCTGGTCTTCGGATATTCATTCCTGTCTCCCTGAATCGCTGCAACATTCTGGACACATTTGTATGGGAAACTCCAAACCTTTCTGCAATTCTTGTGTATGTCCACCCTTCTTCTCGCCAAACTACCGCTTAAGCACATTCCTCTTGGGTCAAATTGCGTGTCACGCGTTGCATAGCGATCGAGTGTAGAAAATCAAACGAAAGAAAAACTATTGATCACTAGAATTGATCGAGAACAACTGATTGCAGAATGGAGCCAATACATTCAAAATCTGATAATATCATCTTTTTTTAATCTTGCTGGGAAAAACATCTGTATTGAAGAAAAACGTTGAAAGTGGATAACATAATATGTATGCATAATTCTGATAAAAATAATTATCATTGAGAACACCTTCAGTTGTAGAATGAATTTGAGATTTCCATAATGTGCGTTAATTTTTTTGCGCAGTGTATAAGTTGTCAAAAGTTTGTTGATATTTTTTATGATAACATATGCATGCATAATTCTGATAAAAATAATTATCATTGAGAACACTTTCAGTTGTAGAATGAATTTGAGATTTCCATAATGTGCGTTAATTTTTTTGCGCAGTGTATAAATTGTCAAAAGTTTGTTGATATTTTTTATCGCAAATTGCAATATTTAATAATTTTGAGAGTGTTTTTTCACGGTTGCCGAAAAAATAGTATAGGCAACACGTCCCGAAATAGTTTTTTTGAACTACCAGCCGTCCAGAAAAATCCTACTTGGACTTGTTACGTAAATTACTATTTTCGGCAACCGGCCGGGAAGTAAATATGATTTCAATGCAGTTGATCACCCAATAGCAACGAAATAACAGCTGGCAGTTCATATAAAATTAGTGGAAAAAAGTTGGCGAGTTTTGTATCACAATTCGCAATAATTCATAAATTCGATGGTTGTTCTTCACGGTTGACGAAAAAATAGTGAACGCTACACGTCCAAGCCATTTTGTCTACTCGTCCAAAAAAAACCTATTTTCCTGTTACGTAAATTATCATTTTGCCGCATATATCTCGTTTTCGTAGCATAAGTGAGAAACATGGTGTTCACGTCATTTTTGAGCAAGATTTTAATGAATGTGATCAGTAATGTATAACACTGTTAATGTAACGGTTTTCGGTCAAATCTGAGTGTTTTTAGATCCTTGATTCAGAAAAGTTGTTGAACTCCGAAAGAAACTTTGAAAAATGGCGGAAATCTGCAAGGCTCCTAATTTTTTTTCGTCAAATTGAATTTTATTCTCTGAAATTAAATTTTTTCATAAATCGAACACAACTTTTTCTTACATGTCTATAGCGATAACGAAAATTTCACCTGAAATGGATTAAATTTTATACAATTTTACTCCTCTTCATACCTATCACGTCTCGTTCAGACCTCTTAAATAATTGAAAAAAAAAAAGATTGTTTGGGTTATTAGAGTCAAAATCATTGAATAATTGGTATGTATTTAATTCAGTGAAGTTTAAATAACCAGTAAAATTTCATGAACTTCGAACTCAATTCCTTATTTAATACCACTGATTTTATATGAATTTCTAACATCTAGCATGTTTGGACATACCAATAATTCAATAATTTTGACTCTTAGAACCAAAAAAATATTTTTTTTTCAATTATTTCAGAGGTCTGAACGAGACATTTGAATGGCTATTGTAAAGAAAACGTTGTATATTTTACGACACTGTAATTGTCGATTGTGAAAAATTTCATCCATTTCGGTTAATTTTTTTCATCGCTGTAGACATGTAAAAAAAGTTGTGTTCGATTTAAAAAAAAAATTTCACAGAAATTCTGTGAAAACTGTGTTAATTCAAAAAATTAAATTTAATTTGACAACCAAAAAAAAATTAGGAGCATTGCAGGTTTTTTGGCATTTTATATATTTTTTTCGAAGTTCATTAACTTTTCTGAATCAAGGACCCAAAAACACTGAAATTAGACAAAAAACCGTTAGGTATTTTAAGTGTTATACATAACTAACCACACTCATTAAAATCTTGTAAAACAATGACGTTAAACACCCTGTATGTCCAGTTTATGATGAAACACCCTGTATGTTGAATATGGATTTCTGTGATATACTTATACGAGTATGTTATATTTTATTGACTCCTTGTGTGAATTTGATAGGTCTGAAACTCATTTTTATGTGGATAAGTGAATTAACTGTCCCTTCACAAATTTTTGTAATAATGCCTATAGTCCTTTCACGAAAGGTTGAGCTCATAGTAGGCGTTTCTTTATTTATCTTAAGTTGGCAGTATTTACTGTCATAAAGTAAAACAAAGTCAACGTTGCCGAATGTACTCGGCCTCGTCCGACGAGCTTGCGTGTTATCAGAGAACTCTATGCAATATTGACAACATTGTGTATCAATCTGACAAGAAAATAAAGAACATAACCTAAAATTTCAATATACACAGTGGAATATGCCAAATTTCCATGGCCAACCTTTCGTGAACGGAGTATACCAATATTTCTCAATACAGAAATCACGATATTCATTCTTGGTTATTTTGTACGGTACAGTGATGAATTGTTTCATATAAGTATAACATTCACGAAAATTTATATTCAATTTAATTTCGAATCACTATTTTCAGGAAATATCTAATATACAGGGTGTCCCATTACTCGACGTCAACCCGGAACCGGGTGAAAAGGCAAGTAATGCTGGTTGTCAGAAAAATATAAAAAAAAATCTAAGTTGCATGATTCTAAAATACTGGGCATTTGAAAAAACACGCAAAATTCCACACCCTGTGACAGTCTTTTCGCTCCTGTTGCCACAAATATCAACTTTTTCCAACTTTTTTCTTTGCTGTGTAGCCTTGAATAATGCTTGTCTAAACTGTAATCAAAATTTTGATACCAGCTGCTCTAGGTTTCATAAAAATAGGGCTTACTTCTCAGAAAAAAAAATTCGAAATAAACAATTGCCTAGTTTCAACTGACTGTATTGAAAAAAAAATGTACTACGTAGGTTTGGCATGTTTTTTCAAAAGTTGGCGCATTTAGTGAGGATTCCAAAATGGTATAATACTTGTTTAATTATAGCTGTCGTAGTTCAAATTTATTTTCGATTGCCTTTGAATACACTTTTTCGTTAACTGCTTCCCAGTAATAGAGTCCAATGGATTCAAGTCCGGTGAACGGACCGGCCACAAGATTGGACCAGAAAGTCCGATCCATCTTCCGGGAAAAAATGTTATCAGAAAAAAAAATTTCCAGAGAAAATAATTTTTCCAGAAAAAATTTTTCCTGAGAAATTTTTCTGAAATTTTTCTTTTCTGGTAACATTTTTTCCTGGAAGATGGTTCGGACGTTCTGGTCCAATCTCGTGGCCGGCCCGTTCACCGGACTTGAACCCATTGGATTCTATTACTGGGAAGCAGTTAACGAAAAAGTGTATTCAAAGGCAATCGAAAATAAATTTGAACTACGGCAGCTACAATTAAACAAGTATTATACCATTTTGGAATCCTGACTAAATGCGCCAACTTTTGAAAAAACATGCCAAACCTACGTAGTACATTTTTTTTAAATACAGTCAGTTGAAACTAGGCAATTGTTTATTTCGAATTTTTTTTCTGAGAAGTAAGCCCTATTTTTATAAAACCTAGATCAGCTGGTATCAAAATTTTGATTACAGTTTAGACAAGCATTATTCAAGGTTACACAGCAAAGAAAAAAGTTGGAAAAAGTTGATATTTGTGGCAAGAGGAGCGAAAAGACTGTCACAGGGTGTGGCATTTTGCGTGTTTTTTCAAATGCCCAGTATTTTAGAATCATGCAACTTAGATTTTTTTTTATATTTTTCTGACAACCAGCATTACTTGCCTTTTCACCCGGTTCCAGGTTGACGTCGAGTATAGGGACACCCTGTATAATAATCGTAAGGTCTTTTTTCCATTCGTTCATTCGAAAACTCCTGGAAGAATATTGATGTCTTTCGCACTTTATATGTATTGTAAACAACTATTTTTTGAAACTACTGGATTGCAGGTGATAAGAACCTCTCACAACACAATTTATATCTTCATGATCGTATCCACAATTATATTGCTCAAGGCCCCAATTCTCCATCATAACTTCCTTCATTGGTAGCTGAAGTCTTTTGAATCTACTTTGGAACGGTCGGGATTTAGTTCGAGGGAAACTCATATAGCTTAAAGCTTCATTTATATCTTTCATGCTCGTTTGTTCCAAGGCCTAATACTTTTCTAACTGTATCTTCCTTTTCCGTGATACGTATCTCATTGTAAGAAATATCGATTATATTATATTCAGGATAAAGGAGCTTTGTCTGGGTCTGTTGGTTATTTGTGATTGTGATATTGAATGGATTTAGTTTCCCACATATTCTCATTATCTCGATATTGAGACAAACAGTAGGTATTGCCAAGAGCCGTCATAATAAACGAAAAGTTGAAACGTAATTTATTCATCTCTGAATTGATGTTTCTACAATTGAATCGAATATTCATTTTCTAATTCATTGAATTTTAATTGAAATTAAACGAATACCTCGATAGATTCATTTTTTTGGAACCGCTTGGGATGTACCCACTTCCCGGATACTTTTGGGGAAGATGCATTTTCCGGCCTACTCAACTAGTCAAGAAAGTACAAACTTCCCGGTCTATAATATAACGTTCATATGGAAGTACTTCAGATTTTCTAGAATTTTGTCTTTTCTCAAGAAAAATCTTATTTTCCATACTTGTTACGCAATATAAATTTACCGGAATGCAAGGTTTTTTAGATAAGTGGGCAAAATTCTAGGACGTCTGCGAGTCTAAAAAAACTATTTTCGGGCGTGTGTTGAGAAGTCTAAATCATTTTCAAATCGAGAAGAGATCGAAAGCGATAGTTCTAGATGCAAACATTTGGGGATCCATTTTTCCAATTGATCCATTGATCAAAAAGGGTATTAAGCATATTTTCGTAAATCTGCTTACTTCTTGACCTCAGAGTAAGAAGTAAACAGTGAAGCCTTAATGTTTAGTATCTTGTGAGCTCTACCTGTATGCGTTTATTTAAATATATCGAAAAATTATAGAACAAAAAATTTAAGAAAAGCCCTGAGCAGATGCTTTTGAGCGCTCCTTCATTGATTTAGCTTTAATGCTATTACCACAAAATTTTTTATAGGACTTAAGATTCATGATGAGTATATGAATGCAAGATCTCAGCACGATCGGAATTATATTCTGTGAAATATTTAATTCTATGGTTCTGATAATGCGATCCTCCTGAAATGTTGGCTGATTACTCAGTATATCAATCTTCATTCACGAATACATTTCTCTCGAATCGGATACCTTTTTATAAAAATAGGTATAAAAATTCTTCTTTTCTATATTCCAATTGAATTTTGTATGGTTCTGTTAACGCTATGACCACAAAATTTTGCATGAAGCTTATTATGAGCATATTGCATGTAGCCGCAAAATTTCATTTCGATTTGTTTCGTTTTCTCTGAGATATTGAGGAACAAAAATTTTGATTGTCCATATCATATGGAACACCTTGTACGATTTGGCTGGTTAAGGAACTAAACCGCAAAATTTGGGAACTGAACTCTCTGGGGCAATCCCTTCGAAAGCTGGCCTAATTGAGTTTGGTCACGGATTCTTCATTAAGGAGTCGAACCCTATCGAACATTTTAGTGATAAAACCAGACATTTTTTCAATTATCTAACAAAAGCGCACTCAGCACACGTTCAAAAATTAAAAACTGTTGAAGTTTGGTTATTTTCCGTTTACACATCAGATTATCTCATCATTGTGAAGATGTTGAAAAAAAATTAGAACATTCCATTGACTAGATTATTCTCGGTGGAAAATCTAGTCTGGTGAAAAATTGCATGAAATGGAGACGTTCTCCTTTGTAACTAGGAGCCTCTTTGTTTATACATGAAACTGGTCTAGGCTAACTAGATATCAATAAATCATCATACTTACCATGATCCCAAGTCCCATACAAAAATTTGAGCTAATAAAATTATTGTTCCACCAATGAACGAGTGCTCAAAAAAACCTGCTCAGGGCTTTTCTTGAGTCCACTCAATACCATAGTCATTTTCAGGGACTCTTGAATCTTCTGCTATCGAATGTTATCATCTATTATATCATTCCGTTCAATTCCGTCCGTTTAGATACCTATATGTTTTTGATTCAGACATCCGATTATATGCTGTATTCTCCGTGCACACCCACATATCCCTGAAATACGTCTTTATAATGGATCCTCCGGAAAAAAATACGATGGTCGCAATGCACCACTACACTTTCTACTGAGTGCACCGAACAAGATCATTATTATCGATATGGAAAATGTAAATGTAGGCAGATATATTATTCAAAGTCGTGAAACCGCGTATTTTTCCATACTTCGAATAGGAAACGCTTTGAGCTTCAAGTGAAACAGATTAGATTTATTCAAAAGATAAAAGAGATCATTTTATTATGAATGGCGCAGGGTATGGTTATCTCTGGCAACATCTTGGTTTCTGGCGTAATATTTCCTTTATTCCGATAGGAACTGATAGGCATTTCGAGAATAATTTCTCTTACTCTTCCCTTGCGCAACTAGTGCTCAACCTACTGTCTAGGAAAAAAGAATTGTGGAGTGAAGACATAGTTTCTCGGAGCTGATCATGATCGAAAGTCTTTAGAAAGATTTGAAGATCTCAACATTTACAGGGTTGGGACTACGACAGCTTATTAGTGTCACTGCGATGAAATAAAAAACTGTCGATTGATACATTTAATTTGTCAATTGACCAATTCAACCTGTCAATTTACTATTTTAATCTATCAATTGACACTTTTTAATCTGCTAATTGGCACTATTTCATATGTCAATTGAAATATTCAATCTGGCAATTTAACAGGCTATCTATTTCGCATGTTAGGTATCGACAAGTTGACGATTATATATGGTTTATATATGGATAATATAAGTTTGTCACACGTTTTTTATCATTATTCCGAAATTAAATTCGATATTTAGGATGAAATACCACTATTTAAATCAATGGGAGATGATTACCTTTCAGTAGGGTCCTGTAGCGGTCTTAGAAGAACAGAAGATTCGAAAAATCATCACTTGGAAGGCCAGACCTGGTTTAAAACACCCTCCTGGCCTAAGAGCAGTAATTACGTATTTTGTATCTGAATTATTGAAGGTATTTATTCGAATAGTTTTATGTTTCAATTTTGTAAAAACGGCGAGGCAGGGTTTTTTCTACTGAGGTTTTTCCCTGTGCTTTGGTATCATACGACAGAATAGTATGGTACCCCGTTTTGCACCAACCTCAGCTAGGGACCTTTTTGTCTCATGTATTGTATTTTGTTAGCTCTCAATTCAAAAGAATATATATATATATATATATATATATATAATATATTGTTAGCGAAAAGTTGGAAGCACTAATTCTGACACTATGTTCAATATTCAGTGCCTAATAAGTGCCTCATCAACCTACATATTGAAAATTCAAGTTTATGGTACATACTGACTTCACGCTCAGTACTGACATTTTTGAATTGCTGTGAAATTAATATATCAACATTTAGTGCCTAATTAGTGCATTTGGAACCAATGGGAGAAAATTAACCATTGTCATGATATGAGAGATTATTATTCGAATTTCGTGAAAGTTTACAGTTCCATTTAAAAATATAAACGCATCATTCAAATATGTATTTCAGAAGAAGAGGATCTGTCAGTCTCGTAGGCAGAAACGGACCGAGAAGAATGCGGTTAATCAAGCGTGATATTGTTGAATTGATTAAATCTGCCAATTGACAGATGAAAAAGGGTCAATCAACAGATTCGGTTTTATTTCAACGCAGTGGTAGGTAGGTAATAGGTACGCCGTCGTATGAGGCAAAGTACGGAATCTAAAAATTCAACATTATTCAAACACCTAATGGAGTATTACAATTGTTTTACAATTATAAATGATCTACCGGAAGCCGGAAATACCAAAAGCCTAATGCTTTTGCATGGACCCACCCCCGCTAAAATCCCATTATAATTTCCCAAGTGAAAACTTTACAACTTATGAAGGCAACGTGCAGAGGACTGAGAGGACAGCGGTTAAAATAAATCAGAGAAAATAACACACATGTACATTCATATTAATATTCATTAATAATAATTTTCACTAAATCTGAAGTATCTTAAATGTACTCTGATTATCCAAAATCAATGCTTTCAGATTAAGTTTGAAATTTTTAATACAGTTAATTTGCCTATATCTCGTTGGCATAATAAATGACATTTTTTAAAACAAAAAAAAATAAAATCAAAGCAAATAAGAATAACACATGTACATTCATATTAATATTCATTAATAATGAATATGATAAGAATAATTTGAAAGTGGTCCAAGCAAAGGAAAAGGTTGGAAACTACTGATATTATACAGTGAAACGTCTGTGTACCGAATTTCTCTGTATATGGAATATCATTTAAGACATTCAATCTTGAATCCAAATACCATGTTAGAAACCCCCTTTTATACAAAGTAAATTCCCTCTATAAGGAATTATTTCAAGACCACCACTCTCCAAATGGGTTTTGGTAAGAAGGTTTTTTCCTCAGTATGAGCTTGGGTTTTTTTTAGTTATTATGCCAAATGTTAAATGCGGTTTTATAAATCAAGACGACAGCAGTGATGACGCCGACAACGTTGGTTTAGTTTAGAGAAGCAACCCGCCGAAAAATAAAATCTCTAGGCAAGATAATTCAAGCCTTCGAAACTCGCTTTTCAATTCATTGAAGGAGGAGTTCCGGGAAGTATTTTTGAATATCTGAGAAAATGTAAAAGATTTTTTGTGACAGTGCTTGATATTTTGTTTAGATTCGTATTGAAGTAAAAGATCTTAAACTACATAATTTAATCATGTTTCTTTCGGGAGAACCAACGTGATGCAGAATTCTCCTTTGCATAGAATCCTCACAACTGTAAACAAGCATTAGGACATTGACGTTTGAAATCACTAATATCAAAATTCTTACTGGATATAATTAAGGATCATTTTTTCGGATAATTATTTCTCTATTAAATGTATAATATGTATACGTATTTTTCCTTAATTTTTGTCCTTGAGTTCCTAGATCCATTGTTCTCTTTCTGTATTTTTTTTCATATGTGAAAATTGTTTTAATTTGTGAGCATTGTTTTGGGTCGATAAATAAATAACTAAAAGAAATCTACATATAATTTGAAAAAAATTGATTATTATCACTCTTGCAGGGACGGACCCGGGGGGGGGGGGTTGATTGGTGATCACCCCCCCCCAATGTTGAACAGAGTTGGCAAATTTTCAAAACAGTTGGAAAAATTGTGAAAGCAGTCGGGAAAATTTCAATGGAGTTGATCAAAGTTGGCAATTTTGCAAGCCTGTTCGTACTTTACGGAGCAGTTGGCAAGATTTCAGACCAGTTGGAAAGACTTCAAAACAATTGGTGAAATTTTGAGGCGGTTGATCAAATGCCAATGTAGTTTGTCTTGGGGCTTGCCAAATATTGATCAGAATTGGTAAATTCTCGAAGCAGTTGGTGAATTTTCGATGCACTTGACAAAATTTTGAGGCAGTCGAAAAAATTTCTGGAAACAGTTGGCAAAATTTCGGAACAGTTGGAGAAATTCCAATTGAATTAGAATACATAATCCAAAAAATATAATGAATTATGAATGAATTGAAAAAAGTCTGAAAATATCGGGCAGTATTTGATTTAGAAACATAGATATGATTGTGTTTCTTAAAATCAAAGAGAATTTGAAGAAAACTATTTCTCAACAATAACAAACGAAACATGTTGAATCATATGTTCTATATAGAGGCCATTATGATCCATACATAAATTATATATTTACCTTATTTCATTATAGCTTACTTCGGCCGTAATATTAGAGTTCACTTGGACAAAGTAACTTATAATGAACTAAGGAAAAGATATAATTTATGTATGGATCATAATGACCGGTATATAAAACATATCATTTGACATAATGCGTTTACTATTAAAAAAATATTCGTTGTTATCACATTATACTTGATGAATATTATGATTGAGAAATAGTTTACTACAAAGTCTCTTTGATTTCAAGAAAAACAATCAGATATGTGTCTCTAAATTAAGGCATACTGTCACAATACAGAAAAAAATAAATGGAATAGAATCAACATAACATACGCTGCAGGCCGCTGACGGTAAGTAAAAGAGAAAAAAATCGTATTCAGAAGAAACATTTAGAATTGAATCATTTTTCGAATGACATAATAAAAGAAGTATGTTCCTGAAGAAAAAATTTTGAAAGCTCCGCGCCTTGCGTCTCAATTCTTTTCTCCAACTTTCACACACATCTCAAGCGGACATTGATTTGTACCAAATACCGTCAACAAAATAAAAATATATTCATTCCTTTTCGAGAAAACTTAGGTTACCAAGATGAGTATATTTGTATATTTTGTATTTCTCTTTGTTCTCCTATTTTTTTCTCCGTGTCCTTTTTCTGTTCATTAAAGCCTCCCAGACAGGCCGCTGTGGAGTGAAGACTGTGTTCCTCTGTTATCTCGTCCATTTCTGTTTTTGCTCCTATCCTTTCTCGATATGATGCACTTGTACAGACACTATATTTGCGAGATCGCCAGGATTGCAGTGCAAGAGACCTTGGAAAATATTTTCATGCTGAATGTGTGAACTTGGCCAATAATGACATACCCCGATTGCAAATGCCTGGCGTCTCTTAAATCTGCTGCGGTTGCAGGGATGGCAATGATATGAAAGAAAAATAGAAGGTCACTCGTCTTTCCTGCAAGCGATGGCGGTGAGGAGAATACATTAAAACCTACGGATTTTGAACCAATCAGAGCGAAGTTGACAATTTGAAATTTGACAGACCGCGTGTGTTTACATTTTCATCAGATGTCAGATTGACGTATGCGAAAGTCGAGTCAAAATTGTAATTTTTAAGGATTGCAGCTTGAAATTTTCAGTTGAAGCGTTCAAGAAACTTGAGCTAATTATTTCGTGTTCAACATTGATATGGGAATAGGAAAATCGTTGTTGACTAGCCTACTTGATTCGAAGGTAACTTTATCTCAAATTTCCATCAACGTGAATCTATTAGAGTATTGATTCTATTTTCAGTTTATTTCTAAGTTGTTCAGCACACCAGGAAAAACAAGCAATGAATAATGAAATTATTAATAAATGAATTCGGAATTTGAGGAGATTATGGTACTAATTTTTAATTTTTTAATAAAGTTCGAACTGTTCGAATTAAATCTTTTGCGATAATCATATGAAAATGGGCAATCGGTATTATTGACTTGAAAGGTGAGTTGGTCCCTAATTACCTTTATTGAGGATTTCTTTGAGTATTGATTTTATTTTCAGATTGCACCTCTTTTGTCCAGCATTCCAGGAAAAACATGCCCCATCATAATCAGAATAATGACTCCTAATAAGAGAAGAATATGCACATAAAAGAGGTCATCTGTTTCTACATATCTTACATTTTAGCATCTATTAAATATACCTGATTTACTCTATAACTGAAAATTATGAATTGCCTTTATTTGATGAACCTCTTGTGTGGGAGTTATTCTAATCGAAAGTACCATTAGTACAATTCTCCCACTATTTTTTTCAGAATGGAAGTTCAATTAGGTATAATTTTCATTAATTGATGAGCCTCCTGTGCAGGAGTTATTCTAATTTGAAAGTAATACAGGGTATCTATAAATGATTATAACAACGCAGTTGGCGTTGGACTCTTATAAATTTATATATTCTGGTGTAAACTTCAATTTAAACAAATGATACTGTGAGTTTAGGTTGGTCATTCCGAGTAAAATTGAATAATGTGACTGGAATTATAAATTTGTAGACTTTGCATTAGAAACGACAAGATGAAAAATTTTCAAAGCACACTACGATGTTACAATCACTTATAGAGACCTCGTATCAGTATAATTCTTTCATTCAATATTTTGTTGCAGAAGAGAGGCTACTTATATTAAGACAAGATTTATTGAACTTCACTATTACAGAACTACCAAAACAATAATATTTCATGAATTATCATCTATATATAAAGTATTTATAATGAGTTCAACGTAATGTAGGTACCTTTTTATCCTAAACCAGTTCAACCTGTTTAATTTTATATTCTCCCCATTGTAACCCTTCAGCATTTGTGCTTTACGAGCCTTGGTATCTTTGCTGGATAAGTTCAGCAATCGTTCACTAGAAACAATATACTGTTCTTTCTAACAATCATATTTTCCATTCAATCGAAATCACTAAGAAATTATTGCTCACAGTCAAATTTCAAGAAATCCACATTGTTAGAATCTTTCAAAAGTTTCATTTTGGAGGCATACTTAGAATCAGATTACTCTACTAATTTTATGAATTGATATCAAAATGGGTAAATTTTATCGACTTTAATGAACCGTTCTGTTTGAATGAGCAATATAATATCTGGTACCTGTCGTTTGAGAATTTTGGCCAAAGTCAGTAGGATCATTCAAATTCAATAATAAACATTCAAAATTCCTTAAAGGGTACTTAATATACATAGTAGTAGGTTCTTATGGTTATGATTCATATAAATCATTTTATAATAAATAATAATATTGATTCCTTATATTCCTCTTCAGTTGTAAGACATGAAAGTGAATTACCTAAATTGATAATGAAATGTATTGTGGCTTTACTTTCTGAATAAATGATCAAATTGATAAGTTTTTTGAAATCTGCAATCTATTCTTCCAGTCAATATTATATTCGCTTTAGTTAAGCTCCTCGAAATCATTTGTGTGATAACTCATTTTGTATTAACCAGCAATCGTTCACCTGTTATCGCTTCAATACTTTACTTATCGATATCCTTTAGAATCAGTAGTTCTCATACGAGATAACTACTTTATATGCTGGGCAAAGATAAAGAATCAAGTAAATCCAATTTCCACTTTATTATACCTTTACACGTGCTGAAAAGAGAACTTAACATACTGAAACTGATCCATAAAATAACACAATTTTTAAATACTCTTCAAATTCGTAGTTATTAAAATCCCATCTTCAACACAACTTTCTATATTTCAAAATTATGTAGGACCTCAAATCTTGCCTTATGGTTGTCAAAGCGATAAAGTTGACCATTAACTTCAATGTTCTGCATTTTCATTTTATTATTCATTGCTTGTTTTTCCTGGTGTGCAGGACAACTTAGAAGTAAACTGAAAATGGAATCAATACTCTTAATAGATTCACGTTGATGGAAATTTGAGATAAAGTTACCTTCGAATCAAGTAGGTAAGTCAACAACGATTTTTCTATTTCCATATCAATGTTGAAAACAAAATAATTCGAACTGAAGCAAATTAGCTCAATTTTCTTGAACGCTTCAACTGAAAATTTCAAGCTGCAATCCTTAAAAACTACAATTTTGTGAAAACAATTCTAACCAATAACTCGACTTTCGCATACGTCAATCTGACATCTGATGAAAATGTAAACACACGCGGTCTGTCAAATTTCAAATTGTCAACTTCGCTCTGATTGGTTCAAAATCCGTAGGTTTTAATGTAGCTGGCGGTGAGGCCCCTTCTGAATCGATAAGCGTGCAGCAAAACCATCAAGTGAAAATGAAGTACCTCGTCACCAAATATGATAGTCTCCTTCAGTCGGTCAATTTTTGTAGTGGGGCTGTTTCATCATTCGAGTACAGTATGTCGGCTTTTGGTCAGCTTGGGAGTGATATGGCGCGTATTACTTGAAAGCATGTTCCGTTCAGGTCAGCTGTGAGTGATTTGAATGATCGCGTGGAGGTGTTGGAGCAGCAAAAGACTCGTAGTATCAACAATTCGGAAATAGGTAGCGTTCCCGAAAAAGAGGGTGAGAATATTTCTCATTTCATGTCTAAGGTAGCCGAAGACATCGGCTGCCCCATCAGTCTATCTGATGTAGATAATTTTTATACCATACGTTTGATTCTTTTAACTTGAGCCTATCGTAGTTAAGTTCATTTCAAAAAATATCCGGGATAGCTTTCTTGGTGCATCTAAATCCAAAGTCGTCAATCAGCACATCCCAATAAAGGTTTGAAGATTGAAAATATCTCAAATGACTTATTCGTCAATTAAATCTGACTCCCAAAAATGAGAAACTCCTGGCAAAACTAAGGAGTCTTATCTTTGTCCGTTAGGACGAGGGGTAGAGAATTATAAAAATCGCGAATGAAGATGATATACCTATCTGAGATCGTGTAAAATCTATATTGCTGTTTTGTTTAATCTCTTAAGGACTATTTCGTTTTATTATCAAAATGTGCGTGACTTCAATTCTAAGCTGTCTATACTGAATAAAACTAGGCAACTAGGCAAAACTAAGACAGACCGCCACCTGTTTGTTTCACTAATGTTTCTCAGAAAAACTCAATGATTACAATGACACCAAAATCTGGCCGATATCTGCTGGTTACCAAAATTCGATATTTAGCTAACTCTGCTTCAATATTTCGATATCCCCTCATTACAACAAATATTGTCACTGCTGTAATTTAACCTGTGCTGCTGGCTTGTTGAGGTCGCTCAGATGAGTATTGAGTTGTAGGTACCGACTTGTCATATTGATAAACTTACATTTTATGATTTAGTGTTGCTTTCCTGTTTTCTTGAATCTATGTTTTTATGAGTAATATATTCTTACTTTTTGTACTTTTGTATTCACAATATTGTGTTCCGAAGTAATAAATAAATAAAAATATAACTGTCTCGTTACTACATGTGTTTACCGAAGCTCCCAACTATCTGTTTCATTTTTGACGTGTTCTTTTCAAATTTCATAGTCAATTCTTACTCCCCGATTACACTCAGCTCATTTCCACGGCATGGGGACAGGGAATTGAGCAGGGAAGTGGGCAGCGCGAGAATGTAATCACTACACTTCCCTGCTGCCTCACATTGACACTCGTGCTGCTCTACGCTCCCTGAATTGGCGGTTTTTCGTAGGGAAGTCAAAGGACCGGCAGCGTGAACAGCTGTGAGTGATTGAATTTAACTAGGTTGCTGTGGAATTGCTTTGTCCGTCGTTGCCGACATTATTATTATTATTAATATTAAGAGTATGTACAGTTACTCCCGAGATACCCTGTAAACTCTCATGATAGATCTTCATATTCTCAAATGAGGAAGTACAATTACAAAATTTACTATTTTGACGTATATTAATTTCCTTATTTGTTTTAAGAAACGATCACCGCAGCACTGCGATCCAAGTCGGATATCCCAATTCAATAAATACCATACAATTAATACCACCAAGTGTTCGTCCACAAAACGAAAACGCGTTTTTCAATTCTTCGTTACCAATGACACTACAGAATCACATCTCTATATGCCAGAAGACTAGTAGTGTGTTCTTATTGTTCGATTTGCTGAATCCAAAACGTAGCAACGTGGGCACAATTTTTGTCCCGCTCTCGGTAGTCACTAATTGGCATTTGCATACAAACAAGACTCCACGTTCGCCTTCAGGTTCGAAAATTACGACCGCTTCCACCATGGGACAAGTTGAAATATGGACGTGGCGTAATCGAATGAGCGGTTTTTGCTCACCATGCTTTCTACATATATTTTTCATAAGAAAAGTTCCTGCCTCATCGACCCACACGCATAAAATATCGTAAATGTAACGAGAAAAATAAACATATCGTTTATTATCGTATTGCAGTGCTTTGTTTTTTCTTGTCAGATTAATGATTATACTTCGATGTTGTTCCCTTTGATTATTTCTATTCCTTGTTTTTTGTATTGTGGTATGAATGGAATGATAATGTTCTATTCCGGCGACCTCAAAATAAAAGGTGAGTTTAACATGTACTAAATTGAACTTTGATAACTCTTTTATAGGTTCAATTTATGCTTTTTAATGTGCATTCGTAATGGGCAACTGAAACGTAGCATTCAAAAGCCATACGAGTAATTTCAAAACTCTTCTGAAACATAGAAATTTTATTAGGCCAAATGTATGTCTTGGGCAAAATAAGAATGTATATTTCAATCAAAAATTCATTATCATTTATGATGAGGTCGACAGAAAATATCTTGTAATCAACAAGTTTATCAACATTGTATAAGAAATACACAATATACAATGTTATCAATATAGCGACTAAATGTCTCGAATTATTAAAATATTTTGACGATTAGTCAGTCATTGATGACCTAGTCGATTGAATAACTATTATACGGAATTTTTCTGCTCGTAGATGGTCGTGTGTAATATTTCTGAAGAAAAGATCTAAGGTTATACATTCATGTCTGAAGATCTCGAAAATTTTGCCTATTTTAAGTTAAGCTGACTGATGACACCGTGAATAACGATAACCCGGCTTCCAATCGACAATAAACTCGATAATTTATCTAATGAACTAATTCAAAACATGTTTTCAAGTAAGGCTTAAGATATGGACATAAAATTTAATTTTTAAATGAATATAATGAAACCTAGAGTAAGAAATAGGGGCATCTCTATGCTCCTATAGTCCAGTTATTTTAGGTTTTATCTGCGGAAATACTGCTGTATACACCTTTATTACGGCATTGTTATGAAGATATGAAAAATCGACATTGATATCGTGCCGGCTAAAAAAGTTATAGAGGTCAAAAGGTCACGAAAAACAGTTTTTCGTGACGTGAGTTTATTGCTCAGAGGTCAATGAAGATCATTATAAAAATTGTTTGTCGTGAAATTGTCGACATTATTCTGTAGAACTAACCGTTTTTGGAGTAGAGCGCTGAGAAAGCGACTATATTATAACGATGCACTCGTTTCCTCACCACCTTCGAGGTAGAATGCAGGGCGCGTTTTTATTTACGAGTGAATAATTTTTATTTGAATAAAGGAAGATACAGACAAATTAACTTTAGTAGCAATGTACGGTGCTCCAAAATCAGAATTTTCGATAGGTAATTACAGATACTGTAGCTTTGCTGAACTAACAAGGAAAAGTATAGATGTAAAATTTCCATTATTACCACCTACTTCTTCAGCAGCTCAACAGCATATTTATCGAGTGTTTTATCAAATACAAACCTGGCTAGGAAGAGAAAGTGATCCAGAACAGTGGGGTTGGGAGTAAAAAATAATATACTGCAGCCAATAACAACTTTATTACCACCAGCACCCGATAATCTACTAAACACAATCTTCTGTAATTGAACAAAAGGTTGCAGCAGCAAATGTGGATGCAGAAAAATTGGATTAAGATGTTCAAAAGTTTGTGGACATTGCCGTAGCCAGTCATCAGTCATCAATGAAAAAAAGCTTCAAAGATCAAGATTATAAATAATGAAATATTTCAGCATTTCTCATCTCATTCGAACAAAAGAAATAAATGTGGGCCGGTAACTATCATTACCCACATTAATCAAGAATGACTGGAAACAGTCAGAACCTGTGGAGCAGTGGCGCAGCCAGGATTTTATTTTGGGGGGGGGGCTGAACTGAAAATTTTTTGATGATACAGTGAATAACGAAAATTGCAAAAAAAATAAAGAAGAAAGAAATAACGAAGAAATTAATCTTTGGGGGGGGCTGCAGCCCCAAAGCCCCCTCCTGGCTGCGCCAGTGCTGTGGAGATCCGGCGTTATGAAATAGACGAGCTTATGGGCGAGAGGGCACCTGAGGTACTCTTGGAGGCAAAATGGGTTGGCAATTCTGTTGGTGATTTCTGGATATTTTTTCTCACTAAATAAATTGACAATTCAAATCAATTTGGGATTTGGTGTTTGTTTACTATCTATTGGTTTTGAAATTCGAATAAATTAACGATATTTCATGGAAAAGCTTTCCATAAATCATAAGCCGCCCAAATTTGTTTATTGCAATTCCTGTGAAGAGAAGTTTTTTCAAATTGTACTCGAAGACTTTATGCTCCTGCATCTTTCAATAATGGGTGGTTTCCAACAAATGAAGGTTTGTATGTAGGTAATTCATCGTTTGTAATATTAATTTAACTGTTTCATCTGAAAGTGCACAATCTTGTCAAAAAGCTGTACCGTAAAATGAATTGGAAATCGAATCAACATCTATGAAAACATAAGCTATGGGATATACAGGGTTTTCTTTTTAAGTTGGCCTATTAGAAATTTTAGCTGGAGCTTTGTGGGTAAAGGAACTCTTCGCCTAAAATATTTTCAAGTCGACAGTGTTGCCACGTCTATCTCAAACGCATATCTACTTTCTTATTTCAAATATAACTACCTATATTTTCATTTATGTATCGATTCAATACCAAATTCGCAGTATAACCTACTAAAAAATTCCTGAAATTTTTGACATCTGCATTGCCAGTTTGGAAATGCAATATCTCGATTATCTTTTCTGCGAACGGAACCAAACTCAGCAGTCTCATAGTAAAGAATCCATGCATTCATGTGGTACATTTAGTATTTTGATACATCCTATAGTTTTTCGAAGATGTGGAACTCAAAATTGAAATATTTCGAGATTTTCGAATGGCCACCTCATATTTATTTTAGAGCATTCGATTCGAAATGAGAAATAAATGTCAGTCTCCCTTTACACTAATTATTTATTCTGGATAGTTTTCGAATAAGATGAAAAATACTGAAATTTTTCAGTATTTACAGTCATGATCTTTGAACGTGTTTACGGTGAAATGGCTCTGTGATTATGAGGTAAAGTATTGAAGTATATTATATGGTTGAAATCATAAAAAGTGTTCGATGATCATGGATGTCATAGAAAAAAGTTTACCCATATTATTCAAACACGATTCGGGTTGTTCCACAATTCACGGGGAATGCCACAAAATTATTTAAAGGACCTGTAGGGCCTTTAACAATCGTTGACCGGAAAGCAATTCCGAAAATTCTGTTGGATTTCTTTAATCCTAGCCCAATATTCATGACCTCAACCATAAAATTAATTCTGATAATTCACTTTATAATCACATGATCATGACTATAAATATTGAAAAATTCAGTATTTTTCATCCCATTCGAAAACAAATCCAGAATAAATAATTAGTGTAAAAAGGGGCTGTCATTTATTTTTTATTTCGAATTGAATGCTGTAAAATAAATATGGGGTTGTCATTTGAAAATCTCGAAATATTTCAATTTCTTCGGAAAACCTTACGATGTATCAAAATACTGAATGTACCACATAAATGCATGAGTTCTCTAATATGAGACTGCTGAGTTTGGTTCCGTTCGCATAAAAAATAATCGCGATATTGCATTTTCAAACTGGCAATGCAATTTGTGCAACTTGGCAACAGTCCATTGCAGAAAATTTTTTTTAGTAGGTTATACTGCGAATTTGGTATTGCATCGATACATAACTGAAAATATAGGTAAATAGTTCCATTTGAAATAAGAAAGTAGATATGTGTTTAAGATAGACGTGGCAACACTGTCAACCTGAAACTATTTTAGGCGAAGAAGAGTTCCTTCACCCTCAAGACTCCACTTAAAATTCAGAACGAAATATTCACTAGTTCTCCTAAAACGTCTAATACGCCAACTTAAAAGGAAAGCCCTGTATATCCCATAGCTTATTTTTTCATGGATGTTAATTCGACCCCAAATTCATTTTATGGTTCAGTTTTTTGACAAGATTGTGCACTTTCAGATGAAACATGAATTACCTACATTTATTTAAGTATAAACCTTCATTTGTTGAATATCTTCCAAACTGATGACCATGGATGCTGAAAGCGGAATTGGACATACCAGAGTAACAAGAGGCCAAGAGCTTTTCTCAAACAGAGAAAAATAACAGAAGATTGATAACAGTTTTGGTTAACTTTCTGAACTCTTTCACTCAGATATGCTACTGAGATGGATGTGGCATCACTGTCGACTTTTTTTAGGCCAACAGAGATCCCCTATCCTCAAGGCATCAACCACGATTGTGGTTGAATATGAACAACAACACACCCTTTTACCGAGAGACACAAATTAGGGAAGTGAAAAACGATCATTCAATGAAGGAAAGAAAAGTGAAAGCATCGGAACAATAATTCCTGATAGCCCGTAGGTCTTCATAGAATAATAATATATGTACCTACTTGTTTTGTCTGAAGTGACAAATTGAAGTAATGCGAATGCAAGCAGGTACTAATCTTACCTGATCTTTGCGCTTTAGGCTGAATTCTACGAGAAGATCACAGTATGCCCGTTGTTTTGTACCTGATCAATCAGAACAAGACGTGATTTCCCACTATACCAACAAGAAAATGATATGAATTATCATTCGAAGAGTTTAATGATGTATCACGTTATTTTCAATTCTTTTCATCGAAGTCATAATCGATGGAATTGCAAAAATTAAATAAAAAAAATAAAATTTTGAACCCCCAAAACCCACACTTTCGGCTACAGCAGTAATATTCTCGGCTGTTCTTGACCGACGTGCACGGGTTACATCTTCACATCACTAATTTGACCCAACAGCTCGAATTCTTCCACCAATTTCTTTATTGCAGTCCGACAAGGTGCTTCACTTCGACCCAAAAATTTTTGCACTCTTGAAACGTGTATCGTTTTTCATTATTTTTATTAAGCTTCAAACGTGATATCTAACGAAATAGCGGTCTATTCAGAATAACACCTCTTATTGCAAAACCCTTCAGAAAACATAAAAATTTCAAACTCGAAAATAAAATCAATCAAGAATTGTGCAGAGATCCAAAACAGCAGTTTTTTTCCCACAAATGTTTTTGTTTTCAAATGACATCGGTTTGAACTGGAGAGTTAGGTTCGAAAATGGATAACATGAAACGAATAAAACAAAAAAAAATTATCAGGATGTTCCAATTAAAATTGTAATTTTTCTGATATAAATAATCTTATAAAGATTTCTGATTTGTATAATGTGTACAACAGAAATCTATTGGTTAATTTCAACAATATTAACGTCATAGAACATTGTCACGTAAACTTTGAAAACTATTATTAGTATCGAAAGTATGAGAATTTCGTTTTTGTTCTTGTAATCATACGATCTCCATACAATTCTGCAATCATTAGGGCATCGCCGACTGACACCTAAAGGTTAAAAATATCGAGAAATATAGTGATAAAAACTATATCGATAATAATCAATCGATTTGACTCCCTAACGAACTTATATGACAAGTCTCAAACGAATCCTGAAAATTTCAAGCTTTAGCTCATTTTGTTCGAAGGTTAAAATTATCAAAGTACAGAGCAACAGTACTCGTCATAATTTCCAATTTTTTTAAATTCAAATATGCGAGTCATTCTCTTATTTCAAAATGGCAATAAGATGTAACGAGATTGTTAATTGAATAGTAGTGAAAAAATCACTAAGACTAAATTTATGTGAGATTAACTTCGAAACCGATCAACCGATTTTGCTATTTAGGTACATCACATGCTTATGGATCTATGGAAGTTTCCAATCTACCTTGAAAATTTCTTCCGCGGCAAAGCTAAAGTGAGCAAAAACTTTCCGGACCGCATAGACAGTGAGCTCCCAAGTATACTTTTGTCTTATAGGGTTATTCATCAATGATTCCAACCGAGTTGTTTGAGATCATTTCCGACTCAAAATTCGAACATTTAAGCAGAACGATTGCACGCTGTTCCCCTAAGAACAACCGCGCAAAAATCAAGAATAGGTACTCTTAGGTACATGAAATCCGTAATTTGTATTCGCTTGTCTATGTTCGGGAAATGATAATTTTGTTTTGGACTTTCATGCCAGAGTCTAGCAGTTTCGAAATTGCCATTTTGATAAAACCAACCCAAGCTTTATGAAAAAGTATTCTGTGAATCAATCATTTTCGTGTACTTGTTGACTAAAAACTACGTATTTGCTTTTATCCCTAATACCCGATATCTGAAGTGGCCACCCCTTATTCTGGAAGAAGAACGGAGTTATGGAAGTATATTTTTTTATCGCCTGAATATATCACTTGATATTTGACTTTTTTACAGCAATATGAATTTAATCGAATTTCAATTATTAAGCACTGCGTTATACGATATTTATAAATTCGGCTTGTGAACGGTATGCTTCTTGAAGAAAAGAAGATTCTGATTTTTTTTTTTCAGAATCTGGTAGATAACCGAAAAATTCAGAAATAAAAAAATTATCCCATTCATAATGTTTGTATAATCAAGCAATCAGCTTTCATGATACGTAACCAAATATTTACAATTTCGCCATCGTTAGGTCTAAAACACATAAACAGTCCCCTTTGTTATAATAATATGATAAGAATTATCAAGAATGCAACGATTTCGAAACACGCTACATTTTCTTCGATATGACCGAAGTTTTCGGAGAAATATTGGGAACAGAATAATGCAAAGAATTATTCGACCAGGCGCGGATCCAGATAGTACTTTTGAGGGCAAGACTTTAAGATATTCAAAAACCAGAAGTTACTGGTATTCTAGGTAATGTTAATTTGACTAAATTGAGGAGCCCCCAATCAAAACACCATTCAGAAATTGTGTCAAATTAAATTTTGGTCCGTCCTGTAATTAGCTTACCCTTAGTATGTCAACAAAATTTTTGGTTGGCCAGGGCCAATTAGGAGGGGAACGTTTCCTCAGTTCTCTCCCTAGATCCGCTCCTGTATTCCATAAAAGGATGAAAAATTATATAATAATCACAAAGGGTACAATGGTAAATCTGCCCCCGCGGCCCTTTCGATTCATATTGAGGGTATCGATTAGGCATTGAATGAAAATAATTCTGCCAACTTTTCATCTTTTTATCTTTAGCCTTTTTTGAGATTTCTCTAAAGAACACTTATTTCGTATTTATTTTTTTTCTCTTGTGAAATTGAAAATTTTCGAATGGTGATTTTTTTCTGTTGATTCTTTGCTATTGAATGAACAGACGTATATTTTTTTATGAATTTCTGCTCAAAAATCTATTTTTAGGAAAAAGATTAAATTATGGTCATTTGTTTCTCGGTGTTCTTCAAAAGTGTCCACCGCCATTTTTTGAAATAAAATGTCTTACTTGGTCCTTTATTCACATTTTTAGAATAGGTGGAAAATTCTGAAAAAAAAATTAAATTGTTTGAATTTAAGGATTCAACAGATATCCATCAAATATTGGTGCCGTTGTATTCATATGGGCGATCTGTCTTAGTTCGGAAGATATGGGCCCCCAAAGTCCGAAAAATATTTTACCTGAAAGTCACTTTTCTCACTACAGAAACACTGAATTACCGCTTTATTAAGTTTACGCCTCTCTGAACATTTTTACAACATGAAGATTTGATTCATTTTATTTCAGATATATTCAATGATTATTGCAGAAATATCGAAAAAATTCGAAGGAGAGCCCGCCGTTTCTTATGGTTAGTTTGGCACTATCGCGTCTTTCAGCGAGTGACATCAGGAAATGATTGCGTGATTTACCGGTATGCATCATGTCATATAAGCGCGAAATAATTCGCGGTAGTGCCACACTTACCATAAGAAACTGCAGGCTTTCCCTCGTATTTTTTCGTTTTTTTTTGCAATAATTATTGAATATATCTGAAATAAAATGAATCAAATCTTCATGATAAAATGTTCAGAGAGGCTTTAAACATAAAGCGGTAATTTAGTGTTTCTATAGTGAGAAAAGTGACTTTCAGGTAAAATATTTTTCGGACTTTGGGGGCCCATATCTTCCAAACTAAGACAGATCGCCTATTGCTTTTTCACTGATATCGTTCAGGGAGCCAATATAAATACAACGGCACCAATATTTGATGGACATCTGTTGAATCCTAAAATTCAAACAGTTTTAACTTTTTTTTCAAAAATTTCACCAATTTTAAAAATGTGAAAAAATTCCAGCGTATGAAGGACCAAAGAAGACATTTTATGTCAAAAATGGCGGTGGACACTTCTGAAGAACACCGAAAAACAAATTACTATACTTAATTTTATTTTTTTTCCAAAAATAGATTTTTGAGCAGAGTCTATTCCTTCAATAGCAAAGAATCAACAGAAAAAACAGCATTCGAAAATTTTGGATTTAACAAGAGAAAAAAATAAAAACGAAAAAAGTATTTTTTTACAAAAATCTCAAAAATGGTTGGAAATAAAAAGCTGAAAAGTTGGCTGAATTACTTTTATTCAATGCCTAATCGATTCCCTTGATATCAATCGAAAAGGCCGCAGGGCCAGATTAACCATTGAAACCCGACTAAACCCTGTAAATTAGATTTCGACAACAAATAGAAAGAATTGGGAACTTGTATGATATGAAACTTTCTCATCGCATCCTCTTTGGTAATTTTCACCTTTACGGAAGCGGTTCTTCACAAAAACCAATAAGAGATACACCAACCTACTTCATAAATTAAAGGTCGGAATATGCGAGCGCACAAACATATGATTACTTTAGTTTTCAGGTTTTTCATTGCTCCATACCTGATATTATTTCACGAGTCGATGGCGCTTTAATTTCTAGTAAAGGAGTGAAATTTTGTTCCCTGGTTGAATCTTATGGGACAACAAACTGAAGGAAATATTTCGATTCATGAAATTCATTACACCCTTGTTTTTTTAAGCATGGGCTTCCAAAGGTCTGTAATCTCCAGTCGAAATAAACTCTAACGAAGTTCGACAGAAAACGAGCTCTAGTTGTTGTTAATTTCACTGGTTCAACTAATCTTGAGGGCGTAATGAAATATAAAGCTCTGCATATGTCCAACTTGAAGCCTGAAACTGAAGCAGAAGATCTCGAAATGTTCCTATTGAAAACTTTTTCTGATATAAAATATGCATGTGAATCCCTACAATTTCGCTACCCTAAAGGATATTCGTCCTTTAAAGTTCTTATCCCAATTGAGGAATACGATAAGGTCAGTTCAGGCACACTGGTCAAATAGAGCAAGTGTACATTATTTCTACCAGCGCAAGTCAGTACACATAAGCCCATAATTGGGCTGTTCTTAAGTTGAGAATATTGCAGTTAAATGTCCAATCCATCATGAACAAAATCGATAAAATCACACTTCTGATAAATGAAAAGAATGCCGATTATTTATTCTGTGGTGTTGAACGTTGGCTACGGAGAGAAGGCATGGAAATTATCCAGTTCCCTGGCTATAAACTGGCAACAAGTTTATGTAGATCGACTCGTGAGCATGGAGGGGTGGAGACTGTTTGGTCACTCAGGAAATAAAGGTGATAAAATTCACAGAAGAAATCATATAAGAGTGTAGTGCTGTTAAGCTGATACTCGGAGAAAGTGTGTTTGGCTTCATCGGTGTATACAGATTACAGACCACCATCAGGCAATCTTGACAATTCTTATAATAATATTAATATTAATATTTATTTCTCAAGAATAATTACATGTACGTAATCATAAAATAGAAATATCAGCAAAACAGAAACTATATATTTCCCAAATATTCACTAAAAGTGTAGGGCTTCATCTCTAATAGTAATTTATAAACTTCTTTTTTGAACTCGCCTAGTCTGTGCATTTGTTTTATTCTGTCAGGAAGACTGTTGAACACATGATGCTCCGATAGAATGGGCTCTTCTCAGTTACGCCTAATCGGTGTCTTGGGTAAACATAGTCCGTAGTCCTTGTATTTTGTATATATCTTGCGGGGAATTGGTTTCAAATATATCTTTGTTCTTGAAAAGGAATACACAATAATTTCTGAATCCATATGGTGGGAGTCCATACTCCCACCACGATGAGAACTTTTGGTGATCTAAATTTACCCCGACGCGATTCACGTGGTTGTAGTTTAAGAATCATCCTCATATTCCTCATGGCCCTCTTCTGTAATCTGAAGACCTGCTCCAAGTTTGAACTACCACCGTAGAAGATAATTCCATATATCGATTCAAAGTTTGCATGATACACCATTTTCATTATCTCCGTATTTACATACTGTCTAACAACTCTCATTGAATACAAGACTGTATTCAGCTTCTGACAAATATTGAAGATGTGATTTCTGAAACTCAGTGTACTGTCTACTGTTAGTCCCAGGAAACTAATTCCAATTTTTGCAGCAATGTTTTATGGTCTAAGCAGTCAAATACCTTAGACAAGTCTATAAGAACAGTCCTAAGGCAAGTTTATTTTTCTCAAGTTGTTCCACGATATTCTGTATGAATTGATAGATGGCTGTTATTGTGGCCTTTCCCTTCCGACATCCATGTTGACATTTGCTGAAACAATCGCTTTGCTCCAAGAAGTCTACCACCCGCCTGCACAGCACTGTCTCGAAGATTTTCCAGAATGAGGACAGCAAATTTATCGGTCTGTAGCTTTCGAACTGTGAAGGATCACCTTTTTTAAAGATTGGCTTGACCAGTGCCAACTTTAGAGCATTTGGAAAAATTCCATATTTGAGAGAGTTGTTTACCACATATAATACTGGTTCTATAATTTCTTCTATACACAGTTTGAGAATTTTTGTTGGGACTTCATCGTAGCCACTACTTATTTTGTTCTTGAATTTTTTTACCATTTCAAAAATTTCACCTTCGTTAGTTAGTATTAAAAATATTGATTTGTTGTTATACTCTATTTTATGTGTGAATTGCTCATTGTTTTGTTGTGACAGTAGTTTTTTAACAATATTGGTGAGATATTCATTAATTTCGTTAGCGAAAGTTTGAGGTTCCTTATCAGACTGAATGCCCCCCTTGGACTTCTTCTGACTTCCTTTAATGTCCTTAACAATGTCCCAAACAGCTTTAGATTTGTTGTCAGATTTTTCTACTTGTGATTCATATTTGTTGGTTCTGCTTAGCATGATCTTCTTTTTTTACCTGCTTATACGCTTTTTCGTAGTTCTTATCAGTCGTGCTGCACACATACAGGATGTCCAGTCTATTCTTACATTCCATCACATTCTCATCCTTCCTGGTTTGGTTCAGTTTCTCCATATTTTTTTGTAGCATCTTCTTCCTTGGAAAAGCTTCATTGAATGTTTATTTATTATTTATTTATTTAAAAAATGACAAGGGTTGAGATTATTAAATCTGTAAACCCAACTCAAATACAATCATAATAAAACAACTGAAGGAACTATAAGTACTGCGTAACAAAACACGGTAAAAAAACAAAATAAAAAATTAATTTCGACGCCATCCATCTAGCCTGTTCTTAAAAGCGTTCACAGAAGGGGAATCCACAATCGCCGTTGGTAGACCATTCCATGAACTGAGTACTCTGTTAGGGAGAAACATTTGCCGAGGTGTCGATTTGAAGGCTTCCTTAGATAGTTTATACCGATGCCCTCGCAAGCTGTTAGTATTGAGGCAATACATGTCCTGGATCTCTACACCGAAATGGCCATGAAGGGCTCGGAAGGTAAAATGAGATCCCCCTAGTCCGGCGTTCAGCAAAACTTGGTAAACCAAATATGCGAAGACGATCCTCGTAGGTTGGACGCACATATGAGTATGGTAGACGTATAATCCAGCGTTTAACACACTCCAGGAGAATTTCTTCATACCTGGTTGAAAGCCACCATACTTGTCCAGCATACTCGATAATAATAGGTCGTATGTAAGTTTTATATAGAAATATCCAGGTTGTTATATCGGAGTTCTTGAAAGTTGACTCGACATGAGCGACATGTTGTCAGAAACTGCCCCATGCAAGTGTTCCATTGTTCATCTACTTGATCTTGTTGTAAGTTGTATATCTCCGTCCAGTTAATTTCCTTCAGTAGTTCCTTGAATTTTATAATGATTGTTCTGAGTAGAATCTTCTATGGTAATATCTGTTGGAATCATGGCAATCGTGGCTGAATGTAATCCTTTGTGTTGTATGATCAGACATCCCAGAATGCAATACCTTGGAGCCCAGATAATGTTTGTTTATGAAAATGTTATCAATCGCTGTCTTAGATGTTGGGGCCATTCGGGTGTTTTGTTCTATTATGTGCCTAAAATTATAGGAATGCATCAAAGATATGACTCCAAATTTTTCTTCCGATTCAATAGAGAAATCTACGTTGAAATCACCTGCTATCACCACTCGGGCAGTTGTTTCTATTAAATTTCGATTTTGAAACATTCATCACAAATATATCAAATTTAATATAGTACTGTTCCAGAAATGTCGAATTATATTATCTGTAGGTGAGTTCAAAAAAGAGAGAACTTCTGGAAGATTTATTTGACTGTTTCCGATTGGAAATTACTTCATCCGATCCAACACGAGTTTATACCGCTATATTAGGTCATACCTTCTATTCAAAGATTGACTATATTGTAACAAATTTTGACTTAAAAATTCTTCAATCTGATGTATTTCCAGTTGAATTTGGTGATCATAGTGCATTTTTAGTGGAGATTTTTATTGTTTGTATAAAAGCATGGCCTGAAAATTGCTTTCAACGTAAATTGTGCAGAAATATGTATCCTCAAAATTTGACAAAAATGATCTGAATATATCTCCAAACATTCTTTTGCTGGTTTATATGCAAATTCCGATGAATATGTAGACTTTCAAACATTTGTTGATATAATAAGGATCATTGATTTCCACTGTCCATTAACTTATAACACTGTTGAAACGAACAATTAAAAAAACTGAACACCTAGAATAAGAGATGCTAGTGAAGGATTGAAACATCTTCATTGGCTCCAAATCAATTGGAAAACTAGCCACTTCGTTTCCGAAACATTTTTCTGAGGTTGCTAAATTAACTTTGAAACGAAATTACGGTAATGTAGGTACTGAGTGGAACTTGTACATCTTCCTCAATTCGTGACAATACATTTTACTTTCACGTTGTACATAGAACTGAAGTAATTGGTGCAATAAATTAATTGAAGAATAAAAAGTCTGTCGGACATGATTTGGTTTCTGTCAAAATATTGAAATTAATAGCCGATGATAATTCTGAACATTTCGCGCACCTCGTTAATGAATCGGTTGCTAGTGGTATTTTTCCTAGTTGTCTCAAACTTGTAGCTGTAATTCCAATACACAAAAAAGATAAGACTCATGATCTGGCGAACTATCGCCCAATTTCCATATTAAGTGTGTTCTCCAAAATTATATAAAGATTAATATTCAACCGAATAATGTCGTTTTCAGTCAAATTCAATATAACTGCCGAGAGCCAACATGGCTTCAGATCAGGACGTTCGACTGGGACGGCTGTCATTGATTTCCTCCAGTCCAGTCCAGTCCAGACGAAGGTTATATTGTTGCCGTTATTTATTTACCTCTCACGAGCTTTTGATACCATCGATTCAAGATTCCTCGAAAGTAAACTCTATAATAACGGATTTTGGGGTACTTTCTTGAGGTGGATTTTTAGCTTCATAACAACTCGTAGTTTGAATGTGAGGGGTGGGAAATACATTCTCCTCTGAATTCGAAACTGAACTTGGTGTCCCAGAAGCTTCGATACTGGGACCAATACTTTTTATATTATTCATAAACGACTTACCGGGCCATATGAAGACTAAAATAATAATTTTTGTTGATGATATCTTTTTTATTCTGAGAGCAAAAAGTTTAAAGGGTCTTTTTGAGTTGTGTGAATCTATTAAAGAACTTTAGATCATAGTCTCAGGCAAATAAGCTTCTACTAAATGTTAAAAAAATCTGAAGTGATTAAGTTTGAACTCATAAAATCCTCCCCGTTAACTCTGAACACCGGAAATGATGTTATCTGTAGCAAAAGCTCCACCAAGTTTTTGGGTGTTATTATCGACAGCAATTCAAGATGGTCTGAAAATACCGCTCACATCATTAAAAAACTATCGTCATCCTTTTACGCTTTAAGTAGACTGATAGCTCGCTTCCATCAGATGCACTATTGAATGTCTATTATGGACTAGTATATCCTCACCTGTCATATAATGTGCTAGGTTTGTGCTGCTTTGTGCCGAAATTTTTTTTTTCTTAATACCAAGTGGTTCTCGAAATATTTCCAAAACCGACAAAATGAGCCAGCCCAGCACTTTTCGAAAAATGGGATTTAAATGATTGATAAAAATTGTGCTACATATGTACTGAGTTGTGCCGTTCGAATTTTCTCGAAAGTCCTTCTCATTTCCTGAAAAATCGAAATCTAAGAAAAAAGATTATTTGTGCTACATTTGTGCTGCTTTGTGCCGTAAATATTTTCACGAAAATCATTCGCGATTTCCTACAAACTACGAAAATAAAAAAAAGTCATCCCAGCACTTTTGTTTTTTTTCAGAGGAAACATGCTCAAAGCATTGTGCTAATCTTAGGCAAAGTTGTGCCGTAGTTATTTTCACAGTTAGCCAAGCACTTTCATTTTTTTTCGACGAAATTTTTTTTGTATGATTGTATGTACTCTATTTGTGCTAACTTGTGCTTGTCAAATTTTAAGAAAAATGGTCAGTTTTCTTCTTATATGGGGGAAAATATAATTATAATTCAAGTTCTCGAAGATTTTTAAGGAGATTATTGAGTTTTTTATAATTTCATGGAAATAAAAATAATTCTCTTATGTGAAAATTGAACTATTTATGTTTACTTATGTATACTAATACAGATGCGGTAACAATGTTTCATTTTCCTTCAGGTTTTTGAATGCATAAAAGTTAAGAAACAATTTTTCCTCCAAGAAAATTATGCGACCATAAATTTCATCTAAGAGGCGCGAATAAATTCAACGATATCTCGTCGACTTTGCTGTATCAATAGTCAATTAAATTTTCACGAGAAAACATCATCAAGTCATTCAAATCTTCTGAACTTATTTTTATCGACAATATTGTCATGAGTTTAACCCCTTCGAATAATCAAGGCAACAGAGTGAGTTCAGACGTCTATCGAAATTCCACAGTTTGCACGGATTGCAAATTCGTAGATGTTATTTTTCCATGTATACCGATTTTCCTACAGTAGATTGATTTATTCAATTTCCTACATTCGATGAAAAAATTCGAAGTGTTTTCTGAATATTGAATATTCACACTAGTCACGACTTACACCTCACATTTTTTCACATTTTCGGGAGAGAAAAAAATATCATTTCTGAAGTATTTTTCTTGTTAACTTGAATATTCTTACAACTCAGAGAACCTCTCGAGAAAATTTGAGAGCTCCAACTCAGTACCAACTTAACACATTTAAACCATAATACATTTCAACCGTTGATGAAATTGCTCGCAAAATGCTAGGCTTATTCGTACCTAACATTTTGTTGAATATCCCAAAAACCGAATTAAATAAAAGAAAAATTCAAGCGCACAATTCAGCACACTAAAATTTTTTTCGAAAATCAAAAAGTGCTGGGCCAACTTCACACACACTGTTGCCAGGTATAACGGTTTTTCCTCCACCCTACTGATTTTTCTTATTTTTCCCCATATAAGAAGAAAACTGATATTGGCACAAATAGAGTACAATCATAAAAATAATTTTTCGTCGAAAAAAATTAAAGTGCTGGGCTAACTTTTTTCTAATTTCTTTATTTTTTGCGTGAATTAGCCTGATATTTGTGAAAATAACTACGGCTTAACTTTTCCTAAAAGTAGCACAATGATTTGAGCATGTTTCATTTGAAAAAAAAACAAAAGTGCTGGGATGACTTTTTTTATTTTCGTAGTTTGCAGGAAAACGCGAATGATTTTCGTGAAAATTTTTACGGCACAAAGCAGCACAAATGTAGCACACATTTTTTCATCCGTTTGTGAGAGAAAAAAACGAAAGTGCTGGTCTATCTTTTTTCTTAAATTTCAATTTTTCTGGAAATGAGAGGGACTTTCGAGAAAATTCGAACGGCACAACTCAGTATATGTGTAGCACAATTTTGATCAATCATTTAAATCCCATTTTTCGAAAAGTGCTGGGCTGGCTCATTTTTTCGGTTTTGGAAATATTTCGAGAACCACTTGGAATTAAAAAAAAAATAGCGACACAAATCAGCACAAACCTAGCACAATTCAGCACAACAAAAAATTTTCCGAAAATCAAAAAGTGCTGGGCCAACTTCACACACATTGTATTTATAACTAAATGTCTTCAATACACTAAGGATAATGAAAGACAGTACGTTAAGGTTAAGCTATCTAACTTCCATAACTATAACACAAGAAATGACAATTTGTTGTCCATACCAAAGCAAACCCTAGCAAATTTGAAAAATCTTCAATTTATATATGTGTTAAGTTATTCAATAAATTACCAGATAATATAAAAATTCTTCACAAAAATCGTTTTCGTATAGCAATAAAGGCATTATTGTACGAGAAATGTTATTATAGTGTAGATGAATATGTCTGTTATAGTCATTAAGGTTTCTGTACATTCTTCATTTCTTCGGTGTTTTTTGACCTGTTCGACACATTGTAAAATGTCTCACAGGATGAATAAAGATTTATTATTATTATTTATTGATTGAAATATCCTCCTTCGGATGTCCAAATATCTGAGAATTTCAAATTTTGGGCCATAAGTGGTCTTAAATTACTCGACTGGACTCACTGATGAATTATGCAAGGTCAAATAACAATTCTGCAGTACTCACTCTAACTTCGGAACGGAAAAACTAGAGTCGGGATATTTCAGTTGAGTTCGTTATTGGACTGAATCCGTGTAGTTTTCAGGTTAGGACGATTTGAAATGTTTTTCCGACATTTTTTAAAGTAGTAATTCTATCAAGACCAAGATTTATTTGTGAATGTGAAATTCCACGAGAATCTCTCTAATAGAAATTTCAACAACTTCAGCTTTGTGACGGAATAACAAATTGATCACAGTGTGTTCGGAATATCTGGCCTCTCGTCAAATAGGCTCACGAAATTCACAATTCCCTTCATGGTTATTGAGCAGAAAAAAATGAAATTTGGATCCGAGCAGATTTCTGGTTTCGAGAACATTCGAAAAGTAAATTTCAAATATCTATAACTCGAAAACCATGTTGGTTCAACCCATTATCGAAATCAACCGAGATATTACGGCCACACATGCTCTAATATCATTCCATCACAAAATGGAATTTTTTTTAGATTTTTCATTCGCAGATACTCGGCACAAGTCTTTAGGTCAACATTGAGCACCATACAATGAAATTTGTAGCCGTTTGGATTGATTGGAATGAATTCAATCATAAATATGAATACATGATGATATCATAATGTGTTGAAAAGTCCATTCTGATACAGAGTGTCTCAGGAAAGATGCATATCATAATAAATGGAGGCCTTCTAGGAGGTTTTGATGGCTTTCATTCAAAGTTTTCATTCGGTATATACAGGATCAGCCTCTGCTATCACTACTTTTTATACAGGGTGACTGGTGACGTATGGGACAACGGCTAACTGGAGATGAAGGACCTCAAACTGAATGAGGATTGGGGGTTTAAATGTCCTATAAGGCTATTAGTTTCAGAGATACAGGGTGTTTTTTGCAAAAGTGCTTAAACTATAAACTCTCATATCTTCGTCAATATGGCAAATTTTTCGCTGATATTTGGCAAGCTTGTTAATATACATATTCTCCATCAGATCGACAAGAAAAAATTCCCAAAAATTGCAGGTCCGTATTCAAAAATTTCAATTTCCGTGTCAGGTGAGAAATATCACTCGGTATATGAAATAAAAAAAATTGAATTGGGAAATTGGAATCTGCAAAAAACACTGAGTAAAAATCTGTTTTTAGTTTTGATGGCACAAATTTTTTAAAGTTTTTAAGATATGTTGAAAGTCGAATATTACAATTTTTTCATATTGAATTCAAGCAACACACTATTCCTGAAAGAAAAAAACACTGCATTTGAGATGCTCAAATAATCCTGACGCATTTTGAATATTCCTTCACATCTTGAAATACTTTTTCATTAAATTTTCTATCAATACTATAAGAAAAACTCAAAAAACAATACAAACACAAAAAGATTAACAGTAGCACATATGGTTCATAAAAAAATCAAATAAACAAATGCTTGATATGCGAGAGCCATTCCCCTCACACACTTATTTGCTCTTTTGAACAATTGAAGTACGTTTCATATCCACAAGATGAAAAATTACTCTTGATAGAACAGTAACACTAGATTTCAGCTCGAGAAAAGTTGGACTTTCTTCTCAGAACGCCTGAACAATAATCCATCTGATACTTATTCTTTCAACAAAATTTATTAATTTATTAAATAATGCAATGATTCATGAGAAAACATCTAAGCAAATGCTCGAAATCAGAGCAATTTGCTTCAACGCATTTATTGGCTCTCTTGAACTCTAATGATTTCATTCTCTTTTGAGATGAGGATTATTCTGAGACCAAATATTATATCCGTTCATTTTGCGCAATTCAAAAACAAGTATCATTTACATATTCTTCATTCGTGAATATTGAAGGCATTTTCAGTAGATAAACAAACGACACAATTCCCAATAATACACAATCAATGAATGTATGAATATAAACGTCATTTTTTGAAATAAGCCTACTCTGTGTAGAAGGATGTATTTTATTTATAATGAATAATAAACCTCTTATTCTAAAAAATCACTTGTTTCCCTAATATTCTGTTTGCATTAAAGAAATTCATATGCTTCTCAAAAGAAGATGAAGGTGCAATACCTAAGTACATATTAGAGGAAAGTAAGTCCTCAAAATTCATACATTATTTCATTATAAATTTTGTTGAAATCATAAGTACCAGATTGATTACTGTTCAGGGGTTCTGAGAAGAAAGTCAAACTTTTCTCGAGTGTTTCTGTTCTATCAAGAGTATAATTTTTCATCTTGTGGATATGAAAAGTACTTCAATTGTTCAAAAGAGTCATTAAGTGTGTGAGGGGAATGGCTCTAGCATATCGAGCATTTGTTTATTTGATTTTTTTATGAATCATATGTGCTACTGTTCCTCTCTTTGTATTTCTATTTTTTTTTATTTTTCTTTCAATATTTATAAAAAATTTAATGAAAAAGTATTTCAAGATGTGAAGAAATATTCAAAATGCGTCAGGATTATTTGAGCATCTCAAATTCAGTGTTTTTTTCTTTCAGGAATAGTGTGTTGCTTGAATTCAATATGAAAAAATTGTAATATTCGACTTTCAACATATCATAAAAACTTTAAAAAATTTGTGCCATCAAAACTAAAAACAGATTTTTACTCAGTGTTTTTTGCAGATTCCAATGTCCCAATTCAATTTTTTTTATTTCATATACCGAGTGATATTTCTCACCTGACACGGAAATTGAAATTTTTGAATACGGACCTGCAATTTTTGGGAATTTTTTCTTGTCGATCTGATGGAGAATATGTATATTAACAAGCTTGCCAAATATCAGCGAAAAATTTGCCATATCGACGAAGATATGGGAGTTTATAGTTTTAGCACTTTTGCAAAAAACACCCTGTATCTCTGAAACTAATAGCTTTATAGGACATTTAAACCCCCAATCCTCATTCAGTTTGAGGTCCTCTATCTCCAGTTAGCCGTTGTCCCTTACGCCACCAGTCACCCTGTATAATATACATAATTACAGAATAATGTGCTGTAAATTCGGGATCTTCATCCCGACTATGAGTCTCTGACGCATTGTTTCTGAGATACAGGGTGTTGAAATTTGAAAATAAATGGAAGCCACTGGTAAAAATTAAAAAAAAAATATTGAAGAAAATGTGTTCTGATGCGTACTAATAACCTTCCAAAAGGCAAAAAGGTTTCGAAAATATGTCCAAGAAAACATTTTTTCTTTGGGTTTCAACACCATGCATCTCTCAGATGAAATTGTATCAAACTTTTTATCTCAGAAAGTTTTCGTCGCGGGTAAAAAGCTCAAGATATCACCTCGGGTGTTTTCCATTTCAAACTATAGGAGTAGTTTTATGAATATTGGGAGACATAAGGGAAATATTCGCCAAAGACAATGATATCGAACTCAAAGGAGATATTCAGGTCCCAAACCTATTCTGAAAGTTTTTAGCTCTTTCCCTTCCAAGATTATAATTATTAAAGTGCAAACCATCAGTACAAGCCAGAATTTTAATTTTTTTGAAATTGTTGGGAATGATAATGTTACTAACTTAACGATATTTAGCGCGAATATGCGACACTGTTGGAATTTTCAATTTCGTCGATATTGAAATGTCGCTTACTTATTTACAACTTGTCTTGTGTTATCTTTCCTAACTATGATTTGGAGTAATTATTAGTCATTAAGAATGAAATTTTCTTTTCAGATTACTTCTATAGGCATCACGTCGAGTTCGACACCGTGAGAACAGAAGTAGAAATTTTGGACACATCAAACTGTGAGGTGAGTTACTTGAATCGATTTATGATTTGAAATGTCTTCAATTTGTGATGTTTTGGAAGTAGTGATCCGAAAAATATCAATGAAAAATCTGCACACTCGGGGTTCTCGTAATAGGCTCAGAAACTGAACATTTCGGCCAAGTTCGTTAATAATCCGAATATGTCGGGATATAAGGACAATGTAGTCGTTCTGAATATGTTTTCATGAGGAATGCCATGTGTTATATTGCTTTTATAATAATAATAATAATAATAATAATAGCATTTATTTCCATAATCAACCAATACATTGAGAAGAAAATACGTCAAGATAACCCAGAAAAACAAAAAAAAATACATTAAAACGCTCAGATTTGAATATTGGAACTTAAGTACTCCTGAATACTATAGGGTTCCATATCTATTAATAATTTTTTGATTAACTTCTTGAAACTATTATTATCCTTAAGGATTTGGAAACTCTTTGGAAGCTTGTCAAATAATTTGATGCACATATATTCTACATTCTTTTGTGTTAATGTTAGTGAACCCCTTGGAAAGTGAATCGGGTTAATGCGCCTTGTTCTATTGGAATTTTCATATACTCGAAACAGATCGTAGTTGTTCTTCAAGAAAAGCAAGCATCTGAAAACATAAGTTCCGGCAGTAGTGAGTATACCCTGATTTTTAAAATGTCCACGACAAGATGTTCTCGCAGATAGACCCAGCAAAACTCTGAGTGCTCTTTTCTGAACCACAAAAATCTTCGAAACTACCGCAGCGTTGCCCCATGCAATGATTCCATAGGACATGAGTGAATGAAAATTAGAGAAATAAACTGTTCTGAGCAGCTCAGAGTCCGATTGCAGTGCCAGAACACGAAGGGTGTACAGAACTGAGTTCAGTCTGCCCTGCAACGAGCCTATGTGCTCGGACCAACTGAGATGGTGATCGATAATCACACCAAGAAAATTGGTACTGGTGGAAATTTTCACAGTCTGTCCAGGGAGAATTATATCTTCAGGTTTGTCAACTTTAGAATGCGAAGTACTGAAAACAACACACTCCGTTTTATTTGAATTTATGGTTATCCTATTCGCATTGCACCAATTCGAAATACCACAAAAGCACTTTTCAACGCTCTCAATGGCCTCCGAAATACTAGGTGCCGCAACCAGTACATTAGTGTCGTCTACAAACATGACTACTTCCACACCCAACTGCATATCAAAGATTGGTAAAATATTCTCACTACCTTCATCCGGCAAAAGTTCCTCGCCCAGCTGAATATTTTCTGGAAGGTCATTAATATAAATGAGAAATAAAAAGGGACCGAAGATACCACGCTGAGGTACACCTATCTCCACTTCAGCGTCCAAGGATAGATATTCAACTCCTTGAATTTCCAGAGACACCCTCTGCCGACGCTCACGCAAATAGCTCCTCATAAAATCCAATTGCTTATCCCTTATTCCATAACAATTCAGTTTTTTTAACAGATCTTCGTGATTGACACAATCAAAAGCTTTAGAGAAATCTATGAAGAGACCGGTTGGTACTTCCCCACCCTCTAAAGCTCTAAGAACACGGCGAATAAGCTGGTATAATGCCGTCTCTGTACTTTTAGATTTCAAATATCCATGCTGAAACTTGGAGAATATTCGATGTTTATAGAAAAAACTCAAGAGCCTATTAACGATAATTTTCTCAAATATCTTTGAGAAAGAGGTCAACAAACTTATAGGTCGATAATTACCAAGATCTTCGTGACTCCCTTTTTTAAAAAGGGGTTTAACTACTGCTATTTTCAAAGCTCTAGGAAAAACGCCTTCTTTAAGACATATAAATTATGTAGGCTAAGGGTTCGGCAATGAACTCAACAGATCTCTTGATGACCGACATTGGTATACCATCATACCCAAAACAATTTTTATTATGCATTTTATTTACCGTCCTGATAACTTCATCAGGTGTTATTTCAAAAAGGAAAAACGTCTTCGGGTTCTGAAAGACAGGGCGAACTCTCGGAGTGAATGTAGAACCTGGCTTATGTACAGTTGTTGATGAGGAAATATTGACAAAATGTTTATTGAAAGCATTCGACAGTTCATAGGGATTATCAGTTTTGATGGAATTATTCACATTATTATTTTTCTTGCCAGTTATCTCTTTTATGATCTGCCAAACAGTTTTAACTTTGTTATTAGAGTTATTTATGCGGTTCTTGATACGATCCTTCATATTATTTACAAGAATACTGTCATATAGCTTTTTAGTTGATTTGTAAAGCGGGGCGAGTTCAGGACGAAAATGAGATATTGTGTAAAGGTAATCCAATCGTTGTTTAATTTCAGAAACCTGGGTGGATCTATCTGAATATCGTTTGCGATCATCAACAAACTTGACTTCTGTTAGAGGAAATGCCAAATCGAAAATAGACTTAAATCTGCCGAAAAAGTTATTCCAGAGACAATCTATGTCGTACTGATTTTCCTCAAAAATGAGGCCATCCCATTTCTCGGCAGACAACAGTTCAAGGAACCTACACGTGTTAGCCTCGTTTATTAGCCGGATTGTTTTCTTAGTTGGTTTCGGAACGGATTTGGAAACAGAAGAAGAAAATTTTTGAGAGGTGTGATCAGACAGGTGAGATGGAATTACCTCAGTCTCATAATCTCTCAAATTGGTTATCACGTTATCTATGCAAGTGGAGAAAGTAGAAGTGACTCGCGTTGGTTCTCGCACTGTAATATGTGCATCATATCCCTCCAAGAGAGAAATAAAAGTCTGTGCCTCACAACCACATCAAAGCAAATTGATGTTGAAATCACCAGAAATTATATATCGACTGTTTTCAGATGTAAGCTTTTGCAGGATCAAATCAATTTTTTCGAAGAACAAACCTACATCACCCCTGGATAAGTATTCGGACGGTATATTGAAATAATTGTGTATTTGCTTGAATTTACGAAAGCATCAATCGCAGAACACTCAAAAACATATGGAACACTGAGTTTGACCAAATCTGAACGTTCTTTACAAGAAATTTCACTTTTACAATAAATAGCGCATCCACCATGCCGACCAGGTGGTCTACAGTATTTTGAAGATAATTTGAAACCGCGCATATGGAGTGCATCGAGTTCAGAATCACTTTGCCAATGTTCTGTGACAGTGACACTGACAAAACATTCGTTATGATTGTTTATAAACTGTTCTAACCTAAATATGCAACTTCTTAAATATTGAACGTTTTGATTTAAAATTATACATTTTTCTTTCTCGGTTCCAACGATTTTATTTTGTTTAGACGGAATAAAAAATGACTTATTCTACTACCTTCAGGCCAAAGATCTGGATTTTTGATGGTTTCAAAATCCTGAGCAGGTACAGTCAACTTAAAGGAAGAGTATTCTTTCGGTCTGTTTGATTGTAATTTCTCGCATATAGTTCCTGTGAAACCCTTGTTGTTGAGATATTTTACTATCATATCGGGTTTCAGGGTAGGATCCAGTTTACAAACGTGTAAGTAACCATATTTTGGTATTCCTTTGATCGACATCTCATCGGCCTTTCCACTACCAACAATACTCCTATCTATACGCCTAGGCCTAGATTTCCTATTTTTCACCAAAGTGAAACCGTCCTCGGAAATGTCAGGTGAATTGTTTTCTGCCGATGTGATGTTTAAATTTGTTTTTTTCTTAATTGAACTGTTATTAGATTCAGAACGTGTTCGATTTGTTCTAGTATCTAGTGAGTTATCTTTTTCAGATGCCTTGTTTGAAGTTATGTTTGTTTGAATTGAGCTGATATCGCTTGCACTAGATGTTTGACGATTTGGTTTCAGGACTTGATTGACATTAGAACCGGAGTGAACTTGGCAGACCATTTCTAGCAGACCGTTTGACGGAAACGCCCGAACGCGCTCCCCAGTGGCGCGCGGTGCGGAAGTATATTTAATGCTGAAATGAGGCAGATTCAGATAAATAATGAATATGTTACTCTCGGCTTTGATTTAAAGACCAATAAAAAGAGGTTATGAAGGTGTCAACGATTGGTTATCAGAATGAATTACGACAGATTCGCTATTTCGAGAAGCAAAACATTCAAAAATCCATATCTCCGAAAATATTCGCCGGCGCATAATAAGATTTGGCACGTAGGTTAACAATATTAATATCATTATTCCCTGAAAATTTCATCCACTTGCAGAGGGATCCAGGGGGTTAAAACGCCCCCCTTAACATAGAAAAATTCATATCTCTGAAAATATTCGCCGGCGCATGATAAGACTTGGCACGTAGGTTAACAATATTAATATCATTATTCCCTGAAATTTTCATCCACTTGCAAAGGGATCCAGGGGGTTAAAACGCCCCCCAAAACATAGAAAAATTCATATCTCCGAAAATATTCGGCGGCGCATAATAAGATTTGGCACGTAGGTTAACAATATTAATATCATTATTCCCTGAAAATTTCATGCACTTGCAAAGGGATCCAGGGGGTTAAAACGCCCCTCTTAACATAGAAAAATTCATATCTCCGAAAATATTCGCCGGCGCATAATAAGATTTGGCACGTAGGTTAACAATATTAATATCATTATTCCCTGAAAATTTCATCCACTTGCAAAGGGATCCAGGGGGTTAAAACGCCCCCCTTAACATAGAAAAATTCATATCTCCGAAAATATTCGCCGGCGCATAATAAGATTTGGTACGTACGTTCACAATATTAATATCATTATTCCCTGAAAATTTCATCCACTTGCAAAGGGATCCGGGGGGTTAAAACGCCCCCCTTAACATAGAAAAATTCATATCTCCGAAAATATTCGCCGGCGCATAATAAGATTTGGTACGTAGGTTAAAAGTATTAAAAACATTATTCCCTGAAAATTTCATCCACTTGCAAAGGAATCCAGGGGTTAAAACGCCCCCCAAAACATTGAAAAATTCATATCTCCGAAAATATTCGCCGGCGCATAATAAGATTTGGTACGTACGTTAACAATATTAATATCATTATTCCCTGAAAATTTCATTCACTTGCAAAGGGATCCAGGGGGTTAAAACGCCCCCCTTAACATAGAAAAATTCATATCTCCGAAAATATTCGCCGGTGCATAATGAGATTTGGTACGTACGTTCACAATATTAATATCATTATTCCCTGAAAATTTCATTCACTTGCAAGGGATCCAGTAGGTTAAAACGCCCTCCAAAACACTGAAAAATTCATATCTCCGAAAATATTCGCCGGCGCAAAATAAGATTTGGTACGTAGGTTAAAAGTATTAATAACATTATTCCCTGAAAATTTCGTTCACTTGCAAAGGGATCCAGGGGGTTGAAACGCCCCCCAAAACATTGAAAAATTCATATCTCCGAAAATATTTGCCGGCGCATAATAAGATTTGGTACGTACGTTCACAATATTAATATCATTATTCCCTGAAAATTTCATTCACTTGCAAAGGGATCCAGGGGGTTAAAACGCCCCCCAAAACATTGAAAAATTCATATCTCCGAAAATATTTGCCGGCGCATAATAAGATTTGGTACGTACGTTCACAATATTATTATCATTATTCCCTGAAAATTTCATTCACTTGCAAAGGGATCCAGGGGGTTAAAACGCCCCCCAAAACATTGAAAAATTCATATCTCCGAAAATATTCGCCGGCGCATAATAAGATTTGGCACGTAGGTTAACAATATTAATATCATTATTCCCTGAAAATTTTATCCACTTGCAAAGGGATCCAGGGGGTTAAAACGCCCCCCAAAACATTGAAAAGGGAGCCTTTTAACCCCCTGGATCCCTTTGCAAGTGAATGAAATTTTCAGGGAATAATGATATTAATATTGTGAACGTACGTACCAAATCTTATTATGCGCCGGCGAATATTTTCGGAGATATGAATTTTTCAATGTTTTGGGGGGCGTTTTAACCCCATGGATCCCTTTGCAAGTGAATGAAATTTTCAGGGAATAATGATATTAATATTGTTACCTACGTACCAAATCTTATTATGCACCGGCAGATATTTTCGGAGATATGAATTTTTCAGTGTTTTGGGGGGCGTTTTAACCCCCTGGATCCCTTTGCAAGTAAATGAAATTTTAAGGGAATAATGTTATTAATAATTTTAACCTACGTACCAAATCTTATTATGCGCCGGCGAATATTTTCGGAGATATGAATTTTTCTATGTTAAGGGGGGCGTTTTAACCCCCTGGATCCCTTCGCAAGTGGATGAAATTTTCAGGGAATAATGATATTAATATTGTTAACCTACGTGCCAAATCTTATTATGCGCCGGCGAATATTTTCGGAGTTATGAATTTTTCTATGTTAAGGGGGGCGTTTTAACCCCCTGGATCCCTTTGCAAGTGCATGAAATTTTCAGGGAATAATGATATTAATATTGTTAACCTACGTGCCAAATCTTATTATGCGCCGCCGAATATTTTCGGAGATATGAATTTTTCTATGTTTTGGGGGGCTTTTTAACCCCCTGGATCCCTTTGCAAGTGAATGAAATTTTCAGGGAATAATGTTATTAATACTTTTAACCTACGTACCAAATCTTATTATGCGCCGGCGAATATTTTCGGAGATATGATTTTTCTATGTTAAGGGGGGCGTTTTAACCCCCTGGATCCCTTGCAAGTGGATGAAATTTTCAGGGAATAATGATATTAATATTGTGAACGTACGTACCAAATCTTATTATGCGCCGGCGAATATTTTCGGAGATATGAATTTTTCTATGTTTTGGGGGGCGTTTTAACCCCCGGATCCCTTTGCAAGTGGATGAAATTTTCAGGGAATAATGATATTAATATTGTTAACCTACGTGCCAAATCTTATTATGCGCCGCCGAATATTTTCGGAGATATGAATTTTTCTATGTTTTGGGGGGCGTTTTAACCCCCGGGATCCCTTTGCAAGTGAATGAAATTTTCAGGGAATAATGTTATTAATACTTTTAACCTACGTACCAAATCTTATTATGCGCCGGCGAATATTTTCGGAGATATGAATTTTTCTATGTTAAGGGGGGCGTTTTAACCCCCTGGATCCCTTTGCAAGTGGATGAAATTTTCAGGGAATAATGATATTAATATTGTTTACCTACGTGCCAAATCTTATTATGCGCCGGCGAATATTTTCAGAGATATGAATTTTTCTATGTTAAGGGGGGCGTTTTAACCCCCTGGATCCCTTTGCAAGTGAATGAAATTTTCAGGGAATAATGATATTAAGATTGTTTACCTACGTACCAAATCTTATTATGCGCCGGCGAATATTTTCGGAGATATGAATTTTTCAGTGTTTTGGGGGGCGTTTTAACCCCCTGGATCCCTTTGCAAGTGGATAAAATTTTCAGGGAATAATGATATTAATATTGTTAACCTACGTGCCAAATCTTATTATGCGCCGGCGAATATTTTCGGAGATATGAATTTTTCAATGTTTTGGGTGGCGTTTTAACCCCCTGGATCCCTTTGCAAGTGAATGAAATTTTCAGGGAATAATGATAATAATATTGTGAACGTACGTACCAAATCTTATTATGCGCCGGCAAATATTTTCGGAGATATGAATTTTTCAATGTTTTGGGGGGCGTTTTAACCCCCTGGATCCCTTTGCAAGTGAATGAAATTTTCAGGGAATAATGATATTAATATTGTGAACGTACGTACCAAATCTTATTATGCGCCGGCAAATATTTTCAGCGATATGAATTTTTCAATGTTTTGGGGGGCGTTTCAACCCCCTGGATCCCTTTGCAAGTGAACGAAATTTTCAGGGAATAATGTTATTAATACTTTCAACCTACGTACCAAATCTTATTTTGCGCCGGCGAATATTTTCGGAGATATGAATTTTTCATGTTTTGGGGGGCGTTTTAACCCCCTGGATCCCTTTGCAAGTGAATGAAATTTTCAGGGAATAATGATATTAATATTGTGAACGTACGTACCAAATCTTATTATGCGCCGGCGAATATTTTCGGAGATATGAATTTTTCTATGTTAAGGGGGGCGTTTTAACCCCCTGGATCCCTTTGCAAGTGAATGAAATTTTCAGGGAATAATTATATTAATATTGTGAACGTACGTGCCAAATCTTATTATGCGCCGCCGAATATTTTCGGAGATATGAATTTTTCTATGTTTTGGGGGGCGTTTTAACCCCCTGGATCCCTTTGCAAGTAAATGAAATTTTAAGGGAATAATGTTATTAATAATTTTAACCTACGTACCAAATCTTATTATGCGCCGGCGAATATTTTCGGAGATATGAATTTTTCTATGTTAAGGGGGGCGTTTTAACCCCCTGGATCCCTTCGCAAGTGGATGAAATTTTCAGGGAATAATGATATTAATATTGTTAACCTACGTGCCAAATCTTATTATGCGCCGGCGAATATTTTCGGAGTTATGAATTTTTCTATGTTAAGGGGGGCGTTTTAACCCCCTGGATCCCTTTGCAAGTGCATGAAATTCTCAGGGAATAATGATATTAATATTGTTAACCTACGTGCCAAATCTTATTATGCGCCGCCGAATATTTTCGGAGATATGAATTTTTCTATGTTTTGGGGGGCTTTTTAACCCCCTGGATCCCTTTGCAAGTGAATGAAATTTTCAGGGAATAATGTTATTAATACTTTTAACCTACGTACCAAATCTTATTATGCGCCGGCGAATATTTTCGGAGATATGAATTTTTCTATGTTAAGGGGGGCGTTTTAACCCCCTGGATCCCTTTGCAAGTGGATGAAATTTTCAGGGAATAATGATATTAATATTGTGAACGTACGTACCAAATCTTATTATGCGCCGGCGAATATTTTCGGAGATATGAATTTTTCTATGTTAAGGGGGGCGTTTTAACCCCCCGGATCCCTTTGCAAGTGGATGAAATTTTCAGGGAATAATGATATTAATATTGTTAACCTACGTGCCAAATCTTATTATGCGCCGCCGAATATTTTCGGAGATATGAATTTTTCTATGTTTTGGGGGGCTTTTTAACCCCCTGGATCCCTTTGCAAGTGAATGAAATTTTCAGGGAATAATGTTATTAATACTTTTAACCTACGTACCAAATCTTATTATGCGCCGGCGAATATTTTCGGAGATATGAATTTTTCTATGTTAAGGGGGGCGTTTTAACCCCCTGGATCCCTTTGCAAGTGGATGAAATTTTCAGGGAATAATGATATTAATATTGTTTACCTACGTGCCAAATCTTATTATGCGCCGGCGAATATTTTCAGAGATATGAATTTTTCTATGTTAAGGGGGGCGTTTTAACCCCCTGGATCCCTTTGCAAGTGAATGAAATTTTCAGGGAATTATGATATTAATATTGTTTACCTACGTACCAAATCTTATTATGCACCGGCGGATATTTTCGGAGATATGAATTTTTCAGTGTTTTGGGGGGCGTTTTAACCCCCTGGATCCCTTTGCAAGTGGATAAAATTTTCAGGGAATAATGATATTAATATTGTTAACCTACGTGCCAAATCTTATTATGCGCCGGCGAATATTTTCGGAGATATGAATTTTTCAATGTTTTGGGTGGCGTTTTAACCCCCTGGATCCCTTTGCAAGTGAATGAAATTTTCAGGGAATAATGATAATAATATTGTGAACGTACGTACCAAATCTTATTATGCGCCGGCAAATATTTTCGGAGATATGAATTTTTCAATGTTTTGGGGGGCGTTTTAACCCCCTGGATCCCTTTGCAAGTGAATGAAATTTTCAGGGAATAATGATATTAATATTGTGAACGTACGTACCAAATCTTATTATGCGCCGGCAAATATTTTCAGCGATATGAATTTTTCAATGTTTTGGGGGGCGTTTCAACCCCCTGGATCCCTTTGCAAGTGAACGAAATTTTCAGGGAATAATGTTATTAATACTTTCAACCTACGTACCAAATCTTATTTTGCGCCGGCGAATATTTTCGGAGATATGAATTTTTCATGTTTTGGGGGGCGTTTTAACCTACTGGATCCCTTTGCAAGTGAATGAAATTTTCAGGGAATAATGATATTAATATTGTGAACGTACGTACCAAATCTCATTATGCGCCGGCGAATATTTTCGGAGATATGAATTTTTCTATGTTAAGGGGGGCGTTTTAACCCCCTGGATCCCTTTGCAAGTGAATGAAATTTTCAGGGAATAATGATATTAATATTGTTAACGTACGTACCAAATCTTATTATGCGCCGGCGAATATTTTCGGAGATATGAATTTTTCAATGTTTTGGGGGGCGTTTTAACCCCCTGGATTCCTTTGCAAGTGGATGAAATTTTCAGGGAATAATGTTTTTAATACTTTCAACCTACGTACCAAATCTTATTATGCGCCGGCGAATATTTACGGAGATATGAACTTTTCTATGTTAAGGGGGGCGTTTTAACCCCCCGGATCCCTTTGCAAGTGGATGAAATTTTCAGGGAATAATGATATTAATATTGTGAACGTACGTACCAAATCTTATTATGCGCCGGCGAATATTTTCGGAGATATGAATTTTTCTATGTTAAGGGGGGCGTTTTAACCCCCTGGATCCCTTTGCAAGTGGATGAAATTTTCAGGGAATAATGATATTAATATTGTTAACCTACGTGCCAAATCTTATTATGCGCCGGCGAATATTTTCGGAGATATGAATTTTTCTATGTTAAGGGGGGCGTTTTAACCCCCTGGATCCCTTTGCAAGTGCATGAAATTTTCAGGGAATAATGATATTAATATTGTTAACCTACGTGCCAAATCTTATTATGCGCCGCCGAATATTTTCGGAGATATGAATTTTTCTATGTTTTGGGGGGCGTTTTAGCCCCCTGGATCCCTTTGCAAGTGAATGAAATTTTCAGGGAATAATGTTATTAATACTTTTAACCTACGTACCAAATCTTATTATGCGCCGGCGAATATTTTCGGAGATATGAATTTTTCTATGTTAAGGGGGGCGTTTTAACCCCCTGGATCCCTTTGCAAGTGGATGAAATTTTCAGGGAATAATGATATTGATATTGTTAACCTACGTGCCAAATCTTATTATGCGCCGGCGAATATTTTCGGAGATATGAATTTTTCTATGTTAAGGGGGGCGTTTTAACCCCCTGGATCCCTCTGCAAGTGGATGAAATTTTCAGGGAATAATGATATTAATATTGTTAACCTACGTGCCAAATCTTATTATGCGCCGGCGAATATTTTCGGAGATATGGATTTTTGAATGTTTTGCTTCTCGAAATAGCGAATCTGTCGTAATTCATTCTGATAACCAATCGTTGACACCTTCATAACCTCTTTTTATTGGTCTTTAAATCAAAGCCGAGAGTAACATATTCATTATTTATCTGAATCTGCCTCATTTCAGCATTAAATATACTTCCGCACCGCGCGCCACTGGGGAGCGCGTTCGGGCGTTTCCGTCAAACGGTCTGCTAGAAATGGTCTGCCAAGTTCACTCCGGTGACATTAGAAGTGGCTCCTGAAGAAATCATATCATGTTCATTGGAGAGATTTGTTTTGAATACTTCAGAATATTTCTTTTGATCAGAATGTAGTTTAAATTCGTCACTTTCAATGTATTTCAGAAGTTTAGTATTCTCAACTTTCAAATTTGTAACCTCTTCACGGAGGCTGAGTACTTCAAGTTTTAAGTTCTCGATCATAGGAACAAATAAATGATTGAATGTTTTGACAATTATTTCCTCAACGTTATCCACAAATCCAACAGAAGCCATTTGGGTAATTTCTGATGAATTCTCCTTTTGAGTTTCCTTTTTCGAGGTTATGTCCGATTGTAAACATTCGTCACATAGCCAAGTTTTGATTGAGCCTGATTTTCTCATAGTCTCAAGTTTTTCGACAGTTATATTAATACACTGTGAATGAAAAAAATGTGATCTGTTGTTAGAACACGAGATAGAGTCATCATAACGACTGATGGTTTTCGAACACTTATTACACGTAACGGCCATTTTGAATATATATTTTAAATTCTGTCGAAGAAAAACTATGCAGATGATTATTCGAAATTTTGTAAAGCACCAGTAGATTATTGAGACATATTTTCCTCATTTATTTAATCATTCATTTATTTATTTACTAATCTTTCAGAAATGTATGACGCGAGTCCAAGGTAATGATCATAGTATGAGCAACATTTTGCAGATTTCTATCTGAATGTGTAGCATACAAATACAAAGTCCATTTATTCAATACTAATGAAATACCTCAAACGATAGGGTTTGACTCTCTGATGACGAATTCGTGGTCAAATTCAATTCCGTCCGTGGGACCGGCCGTCCGATAGCACGATAACTTTCTAAGGGATTTTCCTAGAGACATGAAATTTTCAGGGTGAGTTCGGTTCCCAAATGCCTCGGTTGAGTTTGTTTACCAGCCAAATCGTACAGGTGTTACATAATATATGGCTTTTAAAAATTTTTGTTTTAAATTCTGTCGAAGAAAAACTATGCAGATGATTATTCAAACATTTTGAAGGCACCAGTAGATTATTGAGACATATTTTCCTCATTTATTTAATCATTCATCATTATTTATTTACTCGTTTATTTACTTTATTTATTTACTCGTTTATTTACTAATCTTTCAGGAATTTATTAAGTGATTCCAAGGTAATGATCATATAATGATCATATATTCTGCAGATTTCTATCTGAATGTGTAGCATACAAATACAAAGTCCATTTATTCAATACTAATGAAATACCTCAAACGATAGGGTTTGACTCTCTGTTGACGAATTCGTGGTAAAATTCAAATCCGTCCGTGTGGGCCGGCCGTCCGATAGCACGATAACTTTCGAAGGGATTGTCCAAGCGACTAGAGATTTTCAGGGTGAGTTCGGTTCCCAACTTAGACTATATACTTAGTCTAAGGTACCCAAATGCTTCGGTTAAGTTCGTTAACCAGCCAACAGAAGGTGTCTCAATATCTCAAACAAAACGAAATAAATCGAAATGAAATGTTGCGGCCACATGCGAGATGCTCATAATGAGCCTCATGCATAATTTTATGGACATAATGTACACCAAACCATAAAACATCCAATTGGAATAATATATAATAGATATGAAAGAAGAAATTTCATATTTCCATAATATATATATATATATATATATATATGTATATATATATATATAATATATATATATAATACCGCAGGGTGGTGGTACGCCGCCATCGGGGAGTGACGACCCCGCGGACCTTAGTCAACCAGCAGGGGAGCGCAAGCTTTCGGGGAGTGACGACCCCGCATACCTGAGTTACCCAGTAAAGAGGGTTAGCAGCCCCTTTACGGTGAAAATTACATTGCTTTCGACACAGTTGACGAAGCCTCGGATACCGCCCCCGGTGTAGGGAATGCGCCTGGGGGAAGATTAACACATTCCCTAGCAGAGGAAAGCGGAGCGAGTGGCGCCAATCTGCGAAACGGTACCACAAGGCCTAGCAGATCTAATAGGAATCGACAGGGTAATAGCTTGGAGACGTCGAATGTTGAATCATCAACACAAGACAATCCCGCTTCCACCCAAAGAAGAAAAAGGCAGCACTGGACGAGGGAAATGAACGTCAGATTAATGAGTGCATATTATGAAGCTACAGAGGGAGAGACCAACACAAAAAAATATTCGGAAAAACTAGCGGAGCTTTGGGCAGTATCATATCCAGAAAAAATATTCACGGGAAAACATCTTGTCGCCCAAGTTAAAAACATAAAAACCCGAAAACTACTCTCGCCGGACGAAACTGAAGCGATGAAATCCAACGCCATAAGAACCTCTACAAGCAGAACAGTTCAAAACATAAGAAGAAGTTTACACCGACGGAGCACAATAACATCACGACCGGAACCAGAAGATGAGCACGATAAAAATGAACAGCAAATACCAGGAATAGATGATGAACATACAACAGCAATAAGAACAATATTCGAACAAGTCAGCCTGAAGTGGGAGGGAATAAAGATGGATGCAAGGCCAAAAATTACTAAAATCAGCCAAGACAACAACACAAAACAAATAATCCAGGCCATAAATACTGCCCTTCATCCAGCATTCAATAAAACAACAAACTTATTGTGCAGCCACTGTCGCAAACATCATACTAGAAACAAAAACCGAAAGACATAATCAAGAAGAACAAAACCAACGAAGACCACCATGGGAACAGAGAATAGAGAAGAAAATAACAACAATGAGAAAGGAAATAGGTATTCTACATACATACTTAAACACCACGAATCCTAGCAAGAGAGTTATGAAGAAGATAGAAAAATATACAAGCAAGTTGAAGATCAAAACAAAGAAAAAGACAGAACATCTAGAACAACTGAAAACGTACACGGAAACACTAAAACAAAAAGTAGCTGCGCTAGGAAATAGATTAAGAAGATACCATAAACGAACACAGAGATTCAAAGATAACAACCTATTCTCATCTAACCAAAGACAGTTCTTCCGGAAACTAGAAGAAGAGAAAAACGGAAAAACGACAACCCCTCCAACTCCGGAAAATATGCGACAATACTGGGCAGAAGTCTGGGCGAATAAGAACGAACACAGGACGGCGACGGCATGGATTGAGCGGGAGAAGAGCGACCACGCCAATGTGCGGCGTACCTCACCATAGCTCATAAAATCCGAATACACCTAAAAGCAAATAATATCATAGCAAATGGAACAGGGAGGATGCAAGGAAAGAGGACGCGGAAGTAAAGAACTTCTGGTAATAGACAAGATGCTCACAAAACAGGCAAAAAAATTTGAAAAACATATCGATGGCCTGGATCGATTACCAGAAGGCATATGATTCGGTACCGCACTCATGGCTGATCGAAATCCTCAACCTGTACAATGTTGACAGAAAGGTAATAAACTTGGTAAAAACCTTAATGGCAACATGGCGAACAACATTATCGGTCAAAACACGAAAAACCAAATACAGGACAGGGGAAATAAAAATAGAGAATGGAATTTTCAGGGAGATGGACTGAGCCCGCTATTATTCTGCCTTGCCTTGAACCCTCTCAGCAACATGCTAAATAGATCAGCCTATGGTTATTCAGTTGACGATCACACCAAAATCACCCATCTATTCTACACTCGATTCTACATGGATGATCTTAAGCTATACGCTAGAGGAAGAAAACAACTAGAAGGAGAACTAGAAATTGTGAGAGGATTCAGCTCAGACATCGGAATGTCCTTCGGCCTAGAAAAGTGCGCAACGGTAGAAGTAAGAAGAGGAAAGATGGTAGGAGCAGCAGACATTAAACTGGCTGATGGACGAGAGATAGCAAGCCTGAAGACAGAGGACACATACAAATATCTGGGGATACAACAAACATTCGAAATTAAACAAAAAGAAAATAAGAATACAGCAGAAAATGAACTCATCAGGAGAGTAAAGAAAATAATCAATTCCCAATTATCTGCTAAAAACAAAATCACAGCCATCAACATCTGGGCTATAGGTACCTAGCTTTTCGTATACAGCTGGGATCCTCAATTGGTCAAAGACGGACTTAGAAAGACTGAACAGAAGGATACGAACAACATTCACACAAAATGGCATGCTTCATCCAAACTCTGCTATAGAAAGGCTGTACTTACCTCGCAAAGAAGGAGGACGTGGACTCAGTAGCCTGGAGCAAATATGTCTGAAAGAGGAAATCAGAATGAAAGATTATTTTAGTAAAACAACTTACCTGTACATCAATGGATTGCTGCCCAGTACCAGGAAACAGAGAGAAGGACCCAAATCAAGAGACAGGAGAGAGTCAACCTGAAAAATGGAAACAAAGCTGGAAAACCAAAGCTTTACACGGGCGATTTTATACAAGCCTACAACAACCGGAAGTAGATATACTGGCGTCGAATGCTTACCTGACACAAGGCTACCTTTTCCCCAGACGGAGGGAACACTCCTGGCCATACAAGACCAGGTTGTTCCAACCAGAACATATTTGAAGCACATCCTGAAGCAGCAGGTTTAAAACACTAAATGTAGGATGTGTCACGCTGGCGAAGAAACAATCCAGCACCTGTCCTCGGCATGCTCAACAATAGCAGGTACGAAATATCTTGACCGCCATAATAATATGGGAAAAGTAGTTCATCAACTGTTGTGCCTCCAAAAACAACTACTTCAGCATTTCACACCTCACCACACGTACACACCGCAAACCATTGTTGAAAACGAACAATATAAAATCTATTGGGACCTGACGGTGATAACAGACAGAGGCGTGGAACATAATAGACCAGACATAGTCGTGTGGGACAGAGGAGAGAAAACCGCCATAATTATAGACTTTGCTGTACCACAAGATAACAACTTAGCGAAAGCTAGCTACGCCGAAAAAATGACAAAATACGAGGCACTGGCACAGCAAATGAGACAAATGTGGAAGCTCAATCAGGTAACTATAAAGCCCCTGATAATAAGTGTAAACGGCCTAGTACATCGAAGGACCATACAACATCTGAAAGAATTGGACTTGCCGAGAAAATACCATCACATGGATTCAGAAAGCGGTCATATTGGAACCGTTAATATAATTAGGAAAATCATATACCCCTACTAGCACCGGAGTTACTCTTGGCGCACGCGCCCGGGTAACACGAGAACCACGATCGAGTGTGAAATGTAAAAAAAAAATATATATATATATATATTTCAACATTTATATATATATATATATATATTCGATTGAAATTTATTCTGTAAACTTTTGTGGTCATAGTGTTGATAGAACCGTAAAAAAATCAATTGGAATATTGAAAATAGGACACTTCATATTTCTATTACAGAATGTCCGATTCGAGTGAAATTTCTTTTGTAATGAACATTGATATACTGAGTTTCCATGCAAAATATTTTGTTCATAGTGTTAATTGAACCATAGAATATCCAATTGGAATATTGAAAAGAAGAATCTTTATAGTTCCATAACAGGATATCCGATTCGAGTGAAATTTATGTTGTGAATGAAGACTGCTATACTGAATGTCCATTCATTTTTGAATGATTTATTTTTTTTCATATTTCATTTTCTGAAAATTTTCCATAACATAATTCCGATTGTGCTGAGATTCTGCATTTATATACAGAGTGTACCGGGAAGAATGCGACAAACGGATACCATGAATCGAGTACATCAAGGAGGACTTTCATAAAGAGGTTTTGTCACCCTTTACGATTGCCATCTTTCAATATTTCAGAAATTGATTGAACCAGATCCGGACTAAAAAAATTTTGGACTTTTTCTATTTTCATGAATATCGGAACACCCTGTAGGTGGACATTATGTTTTTTTCATTTTTGTAACCACAAAGAATCAATTAATGAGAAAAATTTTAAATCTCTGCTTGGCACGGTCATACAGGGTGATCAAAAAACGTTACCGCATGAGTGAAATTTAAAAGTTCTATAATTCTTAAACAACTCAACCGAATGATTTCAAATCTGGAAGTTTTGTCACCTTTTACGATTGCCAACTTTCAATATTTCTGAAACTGAATAAACCAGATCCGGATTAGAATAACTTCAGGCATTATCTATTTTTGTTAATATTGGATCACCCTGTACGTGAACATTATGATTTTTTTAATTTTTTTAATCACAAATAATCGATTAATGAGAAAAAAATAAAATCTTTGCTTGGTACTGTCATACAGGGTGATCAAGAAGAAATCAAGAAACATTACCTCATGAGTGAAATTTCATAGTTCGGTAAATCTTGATCTTATCGGTGAAATTACTTCGAATTTTTCAGTTTTGCCACTGTTTAATACTGCCTTCCTCAAATTGACGGACAACTTCATCAATGTGCTCAAAAATGTATTGAAATGGAAGAATACCATTTTGAGCAATTCCTGAACTGAAAATTTTTCTTTAAATTTGTTTTTAAAATAGAATAATACAAATTCATTTGTTGTTTTTTGTTTCATTCATTATTCAGTTTCATTAGTGAACACTCTCCTTCATGATATGATTTCTTAATCTGAACTCTCTACTTAATCATTAGTATTCTTTTCCAGTCATAAAAATCGTACCTAATGTTACACACAGGCTGATTCGATATCACCAGAAAAAAACCTGAATTTTGCTAGTCCGGTTCTATTTTTTCAATTTAAAAAAAAATAAAAAAGGCGGCCAGGAAGGGAGATAAAATTATCGAATTTTAAATAATATTTCCTGTGAAGTACAGCTTCATTGAAGGGAACGTTTATTGATCGAACTGTATAAAGGTGTCTAGCAAAGATTTAAAATTTTCGTTATGAATTGATTTTTGTGTTCACGATAAAGAAAAAAACATAATGTTTACGTACAGGGTGTTCCAATATTCACGAAAATGGAGAACGTCTGAAATTCCTCTAGTCCGGATCTGATTTATTCAATTTCAGAAATATTGAAAGGTGGCAATTGTGAAAAGTGATAAAACTTCCAAATTTGAAATCATTCGGTCTAATAGTCAAGAATTATTGAACTTTAAAATTTCAGTCGCGAGGTAATGTTTTTTTATCACTTCTTGATCACCCTGTATGACAGTATCAAGCAAAGATTTTATATTTTTTTTCATTAATTGATTCTTTGTGATAATGATTATGATTGAAAATAAGAAAACATAATGTTCACTTACAGGGTGATCTAATATTAACGAAAATAGATACCTAATGCCTGAAATTTGTCTAGTCCGGATATGGTTTATTCAATTTCAGAAATATTGAAAGTTGGCAATCGTAAAAGGTGACAAAATTTCCAAATTTGAAATGATTCGGCCGAATAGTTTAAGAGTTATTGAACTTTGAGATTTCAGCCAAAAGATGAATCACCTAGTATATCCCAAACAAAGGACCTCAAACGATTAAAACCTCTTGTTGCGAGTCCTCCTAGATGTCCTAGATTCGTGGTATCCGACACGGGACACCCTGTATATGGTATCAATCTCAAGTTCCATATAAAATTTTGAGGTAATAATCCTATTGCTTCATAAATGAACGAGCGCTCAAAAGCTCCTTCTAAGAGCGTTCCTTAAATTTTTGACAATTTTCAATTTCAGCGTTCGGTATAAATGGAATGGCAATGTTAATGTATCTGTTAACTGTATTGTGTTTTTGAGGGAATATACTCGTATACAGGATTGTGTACTCGAGAGGCTTAGTTCGGCAAGTTGGAAGGCTAGTTCAACATACCAATGTTGAAATGTTTGCAAGTTTTCGGTCCGAATATTTTGTATGTTCAATTAATCAGCGATTGGTTTTTTAACCGGCACTTGAATATTTGGGATTTTTGTTTTCTTTTCAAACTAAAATTAGGTATTATTTTACTTTTCAGAAAAAAGGCTGCCTTTATGAACATATCAGATGGGGAGAAGCATTCGCCATAGTATATGCTGTAAATGATAGACACAGTTTTCATGAAGCACAAGAAATTCTTAACCAACTCACAAAACTAAAGTTGCCATCGTATTATACAAGTTTATTACTGGGAAACAAGAAAGACTTGGAGCATTGCAGGTATAGATTTTTTAATTATTTTCTTTTTAATGGAATTGAGTGATGAAGAATTCGAGATGAAAGAGAATAGGCCCGTTTACACGGACAGTTTTCCTGGCAGTTTTGGAGCGTTCGCTCCATTTCTTAACTCCAATCTTGTGCGTGTGAATGCTAGACCATCCTGAGTCCAAAAGCGTCGATTTGATGCGACGTTCCAGATGTGCTGGTTGTGATTTCAACGTCGCATTTACACGCACACTCCGATCTACCTAGATATGTAATGTAATGTAAATGCTTATCGTTCTCTCGAATTTTCACAGATGGAAATTTTTATTTATGTTTATAAACTTGAATTCTGCTCAGTTTCACCAGTACCTACACACACAATGTGGAATAGGGATAATTTAGAAATATTCATAAACATGTACAGAAACTTTCCGTGTTTATGGAAAATAAAAAGTGACAAATATAAAAAAAGAATTTGAGGAATAATGCCTATGGTAAATTGCTTGAGTTTTGCAAAGAAAATGTAGATCCGAGTGCAAAATTCAAAATAAGCCGAAACGTTATGTCATCCATTCTTAAATAATTTCTGTATAGTCCTCCAGATAATTTTCCCGGAGTTCCCTTAATAGAGGCATATGATCAAAACGCTTTCCATTCAACCTCCACTGTTTAACCCAAATTTTCCGAGGAGTTTTATTCTCTTCTTCATTGATGACATACAGCCCTAAACACGCAATAGCCTTCCTTTTTCTCGAATTCATGTTCACTTCACTGTCCACTTACGGGTATTCGAATCGACTGACTGGTATTTATAAGAGCACGGAACGTGAAGTTTCCGCCACAGCGGAAATTCCACGCTCCACTCCAAAACTGTTGTATTTTGCATTCACACGGAGAGTTTTGGAGCGTACAGTAAAATCTGCCGCATCGATGCGCGATCCAAAAGTGTTGCTCCATTTGACGACCACGCATCAATCCTCACGCTCCTGGACCGCCGTTCCGGAGTGCCGCATCGGAGCGACGCTACAGGAGCGTCGGTTCGGAGTGTACGTGTAAACGGGGCTATTCTCTCTGGCCGTGAACACAATAACTCTCGAACGGATTGAGTGGAAGCTGTGAAGTTTTGAAAGCAGGTTCGGGCTCCCAATACCGGATTCCGTCAGTTTCGGAGCTATTGGCATTTGGAATTTCTCTGATTTTTTCGATATTTCCGGAGCCACACATCCGATCAATTCGGATTTGGTATTTTGAGGAAGAATTATAACGCATGAACATTTGCAGACTTTCGTGTGGATCGTGCCATCAGGAAATTCTTCTTTAAAATTTCGTCTGTGCGATGTGAACCGACAGCAGAGAAATTTGTGGAAATTAAGAATTATTTGATTGGTTTCCGAGTTACTCTCACTGAAAAATCATCCCATTCATTTTTCAATTTTGTCGAAATTAAAGATTAAATCAATGTCAGACTTGATATTTAGAAGTAAGACAGTGACGCGCACATTTATCCTAAATTTCGTCAGCAATTCTGACCAGTACTGCTGGTATAGATTGATATACTCATAATCTTCGAAAGGGCAGAGTTAAAAACATCTCCTTTGAGTTCGTTAGCCGGCCAAATCGGTTAAGTAGTTTCGAAATTTCTGATACTGTAATGTTTTTCTTATGTTTCTCGAAATAATGTGAATGGAAATTGGTGACGTGCTCATGTTTTCAAAATAATCGGTTACTACAAAATTTTTCTTAATGATTTATGAGCAGAACATATGAACGTATAATTACGTTTGAACTTTGTGGAAGAATATTAACAGGAAAAAAATCCCACAAAATACTTGAAATATACAAAAATACAGAACATTTACAGACTGAGCTATCACTTACCAATAACAATTAGTTGGGATAAGGTTAATTATCTTATCCTGGGATGAAAAATTCAACTTATGCAACGAAAATTATAATTCAAAAACTTTAACAACCTTTCTTAATCGAAAATGAATCCGTATTAATACAATATTTATCAAACAAATCACATATTCTTACAAGGGGAGAATTTTTACCGATATTTGTTCTAAAACAAGGGCTAGCAAATAAATGTGTATTTCTGGTAAACCTGATGGGAACATGGTAGAAAATCAACGACACCAATTGAGGAGGATCAAAATAATTGGTTATGATATTATATATAGGCCAAGCAATAGAGGTTTTTTACGTGACAAAAATACTACTTAAAATCTGACTGTGCAGTCATGCAATAGGTAGTTTCTACATGTTTTTCATGATAAATTCCACTCCTGAATCGTCTTAGGTTTTTTTGAGAAGCGAAAAATAGTCAAAAAAATCCAAAATTTTGCTTTTTCGCTTCGAAGGCACTTTTTGTAGAGAACTCAGAAACAAAAAAATGAGAGGTGACACGTCTCAAGCGGATAATTAGTTTCCGAGAAAAGTCCAAAAAACTGGAAAAAAACATCAATTTTTCGAAAATTCATAACTTGGTCAATTTCTGAGATGAATTCATGAATTTAAGTAGTTATTAACATATGCATTATTGGTGCACAATTACAAAGCTGTCGGATAAATAGTTTTTGCACAATCGCAGTTTTCCGAATTCGACGTACTTTTTTCAAGGACGTCGTGATACTCGGCTACTTGTCGGATTTGAATTTTACAAAAAGCATTTTAAAGAAGAAATAAAATTCTTCAAATCGTTTATTCTCTCGATACCGACCGATAATGTTCAGTGGGTGAAAAACGGCGTCAAACAAGAGCAAAAAGGCTCGAATGCATCAAACTAGTCGCGGAGTGGAAGTCGCCTGCTACGCGACGCGCGAATGATACAAGGTATACAGTTTTCCCCTCGCGTAGCGGGCGACTCCCACTCCGCGACTAGTTTGATGCATTCGAGTCTTTTTGCTCCTGGTTGACGCCGTTTTTCACCCGATAAACATTATCGGTCGGTATCGAGAGAATAAACGATTTTAAGAATTTTATTTCTTCTTTAAAATGCTTTTTGTAAAATTCAAATCCGACAAGTAGCCGAGTATCACGACCTCCTTGAAAGTGGGTGAAAAACGGCGTCAAACAGGAGCAAAAAGGCTCGAATGTATCAAACTAGTCGCGGAGTGGAAGTCGCCCGCTACGCTACGCGCGAAAGATACAAGGTATACAGTTTTCCCCTCGCGTAGCGGGCGACTCCCACTCCGCGACTAGTTTGATGCATTCGAGCCTTTTTGCTCCTGTTTGACGCCGTTTTTCACCCGCTAAACATTATCGGTCGGTATCGAGAGAATAAACGATTTGATGAATTTTATTTCTTCTTTAAAATGCTTTTTGTAAAATTCAAATCCGACAAGCAACCGAGTATCACGACCTTCTTGAAAAAAGTACGTCGAATTCGGAAAACTGCGATTTTGCAAAAACTATTTATCCGACAGCTTTGTAATTATGCACCAATAAAGTATATGTTAATAGCTACTTAAATTCAGAGCAACTACGCTTCATCTCAGAAATTGACCAAGTTATGAATTTTCGAAAAATTGATTTTTTTTCCCAGTTTTTTGGACTTTTCTCGGAAACTAATTATCCGCTTGAGACGTGTCACCTCTAATTTTTTTTGTTTTTGAATACTCTACAAAAAGTGCCCTAACAGCTTTTCGATCAGATCAATACTTTTTCGCTTCTCAAAAAAACCTAAGACGATTCAGGAGTGGAATTTATCATGAAAAACATGTAGAAACTTGCATTGCATAACTGCACAGTCAGATTTCAGGTAGTATTTTTGTCACAAAATCGACCTTTCGATAGCTCTATTGCTTGGTCTAATAGGAAAACTAGGTCCATCGAAATTCTCCGCTGCTCTAGTGTTTGCAGTCGATAAAACCATCCAATTCTAGTTATTCTAGATGTAATATAAGGTTTAGTAAATTTAATGTGTAAAAGCCTGTTTCACTCTAAAGTTTGCGTCAGTTTTTATGTTATTTCTGATATTATAAAACATTCTGAAATTTCAGAAGTACCAGCCGTTTTTTCAACTCAATAATATTTTAGATTTTGCGAAACCTGAATTTTACACCCTAGGTACTTTAGACTCATGAAAGTACGACCATGGAGTATTCAAACAACAATCAATATGTCATATATTCTTTGATCCCATGTTGTTAAAAAGAAATTTCTAAATATCCAAATGACTGAAATTTCTAATTCAAATCAAGTAAGCTTGTTGATGCACAATAGATCTTAAGGTCAAGGTGTTCGCAAGGTCGGCTTTGATCTGTCGCCCCTCCTCTAATCTAATTTAAGCTTGTTGATGAAAAATATGCGGGAAAATAGAAAATACACCGTTGGTTTATGATTTTTGTGGTATTGCCTAATCTCAAAGTAAATCTTAAGAATCCAAATATACAGGGTGTTTTTTGGGTATTCTTGTGCATCTATTTTTACTGATCCGGATCTGAATTTTCACAGTGATAGAAGCTTAGGTTGCTGGTGTAGAAATACAAGAATATGTGTTACCAAATTTCATGAAAATAGTCCGGGTGGTTTGCAAGTTGTAACCACACAAAGTAGAAAATAATTTATTTTTTATTGTCAAAATGCATAAACCTGAGATTTGAAGTTAAAAAGATAGTAGACAAAGAACATGCGCAAAAATGAAAAAAATTTAGTTCACTTCTGTTTTCAAAACATGAAACCGTATTCCGAAAATTCGAAAAAACAGGGTGTTGTTTTTGGTATGCGAAAGCATATAAAATTTCGTTAATCCGGACCTGAATTTACGAAGTGACTGATAGTCAGGTCACTTGTGTAGAAGTAGTATAATGTTCGTACCAAAGATCATAAAAATATTCTACGTGATTCGTAAGTTATGACCACTCGAAGAAATCGGCCAAATTGATGAAACAGCCTGTATCTCTGTAATTAAACTTGTTAGACCCATAAGATATAGTTATTCGGAACCACCTAGAGGTGATTTATTCATTCGTCACTTTTTTCGTCTCCCAATGAAACACCCTGTTTATAAGAAGCCAGTTATCTAAGAAGAAATGAGGAGGTTCTGATTTACCCTTTCCTAGAGAAACTCGAGTACAGAGATCTAATGCTACGACCCGAAAAAAATGTTGATAAGTGATTATGACAACAATTTTTTTAAAAAGTAAGAAGGATTACCATAAAATCCTGCCCCCTTATTCGCATCAAGTGATTACATTTTTTCACTGACTACTATGGGGCCATCCATAAAGTACGTCACACTAATTTCATGAGTTTTTGAGCCCCCCCGTCCTTGTCACAGGTGGTCACATTTCTGAGACCCCCCCTCCCTAGTGTGACGTCACATGTTTTGCAATTCAACATCGAAAAATTATTGAATTAAACAGCAGTTCCGAAATTTTAACTCCATTTAAATTATGTACTTTTTTATGAAATCAACATAATATCAAATATTTGAAACAATAACAAAAAATAAACTAATGAATAATGAATTAACTTCTTCCTGTATATGCTGTTTTTTTTTATCAGTCGCACTGTATGTTTCGTATAATCTACGATAAGGATTACCTAAATCTATCTTTTTGTTCATTTTGAACTTGATTTATTAAACTACACTACTGGAAAAATTAAAGGATCAAGAAAAAAATCCAAATTTTCGTCAATTTTTAACATGCCGTAACTTTGAGAGGAATGGTCGTACAAAGAATTTAAAAAGGGGAAGTTGTAGCACCAAGTGTCTAGTTTTTGGATTAGAACTTCAAAAATTTTAAGTTTCAGTGGTTTTCGAGTAATGATAGAAAAATCAGCAACAAAAAAATTCTCAAAATTTTACCACTTATTTCTTTCTTGTCTACGAGCGTGGAAATTTTATTTTTTAATAATCGTTATAATGATGAGATACTTTGTTAATTCAGCTTTAGTTTATGTTTTTATTGATCTCAATACGTCCACTTCTCGCCGAGATATCGGTCTTCAAATGGAAAAGGATCCATTTGTCTTTGATTATCGATTTCTCAGCAACCAATGATCGCACAGAAAATTGAAGGAGTGTTTCAAGACCTTAAATGAACTCCCATTATTGAACAACCATTGCTTATTCATAGAATTCTTTTTTCTTCATGTCACATCAATATAAAAATTTAACAAAAAAAGGGCTTATGGTGGTTTCTTGGAAAATCTACCGCTGGATCGAAAATGTTGAGGAAACCAATACTGTTAAGTGTGACTTTCACAGTTCAATATGTTGATAAAAACCTTACGAAGAGCCAACTCAATCCAAGAGCCGTTTTTTTGTTAGACATGATTAAATTTTTGAAAAAAATAAGGATCACGTTTTTTGCTCTGAGAAGCTCATAATCTTTAAAAAAGGCAAAAAAGAATTTTCTCGAGCTTTTTCCACATTTTATTTGCAGATAGTACATAAATTTCAAAAAAAGAAAAATAAAATAAAATAAAATTTTTATTAATTTGATAACGGGTATTGCCACCCCTGTTTCAATAACGGCTCTCAAACGTTCAGCCATGTTAATGGATCCTTTTAAATTTGAAGACCGATATCTCGGCGAGAAGTGGACGTATTGAGGTCGATAAAAAAATAAATTAAAGCTAAATTAACAAAGTATCCCATCATTATAACGATTATGCAAAAATAAAATTTCCATGCTCGTAGACAAGAAAAAAATGAGTGGTAAAATTTTGAGAATTTTTTTGTTGCTGATTTTTCTATCATTACTCGGAAACCACTGAAACTTAAAATTTTTGAAGTTCTAATCCAAAAACTAGATACTTGGAGCTACAATTTCCTCTTTTTAAATTCCTTGTACGACCATTCCTCTCAAAGTTACGGCATGTTGAAAATTGCCAAAAAATTTTTTTCTGATCCTTTAATTTTTTTCAGTAGTGTATGTTTATATCCACAAAATAGCACAACTAAAAAAACGACGTCGTTCACTCAGCGAAAGCAAATTGTCGAATGAAAGATAGAAACAAAAACATTACCTAAGCGAGGTGCGGTGCGTTTAGCGGCATTATAGTCAAAGGGCTCGTCGGCGATCGGCACGTGTCAGAAGCGGCTATGAACTTGTCAACAAAACAATTCAAACCGTATTGCCCTAAAGATAGAGTTGGACATATTTTTCAGTTTAATTAATATTTCAAATTACGCGATTAGTACCTCTAGATTTTGAAATGTGATGTCACGAAACTTAGGACCCCTCCCACCCCTTGTCACACCATGTCACACTTTGTCGACCCCCTCCCTCCCCCTTTACGTGTGACGTACTTTATGGATGGCCCCTATACTATGATTCTATGACCAAAAAATTTTCTTATCAATATTCCAATTGAATTTTTTATAGTTCTGTTTACACTATTGGTCCAAAATTGCTTCAAACTTATTAGGAACATGTTTCATATGGCCATAACAATCATTCTGTATTTGACCACGAATTCGTCATCGTTTGAGTTATTTCATTAGTATTTAATAAATGGACTTTGTATTTTTATGCTTCACATTCATATAGAAATCTGCAGAATGCGCTTATACATATGATCATTACCTTGGACTCGCTTGATGAATTTCTGAAAGATTAGTAAATAAATAAATGAATAATTAAATAAATGAGGAAAATATGTCTCAATAATCTACTGGTGCCTTCAAAATTTTGAATAATCATCTGCACAGTTTTTCTTCGACAGAATTTGAAACAAAAATTTTTAATAGCCATGTAAAACCTGTACGATTTGGCTGGTTAACGAACTCAACCGAGGCATTTGAGAATCGAACCCACCCTGAAAATGTCATGTCTCTAGGACAATCCCTTAGAAAATTATCGTGCTAACAGACGGATATCTTTTCGGAAGATTGAGTGTACTTTTCTGCGAGGTGCTGGGAGTTTTATATCTCCTCCAAAATCTCAAACTACTCACATTGTGGAGGTCAATGGGATATTCCCATAATCCTCCCATGTGACAAGTATAAGAACTTCCCAACAACCTCCGCATTGTAAGCTTTTTGAGAATATCCTATCAACCTACACATAGCGAGCTTTTTGGGCATATCCCAGCGACCTCCCATCCAACATCCGTTCAACTAGATATTGTTTTCTTCTCTCGCCATAATTGTATGATTTGTGTTTTTTTAAACTGGTCTAAATCAATCTGTTTTCGTACAAAATTTTCGTTGATCTCCACTCTTGGAAATCAGGTAGATCCTAATATTAGGTATTATAATCTTTAATATTTAATTTAATTTTTTCAGAATTCGAAGCATTGGAATATATCATTTCCAAAATTGTATTCATTAGCTAGTTTGAAAAATATTCAATAGCAGTTAAATCGGTAACTGCTTTACAATTTTTATTACATCAAATAAATAACGGTTTGAATTGAGAAATATCTAGAGAGAGAGAGAAGGAGTTGTAGAAAATATTCAGTCTGAACCTTGATTGTTGTTTACATTAATTCAATGCTTAGTGGCAAAATAATTTGGAGCAATATGCCACTGTCAATGTAGGTCAAATGGGTTGTGCGAGGCCGTAGCCAGAAAAAAATTTCGGGGGGGTTCACCCAATGACAAAATGAAAATTTTCAAAAGCAAATGTATAATCCTGTACTTCTGAAAAATTTCGAAAGGGGTCTGGAACCCCACTCTCGCTACGGCCTTGTGGTGGTGAATAAACAACTTCAGCGATCTCCTATATTTATGTTTATTTTATTCAATTAACGATATTTGTCCTTCCTAATTTTTCACTGCCTACAATGCATTAGCCAGTCTCTTCTCAAATTCCTTTTCTGTTGTACTCAATTTTCGGGTCAATGTACCTTCAAAAATAAATAAACATTATTAGAAAATAAAATTCACCAGGGGTCTATTGCACCAAGTACTTTGCAACTTTTCGATATGAACTTTTCACTTTTCAAATGATTCACTTTGAACGAAACACATTCATAGTTGAGAAGTGCAATGTGAAAAGTCATGTGCTAAGTGAAAAGCACTTGGAATTCGTCAAAATGCGAAGTGAAAAGTTGCAAAATATTTTGGTGCCATAGGTCCCAGGTTAGCACTTTCAATATTATCTCTCAAAAAAATCGTTACTTCAATAATTTACATAATATTATTACCATTGTTCTTTAAACAATGTTATTGCCCTACCAATAGTACGAGTCAAGTAAATAAGTAATATCTACCAATATCGATGTTTATTATAGTTTTCTTTTCGATTTTATTATTATTTCGAAAAGAATTTCGTTAGAAGCTTGAATTTTCGAAAAAACCAACGCTTCGCACGTGACTTGCCAGATGTGGCATGTGTCGAAAAAAAATTATTGTGCTGAATTGTGCTAGGTTTGTGCTGCTTTGTACCGCTTAAATTTTTCTTTTATTTCTATCGGTTTTCGAAATATTCAACGAGAGGTTTTGTAGGAACCTACCGAGCATTATCCGTTATTTACATGAAATATCATATTTTTGTTTTTGTTTTCATTAAATTCATTTTTTATCGTTTCTTATTATTTTGGGAATAATTTAATATTTCGAAGATTTTCAAGGAAATCATTGAGTTGTTTATAATTTCATGGAAATAAAAATAATACTCTAATGTGAAAATTGAACTATACATATACGAGTATGTATACTTATGTATATTTTTGTATACTGATACAGGTGCGGTAACAATGTTTCATTTTCCTTCAGTTTTTTGAATGCATAAAAGTAAAGAAAGTATGTTCCCTCCAAGAAAATTATGCGACTATAAATTTCATCTAAGAGGCGCGAATAAATTCAACGATATATCGCCTACTTTGCTGTATCAATAGTCAATTAAATTTTCACGAGAAAACATCATCAACTCATTCAAATCTTCTGAGCTTATTTTTATCGACGATATTGTCATGAGTTTAACCCCTTCGAATAATCAAGGCACCAGAAAAAGTTCAGTCTATCGGTCTATCGAAATTCCACAAATTCTATTGACTATTTGACAATCTTCGATAAATTTCTGCTGATTTTACACTTTCTTAGAATAACAGACATTTTTCTGGCATTTATTCAGAAATTACGGTTCATATTATATCCGCACTCGTACCTAATCATGTATTCTATACACGTCGCTGCAGATCGACTATAGGTACGATCACTAACGGAAAGAACGATTTAAAACTAGGATCTGAAAAGAAAAGTTGAATCAGAAGATCTATGGCCAATAACTCCTAAGATAATCAAATTTTAATGTTCGTTTTTCCAAGACAAACTCCTGACTATCAGTTCTATAATGGATGTAACATTTTTTCAACCCTCAAATCTTTTTTTCTTTCAGGGAAGTATGCGTTGATGATGGCCACGAACTATCGCTAAAGTACAGCTGTCAATTTTATGAAGTCAGTGCAGCTGAAAATTTCGCAGGCGTCTCCTTAGCATTCCAGTCTCTACTTAGGGAAGCCAGATCTGTACAGTTGCTGAAATCGTTACCAATAAGGAGAAAATTAGGAGTAAATAGTGTGTCCAAAGTTTTAGGAAATATATTCGGCAAGAACTCTAAAGGTGATCGGAAAAAAAGGCCATCCTTGAGTATATGAGTGTTATGAGAATAAAACAGTGATAAGTGATAAAATTGTTCAATGATGCAACGAAATAGACTGAATTTATTTTAATTTATTCAAAAGTTATTTTTCATAAAAATGCCTTGAAATTTGATAAAAATTCAATCGAATGTTGAATTGTGATGAATCTCTCTTGATAAGAATAAAACTACTATTTAGTTTTTCATTTTTTGTCTTACTTCATTGATTAGGTAAGTATCTGAAATAAATCTTCAATCAACCTAGATGACTTTAGTAGAGCCTAGGATTAATGCAATTTGGGGCACTCAGTGCAAGAGAAATCTAAGGCACGATAGGTAGGTAGGTACTTACTTCCAAGAAAATATATTTGTTGGGTAATTTGAATATAAATCAGGTTTGAATTGTGAAGGTTTACACTAAAAATACATTTGTTAAAAACGTGTACAGTAGCATAAAAATTGGTACAAAAGGATTATATTTGTGCACTTTCAATATTATCTCTCAAAAAAATCTATACTTCATAATTCACATAAAATTATCTATGTATCTATCACCTATTATCGCCCAAGAGTATGAGTCGAGCAAATATGTAATACTTACCAATACCGATGTTTATTATAGTTTTCTTGTCTATTTTTTTATTATCTTGAAAATAATTTCGTTAGGAGCTCACATAATTCCAATCATTTGAGATACTAACTAAGTCGAAGCATTTCAAATGCTTGGCATTATGTAAATGAAAAAACAAGACAGAACAACTTGAACGAGCAGCAACGAATTTTTGAAAAAATAATCAAATTGCTATAAAAGAATCAACATCAGAAAGGAAATAATAGAAAGGAAAACCCTACTAAATGATGAAATCAACAACCTAATTAATCTAAAAAAGATGGCAAGAAAAGCATATCAAAGAACTCTGTACCCTGAGCACAAAATTATAATAAACAAAGTGAAAAATATGATAAAAAAGGAATTACTTTCACTATAATGAACAGTATATGGACAACTACACTCGAGAAACTAACAGAAGATAACCAACCACCGTGGTGTAGGTATTGCCAAAGCATTGATGAATGAAAAAAGAATGAACTCGGTGCTGCAACTCAACAGTCAATCTATAACTAGCGATAAACAAAAAGCAAAAACATTCGCTGATATCTTGGAACAACAATACAAACCAAATGAAGCCGAAGACAAAAAAATCGTCAAAAACGCAGAAGAACACAGTAAAAGAACCCTCGAAATAGAGGACAACTACAGATCTGATGAAGTCGCCCTAAAGGAAATCAAGGAAATAATTAAAAACCTTAATCAAAAAAAAAACCCGGAACGTATAAAACTTCCAACAGAATACTGAAAGATTTACCTGACAAAACTATGGAGAAGCTTGGAAATATATGCAACGGCATAATGAAACTCCGAAGATTCCCAAATAGATGGAAAACGGATGAACCAATAATAATACTTGAAGTAGGAAAACCTAAAACAAACCCGACAAACTACAGGCCTATAAGCCTACTTTTCAGCTTGAGCGAGTTGTAACGAAGCAAAATAATTTCTATCGTTATTTAGTTTCGTTCAATTGAAGTTGACGGAAATCGGGAATTTTTATCTCCGCGCTGAAGATGTACGGCAAATTAGATCGCGATTTCTCGATACCGTACACGTGGGGCGGCGCCACCTGTTACCGGCCACACGTGTCCAAAAGGTTTAAAATGCGGGATTTTCCGCTGAATAAGTCAGTCGAATAAATATCAATATCCTGACCACTACTCAAGAAAGTACTCGCTGACCAGTCCGTCCAGAAGTAAGTGCCACCCCAGAGGGTTCTGCAGGGGCAAGTTCAGTTTAGGTATGATTCACGATACACTTACACCGGTATGCCGACGCGCATCGAGAAGTGACGTCACAGCGGAGCCTTTCCATCGAATTAGCGTTAGAACTCCAGAGAATAATTGGAATAATGCAATTAATCCCAAGTTTCATGGAAAATGCAATTAACTAACAATTAATTTCAAATGAAATTTCTCCGATGTCTTTGTTTGTTGATTCTAAAAGATATCAATGAAATTGTATAAATATGAATGTATGTAAGTGAAAAGTATCTATTTTGTTACTACATAATAAATTATTGCAGGTTCATTGAAAAACTTCGAATAAGTGAAAATATTTTCATCATTTCTAGGGAAAGGACCCCGCACATTTTGTATGAGAATTGGCTCCCGGTGGATTTGGCTGAAAATTTTATATGATGTTCTACTAATCCTTCTGATCAAATGTTTCTACATTCACGAAGCTGAAAAATGCATACTTCTAGGAGTTTTTAGCGATTTTTTGTATCCATTATGGCTTACGTATTTCCGTTCACACAGAAATGTTTGAAAATATTTCGAATTGACAGAATCTGCTTTCAATAATCACGAAATATTCTCAAACATTTCTGTGTGAACGGTTATACGTAAGCCATAATGGATACAAAAAATCGCTAAAAACTCCTAGAAGTATTCATTTTTCAGCTTCGTGACTGTGGAGACATTTGATCAGAAGGATTAATAGAACATCATATCAAATTTTCAGCCAAATCCACCGGGAGCCAATTCCCATAATACGTAAGCCATAATGGATAAAAAAAATCACTAAAAACTCCTAGAAGTATGCATTTTTCAGCTTCGTGACTGTGGAGACATTTGATCAGAAGGATTAGTAGAACATCATATCAAATTTTCAGCCAAATCCACCGGGAGCCAATTCCCATACAAAATGTGCGGGGTCCTTTCCATGAATTTCACTTATAATTCGTGAATTTTAAAAGTTTTTTGTCCACCTTTTTCTTCATATTCTGAAAACTGATCTTCTCATTTAAATCCCTGTCTTAAGTTGGTACGGATTGTGCTCAAGTAACGAATAACATCGAATGAAATCTGAACGTCATTTTTCAGTTTTGCAACCGTGTTATCTTCTAACTCTTTGAAAATATTTTCTCCTCAGATAATGAAGTACTGACGGGATACTTCCGACTGCGGAAAGCAAAAGTACCTTATTTTGAATCCCTTTAAACTCTTCTGTAATTTTTACAGCCAAAAACTGCGCAATTAGGCATGAATGCAGGTATTATAACAATAATAATATAACTCCATTTTTATCTCCGCTCCTCAATGACGTAGATGAGCGCGCCGGACGAGTTTAGACTCCGAATCTGGCATACCGGTGTGAGTGTATTGTGGTATGATTGTTTTAATTATTATTTGCTGGCTTTGATATTTATAATGTATTTCTCCTGTTTTATTTTCCTGTCCTTCCGCCGCTCGAATTCGCAGAGGTTGTGTAGTAGCTTCAAACGGCCTGCATGGCTTGTGAGAATTCCGAGATGCGAGATGGTATATTTTAGCTTGAAACGGCACATATATTGTCTTGTATTATCCTCTCTGGTATTACTCGAATTCCTGGACGTTGTGTAGTAGCTTCAAACGGCCTGCATGACGTTCTGAAATTCTGAGTCGACAAGAGGGTGTATGTTAGCTTGAAACTGCACATACGCTGTCTTGTCGTGCCATTCTGACACCGTTCGAATTTTAGGGGGTTGTGTAGTAGCTTGAAACGGCCTGCATGACACCCTGCAATTCTGAATCGGCAAGAGGTTGTATGTTAGCTTTAAACGGCCCATACATTGTCTTGTTGTGCCCTTCTGCCACCGTTCGAGTTTCTGGGGGTTGTGTAGTAGCTTCAAACGGCCTGCATGACACCCTGCAATTCCGAATCGGCAAGAGGGTGTATGTTAGCTTGAAACGGCCCATACACCATCTTGTTATGACCTTCTGGCATCATTCGAACCCCCGGAGGTTGTGTAGTAGCTTGAAACGGCCTGCATGACATCCCGGAGTTCTGATGTGCAAGAACGCGTATGTTAGCTTGAAACGGCCCATATGCAGTCTTGTAAATGCCTCCCTTTATCCTCCCCCACCGTGTGCCGCTCCGGAATATTGAGGTGCATGCCCTAGCTTCAAAAGGCGTGCATGGGCCTCGTGGTTCAGAGCATTAGGGTAGGTGTATGCTAGCTTGAAACGGCGCATATGCTTTTCCCTGGGACCGCACTAATTTCCTTTCACCGCCTGTCTGTAAACCCTGATGTGGTTAATATAGCCTGTAGTTGTGAACCGAGGTATGCCTGTAAATAAGGATGTAATTTTTTGGGAATTTGTTTGTTAGGAACTTGCTCATGTTAGAACCTTCGCTTCCGTACCGTTACTTACCATTGCTTGATTAATTTTCCGCTTGCACTCTCATTCGACTATCATTACCGCTTTTTAATACCGCTTGTAGATATTGCATTAATTATTTTTCTGAGAGCTCTCACCGCCGACATAATGCTGCATGTTACATTCCGCTTCAACCTTCTCACCGCCCGCTCACCTTCTTTCCTCACATTGTATTTATATCATGGTGTATTTTTATGACTGCCGTTATTTACCGTTTACCGAATAAAGATGTTATTATAATTGTGTGTTTTCTTTTCCTAAGAAATATTTGAGTACTTTCCAGTGTTAGGGAATATATAGTTAGGTACAAACAACTGACCCCTGAACATAACCTTCTCTGGCTAGTAGCTCCCGGACACCATAGGACACCGCCTATGGGTACCCTAGTGTCCTCAACACTTTAAACTAGAGGTGGCGCCCGAGATCTCTACTTCCGAAGGTAAACGATGGCAACGCAGTTTGGTAGAGACGGGAGCACGTCACAGAGTTGGCAGAAAAGATAATAATAAATAACAAAAAGGAAGTAAAACCGCAGCGTTGCTGCTAGACGTTTCACAAGCTTTCGATAAAGTTTGGCATCAAGAATTAATATACAGAATGATTAAATCAGAAATTCCAACGGCCTTTACACAACTCAAGTCATGCCTGGAAAATAGAAAATTTTACGTCAGAGTAAACGAAGAAACCTCACAAGAGAAAATCATCGAATCAGAAGTACCACAAGGCTCCTTACTGGGACAGATGCTTTACAATATATACACAGGCGACATACCAGTTAACCAAAATACAACTTTGGGACTATACGTAGACGACGCAGCAGCATTAGCGGAAAGCTGGAAAAAGCCCAATGTAGAGATTACAAAAAAAGCGACAAACTGATCAAATGGTACCATAAGTGGATAATTAAAATCAACGAAGCCAAAAGCCAGGCCAACATTTTTAGATACAAGAGAAAAAGGACAAATCCAGCAACAAAAATCAAGATCAATAACCAGGAAAGTAATGCAAGATACTTAGGAATAACAATGGACGAAGACCTGACCTTTAATGAGCATATTAACGAAGCAGGCAGGAAGGCAAAGAACACCAAAAACTATTTACAGCCATTAAACGGCAGGAAAAATAAACTAGGCAAGGGACTCAAAGTGTGGTTGTACAAAGCAAACGTCAGATCTACAATGACATAATATGAATGTTTTTTTTATAACGTTTATTGCCATTTTACAATCTACTTCTTACAGAGTATTGAGTAAAAATAAATGAAAAGATAATAGACATGAAAGTGTGATGCCCACTGGCAACAACACTTCTGCTCAGTGATGTATTAGGAGATCTTCAGGCCAGGATTTTTTCAATCTTCTGTGGGATGGTCCATTCCTGAAAAGGTTTTCTATATGGTCGTTGGTGTGGCCAGCTGTTCTGTTTTTATAGTTTATGACGGCTGTACTGATTTCTTCCCTGATGTATGGTACTTGGAGATCTTCATGCAGGGTTTTGTTGGTTATGTACCAAGGAGCATTTACTATAGAACGCTATGTTTTTGACTGAAATCTTTGTATAATTTTTAGTTGCAGGCCATATGTCCAGATTGGTTTCAGCATTATTTTATAAGTAAAACCTTATTCTTCAAAGATAATTTTGATTTTCTTCCTAGTAACCAGTACATTTCTCTAAATTTGATGTCTAGCTGTTTCCTTTTCGATTGAATGTGTTTCTCCCAGGTGAGCCGGCGATCTAGGTGTCATCCAAGGTATTTTACATTGTTTTTGATCGGTAAAGAAACTCCATCAATCGCGACAGGGGGGCAGTTGCTATGGCAGGTAGTAAATGACACTTGTGCGAATTTGGATTGATTTATTTTGATTGTCCATTTTTTGTACCAGGAGTTCAGTGTGTTGTAATGAAGTTCAATTTCGTAACCGGGAAATTGATCTTCATTTTAAAATTATTTATCCGAGTTTTCATTTTAAATTCGTGAATTTTTATTCCGTTCGGAATTAATTCACAACAATCGAAAAAACCGAACATTCTGCGATTGATGTTGTTTTTCATAGTAGAACCGTCCGCAAGAACAACGCCGATCGCAGATAACGCCGTTTTTTTGCATATACGTATAGTACGGTGTTATTAACCTAAAAAAAGGCCTAACCCTGACATCCAAAGTAGAAGTTTTATTCCAACTCCAAATTGTTCTATATAACCCTCTTATTGTTTGGTAAAAAGTTACACCATTTTGAGTGTCGGGTTGGGGGGGGGGTTATTTGAAAAATCACTAGTTTTTTTAGTTTTTCGTAAATATTTCAAAAACTAAGCGGTTTATCCTAAACATTATTATATACAAAAATGTTCTACGTTAAATTTTAAATAAGAATGGTCCTTTTCATAATCACTCTAAATTGTACGGTTCAAGAGTTACAGACGGTGTAAATGTTAACTTTTTCTTAATTTTGATAATTTTTTAAAAAAATAAGCTTCGTAAAAGAATGTTGCTATTTCAGTGGCCGGTGGTATGTTAGTGATAAGCCCTTGAAGGAACGACAACCTCACCACCTTATCAAGGGGCACTCTTTTTTAAGGGAAAAGAGGCTTCCACAGGCCTTGGCCATATAAACCTGTGGTACGGAGAAACCCACCCTGAACTTTCTACGAACATTTCAACTTCTTAAGCATAAATATCTTTCAAATTTGGAATGTTCAATGTCTTTATTAACTTCACTCATCCTCCAGCACATTATCCTCCTCCTCTAGCTCGTCGTCTAAGATGTTATTATTGTCCATGTTATCACATGCTTGGTCTGAGCAATTGCTGCATATGCTAGTGCAGTTTAGACCACTCCTTCTGCATTCACAATTACGAACGCATTCATCTTTGCAAGTACACATTATAAGGGACAGTAATTCCTGGGAGGCTGCAGAACGTGCTGTTGTAATTGGTGTCAGGTGGTCGCCAATCTTCTTCCAACCCCACTCGAGTGGATCCTTATCTTCATTCAGCCACTGTTGTACCTGGTGGTAGGTCCTAAATGAATGCTGTCTGGACGCTCCTGAAGTGGGGGGTAGTTCATCCAACTTCAGTAATGCATGTATAGGCTGCTTTGCAATCGTTTTCAAGTAGGAATGGTAGCGGAGACAATCTAGATCTTCAGTGTTCTTGGCTCCAAACATTGCAAGTAGGAAGTAATTTCCTGCATCAGCCACTGCACTGGGGCCGGCTTTGAGGTTGTTGAAGACCAGAAGTTTTTCACGAAGAACGGTGTTGGCTTGAACGTTCCTATAAGGTGCAATTTTTCCCTTCTTATAGGCTGAATGAAGATAAGGATCCACTCGAGTGGGGTTGCAAGAAGATTGGCGACCACCTGACACCAATTACAACAGCACGTTCTGCCGCCCCCCAGGAATTACTGTCCCTTATAATGTGTACTTGCAAAGATGAATGCGTTCGTAATTGTGAATGCAGAAGGAGTGGTCTAAACTGCACTAGCATATGCACCAATTGCTCAGGCCAAGCATGTGATAACATGGACAATAATAACATCTTAGACGACGAGCTAGAGGAGGAGGATAATGTGCTGGAGGATGAGTGAAGTTAATAAAGATATTGAACATTCCAAATTTGAAAGATATTTATGCTTAAGAAGTGAATTTATGTTGCAATGTTCGTAGAAAGTTCAGGGTGGGTTTCTCCGTACCATAGGTTTATATGGCCTAGGCCTGTGGAAGCCTCTTTTCCCTTAAAAAAGAGTGCCCCTTGATAAGGTGGTGAGGTTGTCGTTCCTTCAAGGGCTTATCACTAACATATCACCGGCCACTGAAATAGCAACATTCTTTTACGAAGCTTATTTTTTAAAAAAATTATCAAAATTACGAAAAAGTTAACATTTATACCGTCTGTAACTCTTGAACCGTACAATTTAGAGTGATTATGAAAAGGACCATTCTTATTTAAAATTTAATGTAAAACATTTTTGTATAAAACAATGTTTAGGATAAACCGCTTAGTTTTTGAAATATTTACGAAAAACTAAAAAAACTAGTGTTTTTTTCAAATTCCCCCCCTCACCCCCAAACCCGACGCTCAAAATGGTGTAACTTTTTACCATAGAATAAAGGGACTATGTAGAGCAATTTGGTGTTGGAGGAAAACTTTTACTTTGGATGTTGAGGTTTACGTCTAATTACACCGTACTAGTACGATAAGCCAGTTTGAAGATGTTTTTACCGAGGTACTCTCCTGAAATTTTTAACGTTTCTGCGCCTACCTTTTCCACCCCCCTCCGGAAGATTATAAAAGGCGGGGTTTCCCTTCATCGGTAATTAGTTCCGAATTAGTTCTGCTTTAGACGCACGTTCTTAAGAGTTTTCTAAATTTTCCCAAGTTACCAAGTTTTCTGATTTTTGCTAGTACGTTCAACCGAATAACAGTCCTGCTCTATCCCGATCCTTAGTGCCTGTAGTTAGTCTGTCCTTCATGGCGTGTATACCCATGGTCAGACCGGAAGGCATAACCGAACCAATGCTGTAGCACGTTCGACATATCCTGTTCAACCCTCTAATTTCACCTGGCCAAACCCAACCTGTTTAGACGAGAAACAAGCAAAGTGGTAGACAACGTGGTGAATTCTAGGACTGAAAGAATATCGGACAAATATAACCGTTGTGCACTCTTATACTGACCCCTTTTATCCCTGTCTTCCTGGTATTATCATATACAGGTTCTTTCACGAGGAACCTCACCCATATTTATACGGGACACTACTGAACATATTTTCATGAAATTCAGCACTTATAAGTATTTCACGATGCTGATGAAATCTAAAATATTTTCAAGGCATGAGCACCTCCGGTTTTTCCGGAAATAACGTCAACTTTCGTTTTTCAAATTAAAACACCATTTTTTTTATTGCAGAAATAGATTCCTTAGAAAATTTCAAGTTATTTTGATGTAACATTTTTCAGTTTTGGTTGGAAAATTCTCCCTGAGCGGGAAAATACGAAAAAAAAATCGAATATAGAGCTCCGCTGAAACCAGAATAACTTCGAGGTTTTTGGATGGAAAATTTTCATTTTTGGGATTTTTCAAGATGTAAGATTGATGTATCCACTTTAAAAATCGAAATCGCGATTCATAATACAGGGGGTGAAAAAATCGCTTTCAAAGTTAGGGATGACAAAATCGTGAAAAATCATTTTTTTCAGATTAGAACCCCATTTTTTTATGGCAGATATCGAATCTACGTTAAAAAATAATGTGAGTGTATGCATCACACCCTTGCCCTAAAGTGGATATTTTCTGAGTTATTCACAAAAAACTGTTTTTCGTCTTGAATTTTCAGCTATTTCTTTTCCCTTCACGCCAAAAAGATGAAATTTTCAGGAACTGTTACTAAAACCATGTTTTAGATTTTACTACCCTAATATGGAAGAGAAAAAAGTTAGTTGTTGTTCCTAAATAGATGCCGCATTTTGATTCGAATTTGTATCGGAAACCTCTTTATTTCAACTAATCGGCCATCGGTTTTCTCTCCAGTGATAAATAAATAATTCCTTTTGAACCATATGCAAAAACTTACCATGTTTTACATTCTCTTTTTTAATGATAGATATCATTAATTACATCTGCCAAATTAATGATATCTATCATTAAAAAAAAGATTGTAAAACATGGTAAGTTCTTGCATATGGTTCATAAAGAATTATTTATTTATCACTGGAGAGAAAACCGATGGCCGATTAGTTGAAATAAAGAGGTTTCCGATACAAATTCGAATCAAAATTCGGCATCTATTTAGGAACAACCTCTAACTTTTTTCTCTTGCATATTAGGGTAGTAAAATCTAAAACATGGTTTAAGTAACAGTTCCTGAAAATTTCATCTTTTTGGCGTGAAGGGAAAAGAAATAGCTGAAAATTCAAGACGAAAAACAGTTTTTTGTGAATAACTCAGAAAATATCCACTTTAGGGCAAGGATGTGATGCATACACTCACATTATTTTTTAACGTAGATTCGATATCTACCATAAAAAAATGGGGTTCTAATCTGAAAAAAATGATTTTTCACGATTTTGTCATCCCTAACTTTGAAAGCGATTTTTTCACCCCCTGTATTATGAATCGCGATTTCGATTTTTAAAGTGGATACATCAATCTTACATCTTGAAAAATCCCAAAAATGAAAATTTTCCATACAAAAACCTCGAAGTTATTCTTGTTTCAGCGGAGCTCTATATTCGATTTTTTTTTTATTTTCCCGCTCAGGGAGAATTTTCCAACCAAAACTGAAAAATGTTACATCAAAATAACTTGAAATTTTCTAAGGAATCTATTTCTGCAATAAAAAAATGGTGTTCTAATTTGAAAAACGAAAGTTGACGTCATTTCCGGAAAACCCGGTGGTGCTCATGCCTTGAAAATATTTTAGATTTCATCAGCATCGTGAAATACTTATAAGTACTGAATTTCATGAAAATACGTTCAGTAGTTTCCCGTATAAATATGGGTGAGGTTCCTCGTGAAAGACCCTGTATTTGCATTCACCGTTTAAATTCAACCCATCTTCTATTCTGGCTGACTAGTACCGGGAAAAGATTTGTTTCTTATGAAAGTGCTCGCGGTCAGACAAAACTGACCAATCTTTTATTTTGTATTTATTTCATATAGCGCTTTTTTCACTATATTTTTGTATAAATATTTTCGCTATTTGAATAAATTGTGTAAATTACTCTATTTCTGATTTTCTCTGTTATCGCTAATATCTTAGATAACGAAGAACTCTGTCTCTGACTAGCAGCTGCCCTGGTAGGTTTGCTATTCTCCCTTATAAGAAAAAAGAATAGCTGGCGCTCGAGGTAAGTTTCACCGAGAAAACCGCGTTACAGTGTTCAGGTGGTTCTGCATGTTGACTGACGAGGTGGATGGGTCTTCATTGACGGAAAGAATAGCAACGTCATCTGCAAAGGCGGCTATCAGATAGAGCAGTGGACCTAAAACACTACCTTGTGGTACGCCGGATCTTATTGAGTAATGGTCTGACGTTGCATCGTTATACTTCACTGAGTAATATCTTTCTGACAAGAAGGAACTCAAAAGAAGGTAAAAGTTGTGCTTCAGGGTGGTTTTGATCAGTCCTTTGTGCCACACCTTGTCAAAGGCCTGTGCTATGTCGAGAAATATTCCAGTACAGTATCGTTTTTATTCAAGTGTTTTTGAAATTGTGTTTACTATTCTGTGGGCTTGATGAATAGAACATGTTCTCCCTGAAGTAATTGGGAAGAATGTTTGTGATGTTGTGTTCTTCATTAATTCTATTGAGCAACAATCTTTCAAATATTTTGCTAGTTACAGGTAGTAGGCTAATTGGCCTGTATGATGTTACAATATGGAAGTGAATTACTTATTATGAACAAGGTCTGAAATAAAAATTCCATTTTTACATAAAGAAACCTCGCTAAATGTGCTGAGAAGCATATCATACAAAGGAATGCCTAAGCATGATGAATATAGTCCGTTCACGAAAGGCTGAGCAGTCGGTTGGCCATGGAAATTTGGCATATTCCACTATGTATATTAAAATTTTAGGTTATGTTCTTCATTTTCTTATCAGATTGATACGCAATCTTGTCAATATTGCATATAGTTCTCTGATACTCGCAAGCTCGTCGGGTACATTCGGCAACTTTGTCTTTATTTTACGTTATGACAGCAAATACTGCCAACTTCAGATAAATAAACAAATGCCTACTATGCGCTCAAACTTTCGTGAACGGGCTATAATAATATACAAACTCAAGGTTTACTCTCTTTCATTCTTATTTATTAATGACTTACATAGACCATTTTATCGTCCCAACTCTCAAGGATCGGCGTGGTTAGGTTATATTAGTATTTTTCCTGTCATGCTGGACAGGTATGCATACAGGGTGTTCAAGGAAGAATGCGAAAAATTGATACCATGAATCAGGGACATCAAGGCGGACTCGTATCAAGAGGTTTTAATCGCTTGAGGGGCCTCGTTTGGGGAATACTTTCATCATCATCGTTCATCTTATGAATGAAATTTCTTAGTTCGAAAACTCTTGAAATAATTGGCCGTATGATTTCAAATTTGGAACTTTTGTCACTCTTTACGATTGTTACCTTTCCATATTTCTGAAACTGAATAAATCAGTTCCAGGCTAGAAAAATTTTAAACTCTTTCTATTTTCCTGAATATTGGATCACTCTGTACGTGAACATTATTTTTTTGCGTTTTCGTAACCACGAAGAATTAATACGAATAAAAAAACTAAATATTTGCTTGGCACAGTCATACAGGGTGATCTATAAATGTGTGAGATTTCATATTTCTATTAATATTCGACTTATTTCGAATTTTGCTGTTTTTCACCCTTTCCGACTGTTATACTCAAATTTTTCTCAAAACCAAAAACAGATCAGGACTAGGAAAATTCTAGACTACATGTCTGCTAATGTCGGATCATCCTGTATGTCAACATAGAAGCAGTTTATCAAGAAAACTAAGTGTGATCAATAGCTATTATATCTGAAGTAAACAATTTTCTTCAGCCTGATTGATTTTTCTATTGGCTTTTTTCAGTGTATTACGGATCGTTCATTAGTGTGAAGATATCCACACATTTCCAGCCACAGTTTCTGACGTAGAGACTGTTCAATTAGGTATAGGGTGAAATTCGTAGGCAACGTTGCCAAACTTCACACGAATTTCATTATATAATTAATTTTACTTTTCAAGATCAGTTGATGAAATAATTTAGGTTTTGGTAATATATTCAGAAGATTCATACCTTAGGTCAGAAAGTAGTGGGTGGTTATTGAATATTTTCATTATGAATTCAGCACGAAAAAGGGCTCGGACCTACAGCTTTTTTTAATTTTATCGCAATACTGCGAACATTTGAGAAGAAAAAGAGATGAAGTACTGATTTCTAGGAATCTTTTGGAATTTCGTGGAAGATATCATAATGGATTCATGATTGAAATTCGTCGCTCATATCTCAGTTGGGGGTTGTTGTCTAGTATATTTTTTTAAGTCAAATTGAAGCGAAAAATGTCAACAAATAAGGACGACAATAAGATTTCATTGCCTCCCCATCGAACATTTTCAAAAAAATTGAATTCCTGATTTTGGTTGGGATTTTTGTTCATAACTCCGTTGGGGGTTGTTGTGTAGTGAAAATTTTTTCACCAAATTGAAGCGGAAAATGTTCTCAGTTCAAAACAACAACAAGATTTCATTGCCTCCTCGTCGAACATTTTCAAAAAAAAATGAATTCCTGATTTTGGTTGGGATTTTCGTTCATAACTCCGTTGGGGGTTGTTGTGTAGTGAAAATTTTTTCTCCAAATTTTAGCGGAAAATGTCCACAGTTCAGGACCTCAACAAGATTTCATTGCCTCCCTGTCCAACATTTTCAAAAAAATTGAATTCCTGATTTTAGCTGGGATTTTTGTTCATAACTCTGTTGGAGGTTGTTCTGTAGTGAAAATGTTTTCACCAAATTGAAGCGGAAAATGTCCTCAGTTCAGAACAACAAAAATATTTCATTGCCTCCCTGTCGAACATTTTCAAAAAAAAATGAATTTCCGCTTCAATTTGGTGAAAAAGTCTTCACTACAGAACAACCCCCAACGGAGTTATGAACGAAAATTCCAACCAAAATCAGGAATTCAATTTTTTTGAAAATGTTCGACGGAGAGGCAATGAAATATTTTTGTTGCTCTGAACTGAGGACATTTTCCGCTTCAATTTGGTAAAAAAAATTTCACTACACAACAACCCCCAACGGAGTTATGAACAAAAATCCCAACCAAAATCAGGAATTCAATTTTTTTGAAAATGTTCGACGGGGCGGCAATGAAATATTTTTGTTGCTCTGTAGTGAGGACATTTTCCGCTTCAATTTGGTAAAAACATTTTCACTACACAACAACCCCCAACGGAGTTATAATCAAAAATCCCAACCAAAATCAGGAATTCAATTTTATTAAAAATTTTCGACAGGGAGGCAATGAAATATTATTGTTGCTCTGAACTGAGGACATTTTCCGCTTCAATTTGGTGAAAAAATTTTCACTACACAACAACCTCCAACGGAGTTACGAACAAAAATCCCAACCAAAATCAGGAATTCAATTTTTTTGAAAATGTTCGACGGGGAGGCAATGAAATCTTGTTGTGGTCTTGAACTGAGGACATTTTCCGCTTCAATTTGGTGAAAAAATTTTCACTACACAACAACCTCCAACAGAGTTATGAACAAAAATTCCAACCAAAATCAGGATTTCAATTTTTTTGAAAATGTTCGACGGGGAGGCAATGAAATATTTTTGTTGCTCTGAACTGAGGACATTTTCTGCTTCAATTTGGAAAAAAAAATTTCACTACACAACAACCCCCAACGAAGTTATGAACAAAAATCCCAACCAAAATCAGGAATTCAATTTTTTTGAAAATGTTTGACGGGGAGGCAATGAAATATTTTTATTGCTCTGAAGTGAGGACATTTTCCGCTTCAATTTGGTGTCAAAATTTTCACTACACAACAACCCCCAACGAAGTTATGAACAAAAATCCCAACCAAAATCAGGAATTCAATTTTTTTGAAAATGTTCGACGGGGAGGCAATGAAATATTATTGTTGCTCTGAACCGAGGACATTTTCCGCTTCAATTCGATGAACAAATGTTCACTACACAACAACCCCCAACAGAGTTATGAACAAAAATCCCAACCAAAATCAGGAATTCAATTTTTTTGAAAATGTTCGACAGGGAGGCAATGAAATATTATTGTTGCTCTGAACTGAGGACATTTTCCGCTTCAATTTGGTGAAAAAATTTTCACTACACAACAACCTCCAACGGAGTTATGAACAAAAATCCCAACCAAAATCAGGAATTCAATTTTTTTGAAAATGTTCGACGGGGAGGCAATTAAATCTTGTTGTGGTCTTGAACTGGGGACATTTTCCGCTTCAATTTGGTGTCAAAATTTTCACTACACAACAACCTCCAACGGAGTTATGAACGAAAATCCCAACCAAAATCAGGAATTCAATTTTTTTGCAAATGTTCGACGGGGAGGCAATGAAATCTTGTTGAGGTTCGAACTGTGGACATTTTCCGCTTCAATTGGGTGAATACATTTTCACTACACAACAACCCCCAACGGAGTAATGAACGAAAATCCTAACCAAAATCAGGAATTCAATTTTTTTGAAAATGTTCGACGGGGAGGCAATGAAATCTTGTTGTTTTGAACTGAGAACATTTTCCGCTTCAGTTTGGTGAAAAAATTTTCACTACACAACAACCCCCAACGGAGTTATGAACAAAAATCCCAACCAAAATCAGTAATTCAATTTTTTTGAAGATGTTCGACGAGGAGGCAATGAAATATTATTGTTTCTCTGAACTGAGTACATTTTCCGCTTCAATTTGGTGAAAAATTTTTACTACACAACAACCTCCAACGGAGTTATGAACAAAAATCCCAACCAAAATCAGGAATTCAATTTTTTTGAAATTGTTCGACGGGGAGGCAATGAAATCTTGTTGTGGTCTTCAACTGAGGACATTTTCCGCTTCAATTTGGTGAAAAAATTTTCACTACACAACAACCTCCAACAGAGTTATGAACAAAAATCCCAACCAAAATCAGGATTTCACTTTTTTTGAAAATGTTTGACGGAGAGGCAATCAAATATTTTTGTTGCTCTGAACTGAGGACAATTTCCGCTTCAATTTGGTGAAAAAATTTCACTACACAACAACCCCCAACGGAGTTATGAACAAAAATCCCAACCAAAATCAGGAATTCAATTTTTTTGAAAATGTTCGACGGGGAGGCAATGAAATATTTTTGTTGCTCTGAAGTGAGGATATTTTCCGCTTCAATTTGGTGTCAAAATTTTCACTACACAACAACCCCCAACGAAGTTATGAACAAAAATCCCAACCAAAATCAGGAATTCAATTTTTTTGAAAATGTTCGACGGGGAGGCAATGAAATATTTTTATTGCTCTGAAGTGAGGACATTTTCCGCTTCAATTTGGTGTCAAAATTTTCACTACACAACAACCCCCAACGAAGTTATGAACAAAAATCCCAACCAAAATCAGGAATTCAATTTTTTTGAAAATGTTCGATGGGGAGGCAATGAAATTTTATTTGTTGACATTTTTTGCTTTAATTTGACTAAAAAAATATACTAGACAACAACCCCCAACTGAGATATGAGCGACGAATTTCAATCATGAATCCATGACGATATCTTCCACGAAATTCCAAAAGATTCCTAGAAATCAGTACTTCATCACTTTTTCTTCTCAAATGTTCGCAGTAGTACGATAAAATCCAAAAAGCTGTAGGTCCGAGACCTTTTTCGTACTGAATTCATAATGAAAATATTCAATAACCACCCACTACTTTCTGACCTAAGGTATGAATCTTCTGAATATATTACCAAAACTTAAATTATTTCATCAACTGATCTTGAAAAGTAAAATTAATTATATCCTGAAATTCGTGTGAAGTTTGGCAACGTTGCCTACGAATTTTACCCTATACCTAATTGACCAGTCTCTACGTCAGAAACTGTGGCTGGAAAGGTGTGGATTCACACTTATGGATCGTTCGCAATTCCGGTAATTTTCGACCTTCAGTCTATAACCAATTTATGAAGAAAATCTCCATTAATTTTGAATATGCCCCTACTACATATTTTCATTACCTTGCATCACATTCTGCTTCAAATTTGTATAACTTTATTCTGAATTCTAGTAATCACTGCTGATTTCAAGCAGAGTTTTTTGATATTTGTGATGAATTACTTGCGATATTACCGCAAATGTAGAATGTATTTCTAGTCCGAATCTGTTTTTTCACTTTTATGAAAATTTGAGGAATGTTACCGTGATAGGTGACAAATCTCTAAATTCGAAATAATTTTACCAATAAGTTCAAGAATAATCGAGATATGAAATTTCACAGATGAGAGAATATTTATTGATGACCGTGCCAAGCAAAGATTTTTTTATTATGATATCAATTCTTTGTGGTTACGAATAGGTACGCAAAAAATTCATAATGTCACGTACAGGGTGATTCAATATTCACGAATAAAGAAAAGGTTCAAAATTTTGAAATCATTCGGCCGTTTCAAGAGTTTTTAAAGTATAAAATTTCATCCGTAATATGAATATCAACCTGTATACCCCAAACGGAGACCCTCAATCGATTAAAACCTCATGAAACGGGTCCTACAGCCTACTCGATATCGTAGATTCATGGTATCCGTTTGTCGCATTCTTCCAGGGATACCTTGTATATTGCAATTGTGAAACCAGTACATAAAAAGGGCGATATAAAAGACTTTAATAACTATAGGCCTATAAGTATCCTTCCAAGTTTCTCCAAGATATTCGAGATGATATACTCTGTACTCAATTAATGGAATTCTTATTGAGAAATGAAATACTCAGTGATAATCAGTATGGTTATACAAAAGGAAAATCTACAAAGACAGCAGTGTACAAATTCATTAATGAAATAGTTAAAGAATTTGAAAGTGGGAGCTAGCTAGGAATATATCTTGACCTAACCAAGGCATATGACTGCTCCGACAGTGAAAAACTATTGGGGAAACTGGAAATATATGGAATTAGAGGACCCGCCTTGCAGTGGGTGAGTTCATATTTCACAATGAGAAAACAGATGGTGGAAATGGAAACAGAAGAAGAAGTTATAAGATCATATATGGAGGAACTGCTTTCGGGGGTTCTACAAGGAAGCATTGCTAGACCAATATTTTTCATAATATATATCATTGACTACACAGTAAGCGATGACAGTGAAAATAATTAAATAACAGTAATTAACTATGCAGACGACACCAACCTATTTATTATAGAGGATTTATATCCAAATTTGAGGAACATATATGAAAGTAAAATGGAAGAAACAGATGAATGGTTCAGAAGTAATAACCTCTTTTCGAATAAAAAGACAAAACCAAAATCTTACTATTGATTCCAAGTAGTACAGGTATCGAAGAACTTAATTCCATAACACTAAATCAAAATAAATACAAACTTGTGGAGCATACAAAGTTTTTAGGAGTTCACATAGATAGTTATCTGGACTGGAAGGAGCATACCACAAATCTTTGTACAAAAATTCAGACAGCATTTTATGGTTTTAGAATAACATCGAAATACATTTGTCAACGCAACTTAAAGATAGTGTATCATGCAACAATAGAAACCAAACTGAGATTTAGCATAGTCTTCTATGGATCCGGAAACATAAAGACTCTATTTGTACTACAGAAAAAAGCAATTAGAATACTGAATGGTTGTTCCTGGTGTCCATCGTGACCTATATACTTCCTTACCGTTCTAGTAGTACGGAGAAGTACTGCCTTTCTCATTACTTTTGTTGTAACTTAGGTAGTATTTTATTTTCATTTGAATTTTGTACCTATTTTAAAAACGTCACTTTTATATTTAGCGAGTAGGCATGTAGTTTTAAAAAATTGATTTGACAGATTGTAATATTAGAAAAGTCATTCCTAGTTTTGGTAGTATTGCGCTGTGCTGTATTTTATCATTGCTGCAGTAAATTGAATTTTACAAACCTTATTTACACTTATTTCGAACCTCCCAGGCGCTAGACCCTACCGGTGTGTGGGATTTCGGCGGGGATACAACATTTTTGGCGACCGTGACAGGACTTGGTGCAGTTTTTCGAAATACAGTAGAGTTAGCGCAAAATGGCTAATATGGAAAAAACTAGGAAAAATCGTAAGTATTACGAATGAGCTTTACAAAAGCAGCAAACGAATTGGACGGGCATATTAAGACAGTTCCTTTGGTGTTTAGTGATGTCGAGATTGCATGGGAATGCTTGAAACCCAAGTGGGACCCTTAATTGCATGTGATATTGAAGTCTACAATTCGTTGCTTGATGATGAAGCTACCGAAGACCAGTTGATGGGAGAAATAGAACAATGTGAAGCCTACTTGAAAAGGTTCATAGGTTTGAAATTACAAGTTGGAAAACTCCTGTCAAAGCCTGTAGATGAGCAGTCTGTCGAAGGTGATACGGGTAAGGTAGATCCGAGTAAAGGTGAGCGAAAATTTAAAAGATCTCCTTATAATTCGACCCGTGATGTTGAGAATGACAGACTCAATAATTCTCAAAACGATGAACTAGAAACTCCTCTTGATAATAGATTCAAAAATTTGTTAAGTTTTGTATCAGAGGTGGAAAATGAACAGCGAATCGTTTTAGCCAGTGAAGGTTTTGATTTAATGAAATCTGTTGCACCATCGAAAGCAAGCGAAAAGAAACTTTCGGGATATTCTGCTCCGGGAAAAATGACTGCCGCGGGTCTATTGAATAAGGAATTCAATGTGGCCAAGTGTGTATTTTGCCAGGGAGTACACGAAAGTGACCAATGCTTTAAAGCGCAAAAAATGACGAAAAAGAAGCTACTCAGCATGGCTCAAAAGGTTTTTGACCCCATAGGCTACACTTGTCCAGCTACGTTGAAACTCAAGTTAGGGTTACAAGAGCTGTGGTCCAAGAATGTCACATGGGATGCGGAAGTAGATCAAGATCTAGCCAAGGATTTCAAAGAATGGGTCAAGAATTTACCAGTTTTGAAAAACATTGAAATTCCTAGATGGAATAAAAGTGGAAGTTTGGAACCAAGTGAAGTAACGGTCCACACGTTTGTAGATGCTTCCCAACAAGCTTATGCAGCTACGGTTTTTTGTAGAGTATCCCAGGAGAGTCAAGTGTGGGTTCACTTGTTGTCAGCCATGTTAAAATGGTGGGAGGGTTCTCAGTGGTTGTACGAGAAAAAGGAGAAATGGTCCTGTACAGACCAGCGAGTGAATGAAGAAGAGGTGAATGCTGGGCCAATGAAAAGTGGAAGAACTTGTGTGACGTTGAAATGCTACAAAAATTTTGTTATTAGTTTTGAATTTGTGAAAAAAGGTTTTGGTTGAAACCGTTTTTCAGGTGGGAGAATGTTGTAACTTAGGTAGTATTTTATTTTCATTTGAATTTTGTACCTATTTTAAAAACGTCACTTTTATATTTAGCGAGTAGGCATGTAGTTTTAAAAAATTGATTTGACAGATTGTAATATTAGAAAAGTCATTCCTAGTTTTGGTAGTATTGCGCTGTGCTGTATTTTATCATTGCTGCAGTAAATTGAATTTTACAAACCTTATTTACACTTATTTCGAACCTCCCAGGCGCTAGACCCTACCGGTGTGTGGGATTTCGGCGGGGATACAACAACTTTATACAGGTTATCACCCAAACCTAGCTCCTTGAGATTGGACTTGAGGCTCTTAGGAATAATTCCTGTGGTTGATATGAGAATGGGAATGGTTCTGGTACTAGACATTTCCGACTGCCTTTTGATCTGAAGTTCAAGCTCTCGATATTTCAATATTTTTTCAGCGTATTTTAGAAGTAGATTTTTGTTATTCGGGATGGCTACGTCTATATTGCCCTCTTCTCTTTTTCTTCACTAGAATGATGTCTGGCCTCTTATACGCAACTGTTAAATTTGTAAGTACTGTGCGATCCCAGTATTGCCTGTAATGGTAGTTCTCCAGTATTACTATTCTTATTATTATTATTTGGTTCGATTCCACACCATTTCACATACAAGCCTGGTTTAGGTTTTACTGTTTTATTTGCAATGAAACATTCGTGATATTTCCTTTCTATTTATAATTCAGGTACTACCTATAGAAATTTGTTGCAACAAGAAAAATTTCTATCTCACAATCAATTAAAGAATCCATAACTCATTGGTCCTGCCATACATAAAACTCTCTTCTACTCAATTGAATTTGTAATCAATGAGGTAATGAGCAAATTTTTATTACTGTATAATCAACAACAAAAATTGAACCTGATCGTTTAATGATGTATGAATTCATGTTTAGAATATATTGAGAATAATGAGACAATATTTTTCGAAATATCACATATTAATAAACAAGTAACATTCTTTATTGTGTCTAAATTCAAACCAGATCAATTTTACAATATCAGTCTTATGATTCTAATAATATCTATAACGATAATATATATTACAGTAAATCACTTCAAAAATGAGAAATTTATCAACATTCTATAACTCTCTGCAAATCTAGCATATAACTCCCGCCTGACTGGAGCGGAAAACTTCAATGAGACACACAGCATCGAACTAGCAGCAAACAATACATTATATCCAACAACAACAGACAACTCATCCAGCCATTCAATCTTTCCAAAGTCACCTAGTAAATCAAAATTTGTTATACCTGGAAAAACAGTTCTATTATAAATTTCATTTATATGCAGGCTTGATAATAATTATTTTCGGTAATTATTTAGAACTGGAAAGAATCGTGTTGGAGATGTGAAAATACTTGTGCTCACTAAGTTTGGGTCCCAGATTACGAAAATAATAACGAGGAGTCTGCAATCCTTTTAGTTTTTTCGAACAGTGCCAAGTATTAATAGAAGTGGGAATCACTCAAAAACACTTATTTTCCACTAAAAAAAAGCCTCTTAGGAAGAGAAATGGGCATTAAATTATGAATGGAATAATTTGAGAGCCATTTCTCTTAATACTAGTCAGATCCTTTTTTTGGAAATTAAGTGTTTTTGAGTGATTGACACTCTTATTAATACTTGGCACTGTTCCTATCTTAGCTAACCTAACCTAACCTAATGTAACCTACTCAAGCTATTCTATAATTTCCTTCATACTAATATTAATAGATATTCTTTTCCAATTTTTTCGGGAAATAGTTATTAGCCGTAGCTTAAATTGGAATATTTTTCCTAGGATTTATATAACAAATTCACTCTTGCCGAGTGCTTCACGAAAAAAAGGTGAGAAATGAATCATTTCAATTGATAACACATTCTCGAAACAATATTCGAACAAGTCAACCTAAATTTAACTACAAGTTTGAAAGATTGGCAACGTTACACAATTCGCTACGGTTGACAGCCAAAGGGCAAATTATAATGGCTGCCGTAAGAAATATAAACAACGAATAAAATCGTCGATTTCGACCAAACGAAGGCTTTATTTTGCAGGATACTCTCAGAAATTGATAAATAAAACATTTCCAACGAGTATCGATTGAGAAAATAGAGGAAAATTGGCTAGAAATATGTATAACCTCACCTACCTGACTGAAACTTTGGAATTTGTTTTCGAAAAAACTAAAAGGATTACAGATTTCTCGTTATTATTTTCGTAATTTGGGGCCCAAACTTGGCGAATACAATTTTTTTCACATCTCAAGCACAGTTCTTTTAGATCTAAATAATTACCTTATTTTCGATTCATCAGTTCTAATCTTTCTATATAAATCTTTTGGAATTCATTAATGATATACATGTATCGATCTGCAAAGTTTTCAGCGCGGCGGTGTTGCCCTTCTGTCAAAATGTCCTTACAACTTCAATATTTGAAACGTAACATTTGAATTTTTACTTTTTTTCGGTTTGTCGCTGTTTCACTTCTTTTCAAATATTAAAAAGTTGATAATAATCCGGTTATGGATTACCAATATTCAGAGTATCCGGTATGTACAATGAAATATGTCTTCCATCATATAAGGACATGCTTCGATAATAAAAAGTGCGCAATTTCAGATGAAATGATATGTGTATCATAGATAATTTATTGAACGAAAATGAAACTTCCTTTCAAACGGGATAATAATTCATTTCTTCACCAATATTGTAAAGTTTGCGAATCGAGAGCACGACAGTTTTCATGCCATTTATTGATAAATTTTATATTGGGTATCCATGCAATGGCATGGAAAATAATTGTGATAATTTGACTATTATAAAACATATTTTATAACGAATATTTTGTAGTAAAACGATAAAGGGTTTTCCAATAACAGGTGTTATTTTGAATAGCCCGCTATATCAGTAAATATCACGTTTGTAGCTGTCTTTTTTGACATTTGGCAAGTAGAAACTACGCCATTAATAAATGGAACGATACAGGCTTCAAGAACGAATTGAAATTATTAAAATTCGCTATAAATATGGTGAAAATTTGGCAGAGACGGTTCTTAAAACTCGAACATTTTTGGGTCGTCGTGAAGCACCTTATAGGACCGCAATAAAGAAATTGGTGAAAAAATCGAGCTGTTGGGACAAGTTAGTAATGTGGAGAATAAAACCCGTGCACGTCGCTCAAGAACAGCCGAGAATATTGCTGCTGTAGCCGAAAGTGTAGAAGAAAACTCAGATTTCTACATTCCTCGTCGTTCTTTGGAATTAGGCATCTCACGAACGTGGATTAATGTTTTTTTATGGCCGAAATTGGATAGGATTAATCTGGACAACGTTTACTTTCAACAAGACGGCGATTGATCTTTTGCGGAAAAAGTTTCCGGGCCGTGTTATCTTTCGAAGAGGTGATCACAATTAGCCACCGTGAATTAACACTTGCGACTTCTTCCAATGGGGTCAAGTGAAAGAAAAGGTCTACGCCTATAGCCAGCGTCGGTTCAAGACCTCAAAAATGGAATTCGTGAGGCTATCGAGGACATAGGGCAGCCACTTTGCGATTTGGTTATGGAAAATTTCATTACAAGTATATGGTACTGTAAGCGTGGTCGTGGTGGTCATTTGCCTGATGTTATTTTCCACTATTAACGGCATAGTTTCTTTTTTATAATAAAAAAACATCCTATCATTTATATTGAAGAAAGACATTTTTCTTTGAATAACAAAATAACACCTCTTATTGGAAAACTAAAGCATTACTGTTGTTATACGAGTGTGTCGGCGATGGAATTCGCTATTGATACATAGCTGGTATCAAAATTATATGGTATAAAGAAAGGAAACGAAGCGACCAAAGCTACTAAAGAATGGTTGGAATCTTCGTTCTATAATTGATTATGAGTTTTGAAATCAATATACATATATGGGAAATGTCACTTGAATAAAACAACAAGGCCAATGGCCTATTGTATTGCAAACAAAATACTTTGCAACTCTCACTTTTCAAATGAATTATGTTGCAGGGAACGCATTCATAATTGATAAGTGCAATGTGCAAAGTCAAATGCAAAGTGATAAGCACTTAGCAGAAATTAAATGTTGGGAGAAATGTCATGCAACATAATTAATTTTCACAAAGTGAGAAGTTGCAAAGTATTTTGGTGCAATTGGCCCCAGATATAGCTTATGACGTTAGTGTCGTTTCAAGAAAGCTGGGAAATGCAACGATGTGTGGGAGAGCTTGAAGACATAAACACTAGTTAATGACAAAAATGCGACGATCAGGCTATAACTTAAAAACTTCTAGAAGTGGTTCCGCATTTCATGCATCAAATTAGTGCATGAATTGAACGAAGAGTTCAAATATGCATAAATATACAGAAGATTTTATAAGAGGAATAATTTATCGAATTACTATTCTAAGGTTGGTCTGAATTGTGATATTTGATGGATTCACCAATAGATTTCTAGAAGACTGTTTTGAATGTATCGCAATATGAGTGAAATAATATTATCATTTAGTATTTCGAAATGAACCAAAACAGTACTCATTCATTATAACTAATGGTAACTCACCTAAAATCTTCAATAGCACAGGAAGTGCTGAACTCAGTATAAGCACCAAGGCACAGTTTCCTATTATAAGAATAAAAGGAGTGCTCTTCGGAGTGGGCCTGATTCTCCTCATTATGGGCGTCGTATATAATCCAATGAAGGACGTTGCTACAAAATACACAATCAAAAGGATTTCTACGGCAGCGCCAATAGTGCCGAGCTTCGACAGTGAGCTCACTCCCAGAGTGAATTGCTGTAAAAAAAATCTTATATTAATAATAATAATAATAATCTAGAGTACAGGCTCAGCAAACCCGAGGTACCCGAGCTAAACCTGGCAGTAGGTACAAAATGCAACCCATAATGATGGTGCAATTAAGGAATAGGAATATTGAGTCGCTGCCCGAGGATCGTCAGGGCATGTCTGGAGCTGGCGCTGGACATGACTCAGAAGATAGGCTACAGGAAACTAAAAATGAAGTTGTGAATGATTGAACATCGAAGAAAACCGAAATAGAGAAGAACACACAACTTATGAAAACAGAGATCACAACAGCGAAACAACAAGAGAAGGAAGTATAACGGAACTACAATTACCGCTCCAAGAAAATGTCCTCACGAATGAAGAGACACAGGCTGAACACATACCATCTCAGGTTAATTCTTCGAACGAAGAACGGCAAGCAGTGGTGGAACGTCTGCAATCAGCAATGTGCAGACTATTCATCGAATACAACGGCACCGATCCACTCTCCAGACCAACACTACCCAGGATCAGATCATCCAAAAAACTAGCGGTCATTCTCAAGATAATGAACACTGATGTCATACCAAAGTTCCTCTCAATGGCAACACAACTGGAAACAATCCATCTTATCCTTTATTGTGCCGCAACAGTAGTGGAAGTGCTAGTCATGAAGACCAAACCAAGACAGCACACAATTCAACCCTGTCCACAACCTCGCCTACCTCACTGGCAAAGAAGTCTGGAGGAAAAAGTTCAAAGCTGTCGGCAGGGCATAGGAAGGCTGACACAATATGAGAATGGAATAAGAACAATCAAGCTGAAATCGTTGGTAGAATCGATTATCTATCGAAATCGCAAGCACTCCAGCTATGAGGAAGAAAATACTACAGTTAAGCAGTGCATCGACACACTGAAACAAAAACTCGGTGTCTACTCCGAGAGATTACGAAGATATAAAGAGAGCAACAGGAGGAAACAAGATAACATCTCCTTTGAAAACTCGGAGAAAAATTTCTACAGAAATCTGGATGGAAAACGACAGAACTCCTCAAACATTTATCCGAATAAGAATGACATGGAGAAATTTTGGACCGAACAACTGTCAACGCCTACTTCTTACAACACAAATGCAGAGTGGATAAAAGACGAAGAGGAAACTCAAACCAACACCGAACAAATGCCCTTTACAGTCATAATACCACAGGAGCTTTCGGAAATTCTCAAAGAAATGCTCAACTGGAAATCACCTGGTCCAGTCGGGCTCTACAGTTTCTGGCTGAAAAAATTCAACTGTTTACATAGTAATTTAACTAAGGCGGTGAATGAAATTCTAAGCGGTCCAGAGAGTATGCCCTCTTTCCTGACAGAGGGTATAACTTATCTTCTGCCGAAAAATCAGCAAAGTACAGACGATCCAGCAACATATAGGCCAGTGACTTGCCTACCAACTATGTACAAGCTCATTACATCTTGCATCACCCGTCGAATATACTCCCATTGCGAACGAAATAATATAATTGCATCGGAACAGATGCTCCAAGGATGCTCCAGGAGTGCAATGGGATCCAAAGAACAACTTATAATCGACTCTATAATCTGCAACCAAGCCCATAAGAAGAGGAGGAATTTGTTCACGGCTTATCTTGACTACAAGAAAGCGTTTGACTCCATGCCACATGAATGCCTCATAAAAGTTCTAGAGATCTATAAAGTAGATCCGAGAATAGTGAGCTTTCTCAAAACAGTTATGTCAACTTGGCGCACTAACATCGAAATCAGCGGAACAGGCATAAGAACTGGCAGTGTCCATCAAGAGAGGAATTTTTCAGGGAGACTCTTTGAGTTCATTGTGGTTCTGCATGGCAATGAACCCGTTATCAACTATTTTAAAATCCTCCAGAAAGGGATTCAACCTTAAAGGCAACACACGCAACATGTTGATAAACCACCATTTATATGTCGATGACTTGAAACTGTTTGCAGCAAACAGAGAACAACTTGAGTTGACGTCAGCATGAACTTTGGACTGGACAAATGTCGTTCCCTAAATATAGCAGGGGGAAAAATCCAACAGACACCCCTCACCTTGTCTAACGGAGAAGAAATTAAAGCAATGCTGGCAGGTGATCTATACAAATTCCTAGGGATAAAACAATGTCAAAGGATAGACCAACGAGTGATGAAGGACGAACTAACAGCGGAGTTTACCAGAAGAATGAGGAGCGTTCTGAAAACGAAACTGAACAGCAGAAATCTCACAAAAGCTGTTCTCACCTACTCCTTCGGAGTCGTAAAGTGGAGTAATACAGATCTCGATCATATCCAACGGAAAATAAGAACACTGTGTACGAAGGCCAACAAACATCATCCTAAATGCTGTGTTGAAAGAACAACGATTCCAAGAACTCAAGGCGGGCAAGGCTTCGTGGACATAAAGAAAATGGCGGCTGAACAGATAGCAACTTAAGAAATTACTTTGTAGACAAGACAAACAAATCATACTTACATAAGATACTGATCGAAGCAGATGGTTCAACACCTCTATTATTAAGCGAACACCCTCATGAAAACACCACACAGACGGATACTGATAAAATTCAAAGAAGGAGAGAAAAGCCCCTACATGGAACACATCTAAACGAGGTCACCCAGGAACATTTCGACATTCCTGCGTCGAACTACTGGCTGACTTCTGGAAGATTGTTTCCTGAAACAGAAGGTTTTCTCCTTGCCATTCAAGACCAAGTAGTGCAAATCAGAAATATATCATGAAGGATAGAAGCCTCACAGACGATAAATGCCGCTACGGATGCCACACATCAGAAACAATTCAACATATTACAGGAGGCTGCCAAATGTTTGCTGGAAATGAATATAAGAGTCGACATGATGCAGTTTGTAAAATACTTCATCAGGAACTCGCCGTCCAACTGGAGATGCTGCAATCCAAACCAATTCCATATTATAAGTATCAGCCTGAAGTAATACTAGAGAACCACCATTACAGGCTATACTGGGATCGCACAGTACTTACAAATTTAACAGTTTCTAATAACAGGCCAGACATAATTCTAGTGAAGAAAAAAGAGAAGAAAGCAATACTTATAGACGTAGCCATCCCAAATAACAACAATTTACGTCAAAAATATGCTGAAAAAATATCGAAATATCGAGAGCTTGCACTTCAGATCAAAAGACAGTGGGGAATGTCTAGTACCAGAACCATTCCGATTCTCATATCAACCACAGGAATTATTCCTAAAAGTCTCAAGTCCAACCTCAAGGAGCTAGATTTAGATGAAAACCTTTTTAAAGTAATGCAAAAAGCAGTACTTCTTGGTACTGCTAGAACGGTAAGGAAGTTTGTAGGTCACGATGGACACCAGGAACAACCATGGAGGAAAACATTGCAAAACCAACTACCACGACGTCAACCGAGAGATCCAGGACCAAGCAACGAAGGACGAACAACCCAGGACCCAGGAGAAGAAGAACACCGAAGACCTCAGAGCTCAATCCCCCTGATACTGGCTATCCGGGATGAGTGAATGTTCCCGTTAGTAGGGAGTGTGATAGCCGATCGCTAGGGGGTGTGAAAAATCACACCCTTTCTACGCTAATAGGCTCAAGTCGATAATATTTATTGATTCCAAAAAATTACATAACTGTAAATATGGAACAAGTCAAATTTGACAATATAGAACTTTAACAAACAATTATCTCTTACAGTATTCTTTGAATTCAGTGAAGTTGTAAGGTTCATTGAATGAAAGGAAAAAAATCGTTAATATGAAAAAGTATCCTCCGAGATTATCGACAAGCTTGTTGGATAATAAAAGCATTTTCATGAAATCCTTCAATTCTCTCTTTACCCCTCATAGTACTGGAACAGCATATAAATGAATAACAAATAAATAAATAGGTATGTATATGTTTATTCAGAAATAAATCGATTCAAATGATTTTCGATTATGACTCCATGTAAAAAAATACAAGTGAACCACAAATGTCCATGGATTTTCGACTGGGAATTTTCACGAACAAATCACATTAACCGCAAACGAAAATTTGTATGCACAATATATTACATTCTGCTTAAAGACAACATAGGTCTGAGGAAAACCCATTCTATAATATTGTGAAGATTTATTAAATCAGGCTTTGGCATAGAATAGTTATATTCTGTAGATTTATTTCGACGCTTGTCGTCAACATATTATTTTTCACTATCCATATTATGATGCGATTGTGATGAATCAAAGACATCAAGAAGGTTGATATTAATAAACCGAATAAATTCGAATTTGGAAGTGTTGTCATCCTTTACTAATGCCATATTTCAATATAGCTGACATTGAATGAATTAGATCCGGACTAGAAAAATTTTATACTTTTTCTATTTTCGCTAATATTGGATCACCTGTACATGAACAATATTTTTTTCATTTTCGTAACCACAAAGGAATAATTCATGAAAAAATTGCTTGGCATTCTAATACAGAGTGACCAATAAGCATTTCCCAATGAGGGAAATTTTTTTGTTGGATAAATCTTAATCTTATCGGCGAAATTACTTCGAATTGGCAGTTTTGTCACCTTTTACTACTGCTTCCATTAAATTCTTTAAAAGTGAAAAAACAGATCCGGACTACGAAAATTCTAGACTTCTACATTTCCAGTGATGTCGAATCACCCTACACAGTAGCGGTACGCGAAATGTGAACGATTTTTTACTTATTGTGAATTGGGCTTCCTTAACCATGTATCATGTATGATGGTGATATGATAGATGATATCTAGCAGTCGTTGACAACAAACGTCAAAATAAATCCACACAATATAACTATTCTATGCCAAAACCTGATTTGATCAAAAAAAAAACTTAAGAAAAGCCCTGAGTAGGATCTTTTGAGCGTTCGTTCATTAGTGGGGCAATAAGACAATTACCTCAAAATTCTTTATGGGACTTGAGATTGTTACCAAATATATCGGGTGGCCCACCACTGACGCGATGGTCTTTTTAAGAGGTTAAATGATGATATTTTGAAAACCTTTTCTGTTGTGAGTAGGTTAATCAGAAGCACAATTTGAAGTTATTTCCATATACATATACAGGCTGTTCCAAAACAAAGATACAGACCAAAACTACACTTTTTTCAAATTTAGCACACTCAAGAAAGGCAAGGTCAAATTATGATGAGTTTCTTCAGATAACTCAGTACAGCTAGCCAGAATTGGTGATCTCTGAACTACAACTTTGCTTGTGTGACGCCGTCTTGTTGAAGGAAAACGTTGTCCTGATCGATACTATCCAATTTCGGCCATAAAAAATCATTAATCATCTCTCGATAGCGCAATCCATTCACCGTAACTGTTGCTCCAGCCTCATTTTCGAAAAAGTAAGGTCCAATTAATATCCTCGGCTGTACTTGAGCAAGGTGCACAGGTTTTATTCTTCACATCACTTCCTTGTCCCAACAGCTCGAATTTTTCCACCAATTTCTATTTCTAGGTGCTTCACGAGGACCCAAAAATGTTCGAGTTTTACAAACCGTCTCTGCCAAATTTTCTAACTTTTTTTTTTGAAGCGTGTATCGTTTCATTTTTATTAAATGCGTAGTTTCTACTTCTCGAATGTCAAAACATGACATCTCCAAACGTGACATCTACCGAAATAGCGGGCTATTCAAAATAACACCTCTTATTGGAAAACCCCTCAGTTGGAATATTTCTATTTAAGGCTTCAAAAAAATTCATAAAAATTTCAAAACAGGATCGCGAAAGCCGCATGCCTGTATTTTCAATAATGGCCATATTACAGTGCAGTCTCGACAAAAATTAGACAGTGTTTCAATGGAAAGTTATCTCATATTGTACTCATTCCCCGAAAAAACTACTCAACTAGTAATTTCTATCAATCAAGAAATAACCTTGAGGACAAAGCTACACTAATATTTCAACAACTAACATCATTCTGTGTTAGTTGATACTATAAAAATTCTTTTTTCTGTGGCGGGAAAAGAATTTTACATTTTATTTTTCTTGACAGATAACAAAATATAACGTTTTACGAAATTACTTATTTCCCTGTCAAAAAGGTTAGTGTATATTATATCCAGGAAAAAAGTAATCACTTTTTTCCTGTAAAAGTTATATTACTTTCACTATTAAATCATAGTTTTTTTTCCCGGGAAAAAAGTAGTTTCGTGAAAAGTTATATTTTTTCACTATTGAATCGTTGTTTTCCCTATCACAGAAAAAAATTGTGTATTATACACGGAAAAAATATTAGATTCTAGCTCTCGGTTTTTTGACATGACCTCGAGCTAAAATCTAATACATTTTACCCTTGTATAATAAATAACTAATATTCAAGTCAATAAAATAACCATTAAATTTTATAGTTACCTGTGAGCTTGCAGGTAAGGCTTGAATACCTATCAGCAACGAAACAGTATTCTGTATCACATAGAGAACAGCAATGCCAGTAAGTCCAATTAAAATAAGCATAGCAACTGGATATATCACATTCTTCAGAAGAGAAGAAGATCTCCTCTGTTTATCTGAAAAAATTTTAATGAGGTATATTAATTAGTATTTGTTTTAGTTCAGATTTGTTCTGCTAAACGTATCGAAATGCTTATTACATAAAGCTTGAATTTTATTTGGATCAAGATAATAATTTGCCAAACGATAATAAAAATAATCAGTAGAAAGAATACTTTCCGAGTTTTGATATACTAGGGCGTTCAATAAGTAGTGAGCAAAAAAAGAAAACGGTCGATTTTTGTCAAAATTACTAATTATTCTTCGACATGGTCTTCTTTAAGCTGGTCAAATTAAGTCCAAAGATTTTCCACGATTGCGATGCCTTTTGAATAGTGAGATTTGTCGCCAAAATATGATTCAGTTTCTCATTTGAAGTCATTGTCCGTCTCGAATTTCTTTCCCTGGAGCCAAGTTTGGAAACAGATAATATTCGCTTGGGGCTAAATCTGGAGAATACGGTGGATTAGAAAGCAACTCGATACGTAATTCATGGATTTTTGCCATCGTTTTTATTGATTTGTGAGCAAGTTCATTGTTTTGCAAAAACAGGCATTTTTCCTTCGATGAATGTGGCCGGTTTTTCGCGAATTCGGATTTCAATCGTTCCAATAATGCAGTTAGAGTCACTATTGATTGCTTTACCTTTTCCCAGATAGTATATGAACAATATACCACTGAAATCTTATTTTTCAAATTAAAATTGATTTGATGAAATGCAGATGAATTCATTTCCAACATAATCTGCCAGATATAGCTAACAGTAACTTATCATTAAATGGTGAAGAATAATTATTGCTTTACTACATCGTTTTTTATATACAGGTTTGGAAATTCACATCTGAAACATATAATATACAATGCATCAGATCAATCAAATAATCAAATAATTCTATACGTGTACTGCAGGTTCCCTACCATACTGCGATAAGAGAGAGACAAGACTAGATTATTGCAATAAAACAACGGAATTCATTCAATTACAGCACTTGATTATCTCGACTATTCATCTGTGCAACTGGAGGGAAGAATTCTCTGCCTGATGCATTGTATATCATATGTTTTCGATGTGAATTTCCAAACCTGAATAATCAACTCACCTAAAAATTTCCTCCTCCTTTCCAATTCGGACAATAAGGTTCCCAAGGCGATTTGCAACTCTCCATTCTTAAGTTTTCGAACCTCGTTGGGTAAGGTGAACTCGTCATCCTGACTATTGGATGACAGATTCTCAGAAAGAGGTGGAACATTGGTGTAAAACTTTCCATTGGTTTGTGCGTGTTTCAGTCTTCTTCTCAGACTTTCTTCTTCCAAGGCGCAAGCGTAGAATTCTTCGTTGACATCTCTTATGAATTGAGGTTTGATGAAGAACTTGCCCATAATGTCAAAGAGGCGGATGAAGCCCAATGGGGTGCTAACTATGGGTAGGATTCAAGATATTATTGAAAAATTGCTGCTGTAAATTGCATTCTAAGGTTTAACTACAGCGAACTTGAAATCCCACTAATCATTCACCCTTTTAACTGAGAAGAGATATTGCAACCACGCATATACTCATTCCGCCACTTATTGAAATGCTCCTCACGAAATTCTACTCTAGTGCTAATATCATAATTGAGGATCTGAACATAAAATTTTGACTAGATCGCTTTTCTAGGTTTGCAACTATTTGAAAATCAAAACAATAACCTTTTATCTCCAATTCAAAGATATTGATCAGACAATTATGATTACCCTGAATCAACTGGATTCGATTATAGTTTATACTCACCAAGCAATAATAAAGCGCCAAAAAACGATATACAGGAATATAGAAGAGGTAAATAGTAGCTCCATAAATCTGTAAAGAATATATAAAGATCAACAGTAAAAACCAAAATAGGACATCGTTATTTACTCACTTAGCAGTTTATACAAACTAGAATTTTCTTTATCGATAAGTGCCGATATCACATAAGTCATGCCAAGCACCAGAACGCCCAAAAGGCCTAATACTGTGAACGTTTCGTAAACCCTTCCTAGGATGCCTTTACGATACCCGAAGAAACCTTCAGACTCTGTGAACAGGTATGCGAAGGGAAGGAATATGAACAATGATGAGTTTGAGAACAGGAAAACATAGTTCCAAAGACCTGAAAAAAATGGTTTGAATACCAAGAATCTTGAAAAAACTACAATGTTTCTGCTTAAACAAGCAAAATGTTGTCTACTGATGTATTTTCTGAACCATTTCAGTCCAAATATAATAAATTCTGAAGCTGAAATCTTAACCAATCTTGGATACTCAGATAGCAAATTTTCCATAGTATACGTAATCAAAATAACTGTTATTTATAGTCGTTACAAAACTACTAAAAAGTAAACTGATGAAAAAAGTAATTACTGAAATTTTAAGTTTTGAAATTCGTTCCTCTCGTGTAGGTAGGAAATCTAGGGCGCAGTAATTTCTCCTCCTATTGCTCTATTGCATACAGAGCCATTTTTGGTTGGCAAAATTTGGTTATCTTTTCTTCTCTATTTTATATCAGAAATAAATAATTTTATTATGAAAACAATCGTTACTTCATTTTTAAACAGTTTACGAGTACAGTTTTGAATGTCTGCGGCTAACGTATTGTAACGTTTTCGGGGTTAAAAAAATCTCTTCTGTATACTGTATTTACAATTTATTTACACAACTACTTAACACACTCAACTAATTTATCTACAATAACTAAGACTAATTAATTTACAGTAACTAACACTAATTTATTTACACACTCGTAGATTCACTTTGAAACAGTTTGGTATAAAGCGCACTACTGATTTCTTCAATTGTAACTGACTGTGAGTCCAACGCGCGCGTCTTTATATTAGGCCAAGCAATAGAGATATTTCCTTGACAAAAATACTACCTGGAAGCCACCTGTGCCATTCCGAGCAGGACAGTCCGTAGTTTATTCCCACCATGTCCTCAACACGCAAAATGCCATTTTTTATTTGTTATTAACAAAAAACGACAAAAATTCCCGTTTTTTTTTTGTTTTTTCGTTGCAAAATGGAAACTATTGATGCAGTGATAACGTTGCAATGGGATGAATTGTGGAGAATAACATTGTGAAGAGAATGATGGGTCAAACGATCCGATCGAAAGATTAAAACTGGAGAAATGCGGAAAAAACCGGAAAATTGCGTGTTTTTTCTTTTAACTCATAACTCTGCCATTTTGCAATATTCAGAACTGAAACTTCACACGATAGTAGCTATATACGTGCAAATCATGTGTGCCAAAATAGGATTCGGTCCGATAAATAGTTTTTACATAATTCCCATTTGAATTTTTTTTGGACATATTTTCGCGGAAAGCTGGATGCGTTTGAGGTCGTCCGAATGAAATTAAAAAAAATGGTTGGAAAAGAAGGCGTGATCAGTAACAAAACGTCTACTCTGGTTTTTCAATAAAACGCGTTTAAGTGTGTTACAAACTAGTGAGAACATGAGGAAAAACGGCCGACCGAGCGAGAGCGGTCGAGTGGAGAGGAAATGAGCGAATCGAGGGGAAACGTATATGTGTACAAAATTTGGTGCGCGGCGTTTCCCCTCGACTCGCTCATTCCCTCACCAGTCGACTACTCTCGCTTGGTCGGTCATTTTCCCTCATGTTCTCACTAGTTTTTAACACACTAAAGCGGCCTACAGACGATCAACTTAGTTGAAGACTAAGTCGTCAACTAGGTTGTAAACCAAATGAAAGTGAAAATAGCGGTTGTCAACCAAGTTGAAAACATCATTTCAGCGGTGGTGTCCATCGAGTGAACTAGTCGGCTGATAAGGAGAAATTATCGAAACATGGAGAGAGATCTTTCGTTGTATGTTATTATAAACGATATATGCGACAATGTGGTGCAGCACAGTTCTTGAATGAAACAATTTGGACCAAGGATTGGTACCACAATCGGTCTCATTTTTTTCATTCCGGTTTAATGAAAGAACTTTTCGAATTTTGAGCCGAAATTGGTCTCAAACGATTGGGTTCTTCTCCCTGATGACGAATCCGTGGTCAAATTCAATCCGGTCCGTGGGGCCGTCCGGCCATAAACAAGATAACTTTCTTGAGACTTGAGATTTTCAGGGTGAGTTCGGTTTCCAAATGCCACAATTAAGTTCGTTAATCAGCCAAATCGTACAAGGTGTCCCATAAAATATGACCATTCCAAATTTTTGTTCCTTAATATCTCGGACAGAACGAAACCAATTGGAATAGAATTTCTCGACCACATGCAAAATGCTCATAGTAAGCCTCATGCGAAATATTGAAAGGAAGAATCTTTATATGTCATTACAAGATATCCAAGAATCGCATCATCTGAAGCATTTTATTCAATTTTCTTTCAATTATTGATTTTTACATATTTACATATATATTTATATAAGTCTGAGATTTTGCATTCATTTACTAAGCATGAATCTCTACTATACTATACAAAATTTTGAGTTAATAGCATTATTGCTTTGCTTCACCAATGAATGTACGCTCAAAGCATCTGCTCAAGATTTTTTTTTATATATCTCGGATTTTACTCCCCATAACTCAGGAAGATCTTCCACCCAATTAAAGAAATCTACCCAAACTTGAATGTTTGTAATATTGCTCATATTTTCTAGTTAAATTACTACCTTTCCTCGAATATTTACGACGAATTTTGAATACGCTATGAGATGTTTACTCTACAAGGTAGAATTCCAACTGGTGTTGTCAACCTAGTTGATGACTACCATACAGACGCTCCAACTTAGTCGTCAACATCAGGCTCCGCCCACCAAATATCAAACCGATTTGATCTATCATCAACTTAGTCTTCAACCTGGAATATCAACCACCAACCAGCCTACAGACGTTCAACTTGGTCGTCAACATGCCGTGTTTACAACTTAGTCTTCAACTAGGTTGATCGTCTGTAGGCCGCTTTCAACGCGTTTTATTGGAAAATCAGAATAGACATTTTGTTACTGATCACGTCTTCTTTCCAAATCATTTTTTTTAATTTCAATCGGACGACCTCAAACGCATCCAGCTTTCCGCGAAAATATGTGGAAAAAAAATTCAAATAGGAATTATGTGAAAACAATTTATCCGACCGAATCCAATTTTGGCACACATGATTTGCAAGTCAATAGCTACTATCGTGTGAAGTTTCAGTTCTCAATATTGCAAAATAGCAGAGTTATGAGTTAAAAGAAAAAACACGCAATTTTCCGGTTTTTTCCGCTTTTCTCCAGTTTTAATTATTCGATCGGATCGTTTGATCCTTCATTCTCTTCACAATGTAATTCTCTACAATTCATCCCATTGCAACGTTATCACTGCATCAATAGTTTCCATTTTACAACGAAAAAACTAAAAAGAACCGAAATTTTTGTTGTTTTTTGTTAATAACAAATAAAAAAAATGACATTTTCGTGTTGAGGACATGGTGGGAATAAACTACGGACTGTCCTGCACGGAATGGCACAGGTGGCTTCCAGGTAGTATATTTGTCAAAAAACTAATCATTTGTAGCTCTGTTGCTTGGCGTATATGCGAACACGGTCCTGTTCCAGAAATACCTAGACCTAGACTATTCGACAGAGTTCCAGACACAATTTAGACGGTTCATCGACGCGAACATTTCAGAGCGTTCTAGAGCGTCAGAGGGGCCTATAGCGACAGGGGGAATGCATTACACTATTATGCCATTATATTCCCGCTTTTTTCAAATACGTACGCGAGAACGTCCATAGTAAAATATACCCCAGCTTTGTTGGTGAAAATTAAATGGAAAAAGTGAGAATTTTTTTGACAAAAATATTAATGATGTTCTACAAATCCTTCGTTTTTTACTCCTATAACAGTTTATTCGAAATATTTGTTCCATATACAGTGGAACTTCCCTATAACGAACGTCTGTATAACGAATATTGTTCAAGACCTTTTGTTGTGCACCTTGAATCCAAATTCCATGTTGAAAACACCCTCTAAATCGAAATAAATTCTCTCTATAACGAATTAATATTCACAGAACATCACTCTTTGAAGGGGTATTGGTATAAGGGCGGGTTTTTTCCGAAATTTTTCCGGACGTACGTAATAAATCCCGACCTTAAACTAAATCATTTCGGCGGGCAGAGAGATCCTTCTGAAACAGTTATAAATACACCCCTGGCTGTTTGGTTTCAATCTAACCATAACGCATGACTGAAAAGTTGTGCGAAAATGTCTGAAAGCATGTGCTTAAGTTTGAATGATAAAATTAAATTTAGCAGGGAACTCGACCGCGACATTGCCGACCATAGAAACAAATTTTCTGTATAACAAAATGTCTCTATAACCAATTTTTTTTTTGCGGATTTAGCGCTTTCGTTATAGAAAAGTTTCACTGTATGTATTCCAAGATTTTCAAATGACAACACCCTACTTGTTTTATAGCATTCGATTCGAAACAAATAATAAATCATTTAACACTAATTAATTATTCTGGATATTGTTCCAAAGAGGGGAAAATACTGATATTGTTCATTATTTATAGCCATGAGGTAGGGTCATAATGTTTCGTGATTACAAGGGTAATTTCAGAATGAGTTCAATGGTTGTGGTCATAAACATTAGGTTAGGATTACCGAAAGCCAAAACAGTTGTCGCGATTTCTTTTCAGTCATTCTTGCTAAATGTGGGTATCGATTGTTGAAGGTCCTACTAGATCAAGAGGCCGTGAACCCCAGACCTTCGTTATTTTATAAAAGCTGAAAACTTGTCTACGCATGCTCCGAACACTGGTAAGAACGATGGACCATTATGAAGTTTGGGTTACCACTTACCCTAGCTTTGGCAGGAAAACGGTATAAAGGGGGTGTAAAATACCGATATAATTTTGTCAAATAATAAAGTGTGATTTTTTGGTATTACCTTCAGAATATCATTACAAATCACGTCATTAATTGCCAGACACTTAATAAAGTGGCAACCCCTTGCCAGACACCCTTAATGTTCATTGAATTATACCGATTTGGAAATTCACATCGAAAACATACGATATACAAGGCATCAGACAGAGAATTCTTCCCTCCAGTTGCTCAGATGAATAGGCGAGATAATCAAGTGCGATAACTGAATGAATTCAACTGTCTCACTGCGATAATCTAGTCTTGTCTCTCTCTTATCGCAGTATGTTAGGGAACCCGCACTCAACGTATAGAATTTTTAATTTGTCAGGCTGCCCGTAATACTCGATTCAAGTATTTACTGTTGCCTACCATACTAAAGAACTACGCTCCTCTAAATGATAAGAGACAAGACTAGAATAACGAAGTAAGACAACTGAATTCAGTGTGTTACAGCAAGTGATTGTCTCGACTATTCATCTGTGCAACTGGAGGGAAGAATTCTCTGTCTGATGCATTGTATATCGTATATTTCAGATGTGAATTTCCAAACCTGTATGTAATTCTACTTACGTTATAGTATAAAAGCTGATTTTTATATATAATACTTGGGTAATGATTTGATAATGTTTCCTCGTTAGCCAGGCATTTTTGATAGTGTCAAGTGTCAACCCATTGCCAGACAAGCATGTAGTTTAGCTGCAGGTGCGAGCACGAGACAGTGTATATGAGTGGGTGCGAGTGAGACGGCATAATAATAATGACTTATGCAAATAAATTTTTTGGTACAGATTTATATAACTAATCATTCAAGTGAATCTCAAAAACATCCTAAGAAAAGACATTCGATGCTACAACTAAATAAAATTGTTAAAAATTTTAATTTATTCTATCAACAATTTAATTTATTTGTAGCATCGAATGTCTTTTCTTCAGATGTTTTTAAGATCCACCTAAATGATTAGTTATATAAATCTTTATTTGCATTAGTCATTATAATCATGCCGTCTCACTCGCACCCACTCATATATACTGTCTCGCGCTCGCACCTGCAGCTAAACTACATGCTTGTCTGGCAAAGGGTTGGCACTATCAAAAATGTCTGGCTAATGAGGAATTATTACCCAATTATTATATATAAAAATCAGCTTTTATACTGTAACTTATAATTTAATGAACATTAAGGGTGTCTGGCAAGGGGTTGCTACTATATATTAAGTGTCTGGCAATTAATGACGTGATTTTTAATGATATTCTGAAGACAATACAAAAAATCAAACTTTATTATTTGAAGAAATTAGATCGGTATTTTACATCCCTTTAATACCGTTTACCTGCCACAGCCAGGGTAACCCAAACTTCATAATGGTCCATCGTTCTTACCTGTGTTGGGAGCATGAGTAGACGAGTTTTCAGCTTTTATGAAATAACGAAGGTCTGGGGTTCACGGGCTCTTAGACTATACAGTTTAAGGCATTCTTCATGAAAGGTTAAACAACCTGAATCATGTTTGAATAACATAGCAAACTTTTTTACTTTAACATCTATGATACTTCAATAATTTACCTCATAATTATATAGCCATTTGCAGATGTCAAAAATTTCAAGAATTTGTGCATAACTTAGCAACAGTGGATGGCGGAAAAGAATTTTCAGTAGTTTGTACTACGAATTTGGTAATGAATCGATACATAGAAAGTAGATATGCGTTCAAGATAGAAATGGTAACACTGTCGACTTGAAGATATTTCAGGCGGAGAGGTCCTTCATCTTCAACACTCCACCTAAAATTTCAGATCGAAACATTCGTTCTCCAGATACTTCTTATAGGCGAAGGTAAAAGGAAAACCTTGCATCATTCCCATATCCCTCGGAGACAATATCCTATTGAAAAACTTCTACATTTAACACTAATTGTAAGAAGCTATCGAGTAGCAACTAACAGATGGTGACATCTAGTAGTGAGTAGTGTCAAATGAGAAGTTCAATCATCACAGCTCGCATGCACTGATTACTTCCTCTTCACTCTTTGAGATGTTAGCAGTGGCCCTACATCAATTTATCTATGTTTCAAAAATTTGTTAGGTTAGCCTCCTTAAAGGCAAAGAATTTTTTTGTTTGTCATTTTTTCTTTATCTTAAAATTATCACAGAATGTTTGAAGTGTCACCTAAATAACAGACTTTGAACCTAATTATATTCCTGGAAAAACTATTGATTCTCCAGCAGAAGGAAAAACCATTCGAACTTAGAACATAGAATACCAGGAAGGAGTCTTTGCCTCTGAATACAAGAGCGGAAGTGCGACCAGTGTACACCTCGGATGACTCATCGATTTGTTTTGATTTTAAAGGTAGCACGTGGTTCATGCAGCAAATTTTACTTTTATGTATTTAGTTTATGTGATATTTTTGCAGAGGAACAGTGTTGAGTTAAGTGAAGAGCAAGGTTTTAAGGTGTGTTCGTGAATAACAGACTATTTTACGTACGTTATTCGGTGCAAATTGGTAAAGTTTACTATTGTCGACAAGATGGTTAGTTGTGCAGCTTGTAGCTATTCCAAAAGACCAAAAGATAAGAGTTCTGGTGTAACATTTCATAGGTAAGTGATATTGATACCTATATTCCGTTCATGAAAGGTTGAAAACATAGTAGGCGTTTCTGTATTCATCTGAAGTTGGCAGTATTTACTGTCATAACGTAAAATAAATTCAATGTTGCCGAATGTACCCGGCTTCGTCCGACGAGCTTACGAGTCATCAGACAACTCTATGCAATATTGACAACATTGCGTATCGATCTGACAAGAAAATAAACATCATAACCTAAAATTTTAATATACACAGTGGAATATGTCAAATTGTCATGGCCAACCGACGGCTCAACCTTTCGTGAACGGACTATAAATAATAAAGTTTTTCAAAAAAAAAGAGGGATTTCTCTTTTGTCATATTTGGAGGTTAACCCAAACAAACCATAGGCGTAGATGTTGTTAGATCAAGTTAAGATAACATCTTAGATCAAATTTATTTTACAAACTGACTGATGATGCTTTTCATTTCTATTTCTGAAGACATTTTGATTGTAAAACCGTAATTGTATAGCCGAATGGTCTATTATTCCGTTCGTTTCATTTGATTAGTTCATTTAATTTTACAGATTTCCCAAAGATGAAAAACTGAGACTGAAATGGATTAGTTTTGTAAAGAATCCTGGGTTCATTCCTGATAAAAGGAGCCTTTTATGTTCCCGGCACTTCACCGAGAACTGTTTTAATCGGTCATCTAAGGCATTAGTGAGGTTATTTCCAACTGCTTTCCCAACAATTGAAATCGACCGGTTGAAATATGTAAGTAAAGGATTAATGACAATGAAGATTATTGTCTGATCTTCTCAACGTTCTATAGAAACATTTTTTTTTTAGGTGAGAACATTTACTGAAGAAATTTTCCATGATTCTACAGTTCCTAATCCGTCACATGGAACCTCGCCTGGAACATCTGGAATAAAGTGTATCCCTGTCATCCCAGAATCATCCACTGTTGAAGAATCCTCCACTGTGGAAGAAGAGGAATCGCCTCGTCGAAAACATTTGAAAAGGAAGATAAGCAGTTTGGAAAAAATCAACAAATTGAATACTGGCAGAATACGCACCCTGCAGAAAATAAACTGGCGGCAGAAGAAACGAATATCTTCCCTAAAAGCTATGATGGTAGAATTGAAAAATAAAAATTTATTACTTGATGAACATAGTAATATAATGTTAGACCATTTCGGAAGCAATAAGGAGTTTGTTCAAAGGCTTCTGCAAAAGTCTCGAAGTAAAAGTGTGAAAAAGTCCTATGCACAGTCGGTTAGAGCTTTTGCAGTTACACTTCACTTTTTTCTCCTGAAGCATACAACTATGTTCGCCAAAAGTTTGAGAATAGCTTACCTCATCCAAAAACATTGTCAAAGTGGTATTCTTCAGTTGATGCAAAACCTGGTTTCACATCAGAAGCATTCAATTTTTTAAAATACAAAATGCAAAATACTGATAAAAATAGAATAATTTGTTCTTTAGTTTTTGATGAGATAGCTATTCGCAAACATTTGGAATACACAGGCAGTGAATACTATGGCTATGTTAATTTTGGTAGTGGATTGGAAGGAGATTCCATGGAATTAGCTACTGAAGCTCTAGTATTCATGATAGTCTGTATAAATGAAGCATGGAAACTTCCCATTGGGTATTTTTTCACTGCAGGGATAAATAGCCAGCAAAAAACCTCCCTTTTGAAACAAGCGCTCACATTATTGATGGAAGTCGGAGTAACAGTGAGTAATATTACTTTTGACGGATGTGTAGCTAATTTCAGCATGTGTACATTGTTGAACTGTCCTTTCCAAGCTTCAGACATAAAAGCAAATTTCACATTTGAAAATAGTTATTTTTGTATTAAGTGCGTAAAATGAGTGTTTTTTTCATGGCACATGAGAGTGTCAATTTTGGCCGAGACCGCAGGTCGAGGACAAAAATTCACTCGAATGTGCCATGAAAACACGAATTTTATACGCACGAAATACAAACAAAATTTTTTGTACAACTGTGAATGTGAATTTACATCGTCTGAAATACGTATAATCATTGAAGATAATGCTTTCAGTACAATATTTAAATGAATCCAGTGATCTTTCTGTGTCGTAACTATAGAAACAGTTTGTTGAAATTGTTTGAATCTTTGACAGTATTTGCTCGTAGTTGTTTCAATTTCGAAATATTTTAAAGAAGATGAATGTTGAACATGATAGTGGTAGTGATACACCCGCAGATATGGCTGAAGAAGCAAATACAATTGTATCTTATATGTTACCAGCCAAATCAAAGCTAATAATATGAGAAAACATATAACCAATTTCGAGAATGGCGCAACAAGAACAACGTAAAAAAGGTTTCTGAGAATGTGCTCACATGCTATTTCGAGGAAAAATAAACAATTTTGAAACCTTCCAAGTTATGGAGCTCAATGTTAAAAAAAACATCGAATGTCAAGGAAAATATTGATATAAGGAATTTTTCAAAATTGGTCCCGCTTATTAAGAACAAAAGCGTCGGATACCGAGGAAAGAAATCTAAAGTGTTATGGAGGGATAATATCAATAAATTTCTCAGAGATGCTGATGACGAAACTAATTTACTTTATGAGGTACAGATACACTCATAATTTTGTGAAATTAGTTGTAATTAAAATATTCATTATTTTTAAGTTGTTCTCATTTTAGTTATCAGCAGTGAAAAAAAGACTTTTTTTAACGGTGAAAAAAAGTAATATCATAGATTATAGAGTATAGAAAGATAGGAAACGGCCCTACATTCCTAGTACTAAAAAACGACTACATTTTTTAGTTCACATTTGACCCAGAGATGGCACTGAAGATCCATTTTTATATAAAATCTGTAATTTGGATTAGAAATCATATAAAGAAAACTGTAATAAGAATTGAAGCGAAATTCGTATTCCCTTCAGGATGTTTCATTTTTATATTTTAAATCCATAATTTTCAGTAAAATTCAGTATTTCATGTGTAATATTTTTATTATGCATTTATAGAAGATATTACAGAAATATTAAGGTATTATTGTAAGATTTATACATGAATTGAATATAAATATACTTAGTGCGTCTGTGGATTTCCAGTTTCTGGCTCAGTTCAATTGCAGCTTCGTTGTCCACCATCACTATTCGAATTGACGGAAAAATTTTCCCGAATAGTCACTTTAACCATTTCATTTTCCGTGCAGCTTCACATCAGCCACTATTTCTGCCTGTATCGTGGAAATAGCAACAGATGTTTGACGTTGATCAAGCCAAGATATAGCTTTACCTGCATACATCCATAAAACACCAGTTGATCATCTAGTTTCTCTATCTCGTTCGTAATCTGCATTACTGAAGGGTACAAACTAATCTTTTTTCCACTTTTTTCGAGACGACACTAACGGCCAAAGCCGTTCGAAGTGAAATAATATTTATGCAAACGAATTGATTGGCACTTTTTTAAATCAATGACATTTCCCATGTATATTGATTTCGAAACTCATAATCATAGAACCAGAATTTTAACCCTTCTATAGTGACATTAGTTCACATTTGACCCAGAGATGGCGCTCATAAACTGTAGTCGTGTCGTTTCCGATCTTTATACTATAGTCCGTTCACGAAAGGTTGAGCACATAGTAGGCGTTTCTTTATTTATCTGAAGTTGGCAGTATTTGCTGACATAAAGTAAAATAAAGTCAACGTTGCCGAATGAACCTGGCCTCGCCCAACGAGCTTGCGAGTTATCAGACAACTCTATGCAATATTGACAACATTGCATATCAATTTGACAAGAAAATAAAAAACATAACCTAAAATTTCAATATACACAGTGGAATATGGCAAATTTCCATGGCCAACCGTAGGCTCAACCTTTCGTGAATGGACTATATATAATCTTTGAGTAATATTTTACGCATCCATAGTGATGAAGAAAAGTCAAGTTTTTTTGACAGTTGTACAAAAACATAATTTTTTTCTGTATCCTGACCCAGTACACATGGTGAAATTAATAAGAAATTGTTTTGGCGAAAAACAAAAATTCATAGATATGAATGGTGAAATAATCGATTTTAGATTTGTTGAAAAACTTAATGATTTGCAAAATAGGGAAGGCCTCCATCTTGGAACCAAAATTAGGAATCAACATATCAATTTTTTTAAACAAAAGATGAAAGTCAAGCTGGCCACACAATTGTTGAGCAGTTCGGTATCTGAAGCTTTGAACTTTTGCAAAGATACATTAAATTTAAGTGATTTCAAAAATTGTGGGGCATTTCTATTATTAACGACTGTTTTGATATTTTGAATTCCCATAAGATTTCTGATTTTGGTTACAAACAGGCAACATGTCAGGGAAATATAGGAAATATTAGATTATTTTATGATGAGATTTTCAATTATTTCACTAATTTGAAATTAATTGATGGAACTTACGTTATGAAATCTAAAAGAAAAACTGGATTTATAGGGACATTGATAAGTCTCAAAGCTTTGTTGGGTTTGTATGAGGAATATATTGAGAAAGGATATTTGAAATTCATTCCCACATACAAACTCAACCAAGACCATATAGAATTATTTTTTGGGTCAATCAGGTCTCAAGGGGGACACAATAATAATCCTACCTGTAGGCAATTTACTGCTGCCTACAAAAAACTTTTGATACATTCAGAAGTCAGAGAAGGTGGTGCTGGAAATTGTGTACCTCTTGAGGACATAAATATTTTGAACGTAAGTTCCAAAAAAAAATCCCCTGAGCAAATCATTAACGAATCTTTAGGAAATCGTTTAGGGAGAGATGCTACTGAAGAAGATACCACCATTTCAGTTGTCTTGAATGATCATAGCTATGCATTCGATTATGACTCATTATCTCCATATGCAGTTTCTGTGATTGTTTATATTGCAGGTTTCGTATCTTTTAAATTGGGACGGAAACTGCAATGTGAACACTGCATTGAACAATTATTTGGACAAAAAGAAGAGTTTTTAAACTCCCTGATTGAGAGGAAATCAAAGGGAGGTTTAAGTTACCCTAGTAATGATGTCGTAGAAATTTGCAAAATTGCTGAAAAATTTTTAAGGAACTGTAATAACTCCAATACAAGAATAAATCGAGAAGAAGTTTCCTTAAAAGTTTTGAAGCATTTTATAGGGAAAAAAGTGTTTGACAATATGCCCCAACATGATTTTTCCCCATTGGAGAACCACAAAATATTACTAATAAAAAGTATTTCTAATTGTTTTCTCACAACTAGATTGAGTTATATCTGTAAAAACGCTGTCGATGATGAGAGAATCAGAAATTTATATAGTAGATTAATTTTATTCAAAAATCAATAAAAAACATTTAAATTGCATTATTTTTTTTTAATAAAATTTTTCCACCAATTCTAAATGCACCAATTAATTTGAGCAATATTCCGAATCCGAAAGCTCTACGCCACTGCGAAACGGAAATAAACGTCGGCCATATTGGTGCACCTTTCTGGTCACACCAGAATATACGATATGCTCCTTCCTTTTATTCTTTATTCTAAGCATTCGAACTATCCGGCTATTGGGGTTACATCGTTTCATTGGTCCCTATGTTACAAATAAAAAGTTCAGCTTTTATACTATAACGCAAGTATGAATATAATTTATTATAGTTCAGAGGTATGTGGCAGGGTGTGGAGGGGGTAGAAACTGGCACAAGTGTCCGGCAACGGATGACGAGATATCTTAAGTAATCGCGAATAACACTTTTCGAAATAATCACTAGACGAGAAAAAATCACAAAGTTTGTGCAAAATTGAATTGCATAATTTCCATCAGTGTATAATTGCATTAAGTAGTTGATTGTTTTTCAATCCTTGCATGTAATCCATATAAATATTGATATATTACTTGTTATCAAAACAAATATATATATTGTGCACACAGTTCTTATTTAGTTTAGACCAACTACGATGGATTTTCCGTGATTTATTGAAATCATAATAAATGTTCGAAAATTCGTCGTTAATAATTAAGGCACTTCCCATTTTACAGAATTTTTCTGACTTGTTAGAAAAAATATAGAAACTGGTTCCTAATGAGTTCATTCAAACTTACTTTTTTTGAAGATGAAAAATGAGAAATAACTTTCAAAAAAAAAGGTTCGCCAGACAGTCATACTAACTCAGAAAGTGGTACATATTGTTAATTTTTTTCAATTCTTATGAAGTGTTTGATAGTTACGTCAAAACACTAAATTGAATTATTAACCTTGTTCAATTAGTTCCCTGTAAATACATTGCGCGTCAAAATAATGAAACAAATTCATTTCTTCAAAAGAAAAATATGTGCCATCCCCATCAACATTCATCAGGGAAACTGGTCATGTGGTACTTTTATGGCGAGGTCTTTGTATCTTCTTCAGAGGCCTGCACTGCCTGCAGTGCACATACTGAAAACCTCTTTGAACTAACTAATCTCTCATAAAAAAATTTTCTCGGAAATTTCTGCTGTGAGAATTGTGTGTAATTTCTAATTTTGAGCAGAAAATGGTCTCAAACGATAGGGTTCGACTACCTGGGGCCTATTGCACCAAAATACTTTGCAACTTTTCACTTTGCACTTTGCATTCTGACAATTTTCAAAAGTGAAAATTAATTATATTGCACAACATTTCTCTCAATATTTCATTTCTGCGAAGGGATTCTCACTTTGCACTTGACTTTCCACATCGCACTTTCCAATTATGAATGCGTTTCGTGCAATATGTTTAATTTGAAAAGTGAAAAGTGCAAAGTAAAAAGTTGCAAAGTTGTTGGTGCAATAGGCCCCTGATGACAAATCCGTGGTCAAATACAATTCTGTTCGTGGGAGTGGAACGTCCTTGATCACGATAACCTTCGAAGGGATTGTCCTAGAGACTTGAGATTTTCAGGGTGAGTTCGGTTCAAAAATGATGCGGGTTTGCTAACTAGCCAAATCGTATGACCATTCAAAATTTTTATTCCTCACTATCTCAAAGAAAACGAAACCAGTCGATATTAAATTTTGCTACTACATCCAAGATGCTCATGATAAACCTCATGCAAAATTTTATGCTCATAGAGTCAACAGAATCATATAAAATCCAATTGGAATATTGAAAAGAAGAATCTTTACATTTCCATAACATGATCCGATTCGAGAGAAATTCATTTCGTGAAATAAGTTTGATAGACTGAATATTCATGCAAAATTTCAGGAATTTTGTTTGTATCAATATGAGAATAGAAAATGGTCAAAAACCTATTTTCATCTGAGTCTCAATTTTTTCTATGGTTTCAACTGTTGATGAGCACAGAAAAATGGAGCTTCCTATAACAAGAGTAGTCTTCTTCTGTCAATCTCATTATTTTTATACTGTCAACTTATTTCTACAGAATTCGAACATCGATATATTTCATAAACTCTTATATCTTAGAATGTATTACGAAATAACGAAAAGATCCACATGATCCTCTGTTTCAATCGATATTCTAAGTTATAATGAGATGAATGCAGGAAAATATTTTTATTGCTTTCCAGAATAAATACGCACAAATGACATTCTATTTCAAATCGCATATGAAATAACGCATACAGATATGATTAAAGTTAACAATTCAATTAGAAAAGCAACAAAGAAAAATTATTTTTCAATACCTACATTATAATAATAGGTCAGTAGGTAATAAGTTAGAATGAGGATCAAGTTTCACAGCAGTCCATTGATCTTCGATATTGGAGAAATTAAGTAAAGAGCATAGAAATGAAAAGACTACTGGAAAGAGATGGTGGTAATTATACGACGTTGATTTTTTTATGCTCATCAACAGTTGAAACCATAGAAAAAATTGAGACTCAGATGAAAAAAGGTTTTTGACCATTTCCTATTCTCATATTGATACAAACCATACAATGTTATATATTTTTGAAATCAGAAAAAATTAAGCTTTCAGAAAATAGCACAAAAATCTGGTATTCCCTTTTGAAAGAACATAACTTTTGGTCATAGCATCGTAATTGGAAATGGTACGAAAAAGTGCCTATATAATGTTTGAATTTCAGAGCTCTATCATCAGTATTAGCGGTGATGTGATTTTTTTTTATATCGACACTTTTCCAATTTTCGCTTATAACTCGAAAACAAAAGAAGGTAGCCAAAAATGAATAATACTCTTGTTAGTTTCTCTGAAAAAGAGATCGAGAAGTGGGTATCAGATTTTTTCTATCTCCTCTGGTTTGAAAGTTGTAGTGCTAAAACATCTTAATATGCCCACCCTGTACAGAGTAGCCAGAATTGGTGATCCCTGAGATACAACTTTTTAACCCTGAAAGATAGAGAACAATGAATGACACATTATGGTTATTTTTTTCTAGAAACTCATTATGCCATCCAATCGCATTGCTCTATCTTCTTTTGTTTTATGCTTCATAATATGATGTTAATTATACTTCTACCCTTCATTCATTCAAAATAAGCTGGTGTCCGATTGCCTTACCACTGAGTCTTAGGGACCATTGTAGTTCATGAGTATATTTAGGTATTGAGTATATTTTAACATTTCAATGTATTCTTTAGATTTGGTTTGATGTGTATTAGTTTTCCAAAATCAAGACAAACTGAGACTAAGACTTACCCTGTATCAAAGAGCTGTTCAACCATTTGATGTAATAGCTGTTGGCATAAATGATAAGAACTTCATTTGAGATAATGGAAATGGGCAAAAGTAACAGGGCGCCAATAGATACAGCCAATGAAAAAGTACAGAGTGCTGTACTGATTCGGTAGACAGTAATCTCATCTTTATCCATACTGTAGAAATCTTCATGACTACGTCTTTTGTAACGTTTCACTATAGTGTAGCTGACAAGATAGAGAACAAGGAACAATAGCAGAAATATCTGAAAAAAAATTAATTGAAATGACCACACAGAAGATTATTATATGTTCTAATAATATCAGATTATCAAAGATGCGGGCTATAAATTACAGACATTTAGATAGAATTTTAATTTTGAGTGTTTGTCTAAAATAGGTAGGCTGGGAAACACATCAAAATAGAATGTTGTCAATATATCCTTTAAACAGCGTCAGAATTTCAATATCTAAATTGAACAAAAAGAAACATCAGATCTTCAATGTCATTATGAATAGAATTTGATACAAAATAAACAAGTAAAAGTAACACGCATTGTTTGAATTCTGTCAATGTTATTCAATCTAATGACTTCCAATGAGTTTATCAACTACATCACGCATTTTTTTTATTTTGACCTACTACTCACAATTTGCTCCCTAACATTGTTATGAAAAATTGCTCTCGTAAATCTGGTTCCTCATCTTCATAATCATCCATTTCATTCATCTATTCGTGGTGTTAACAAACAACAACCCCAAGCTGGAGAATATTTTCATTTTCGATATTCTATCAGTTCATTCCATTTGAAATCACTTATTTATTTTTGATAATTATAGCCTGGTTGCTGATAAATAGTAATAACTTCACTCGAATTAGGAAATAAAAAATAAGATAACTGTTCTGTATACTTTTCAATAGGTACTTTTATTCAGAGATAGAGATGATTTACCAAACAAAGGTTATGAATATGAAGGTTGCTGTTTATCTGTGATTGATTGCTGTCTTTGCTTTGACACACGACAAGTCGACAAACATAAGACGCGTTCGGCAATTACATCCCAGATCGGACAGATTTTTTGTCACGTGACTACCGATATGTCTGACAAATCTGGAATTGTCGAACGATCTAGAGCTAAAGATGACAACTGACAAATCGACTTTTAGGATTGTTTTGGATTGTTTCAACTACAAACCACATTTTCCAAGCTTTTCCTGGACGGTTTGAAATGAAAAAATCATTTGCAGATGTTAGTTATTGATGTTAATGTATTTTATCTATAATTATTGTGCTATTAAATTCGAATTCCAGATCTGTTGTGAAAATAAATTAGGTATTTCGAAAGAGAGAAATTACAGTTTGTGAATTGAATTTGATAGAAATGTCAGGATTTCAAGAAGATCCAGGGATAACATTAATAACAGAACATAATAAAACATACTTCTAGCATAAAAGTTATTTTTATTGCAATTCGTCCTAATCTACATAGAACTACAAGTTTCTCAATAATATGTATTTCAAAACAATATTAAAAATACATCACTTCTTCAAGATTATCTATTATCTACACTTATTTCCTTTGTCTACTAAATCGAGTAAATTCATCCTCACTTACGCAGATTTTGTATATTTTTTGTTGCTTTTTTCTCGCAAATCCATTCAAAATCGGCCAGCAATAAATACAGAAAATACAGCAATCATAGTGGAATCCGTAGCGAACAAATCAAAACTAGGTACAAATAGGTAGAGTATCTTGTTGTTTGTTGTTATAACACAAGTAACACCTAACCTCACATTACAGATTAATCTTTTCCTCCGTCTCTCGAGCCGAGCAAAAAGATTCATCCGGACGGTCCAGATGTCAATTACCGAACGAAACAGATTTACCTCCCCTACATCCAGACGCAATTACCGAACGATTCGAGCAATCCGACACGTCCGATGTAATTGCCGAACGCAGTGATAATAGCCTATCGTTTTGAGATATTTCGTGCTCCTGAGTAACTCAAAAGCTCGAAATACGGCTTCCCATTGGCTGCGCACAAGCACTGGTACAGTTCAGGAGCTCGAAATACCGCAAAACGAATTGTTTTAAGTCGAATTTTGGCGATTTAACTACAGCTTACCACAGCTTACCATAGTTACATAGTTGACAGTTAATACACGTATTTTCTGTCAAATCATCACGTGATAGTTAGATTTTAGTTACATGTAACCACAGCTCGCCAAAATTCGACAAATCAACGTTTGAAAGCGTTGGTCCTAGGCTCGAATCCAGGTGAGGGCATTTATGTTTCAGGTTTCAGTACATCCAACATTCCAACGTCCAGTTCCAGTTATATGACCTGTGGTCCATTCTTCTTTTCTAATTTATATACTTACTTGGAAAATTAATAATTGGCGATTGGCGAATCCAATTTACGTTGGTGGCGCTGCGAACTGTAAACAAATTTTGACGTTTGTCAGTACTATTTCAAGATTAGTATAGCGAGATGGAGGTTTTTGTACGATTTTCTTGAAAATCTATATATTATTGGACATATTGAAAGTAAATTAGTGGATTGTGGTTAATGTTTTATAAAGTTATAAAATTAAGGTGAAAAATTGGATCCTTCAGTCTAATCCTTGGCGAAATAGACAATAATTCAACAGGAACAATGGTGCACTATTCGAGCTTGAATACCGTTTTCAATTATTTGGGGGCTGCACCCAATAAAAAATGCATAATAGAAAGTGAACAAGTCCTCAATTATTGTAAGCACCTAATATTGGTGGGCATTGTAGTTATTGGTCCTTTATCAAAAGGAGAATACCTCTTCGTTATAGTCAATTACTATAGCCACTAAAAAGAAATTCACATAATGCGATAAATAACTGCTGCTAATACCATAATGATACTGAAAGTAGTTTGGGAAACCCTCTGTCAATTAACAATTATCTAATTGTTGAAAGGAAGAGATGTAGTGTATGGATTGGTAAAACGTATTCAGATCCCGATGTAGTTGAACGAGGTATAGACTCTTGAAGTTGAGAGATGACTATAATAATATAATAACTGGATTGGAAAGTGAATACAGAATGTAACAGATGTATCATTCGTATATATAGTTTGACTGGGAAAGTAAATACAAGGAGTTAAGTTAAATAGTATTTTATTTCAACCCTATCAAATAAAGTGTATAAAAAGTGTGATTCTACTGGCATAATGGATGAAAAAATTAATAATGTTGTTTTTGCTCCATAAAAATAATGGCACCTTGTCTTCAATCTAGTGCTTTAATACTGGGGAAACTCCATGATATATGTGGTTGGTCAACAATTTGTTTATCCAGGCCTTTCTTGTATCAACTTATACCAGTACATCGAAGGCATTGGTGATATGAACTGATGCTGCATTTTTCTTAGGAAACCTTCGAAAATGTATAGTCCTTTTCTTGCTTTTTGTCGATAAACAATTGAAAGCACAACAGTTACAGTTATGAACTGTTTTTTTACGATTAGAAGAACTTTGTTCCATTTGTTCACTCACGATGCACTAAGATGTAACTGAAAATAATGTTTATTATGAAAAATTCTAGATTATTGTTGATTATATTAATGAATTAATGCACAACCCAGTAGTTAAAAACTATGTATGAAATTGCATTTCTGAATCGTGAACTGAAAATACCTTAGCTCCAAACAGAATCATTCAACCTAAATCTCTATATATTCATTTGAAAGCACTAATATAAATGGTAATTATGTAGTTCTAAAAGAATCGTGTTGGAATTGTGAAAAAAATTGTACTCACTAAGTTTGGGTCCCAGATTACGAAAATGATAACGAGAAGTCTGCAATCCTTTTAGTTTTTTCAAAAAAAAATCCAAAGTTTCAGTCAGGTTAAGGTTAGGGAGGTTAAGCATAGTTCTAGCCAATTTTCCTCTATTTTCTCAATCAATACTCGCTGGAAATGTTTTATTTATCATTTCCTGAAAGTATCCTGCAAAATAAAGCCTTCGTTTGGTCGAAATCGACGATTTTATTAATTGTTTATTATCTTCACGGCAGCCATGATAATTTGCCCTTGGGCTGTCAACCGGCGCGAATTGCGCATACATAACCTTTCTTTAATTCTTGGCTCGTTTTAATAATATATAAAATGTATAATTTTGTTCAATTTCATGATCTTATTCGATTGTAAGTATTCAAATATTAAAGAAAAATTTATAATTTACGTTCAGATGAAAATTTAAGAAATCATAATTTTTGTTGTTCTTCAACCACAGAATATATATACGATATAATATGTCAGGTTAATTTGATGTTCGTCTGTACAGGTACCGTTTAGTTTGACGAATTTGACCCGCTTTTGAACCAAATGAACTTCCTTGCTCTAAAAAGAAATACAGAGGGTACCAGTCAATACTTAGATGTTCCATGGAATGAATCGAGAAAGTTACGAGGCTCTTATTGTAAAAGAGGTAGGTACAAATTATTATGTGTACTATTACATGAAAAACATGATATTACCATTGTAATTAAGAAGATTTGCATTTCAGATGAATCCATACACCTATGAGCTATATAAAGTTACAACACGATGAAAACACAAGGTTCGAATGAAGTTCCTAAGATGAACCAAGGAAGAAATTCGCAATCATAAACGAATTCTGGTTGTTGAAAATTCCAGATAAACGACTGAGTTGAGAGGTATGTTCTGATATTATTCAAGAATACATGCTATGGTATAAGAAGAAGAAGAGAAAAAAATAAGTTTATTGAAAACTTAGAAGGGCTAACGATGGAGGTCTTCCTGCCAGTTGGGAAAGCTTTATATCGAGTGATCTATATAAAGGTATTTTTCTAGATAGTTCTTTGTAAATGGCCAACTGCAAATCATTACTTATCGATTTGAGAGATTTGGTATATACTGAATTCCTACGTTGAAATTGGAAGAGTTTGTCAATCAAATCTTCCTTTCGAGTTATTTCTTCTGATAGTTGTTTAGCTTACGAAGGGCAATTCTGAAAACTTTTAGGCTTATCCTGTTCATATGTAATGTCAGATAGCTCATCATCTGCATAGCGTTCACATTGTACACAAGATTGCTCTAGTTATTTCATCATTCGTTGTTATTATTAACTGATATTTTTTTTTTTTCAGGTTCGAAAAGGATATTGAAAGCGAGGATATTTGTACTGAAAACCTTCAAAGGGCAAACGATCAAAGTATTTCTGCCAGTTGGAAAAGTTTCTTATAAAGTGCACAATAATATTTAATGATTGGATTTGAATTCCTGATAATGTACTGAATACTTTCTAAATGAAGAGAGATACTTATGAAGTTAAACATGACTCGCAGCTAAGGTAAATAATAGTAGTTATTATCGTATTCATAGAAATAATCACGATACTTATGGAGTATATTGTTCCATTTATAGGAAATAATTAGAGGTATTCTTTGTAGAATTTCCAGAGAAAAACCCTGTATGACACAGAAAGGAGGGATGAGATCAGAAATCTGTATGCAGTAGAGATAATCGAGGAGTGGATAAACAACAGAAAGGTAGAATGGAACGTTAACATAGAAAGAATGGAGCAAGACAGAATGGTAAAGAAGGCCAGGATAAATCAACTCTAGGAAGAAGAAGTATCGGTCGACCCAGAAAGAGATGGACTTAAGCACCAAATAGACATCATCAAATAAGAACTTGCTGCAAACGAAGAAGAATAAGAGGTATGTCCTTATTTATTCAAGCATGTTTGCTATGATATGAGAGGTATGGAATTAGTGTTCTTTCATTCACTTCATTTCAATGTCAGATAGCTCATCATCTGTATAGGGTTTACATTGTACACAAGGTTGCTCTAATCGGTTATCAATTGAGAGGTAAATTTTTGTTTCTTGCAGGTTCGAAATGGAGATTGAAAGAGAAAATATGTGTATTGAAAACCTTCAAGTGGCAAATGATTCATATAAAGGTACTTCATTTTAAAAGTCCCTGATTTTGGATTTCAAGACAGTCCCTTCTTCCTTTGGATATATCATTGTAAACAACGGACAAATGCAAATCATCACTTTTGAGAAAAGTTATCCAGTTGAAAGCTGTCATAAAGTAAGTACAGACGTTTGAATATCCTTTTAACAATGGTTTTCCCAATAACCGACAATCTTGAAATGTCCAATTTCAAAAACCTGGAAAGCTTTCAATAAAATTGAAGTGGATTTCGAATATTGAATGATATTAATATTATAGTCAATGGGATTGTACGATTTAAATGATTTTATCAATTATTTTAGATTACTGCATTATAACATGAAGCTCTCAATGAAATTGAAGAGGTTCTTAAATTTCGAATGATTCGTTATAGGAAGTGGAATTTTAATTATGGTATACTTCAAATGTGTACATGTTGCTTCTAGAAACATGTGGAATATTCTGAATTTCTTCGTTAAATTCGAACGAGGGATTTCAGTACATGTATTCTTTCTTTTTCCATTAACATTGTAATTTCAGTTTGATTTTACCATTTCATTCAGCGGATCTGAGTTTTGAATCTGGCAGTTAGTTGGCTTTTTAATTATTCTTATTCAACAAGAGAGGTAGATGTTTGAAAACTCACCTATTTAATTAATTGTTATTGATAATTGATATTTCTTGCAGATTCGAAAAGCAGAAGAAGAAAAAAATAAGTTAATTGAAAACTTTGGAAGGGCTGACGATGGAGGTCTTCTTGCCAGTTACTTTATATCGAGTGCATTCCCCTAATTTTGGATTTCAAGATAGTCTCTTCTGCCTTCGGATAGATATTTGTAAACAGCAGACAAATAAATATATAATCATTACTTATTTAGAATAAGTGGAAAGCTATCAAAAAGTAAGTATAGACGTTTGATTATCCTTTTAACTGACAACGTTGAAATGCCTTATTTCAAAAACCTGGAAATAATTTTTCAAGCTTTCTTTCGAAAATAATTGGGATTACGAGCGGTCTTTAACATAAATTTTTCAATGAAATTGAAGGGGCTTTCGAATTCTGAATGATTTACCATAAAAAATGGGATTGTACGTTTCAGATATATCAGGTGTCCACTGGCGCAGCTAGGGCGGGGGGCTTTGGGTCTGCAGCCCCCCCAAAGATTCTAACAGTTTCAATTTTTTCTGAGTTCATTTTTTTGCAACTTTTGTATCTGTTGTATCATCAAGAATTGTTCAGTTCAGCCCCCTCAAAACAAAATCCTGGCTGCGCCACTGCAGGTGTCCCAAGGTGAGTGGCCTACTAGATCAAATTGGTGTGTTTCAAAAATTACTCCAGTTTGATCAATATTTGAGATTTAAGTCAGAAAGGACCCCGCACATTTTGTATGGGAATTGGCTCCCGGTCGATTTGGCTGAAAATTGGATATGATGTGCTACTAATCCTTCTGATCAAATGTCTTAACAGTCACAAAGCTGAAAAATGCATACTTCTAGGAGTTTTTAGTGATTTTTTGTATCCATTATGGCTTACGTATTATGGGAATTGGCTCCCGGTGGATTTGGCTGAAAATTGGATATGATGTTCTACTAATCCTTCTGATCAAATGTCTTGTGTCAGTCACAAAGCTGAAAAATGTATACTTCTAGGAGTTTTTAGCGATTTTTTGTATCCTTTAGCAAGTTATTAGATATTGACTTTATCTATGTCACTGCTTTTGAATTATAGTTGTCAATTATACAGGATGGACAAAAAAATAATCATAATAATGAAAATAATAATCTAATAGGCCACTCACTTTGGGACACCCAATATACAGGGTGTTTGTATAAATTTATCATTTATTTCAGATTACTGCATTATAACAAGAAGCTTCATTTTTTTTATCATCTCAGCATAAGAAAATGTTACATTGATTGAAAGTTATCATTATACGAAACTATTAATTTGAATTGCGCCAGTTTTGATCAAAATGTTATCGATAAAAATAAAATTGAGTAATTTTTACTTTTTTAATTAGATAGTAATTGATTTTTTTTTTCAGGTCCAGAAGGTTGAATATGGAGTGCTACAAAAGGTATAGAAGAAATTAACAATTATGGATTTCATCTGATAATCAACGGAACAAACAATATAGATGAGCAGGTTGAATTAGGAAATTAAGCACCATTCTTTAAATTATCTGACGGATTGCAGCAGGTTCTTCAAAATTACAAGTCAGCCGTTTTAAAGGATCATCTCTTTCCATAGCAACGACACAGTGACCTCAAGAGATGCTGATGAAACAGCAAACTATCAGTTGGAATATCTGAGCAGTATAACACCCAGTGGAATGCCCCATCACGAACTCCTTAAAGTAGGCGTACCGGTTATACTTCTTCGAAATTCAAATTCAAAGGATGAATTATTCAACGGTATAAGACTACTGGTATTATCTGTGACGAACTCCTTATTGAAAGCCAAAATTTTCACCCATCTTTCTAGCAAATGAATAACATTCATCTTTCGAATGGATCTTACATGCATGCAAACAAATAGGCATTTATCTTGGTTCTCCTGTTTTTTAACATAATCAACTTAACGTTGCGTTTTCGGGCTCGCAAATGGAACGCCGTAATGGTGATAGTAGATAAATCTTAAAATCAAGGTAAACTGATGAAATTTCAAAAGACATTTATACTAAAAATATAATTCATGACAGCTAATTGAATTTAATAAACATAACTATTTTTCTTCAAGTTTATTGATAATTCATTCAAAATAATTAATCCAGTATTAGGCCAGTCAAAATGTGAAACTTTTAAGATTCGAATATTTATTTAGATTTCTTCTTCATGATGTCTGGAATGAATTATTGATCATGTCAGTCGTAGATTCACGAATATAGGTGACAGTACAATATACACATTAATTTTCTATTGATAATTCTTCATTCAATAATCTACAAATTGGTTACAAATAATAACAGCACTAAGTTATGTCTTTTAAATATGAAGGTATATTTTTTATAATTCCAATCACGTTGATTAATGAAATCGTCATTCTTTTTATGTAACTTTTGAATGAATTTTTCAAATAAATCATTAATATGCATTCATATCAACGAATTTGTTGCTCTAACAACTTTGTCGACCCTATTGCTTCTTTCTTTGTTTTTAATTTTCCTATCTAGGTTTTTGGCCAATGTTCACGAATCTGTATTTAGTAAAATGCATACAAATCTTTGTGTTAACGAACTTATGTTAATAATTCCGATATGAGCCACTCGAGAGGAATCCAGGTTACAATTTAGTGTAGTTTTTCATATAATAATTATTTTTTTAATTTGATTTAGAATGAGGTAAATCTAATCTATGGTTTTCTTCTATTCGAATTTTATTCAACTATTTAATATTTTTTTAAAGCTATTTCTTAACACGTTAACTGCCAACTCACTTTTCCTGAATCCTTCAAACCCAAATTTCTCCAAACTGATTCAAAATGCATTGAAATGAATTAGTATTTACCAAAAAGGTTTTTTTTTTGTATTTTCTTGAGAAAATTTCACAAAAAAAATCTGTCAGGCTCCTGTGCCTGACACGGCTTGAATGGTTGAATTTATAGTCATTGGGCCATGTCAGTCATTTTGTCAGGCACAGCTGTTTCAAAGCTGTTGACCTTGCCTTGTGTCAATTTTGAGCATGAATGAATAATCATTTTCAATGTCTTTTTTTCTTTCAATATAATGTTACAATTTATAGCTATTTGTGACTCTGGTCAATGGCTTCCAATGCCCAAATGAACCATTTCTGCCTAAAATGTGTCAATTTGCGACATAAATAATAATTTCAATACCTTTTACTTATTCAATAATGTTGTTTTAACTCAATACTTCTTTATTGGCTATTTGTGACTATTTCAATAAACAGTAAGAGCATTTTATAAATAATATTGTGTTTTTATTGTGTTTTATTCCATAACATACGAAAAATATTCTATAAGTTATGCCATAGGCAAAAAATTAGCAGGCCATGTAGAATATATCTTGGTTGGAGCCATGTCAGTCACCTCTGATAGAGAACAACACTGTAAAAGTGCCTGCTGGCGTACAGATATCGTTTGGAATGTGTATGTTTTTGTCAGTCACCGGTAGCTGACACGGCCTGACCAAAGAGTGAGTTTGTCAGGCACCGGTGACTGACATCGCAGTTAACGTGTTAAAACCTTAATGTTGATATACTCATTCAAATAAATAAACCTTACTGTAAATATTTCATTTTTTCATGATATATATCCATATTTTTCTTTCGATAACGTTTTTTTTATAACCAAAAAATATTTTCAAGTGGTGAAAATATATGAATTTGCGAAATGAATGTTTTTTAATACCTTGAAAACATGAATTCCCAAAATGCTGGTATATACGAACCTTTACATTTTATCGATTTATACATTGAATCGAGCTAAAATTTTGTTACTCCATCAACAATTTGCTGCTTGATAATATTTTATTCAAGTTGATTCATATCAGAAACATCATCTTAATTTAACTAAAAAATCAAGCAATACATCCATTTCATTTATACCATTTTTTACGTTCATAATGATATGTTATAAAAACAATCCTACGTTCATTATGATATTATATAAAAAAAAATTATTATTTTGTTATGTTTTTAATACATTCAAGAATAAATTTTTTTTCTAGATGACGAATCTTGATAATGGCGTTTGTTTCTGAATAGAATAAAGTAATTATTTTTCAATTTTGTGAACTATTAGGCTTATTTAAATAAATATAATAATTGAAATGAATTAATAAATATGCAGAATTTATAGTCATTGGGCCAGGTCAGTCATTTTGTCAGGCACAGCTTTTCAAAGCTGTTGACCTGCCTTGTGTCAATTGAGCATGAATAATCATTTTCAATGTCTTTTTTTCTTTCAATATAATGTTACAATTTATAGCTATTTGTGACTCTGGTCAATGGCTTCCAATGCCCAAATGAACCATTTCTGCCTAAAATGTGTCAATTTGCGACATAAATAATAATTTCAATACCTTTTACTTATTCAATAATGTTGTTTTAACTCAATACTTCTTTTATTGGCTATTTGTGACTATTTCAATAAACAGTAAGAGCATTTTATAAATAATATTGTGTTTTATGTGTTTTATTCCATAACATACGAAAAATATTCTATAAGTTATGCCATAGGCAAAAAATTAGCAGGCCATGTAGAATATATCTTGGTTGGAGCCATGTCAGTCACCTCTGATAGAGAACAACACTGTAAAAGTGCCTGCTGGCGTACAGATATCGTTTGGAATGTGTATGTTTTTGTCAGTCACCGGTAGCTGACACGGCCTGACCAAAGAGTGAGTTTGTCAGGCACCGGTGACTGACATCGCAGTTAACGTGTTAAAACCTTAATGTTGATATACTCATTCAAATAAATAACCTTACTGTAAATATTTCATTTTTTCATGAAATATATCCATATTTTTCTTTCGATAACGTTTTTTTTTATACCCAAAAAATATTTTCAAGTGGTGAAAATATATGAATTTGCGAAATGAATGTTTTTTAATACCTGAAAACATGAATTCCCAAAATGCTGGTATATACGAACCTTTACATTTTATCGATTTATACATTGAATCGAGCTAAAATTTTGTTACTCCATCAACAATTTGCTGCTTGATAATTTTTATTCAAGTTGATTCATATCAGAAACATCATCTTAATTTAACTAAAAAATCAAGCAATACATCCATTTTTCATATTATACCATTTTTTACGTTCATAATGATATGTTATAAAAACAATCCTACGTTCATTATGATATTATATAAAAAAAATTATTATTTTGTTATGCTTTTTTATACATTCAAGAATAAATTTTTTTCTAGATGACGAATCTTGATAATGGCGTTTGTTTCTGAATAGAATAAAGTAATTATTTTTCAATTTTGTGAACTATTAGGCTTATTTAAATAAATATAATAATTGAAATGAATTATAAATATGCAGAATTTATAGTCATTGGGCCATGTCAGTCATTTTGTCAGGCACAGCTGTTTCAAAGCTGTTGACCTTGCCTTGTGTCAATTTTGAGCATGAATAATCATTTTCAATGTCTTTTTTTCTTTCAATATAATGTTACAATTTATAGCTATTTGTGACTCTGGTCAATGGCTTCCAATGCCCAAATGAACCATTTCTGCCTAAAATGTGTCAATTTGCGACATAAATAATAATTTCAATACCTTTTACTTATTCAATAATGTTGTTTTAACTCAATACTTTTTTTATGGCTATTTGTGACTATTTCAATAAACAGTAAGAGCATTTTATAAATAATATTGTTTTTTATTGTGTTTTATTCCATAACATACGAAAAATATTCTATAAGTTATGCCATAGGCAAAAAATTAGCAGGCCATGTAGAATATATCTTGGTTGGAGCCATGTCAGTCACCTCTGATAGAGAACAACACTGTAAAAGTGCCTGCTGGCGTACAGATATCGTTTGGAATGTGTATGTTTTTGTCAGTCACCGGTAGCTGACACGGCCTGACCAAAGAGTGAGTTTGTCAGGCACCGGTGACTGACATCGCAGTTAACGTGTTAAAACCTTAATGTTGATATACTCATTCAAATAATATAAACCTTACTGTAAATATTTCATTTTTTCATGAAATATTCCATATTTTTCTTTCGATAACGTTTTTTTTATAACCAAAAAATATTTTCAAGTGGTGAAAATATATCAATTTGCGAAATGAATGTTTTTTAATACCTTGAAAACATGAATTCCCAAAATGCTGGTATATACGAACCTTTACATTTTATCGATTTATACATTGAATCGAGCTAAAATTTTGTTACTCCATCAACAATTTGCTGCTTGATAATATTTTATTCAAGTTGATTCATATCAGAAACATCATCTTAATTTAACTAAAAAATCAAGCAATACATCCATTTCATTATTATACCATTTTTTACGTTCATAATGATATGTTATAAAAACAATCCTACGTTCATTATGATATTATATAAAAAAAAATTATTATTTTGTTATGCTTTTAATACATTCAAGAATAAATTTTTTTCTAGATGACGAATCTTGATAATGGCGTTTGTTTCTGAATAGAATAAAGTAATTATTTTTCAATTTTGTGAACTATTAGGCTTATTTAAATAAATATAATAATTGAAATGAATTAATAAATATGCAGAAATATATTTCATTAATATGAGTAACAATATGAATAAAAGACAGGTGGCGATTGGTGTCCATGGACCATGGCTCTTATTTCTTATCTGATCAGTAGTTGATAGGAGACATTCCAGATTTTTTCATTGGTATTTCGTTGTTGACCTGTAAGGGATTTGTCAATCAGAAATACAAAATTACCGTTTTAGAACAGAAATTATTGTCGTTTCGTTCAGTAATACTCAGATTCTGTCCAAATTTATAAGAACCCTTTTATATTAAAAGGTGAGTCTCGTAAGACTATTATATTTTTGTTACATGTGAGAATTGTATTTTTAGGGTTCCTACCGGAGGTTTAATTATCGATCTACAACATTAAAGTTTCAATTACGAAATCTACATCATGACTGTTGATTTTACTTACCTGATTGCATCAATCATCATATATGTACCTGTAGAATTCCTGGAACTGCTGCTACCGCCATTTTGTCACGTTCGTTCTTCTAACATCAAGGCCAGTATTGAACAAAACTGTGATAACTTTTAACTGCGAATTCCTGAACATCAAGGAAAAGTTGGTGTACTCATTTCATAACTGCGTGTGTGATTTACCTACGTGCCTTCCAGTGGAAATTACTAACCCTATATGAACATTATACTATTTTTTGCCAGAATATCAACCTTTCAAAATCATTGTCACCTGAATAATTAACCACACATAACTGCTTGTTTCTTGATTTTCAAACAGTTTAGTAATCTTAGTTAATTTGAGCTAAATCAAGTGGCGCCCATTTTTCATAATTTAATTGAAGTATTGTAGTGTCTCAAAAAATTTAAACCCACGACCCAAATGCTCTCTGGCGAACAGCTGCCGTTCGCATAATTGTCACCTTGTGAAAATTACGTTTTATGTCACGTAATTTTCACAAGGCGACAATTATGCGAACGGCAGCTGTTCGCCAGAGAGCATTTAGGTCGTGGGTTTATAATTTTTGAGACATTAAAATACTTTAATTTATGAAAAATGGGCGCCACTTGATTTTGCTCAAATTAACTAAGATTACTAAACTGTTTGAAAATCAAGAAACAAGCAGTTATGTGTGGGTTAATTATTCAGGTGACAATGAATTATTGAAACGTTGATATTCTGGCAAAAAAAATAGTATAATGTTCATATAGGGTTAGTAATTTCCACTGGAAGGCACGTAGGTAAATCACACACGCAGTTATGAAATGAGTACACCAAACTTTTCCTTGATGTTCAGGAATTCGCAGTTAAAAGTTATCACAGTTTTGTTCAATACTGGCCTTGATGTTAGAAGAACGAACGTGACAAAATGGCGGTAGCAGCAGTTCCAGGAATTCTACAGGTACATATATGATGATTGATGCAATCAGGTAAGTAAAATCAACAGTCATGATGTAGATTTCGTAATGAAACTTTAATGTTGTAGATCGATAATTAAACCTCCGGTAGGAACCCTAAAAATTACAATTCTCACATGTAACAAAAATATAATAGTCTTACGAGACTCACCTTTTTATATAAAAAGGGTCAGTCACCTCTGATAGAGAACAACACTGTAAAAGTGCCTGCTGGCGTACAGATATCGTTTGGAATGTGTATGTTTTTGTCAGTCACCGGTAGCTGACACGGCCTGACCAAAGAGTGAGTTTGTCAGGCACCGGTGACTGACATCGCAGTTAACGTGTTAAAACCTTAATGTTGATATACTCATTCAAATAAATAAACCTTACTGTAAATATTCATTTTTTCATGATATATATCCATATTTTTCTTTCGATAACGTTTTTTTTATAACCCAAAAAATATTTTCAAGTGGTGAAAATATATGAATTTGCGAAATGAATGTTTTTTAATACCTTGAAAACATGAATTCCCAAAATGCTGGTATATACGAACCTTTACATTTTATCGATTTATACATTGAATCGAGCTAAAATTTTGTTACTCCATCAACAATTTGCTGCTTGATAATATTTTTATTCAAGTTGATTCATATCAGAAACATCATCTTAATTTAACTAAAAAATCAAGCAATACATCCATTTCATTATTATACCATTTTTTACGTTCATAATGATATGTTATAAAAACAATCCTACGTTCATTATGATATTATATAAAAAAAAATTATTATTTTGTTATGTTTTAATACATTCAAGAATAAATTTTTTTTCTAGATGACGAATCTTGATAATGGCGTTTGTTTCTGAATAGAATAAAGTAATTATTTTTCAATTTTGTGAACTATTAGGCTTATTTAAATAAATATAATAATTGAAATGAATTAATAAATATGCAGAATTTATAGTCATTGGGCCAGGTCAGTCATTTTGTCAGGCACAGCTGTTTCAAAGCTGTTGACCTTGCCTTGTGTCAATTTTGAGCATGAATAATCATTTTCAATGTCTTTTTTTCTTTCAATATAATGTTACAATTTATAGCTATTTGTGACTCTGGTCAATGGCTTCCAATGCCCAAATGAACCATTTCTGCCTAAAATGTGTCAATTTGCGATAAATAATAATTTCAATACCTTTTACTTATTCAATAATGTTGTTTTAACTCAATACTTCTTTTATTGGCTATTTGTGACTATTTCAATAAACAGTAAGAGCATTTTATAAATAATATTGTGTTTTATTGTGTTTTATTCCATAACATACGAAAAATATTCTATAAGTTATGCCATAGGCAAAAAATTAGCAGGCCATGTAGAATATATCTTGGTTGGAGCCATGTCAGTCACCTCTGATAGAGAACAACACTGTAAAAGTGCCTGCTGGCGTACAGATATCGTTTGGAATGTGTATGTTTTTGTCAGTCACCGGTAGCTGACACGGCCTGACCAAAGAGTGAGTTTGTCAGGCACCGGTGACTGACATCGCAGTTAACGTGTTAAAACCTTAATGTTGATATACTCATTCAAATAAATAAACCTTACTGTAAATATTTCATTTTTTCATGAAATATATCCATATTTTTCTTTCGATAACGTTTTTTTTATAACCCAAAAAATATTTTCAAGTGGTGAAAATATATGAATTTGCGAAATGAATGTTTTTTAATACCTTGAAAACATGAATTCCCAAAATGCTGGTATATACGAACCTTTACATTTTATCGATTTATACATTGAATCGAGCTAAAATTTTGTTACTCCATCAACAATTTGCTGCTTGATAATATTTTTATTCAAGTTGATTCATATCAGAAACATCATCTTAATTTAACTAAAAAATCAAGCAATACATCCATTTCATTATTATACCATTTTTTACGTTCATAATGATATGTTATAAAAACAATCCTACGTTCATTATGATATTATATAAAAAAAATTATTATTTTGTTATGCTTTTTTTATACATTCAAGAATAAATTTTTTTTCTAGATGACGAATCTTGATAATGGCGTTTGTTTCTGAATAGAATAAAGTAATTATTTTTCAATTTTGTGAACTATTAGGCTTATTTAAATAAATATAATAATTGAAATGAATTAATAAATATGCAGAATTTATAGTCATTGGGCCATGTCAGTCATTTTGTCAGGCACAGCTGTTTCAAAGCTGTTGACCTTGCCTTGTGTCAATTTTGAGCATGAATAATCATTTTCAATGTCTTTTTTTCTTTCAATATAATGTTACAATTTATAGCTATTTGTGACTCTGGTCAATGGCTTCCAATGCCCAAATGAACCATTTCTGCCTAAAATGTGTCAATTTGCGACATAAATAATAATTTCAATACCTTTTACTTATTCAATAATGTTGTTTTAACTCAATACTTCTTTTATTGGCTATTTGTGACTATTTCAATAAACAGTAAGAGCATTTTATAAATAATATTGTGTTTTTATTGTGTTTTATTCCATAACATACGAAAAATATTCTATAAGTTATGCCATAGGCAAAAAATTAGCAGGCCATGTAGAATATATCTTGGTTGGAGCCATGTCAGTCACCTCTGATAGAGAACAACACTGTAAAAGTGCCTGCTGGCGTACAGATATCGTTTGGAATGTGTATGTTTTTGTCAGTCACCGGTAGCTGACACGGCCTGACCAAAGAGTGAGTTTGTCAGGCACCGGTGACTGACATCGCAGTTAACGTGTTAAAACCTTAATGTTGATATACTCATTCAAATAAATAAACCTTACTGTAAATATTTCATTTTTTCATGAAATATTTCCATATTTTTCTTTCGATAACGTTTTTTTTATAACCCAAAAAATATTTTCAAGTGGTGAAAATATATCAATTTGCGAAATGAATGTTTTTTAATACCTTGAAAACATGAATTCCCAAAATGCTGGTATATACGAACCTTTACATTTTATCGATTTATACATTGAATCGAGCTAAAATTTTGTTACTCCATCAACAATTTGCTGCTTGATAATATTTTTATTCAAGTTGATTCATATCAGAAACATCATCTTAATTTAACTAAAAAATCAAGCAATACATCCATTTCATTATTATACCATTTTTTACGTTCATAATGATATGTTATAAAAACAATCCTACGTTCATTATGATATTATATAAAAAAAAATTATTATTTTGTTATGCTTTTAATACATTCAAGAATAAATTTTTTTTCTAGATGACGAATCTTGATAATGGCGTTTGTTTCTGAATAGAATAAAGTAATTATTTTTCAATTTTGTGAACTATTAGGCTTATTTAAATAAATATAATAATTGAAATGAATTAATAAATATGCAGAAATATATTTCATTAATATGAGTAACAATATGAATAAAAGACAGGTGGCGATTGGTGTCCATGGACCATGGCTCTCTTATTTCTTATCTGATCAGTAGTTGATAGGAGACATTCCAGATTTTTCATTTGGTATTTCGTTGTTGACCTGTAAGGGATTTGTCAATCAGAAATACAAAATTACCGTTTTAGAACAGAAATTATTGTCGTTTCGTTCAGTAATACTCAGATTCTGTCCAAATTTATAAGAACCCTTTTTATATTAAAAGGTGAGTCTCGAATTCCTGAACATCAAGGAAAAGTTTGGTGTACTCATTTCATAACTGCGTGTGTGATTTACCTACGTGCCTTCCAGTGGAAATTACTAACCCTATATGAACATTATACTATTTTTTTGCCAGAATATCAACCTTTCAATAATTCATTGTCACCTGAATAATTAACCACACATAACTGCTTGTTTCTTGATTTTCAAACAGTTTAGTAATCTTAGTTAATTTGAGCTAAATCAAGTGGCGCCCATTTTTTCATAATTTAATTGAAGTATTGTAGTGTCTCAAAAAATTATAACCCACGACCCAAATGCTCTCTGGCGAACAGCTGCCGTTCGCATAATTGTCACCTTGTGAAAATTACGTTTTATGTCACGTAATTTTCACAAGGCGACAATTATGCGAACGGCAGCTGTTCGCCAGAGAGCATTTAGGTCGTGGGTTTATAATTTTTGAGACATTAAAATACTTTAATTTATGAAAAATGGGCGCCACTTGATTTTGCTCAAATTAACTAAGATTACTAAACTGTTTGAAAATCAAGAAACAAGCAGTTATGTGTGGTTAATTATTCAGGTGACAATGAATTATTGAAACGTTGATATTCTGGCAAAAAAATAGTATAATGTTCATATAGGGTTAGTAATTTCCACTGGAAGGCACGTAGGTAAATCACACACGCAGTTATGAATGAGTACACCAAACTTTTCCTTGATGTTCAGGAATTCGCAGTTAAAAGTTATCACAGTTTTGTTCAATACTGGCCTTGATGTTAGAAGAACGAACGTGACAAAATGGCGGTAGCAGCAGTTCCAGGAATTCTACAGGTACATATATGATGATTGATGCAATCAGGTAAGTAAAATCAACAGTCATGATGTAGATTTCGTAATTGAAACTTTAATGTTGTAGATCGATAATTAAACCTCCGGTAGGAACCCTAAAAATTACAATTCTCACATGTAACAAAAATATAATAGTCTTACGAGACTCACCTTTTAATATAAAAAGGGTTCTTATAAATTTGGACAGAATCTGAGTATTACTGAACGAAACGACAATAATTTCTGTTCTAAAACGGTAATTTTGTATTTCTGATTGACAAATCCCTTACAGGTCAACAACGAAATACCAAATGAAAAATCTGGAATGTCTCCTATCAACTACTGATCAGATAAGAAATAAGAGAGCCATGGTCCATGGACACCAATCGCCACCTGTCTTTTATTCATATTGTTACTCATATTAATGAAATATATTTCTGCATATTTATTAATTCATTTCAATTATATATTTATTTAAATAAGCCTAATAGTTCACAAATTGAAAAATAATTACTTTATTCTATTCAGAAACAAACGCCATTATCAAGATTCGTCATCTAGAAAAAAAATTTATTCTTGAATGTATTAAAAGCATAACAAAATAATAATTTTTTTTATATAATATCATAATGAACGTAGGATTGTTTTTATAACATATCATTATGAACGTAAAAAATGGTATAATAATGAAATGGTATGCTTGATTTTTTAGTTAAATTAAGATGATGTTTCTGATATGAATCAACTTGAATAAAAATATTATCAAGCAGCAAATTGTTGATGGAGTAACAAAATTTTAGCTCGATTCAATGTATAAATCGATAAAATGTAAAGGTTCGTATATACCAGCATTTTGGAATTCATGTTTTCAAGGTATTAAAAAACATTCATTTCGCAAATTGATATATTTTCACCACTTGAAAATATTTTTTGGGTATAAAAAAAAACGTTATCGAAAGAAAAATATGGAAATATTTCATGAAAAAATGAAATATTTACAGTAAGGTTATTTATTTGAATGAGTATATCAACATTAAGGTTTTAACACGTTAACTGCGATGTCAGTCACCGGTGCTGACAAACTCACTCTTTGGTCAGCCGTGTCAGCTACCGGTGACTGACAAAAACATACACATTCCAAACGATATCTGTACGCCAGCAGGCACTTTTACAGTGTTGTTCTCTATCAGAGGTGACTGACATGGCTCCAACCAAGATATATTCTACATGGCCTGCTAATTTTTTGCCTATGGCATAACTTATAGAATATTTTTCGTATGTTATGGAATAAAACACAATAAAAACACAATATTATTTATAAAATGCTCTTACTGTTTATTGAAATAGTCACAAATAGCCAATAAAAGAAGTATTGAGTTAAAACAACATTATTGAATAAGTAAAAGGTATTGAAATTATTATTTATGTCGCAAATTGACACATTTTAGGCAGAAATGGTTCATTTGGGCATTGGAAGCCATGACCAGAGTCACAAATAGCTATAAATTGTAACATTATATTGAAAGAAAAAAAGACATTGAAAATGATTATTCATGCTCAAAATTGACACAAGGCAAGGTCAACAGCTTTGAAACAGCTGTGCCTGACAAAATGACTGACATGGCCCAATGACTATAAATTCAACCATTCAAGCGTGTCAGGCACAGGAGCCTGACAGATTTTTTTTGTGAAATTTTCTCAAGAAAATACAAAAAAAAAACCTTTTGGTAAATAACTAATTCATTTCAATGCATTTTGAATCAGTTTGGAGAAATTTGGGTTTGAAGGATTCAGGAAAAGTGAGTTGGCAGTTAACGTGTAAGAAATAGCTTTAAAAAAATATTTAAATAGTTGAATAAAATTCGAATAGAAGAAAACCATAGATTAGATTTACCTCATTCTAAATCAAATTAAAAAAAATAATTATTATATGAAAAACTACACTAAATTGTAACCTGGATCCTCTCGAGTGGCTCATATCGGAATTATTAACATAAGTTCGTTAACACAAAGATTTGTATGCATTTTACTAAATACAGATTCGTGAACATTGGCCAAAAAACCTAGATAGGAAAATAAAAACAAAGAAAGAAGCAATAGGGTCGACAAAGTTGTTAGAGCAACAAATTCGTTGATATGAATGCATATTAATGATTTATTTGAAAAATTCATTCAAAAGTTACATAAAAAGAATGACGATTTCATTAATCAACGTGATTGGAATTATAAAAAATTACCTTCATATTTAAAAGACATAACTTAGTGCTGTTATTATTTGTAACCAATTTGTAGATTATTGAATGAAGAATTATCAATAGAAAATTAATGTGTATATTGTACTGTCACCTATATTCGTGAATCTACGACTGACATGATCAATAATTCATTCCAGACATCATGAAGAAGAAATCTAAATAAATATTCGAATCTTAAAAGTTTCACATTTTGACTGGCCTAATACTGGATTAATTATTTTGAATGAATTATCAATAAACTTGAAGAAAAATAGTTATGTTTATTAAATTCAATTAGCTGTCATGAATTATATTTTTAGTATAAATGTCTTTTGAAATTTCATCAGTTTACCTTGATTTTAAGATTTATCTACTATCACCATTACGGCGTTCCATTTGCGAGCCCGAAAACGCAACGTTAAGTTGATTATGTTAAAAAACAGGAGAACCAAGATAAATGCCTATTTGTTTGCATGCATGTAAGATCCATTCGAAAGATGAATGTTATTCATTTGCTAGAAAGATGGGTGAAAATTTTGGCTTTCAATAAGGAGTTCGTCACAGATAATACCAGTAGTCTTATACCGTTGAATAATTCATCCTTTGAATTTGAATTTCGAAGAAGTATAACCGGTACGCCTACTTTAAGGAGTTCGTGATGGGGCATTCCACTGGGTGTTATACTGCTCAGATATTCCAACTGATAGTTTGCTGTTTCATCAGCATCTCTTGAGGTCACTGTGTCGTTGCTATGGAAAGAGATGATCCTTTAAAACGGCTGACTTGTAATTTTGAAGAACCTGCTGCAATCCGTCAGATAATTTAAAGAATGGTGCTTAATTCCTAATTCAACCTGCTCATCTATATTGTTTGTCCGTTGATTATCAGATGAAATCCATAATTGTTAATTTCTTCTATACCTTTTGTAGCACTCCATATTCAACCTTCTGGACCTGAAAAAAAAAATCAATTACTATCTAATTGAAAAAAGTAAAAATTACTCAATTTTATTTTATCGATAACATTTTGATCAAAACTGGCGCAATTCAAATTAATAGTTTCGTATAATGATAACTTTCAATCAATGTAACATTTTCTTATGCTGAGATGATAAAATAAAATGAAGCTTCTTGTTATAATGCAGTAATCTGAAATAAATGATAAATTTATACAAACACCCTGTATATTGGGTGTCCCAAAGTGAGTGGCCTATTAGATTATTATTTTCATTATTATGATTATTTTTTTGTCCATCCTGTATAATTGACAACTATAATTCAAAAGCAGTGACATAGATAAAGTCAATATCTAATAACTTGCTAAAGGATACAAAAAATCGCTAAAAACTCCTAGAAGTATACATTTTTCAGCTTTGTGACTGACACAAGACATTTGATCAGAAGGATTAGTAGAACATCATATCCAATTTTCAGCCAAATCCACCGGGAGCCAATTCCCATAATACGTAAGCCATAATGGATACAAAAAATCACTAAAAACTCCTAGAAGTATGCATTTTTCAGCTTTGTGACTGTTAAGACATTTGATCAGAAGGATTAGTAGCACATCATATCCAATTTTCAGCCAAATCGACCGGGAGCCAATTCCCATACAAAATGTGCGGGGTCCTTTCTGACTTAAATCTCAAATATTGATCAAACTGGAGTAATTTTTGAAACACACCAATTTGATCTAGTAGGCCACTCACCTTGGGACACCTGCAGTGGCGCAGCCAGGATTTTGTTTTGAGGGGGGCTGAACTGAACAATTCTTGATGATACAACAGATACAAAAGTTGCAAAAAAATGAACTCAGAAAAAATTGAAACTGTTAGAATCTTTGGGGGGGCTGCAGACCCAAAGCCCCCCGCCCTAGCTGCGCCAGTGGACACCTGATATATCTGAAACGTACAATCCCATTTTTTATGGTAAATCATTCAGAATTCGAAAGCCCCTTCAATTTCATTGAAAAATTTATGTTAAAGACCGCTCGTAATCCCAATTATTTTCGAAAGAAAAGCTTGAAAAATTATTTCCAGGTTTTTGAAATAAGGCATTTCAACGTTGTCAGTTAAAAGGATAATCAAACGTCTATACTTACTTTTTGATAGCTTTCCACTTATTCTAAATAAGTAATTATTTATATTTGTCTGCTGTTACAAATATCTATCCGAAGGCAGAAGAGACTATCTTGAAATCCAAAATTAGGGGAATGCACTCGATATAAAGTAACTGGCAAGAAGACCTCCATCGTCAGCCCTTCCAAAGTTTTCAATTAACTTATTTTTCTTCTTCTGCTTTTCGAATCTGCAAGAAATATCAATTATCAATAACAATTAATTAAATAGGTGAGTTTTCAAACATCTACCTCTCTTGTTGAATAAGAATAATTAAAAAGCCAACTAACTGCCAGATTCAAAACTCAGATCCGCTGAATGAAATGGTAAAATCAAACTGAAATTACAATGTTAATGGAAAAAGAAAGAATACATGTACTGAAATCCTCGTTCGAATTTAACGAAGAAATTCAGAATATTCCACATGTTTCTAGAAGCAACATGTACACATTTGAAGCATACCATAATTAAAATTCCACTTCCTATAACGAATCATTCGAAATTTAAGAACCTCTTCAATTTCATTGAGAGCTTCATGTTATAATGCAGTAATCTAAAATAATTGATAAAATCATTTAAATCGTACAATCCCATTGACTATAATATTAATATCATTCAATATTCGAAATCCACTTCAATTTTATTGAAAGCTTTCCAGGTTTTTGAAATTGGACATTTCAAGATTGTCGGTTATTGGGAAAACCATTGTTAAAAGGATATTCAAACGTCTGTACTTACTTTATGACAGCTTTCAACTGGATAACTTTTCTCAAAAGTGATGATTTGCATTTGTCCGTTGTTTACAATGATATATCCAAAGGAAGAAGGGACTGTCTTGAAATCCAAAATCAGGGACTTTTAAAATGAAGTACCTTTATATGAATCATTTTGCCACTTGAAGGTTTTCAATACACATATTTTCTCTTTCAATCTCCATTTCGAACCTGCAAGAAACAAAAATTTACCTCTCAATTGAAACCGATTAGAGCACCCTTGTGTACAATGTAAACCCTATACAGATGATGAGCTATCTGACATTGAAATGAAGTGAATGAAAGAACACTAATTCCATACCTCTCATATCATAGCAAACATGCTTGAATAAATAAGGACATACCTCTTATTCTTCTTCGTTTGCAGCAAGTTCTTATTTGATGATGTCTATTTGGTGCTTAAGTCCATCTCTTTCTGGGTCGACCGATACTTCTTCTTCCTAGAGTTGATTTATCCCTGGCTTCTTTACCATTCTGTCTTGCTCCATTCTTCTATGTTAACGTTCCATTCTACCTTTCTGTTGTTTATCCACTCCTCGATTATCTCTACTGCATACAGATTTCTGATCTCATCCCTCCTTTCTGTGTCATACAGGGTTTTTCTCTGGAAATTCTACAAAGAATACCTCTAATTATTTCCTATAAATGGAACAATATACTCCATAAGTATCGTGATTATTTCTATGAATACGATAATAACTACTATTATTTACCTTAGCTGCGAGTCATGTTTAACTTCATAAGTATCTCTCTTCATTTAGAAAGTATTCAGTACATTATCAGGAATTCAAATCCAATCATTAAATATTATTGTGCACTTTATAAGAAACTTTTCCAACTGGCAGAAATACTTTGATCGTTTGCCCTTTGAAGGTTTTCAGTACAAATATCCTCGCTTCAATATCCTTTTCGAACCTGAAAAAAAAAAAATATCAGTTAATAATAACAACGAATGATGAAATAACTAGAGCATCTTGTGTACAATGTGAACGCTATGCAGATGATGAGCTATCTGACATTACATATGAACAGGATAAGCCTAAAAGTTTTCAGAATTGCCCTTCGTAAGCTAAACAACTATCAGAAGAAATAACTCGAAAGGAAGATTTGATGACAAACTCTTCCAATTTCAAGTAGGAATTCAGTATATACCAAATCTCTCAATCGATAAGTAATGATTTGCAGTTGGCCATTTACAAAGACTATCTAGAAAATACCTTTATATAGATCACTCGATATAAAGCTTTCCAACTGGCAGGAAGACCTCCATCGTTAGCCCTTCTAAAGTTTTCAATAAACTTATTTTTTTCTCTTCTTCTTCTTATACCATAGCATGTATTCTTGAATAATATCAGAAATACCTCTCAACTCAGTCGTTTATCTGGAATTTTCAACAACCAGAATTCGTTTATGATTGCGAATTCTTCCTTGGTTCATCTTAGGAACTTCATTCGAACCTTGTGTTTTCATCGTGTTGTAACTTTATATAGCTCATAGGTGTATGGATTCATCTGAAATGCAAATCTTCTTAAATTACAATGGTAATATCATGTTTTTCATGTAATAGTACACATAATAAATTGGTACCTACCTCTTTTACAATAAGAGCCTCGTAACTTTCTCGATTCATTCCATGGAAAATCTAAGTATTGACTGGTACCCTCTGTATTTCTTTTTAGAGCAAGGAAGTTCATTTGGTTCAAAAGCGGGTCAAATCGTCAAACTAAACGGTACCTGTCTTAGATTATTTACACCAAGATAGAGCATAGTGAGAGAGAAAACGTGGCCGAAATAAGATAGCAATATGTTTATTATTTTCGTCAAAATCAAAACACATTCCCGCAGCTCCCTATTGGTGGCTTTCTACAACGTGACCTGGACGTGCGAATGAATTTCATTATGGCCGCCTTCTTTGACAGCTGATGCTTAGGTGCAACAAGTTCAAACTCATCGTTTTGAGTTAACCAAGTGATTTTTGTAGTGAAAACGAGGTTGGACAATAATTATTTGCTGTATTAAGCTGAAAAATGGAAAAATGGTTAATCCTGTGTGATAGTAAAAAAAGCACCAGTAAAGATGCGGGCGATCCATACATCGGTAAGTAAACAAAAAACAAATAATATTTACCATAGGCGTAGCTAGGAATACCTAGCTCTCAATATAAGCATATTGTAAACTTATTTTAAAAGCATTTTCTTTTAATAGAATGCCTAGTGATAATGCCAGACGGAAATTATGGATGATCAATTAAATTTGGAAATACAAAATTAGCGAAGGAGGTATATGTTTGTTCTGACTAGTGATGGGCCATTCGAATGCAAAATCGAATGCAGCATTCGATTCTGTTGAAAGTATTCGTTGCATTCGAATGCAATATTTCAGCAATTCGAATGATTTGCATTCGGTTTGGAGCGCCACCTATCATAAAAATCAGGTACTATGTCGTTAAGGTTCAATATCTCAGCCTTTGCGTGCTTTTCTTAGGAAAATGAACTCTATTGCCATTCATTCGGTCCAATTTCGAATGAATCATTCGTTTTGCATTCGGTTTCGGGCGGCATCTACCTGAAATTGTAGTTACTATGTCCGTAAGGGTCAATATCTATGTCATTACGTGCTATTTCTTAGGGAGGTTTTCGAAATTGAGCTCTATTGGAATTCATTCGGTCTAAATTTCGAATGAATCATTCGTTTTGCATTCGGTTTCGGGCGGATCTACCTGAAATTTTAGTTACTATGTCCGTAAGGCTCAATATCTATGTCATTACGTACTATTTTTAGGGAGGTTTTTGAAACTGAACTCTATTGCAATTCATTCGGTCTAAATTTCGAATGAATTATTCGTTTTTCATTCGGTTTGGGGTGGCATCTAGCAGAAATATCAGTCACTATATACCATTAAGGCTCAATTTCTCTGCTTTTGCATGCTATTTCTTATGGAGGTATTTGAAATTGAACTCTATTGGAATTCATTCGGTCTGAATTTCGAATGAATCATTCGTTTTGCATTCGGTTGGGGGTCAACTAGCAGAAATATTAGATACTTAAATCAATAAGGCCCAATATTTCTGCGTTTGCATGCTATTTCTTATGGAGGTTCTAGAAATTGAACTCTATGGGAATTCATTCGTTGAAAATTCGAATGAATCATTCGTTTTGCTTCGGTTTGGGGTAGCATCTAGCAGAAATATTATATACATATATCAATAAGGCCAATATTTCTGCCTTTGTGTGCTATTTCTTACGGAGGTTTTTGAAATTGAACTCTTTTGAAAATTCATTTAATGGTTTCAAGCATATAAGTTCTTATGAGATGTTAGCTCATCGAAGAAAATTAAACTTCAATGTGCAAGTTATTGTACCATTGCGGATTTAAAAGGAAAATCAGTACTTACATTTTTTCACTAACATTTTTTAAGAATTTTCCTATGACATCACTAAGTTGAATGATTCATATTGTTTCGCTTTAATAAAAGGTGATACTACCATCTTTCAAAAAACATTTTTTTCAAATCAGTAGGACCTTATGTCCAAAGAAATCGATATTATTTGGAAGGGTCAACTAAAATAAAAAAGTAAATTTAAAATGGGGGCCACTCCAAAACTGACGAATGAATTCCAATAGAGTTCATTTCCAAAACCTCCATAAGAAATAGCATGTAAACGCAGAAATATTGGGCCTTATTGATTTATAGTATCTAATATTTCTGCTATTTGCCACCCCAAACGAATGCAAAACGAATGATTCATTCGAAATTCAGACCGAATGAATTCCAATAGAGTTCAATTTCAAAAACCTCCATAAGAAATAGCACGTAATGACTAAAATTGAGCCTTACGGACATAGTAACTAAAATTTCAGGTAGATGCCGCCCGAAACCGAATTGCAAAACGATGATCATTCGAAATTTAGACCGAATGAATCCAATAGAGCTCAATTCGAAACCTCCCTAAGAAATAGCACGTAATGACATAGATATTGAGCCTTACGGACATAGTAACTACAATTTCAGGTAGATGAGGCCCGAAACCGAATGCAAAACGAATGATTCATTCGAAAATTAGACCGAATGAATTCCAATAGAGCTCAATTTTGAAAAACCTCCCTAAGAAATAGCACGCAATGACATAGATATGACCCTTACGGACATAGTAACTACAATTTCAGGTAGATGCCGCCCCGAAAAACGAATGCAAAAACGAAATTCAATCGAAATTTGGACCGAATGAATAGCAATAGAGTTCATTTTCCTAAAAAAAGCAGGCAAATGCTGAGATATTGAACCTTAACGACATAGTTCCTGATTTTATTGTAGGTGTCGCCTCAAACGAATGCAAAATCATTCGAATGATCATTCGATTCTCAAATTCATTCGTTCATTCGGTTTTCGATTTTGAAAAGAATTCGGTTTGCCCATCACTAGTTCTGACCATTTTTCTGATGAAGACTTCCTATATAAATCAGCAAAAGA